>JARHVA010000932.1:0-1215000 GCA_037957365.1 Torreya grandis | reverse complement strand
TACACATCTTGGTGGATTATGAATGATGGAGGCTAGAAGTGAACAAAGGAGGAGGTAGTGATCTCACGATGAGGTAGGTTTTAATTTTTGTTATTTTTTTTTTTTTTTGTATTTTTTTGAATTTTTTGGTGTAATTCAATATTTTAGATATTAGTATGGAAAGACACAGGGATTGACATTGATTATTATTAAATTGATGTCTATCTCTTTCAGATCATCATCAATTGATACAAAATCAACATCAATCCCTAAGGATTGGTATCAATTTAAGATAGGATAGGAAAATTTTAAGAGAGCTTAGGAGTAGAGGACACAAAATTTTTAAGGTTGACTCATAATTATAGTCATAGACTCAATTAATGATATGAGACTAAGTACCACCACTATTGTAGTAATTATAGGAATAAATGAGTGATGAGGACTGGGATAACATGGAGGTTATTTGTTTTAGGATTTCACCACTATCATCATGTATAAAAAGATATGGGGCTATTGGTAGATTTTTTGAAGTGATGGGATATGGCTACAAGGACCTTTTGGCTACCTAAAAGGGAGATCATAATGATTGTAGAGGAAATCTATCATATACTAAAACTACCAATGCATATGTGTATAAATTATGTTGGTGGATGAGAAGGGATGGGTAATAGCATTGACATGACTATATGAGAGGATTATTTGGACATCACATTTATAATTGGGGGTTTTATATTAGAGGAATTATAAAATAAAGATGTAGAGGAGAGACTAGTCATGATGATGGTGATGTTGGCCATCCCCTACTATGCATTTCCAAATTCAAAGGGAGGTTTTTTTTTGGTTGAAGCTTGGTTGGTGTCATGGTGGACATGTGTGAACATCACATAATATTTGTGTGGGTTATAAACCTTTTATTATAGCTATATATAGATTTATGGGGGTGGAGGATAAAACAAATGTTTGGATTAGATATTACTTTTATTTTTTAGTGTTGGGATTACAAACATATCAAAGTAGTTTTCCCACTTACTTCATGGGCATGATGGCACTAAATAGATTTTAGTGTGGGCTTCCTTCAATGAAAGGAAGACCTTGTGATACATTTTAATTATGGGATAATATATGACTTGGCATATTATCGGTGAGTTATAGAGAGTTTACAAGAAGGAGATGTGATTTGGAGAACATATGTGGGGTTTTCAACATGGCCTGGGGTAGAGGGAGAGTTATCTAGGAGATAGTAGGATAGGTGGCTACAAGGAGGAGAGTAAAGCACCTAGATTTTTTATAGTTTGATAGGGTGAGTAGATAGTTTAGATTAGTATAAGGTATCCCAGATGTACTACAACTATATAGGTAGGATAATATAGATATAGGGCTACCAAAGGCCTACTATGTTGATATATATATGGGACCTAAGTAGGAGCCAATTACCATAAATGTGGATGATGTAGGGTGTACTTTAGCATACTCATTATGGTGGGGGGATCAACTAGGAGAGATACATGAGAGAGTAGTATGTATATGCCAAGATGGAGGAGGTAGGGAAGGATGAGCTAAGGGAGGGAGATATATAGGTGATTATTGCAAAGTGTGATACACTACGTGGATAAGTGGCCACATTGTAATGAACTTTATTCAAGATACTAGGTAATTATGACCCCCTAAAAACCCATTTGGATATATTATAAGGGATTCATGATTAGGTAGTGTGAGATTATGACATATATCAGGTAGAGAGGGATAGACAATGGGGAGGTGATATGGTGGTTGTATAGAAGCTAGGTATAGGGGAAAAGGACCAAGCATAGGGTAGGGAGGGATGGTGAGGTTGGATAGATACCAATATATTATTTTAGAGCTCTAATATTATGAGTGGATCATACTAGAGTGGCTACCATAGGTACCCCAATATGCTACTTATGTATTGACATATCCAAGATCATCACAATGGACTTAGGGTGGGTCAGCCAGCTTGGGGAGAGTAGTATAGGGGAGATATCATAGGGATAGATGGGAGACAAAGGAGGGGATGGAGTTAGGGTTGGAGGTGGTGGTAGAGGTAGCGAGATAATCTACTTGATTTGCATTCATTTTACTGATTAGTTATATTTTTTTGCATTGTACTATCTAGAGAGCTATTTTTTATATTTTTATACTTTGAGACTTCAGATGATGTACATTCATGATTTATATATATATATATACATATATATATACATATACATATATATATATATACATATATATATACATATATATATATATATATATATATATATATATATATATATATACATATACATATATATACATATATATATACATATATATATATATACATATACATATATATATACATAGATATATATATATACATATATATATGTATATATATATATGTATATATATATATATATATATATATATATATATATATTTATTTATATTCCTTATTTTGATTTATGAGTTAGCATTACATTATATATTTTTATATTATGTGCTAATGGGATGTGATTTATGTATGTATATTATGTGATGTATTTTAATTTTTGCCATGGTTATGGATTTATTATTTGATTTATATAATGATATAAAATTATGTATTTTAAATCTTATTTTATGTTTTTATGAATGATAATAATGGGATAAGTTATAATGATTAATAATTTCATAATTTGACTTTTATGGGATTTGTAGATAGATAATAAATTTAAATAATGTATAATTTGGTTAAATTTATTTAAAATTTTATTGATTGTGATAAAGAATAAAGGAGGTTTTTATGACTCCTTATTAGCTTGGACCTTAACCAGAGATAAAAAAACTTATTGCATCTACATGTGTGCCCTTTTTTTACTATTAATAATTAATTTTAACAACCCTATGTCAATTAAGTTCATGACCCATTAGAAGGGAATTAATATGGATTTTTATTTTCACATGATGTAGGTTAAACCTCACTTTTTTTGTAGGAGTATAAATCTTGTCTCGTGTTTTAGATATTCTAAGGCCAACCTTAGAACCTTCCATATAGACTAAGTAATGCGAGAAGTTTATGAATTTTGAGAAAGATTATCATTGTGGGAAGCTTTCTTGGGATACTTTGGATTTTCTTTTAGAGGCATGATTTTAGAAAACTAATCAATGTGAGAAGTTTTATACTATATTTATTACTTTAGATAGCCATCCTTCGAGGGTGTGGTCTATAACTTAGGATATACACTTGTGTAATTATCCTTCAAGGGACCAGTCTATGATTTTATGCCTTTTTATGAATAAATTTCCTTCGAGGGAATAATTTATATTTGTGTCCTTTTACTTTGATATTTTTTTATCCCAGATTATTTATTTGGATTAAGGTAACCTAGGTTGGCTTAAAGATATTTACATGAGATGGCATTTCTGTCCTTAGAATAAATGTTTTTAGGTGAGAGATTTTAGGAAATAATGATTTGGGACTCCTTCCTATTACATGTAAATCTTGTCTATTTATAACATGATATTAATAGAGCTAGGGTATTTATATACTAGGTGAGGGTAAGAATGCTACCAGATGTCTATGTGATTATTTATCATTATTGGGTATTTTTCAAGTGATATGAGGTGTGGCTATAATTTTTTCTAAACCAAAAGAGGAGAACCTATGCTAACTATAGTTTGTTTTAAGTTTATTAATAATAGAAGGGATGTAGATGCAAAGTGTTAAGAGGCTCACATTTTGGTTTTCCCTCAAGAGAAGCCAAATGATATGCCATAGATCCATATTTATGAGTAATAATATATGGTCCAAGCTAATTTGGAGCAAATTTTCCTCACGTATTTCCATATTTGTGACATATTGATTTTATTTAAGGATAAGGTCACCAATATTAAAATTTCATTCTTTTAGAAGTTGATTATATGATCGAGGGCCATGGATCAATGCTCATCTAAGATTTCAAGTTGTGTTAATTATTCTTGATAATAATCCTCTTCAAAAATAATGTCTCTGAGAGAAATCTGAAGAGAAGGAATTTATACCTCTAGAGGGAGGATAAATTTTGTGCCATAGACCAAAGAGAAAGGTGTAACACCCAAAGGTTTTTGAATGCTAATGTGACAATACCATAAGGTGAAATGAATTTGAATATGCAAATTATTTCTATCCTCATTGACTACATTGGTTAAGATTTTGATAAGGGTTTTGTTAGATGCTTCAGCCTGTTCATTGGCTTGCAGATAATAAGGTGAATAAAAACTTAGCTTAATGTTAAAATAATCAAAGTCTTTAGACATTCTTATTTTTAAAATATTTTATATTATATGTAATGATATTATGAGGGACATCGAAGTGATAGATAATATGATGAGTGATAAAAATCAACAATCTTGTCTACTTTGGTTGAAATAAGGGGAATCACCTCCACCCACTTAATGAAATATTCAGTGGTGATAATGATAAAATTGTATCATTAGGAAGATTTGGGATTAATTTATCCTATAATATATATCTCACATTGATAAAATGGCCAAAAGTATCTAGAGACCCATAATTCATGACTAAGGATGTGTGATAGATTAGCATGTTGAAATTTTATGCATTTATTAACATATTCATAACAATTCTGATTCAGAGTGGGCCAATAATAACCTATTCATAGAATTTTATTTGCAATAAATATACTATTAAAATTTCCACCACATAACCCATCATGTGTTTCATTGATTTTGAGGGTATCCTCACAATTATAGAGACATTGAAGGAGTAGACCATTGAATCCTTGCTTATAGAGAACACCCCCTGGTATAACATAATGGGTGGTTCACTGCTAAAAACATTTTTACTGTGTTTAGATAGATCAAGATGGGTAATATAATTAGACAAATAATAGAACATTTTCATGTACCATATATCTAAGTGATTTTCTTCCACATTGTGGATGTAAGGTAGATCAATTTTGGTAGAATAAGGTTGGTTGATTTTGTTGATTAGGACAAAAAAATTAGATTCCAGAGGGGAGGATGGGATAAAGGAAGCTAGGGAGTCCATAGTATCTATGATTTTTTTGGTTGATTAAGGAGTGGCTTGAATGACATAGTGATTGAAGGTGGATAATAGATGATCTAATAATATTTTGTATTTCTGGAGGATGTCATTCTTGCACTAATACATGTCATTTATTTGATTGACTACCAACTGGGAATCCCCATACATACAAAGTATCTTAATGCATAGGGTTAAATAATTTTGAATACCTATGATTAAGGACTCATATTATGCCATTTTATTAGTACATTATAAATTTATCTTGAAAGATAAAAGTATAAGAGCTCCGTTTGGAGGTATAAAAATGATTCTAACACCCCCTCCACACTCACATTTAGATTCATCAAATAATAAAGTCATATAATAATTAGATTACACCTAGGATGTGGAAGTGATAGATTCATTAGGTAATTCAAAATTTGAGGATTGGCCACTTGTAAGAGCTGCCTTAGCTTACTGATTAGCGATGATCTAGCCTTTAGGTAACTTTTGATGGAGAAACTTTAGGTCAAATGCAGCTAAAAGCATGGGCTATATAGACATACATTGATTATGGTAAGGCTTTGAATGTATAAACTTAAGGGGATTAGTTCTAATGATTACATAGGTCTTGTGATTAAGAAGATAATGGTGGAGCTTATAAGCCATAAAATCCAAATCTAGGCATAGTTTTTTTATATGTGTATAGCATGTCTCATATTCAATGAGAGTGTTACTTATGTAATAAATTACCTTTTTTGTGTGTTTCTCATCATGTTGGGTAAGCATATCCCCAAGAACATGATCTATGGCTAAAATATATAGGGAAAAGGTCACCCTTATTCCATAGGAATAAGAACTCGTAGGAAGAGGAGAGAGTTTTTGAGAGATTTAAAGGCCTCTTGATAATTAGAGTCCCAGATGAACCAGTTGTCTTTTATTAAAAGGTGATGGAACAATTGACATCTATTAGATAACTAAGAGATAAAAATATGAGTGGACTATAATTTTACCTATAGGATATGAAGTTTTTTAATAATTGATGGAGGTGGAATATCTATAATATACCTAATATTTGTAATATCATCCTCTATACCATGAATGGAGATGATAAATCCTAAGAGATTACCAATAAAGACTCCAAAAACACACTTTTTGGAGTTGGGACAGACACAAAATTGGATTAAGTGGTCAAAGAATGTTTTAATAATAAAGAGATGGTCTTTTTAGAGATTTGACTTGATGAGAAGGTCATACACATAATTTTTGAAAAAAAATTAGTTTATATCATGAAAAATATAAGTCATGGCTCTTTGTTAGGTGGTTCCTACATTATTTAGGTCAAAAGGCATAACCTTAAGCAAAAATTCCCCCGAGGGGTAATAAAGGAAGTCTTATATTGGTCCTCTAATGTGATAAGGATTTAATTATACTTGTAAAATCCATCCATAATTGAAAACATTTATTGGCCAACTGTCATGTCCACCATTTGATCAATGTTAGTAAGAGGAAATTTTTATTTAGGACAAGTGAGGTTTAGGTCTCAAAAACTGCTATAAAGGAAAAGAACCCCTATGGGTTTTGTGACAGGTGCAATATTGGAAACCCATTGGGGGTAATCAATTAGATTAATGAAATTAATGGATAAGAGGCATTGTAGTTATTATTTAATTAAAAGTGTAATGTAATAATGCATCTTTCATAGTTTTTTCTTCACCAATTTGGCTTTAGGGATGCTGATGATATTATGAATGATGATAGTAGGGTCAATACCTGACATGTCACTATACAACCAAGGAAAAGCCTTACTATGGTATACTAATAATGTGGTGAAGTCTTGATGCTCTTGATGGTCTAAATATTTACTAATTTTAACAATGTGTGTGCCATCCTAAGACCCTATGTTAATATCTATGGTGACTTCATTTAATAGGCTAGATGTTTTAGCTGGCAGATATTTATGTAAGTGCTAATTTTCTACACCTAAGTAAGTTAATATAGAATCATCATCTTTAAACTAAATAACAGGGATGGTAGGAGAATCCTATTCTATAATATTAGGGTAGGCAAGGGGAATGTATTTAGTTTCTCAATTTTTACGATATGTGAGAGGTCTTAGGTTGATAGTATTGACTAAAAAACATTTAGGGGATTGAAATGACATAATTTATTTTAAGGGGAATGTTAGATGGTGACACTACGATATTCTCTTTGGGATTGGAAAAGGGGTGACTTCAAGAATGGCTTTATGAGTTTTATTAAACCCAAGTCCTTATTTTTTATGGGGTTTCCTAAAATATCTTAGTGTGACATCATGTGGTCCTTACTCGTAACATCCCATACCAAAGCCTTTCTAGGTGCATCATTTTAAGTAAATTTGAGAAAATTTTGGTTTACCCAAGAATAATAAATTCAAGGAGAATGATTTGGCATGAGTTTGGACATTAAGACATGAAGAGGATCAGTCGATCCCTCCATAGACTAGATGAGTCTGGAGGAAAGAAGGATAGAAGGAAACATCATCTCCTAGGTTAGGATGATAGTTACATTATGTATTTAGGCACCCATTATTTTGAAGAGTAGGAAGGGTGTTAAGTGTCAATATATGATACTCTTCAATCAAGAGTTATTGGAATATGGAGTCAAGGGAACCCTTATCATGGATTTTTGATGAAGGGATTACAAAACTAGTTGATGCTTCATTGGGCGATGGTGATGGATTTTTATTTTTTAGAGGGATTAGAACAAAATTAGGTAAAAAATATTAGTTTGTAGTTTTTGAATGGATGAGGATTAGTAAGGATGATATGGACTTGGCCCTCATGTTCATATTTGATGCATCATTGCAAGGTGGATGGAACACAACACATAACACATATCCAATGACATCCTAAGAGGATATTATATTCAAAGTTTCCCTCTATGAAATAAAATATCTCATGAAGGATAAAATAATATATATGGATATGGAGGATAATGATTCCCAAAGTAGGATTCACTATATCATTAAAATCCTACAAGATGGCTTGGGATTTAGCCACAACTATTTTTTAAAGTTCAAACTGCTTAAATGCATATAAAGTGATAATTTTAATGCTAGCCCCATTGTCAATCATAATGATTTTGATCTAAGTTTTATTAATTTAATCAGTGATAAATAGGGCAGGTCCTAGTCTTTAAATAGTAATGGAACTATTTTTGAGTCATTAAAACTGATAGATGAAGCCATCTACAAAGCCCATCATAGGTTTGGGTTCATCAAGTTATACTTGGATGGCCTAAAGTGCCTCTATCATTGCTTGATGATGCTATGGGGAATTCTTAATGAGTTCATATAAGGACATCTTGATTGGGATTTGATGGATTTGCTTCATAACTAATATTTTAATGAGTGCTGAGGAATTACTCTTCTATTTTTTCCCTAAAATGGAGATTTTTGGTTTTGAAGCAGAGGTTCAAGAGGTTTTTGTGGTTAGGATAGGGGATTTGGCTATGGAAACTTTGGCTTTATTTGGTTTTTGGATTTTAGGGGCCTACATTTGAGACCATATGGGTATGTTTATTATATCAATTTGAAATAGTGGGGGACTTATCTAAGTTCTTGAGTTATCCATATTTGAAGGTCTTGATGGGAAGTTGGAAAGGGGTTATTCAAGGATAGAGTGAAGATAGTTAATCATGATTTTTCAATCTTGTTTTTATTTTACTTGTAAAGGATTTAGGTTAACTATTTTAGTCTCAGGAATGGTTATGGTTTTAGTGTTTGGGTTGAAGAGGGGATCAGGGCAAGTTTTTTCAATCAAGAGATCATATTCATCCAAAATATTATGGATTACAACTTTGAGAGCATTGCAACTTTCAGTGTCATGTCTAAGTATCCTAGGGTAAGCACATAGCTTTTTCTCCTTATACCATAATGGTTTTTGGATATGGGGATTAAAAGGTTTGATAGGAGGTAATGTGATCAAGGAGGTTTGCATAAGTTGATCGAGGATGGTGGAATATGATCCTCACAAAAGATATTGGTGTAGTTTTGTCATTTTTTGGGGTACTAATTTTTGGGTTGTGTTCACTTCTATACTTTTATTTTTTTGTGTTGGTGGCATGAGTAGTTTTAATGGGTGGTAAGGGTATTTTAGATAAGTTATGGGGATAATAAAGTCCATAAGGTTAATATGAGGTATTGGTGTTGGTAGTATAGGCTAAGGTTTTTGAGATAGCTTAGATCACTTAAGAGATGATCTATAATTATGATCTTAATTTTAGAGGAAGGATGGAGCCTTAATATAGATGTATTAGTTTGACTTTGGGGCATAGTAATTTTCCCCTTTTTAACATGATTAGAGGTTATGGGAGTAATTTTATGAGGATCCTCATTTTTGGATGTTTGGACAAGTTCAAGCCTTATAGGTGGGTGTTGTATACACATAATATTTTAAAAAATTTATCAAATATTGATGCTTTCTATCTTTTAGGAACCCATCAAAACTCAATCTCTCTGAGTGCATGCCCTAAGAGGTGCACCAAAAAAGGATGGGTAGACCATTGGTGCTTCATAAGATTATTATCCCTTATTTCCACTTATTACCAATCCAAATAGCTCCTGAAATCATTCCCCTAAGTTATTACTCCACTTTTTCATACTCCTCTAGTCTTTTCCCACTTTACATATTTCTTTTCCTCACCTTAAGCTTCTTTTGACTATTTAAATTACTAGGTCAACAAGGAAAACCCTTTACTATCATGGGTAAAATTCATTTAGGGTCTAGGTCAGCTCTTGGTTGATCTAGCTTGTGACTTAGTGAATTTTTTTCCATAATAGTACTAGGTCGACTAGGTCGACCCTTTTGGTTGAAACATTTAGAAGGGATTAGGGTTAAATCCACCTATATATACAAGATCATGTCATCATTTTTTATATTGTAGAATTGGCTATAAAATATAAGCATCGATGATGTAAAAAATAATTATAGATTTCATAAAATAAAGTATCTAGTTATGGGGGCATCACCCCATCATATCAAACCATACTAACTAATTATACAATATAAAAAATGGCCCCATATAGGTGGCTCATCAAATAATAGCAAAATAAATAGTACATAAAACACCAAAGAACTACCACCCCAAAGGTGATACGTCATAATTTAAACATTTAGAACCCTCCAAATAGAGGCATAGTCCATTTCATAGTCATCATTTGAGTCCACATTAATAGGTCCCTTGGTAGTCTTTATTTCCATCAAGTCCCATCTAGTACTATCCTGCATCCAATTGTGGAAGATACTTATCAACCATTTTCAATAGACTTTTCATGTTATTTGTTTAAACTTAATCCAAAACATCTTCCACATTAGCTAAACCACCCCTTTTTATAAGCTTTTCTAATTTCTCAATGAACACATTCACATTGTCATCAATTAGATTTCATATATCCTTATGTGCATCCTCATCCTTTATCATGGGAGTAGCACTCAAGAGAGAAGAAGTTGTTACATCATTATTTTCCAAAGAGTCCAAATTAAGATTCAAATCAAGTGGGGTGAAGTTCCTCTATTTATTTGATAATGTAACTACCTAGTCCATCTTTATGCACATCCCTTAACATATCTTCATTTTATAACATCTAGATATCTACCCCATTCTTATTAGATTTTTATTATTTCACCCATTCCTTCATAGTATTTTCTACTTGGTCAAAGTATGAGTCCTTATTATAGTCCCACTCGTCCTCATTAATCTTTATTTTAGTAGACAATTAGTGGTAGACCACCTAATCTAGGTGAGGGCTCAGTTTGGGATATCCACTAGAGTCAATCAAGTAGTTAGAGGTAATTTTGAACATTATTAATTGAATAAACTATTCCATCTGATCCTATGACACTTTTGGTTAAAGGAAAATCTGCAAAGAGATTAGACAAAGAATGACTTCCACTGAAAAGTTAGTAAGCACCCTAACCTTGTGTTGGAATACCTATAAGTTCCTTTGCTTCCATT
The DNA here is from genome assembly GCA_037957365.1 of Torreya grandis. Classification (NCBI taxonomy): domain Eukaryota; kingdom Viridiplantae; phylum Streptophyta; class Pinopsida; order Cupressales; family Taxaceae; genus Torreya; species Torreya grandis. The sequence continues at coordinate 1,204,016 of JARHVA010000932.1, read as the reverse complement.
GAAACCATAAAATATTAGTAGAAAAACAAGCCAACGTTTATGAAATAAAATATTAACTTTAAATTTATCATAAACATAACTAAAATTAATGCTTAGCCAACTAATGTCACATTCAAAGACCACCTTCTAACACTCAATACAAATTTTCCATAGGTTATATGCATAAGGGAAAGACAAAAATACATGCTCAATAGTTTCAATCTCACTACAAAGAATAGAAAGTTTGGTCATAACCACATTTACTTAAAAAAAAACCAATAACCAACTTATTATACATTAAAAACCACTAGAAACATGATTTTCTGGTTCAAGGCAAGAGGCCCAAATAAAATTAAAACAAAAATGCCAAGCACTTAGAGGATCATAAATAGACAAGAAAATGGCTAAGGGTGAGGTTGGGGACTTTGGAAAAGGAAAAATTATTGTATGAAATTTTAGTTAAGAACTCAAATAGAGTGGGGCCCTTTATCCACTTCACACTATCCCAGAACTAACCCTCATCTATGAAGATAACATACTCTTCCCTTATAGTGTTTTTTGAAGAAGAGTGAAATTTTTGTGTTGGGTGGTAGGAATATGAAATTTGGCTCTAATTTCTAGCCAATATGCTTAGCCATAATGAGATTATAAATCCTTGAACTATCTCAACCACTTAGTGAACCATTCAAAGGTAAAGTAGCCCCTGGTAAGGGAAAGCATTCTCCTATTGATAGTCAAGTTCCACCATATAGATCTGTACCCCTGAAAACATGTCCCAAACTAATTTAAAATGTTTTTATTTATGATTAAGGAATTAAAAACATCCCAAGATGACCAAATAGAAGCAAAGATATGTGATCTAACCACTTTGACAAGAAAGGGACCAATAAGGAAATCTATAATGTTCAGTCCTTTCCAAAAAGGTTTTAATTTAGGAAAGCCCCTCAATATATTATTCCTAACCAATAATTTTAAGGGACCATATCATTTGAATTATCTTATGATCCATTTGATATCTAGGTTTATGACCTATAACCTAAGATATTTTAGACCTAGGTCCTTAATATTTTTTGGATTCAAGCAGAATTGCTAAGAAACTACATGTATTTTCTTCCCTCCTTTCCTATCCAACCATAGGAAATCTCTTATAATATTGTGGAACATATTTATTTGAGATTTGATAAAAAGATAAAAGGAGGCATAGTAAATGTTATATGAGGAGAGAACCTTTCAACAAACTTGTATCCACCCATGTAAGGAGAGTAGATGTCCTTACCACTTAGAAATTTTCTTATTGATTATGGTGAATATCCATTCCCACATGAGTTTGAAGGAAGGTGTGAGTGTGAAGGGAATACCCAGATATCTAACCATTTCATCCAGACATTTCCATGTCCACTAAAATTTTGATAGCCAATCAGGAGGGTGATCTTTCCATCCCAGAATATGATATTATTGCAATTCTAATTTGGACCTAAAGGTAGAACTATATATATATATATATATATATATATATAGTTTAGTTATAACATGTATTAAGTTATTTTGTTCTAGTGTGACAAATAGGGTAGTGTCATTAGAAAATAACACATAAATAAGGACTTCATCATTCGGTAGAGAAACCCCTTTGAGTGGTGTTCAATATCAAATAATTTGAGTAGATAATGTAATGCTTTGGTATCCAAAATTAAGAGTGAAGGTACAAGAGGACATCCTTATCTAATGGAATGTTGAAGATATAATGATTTAGTCAGTTCTCCATTAAATTCAATAATAAATAAAGCATTTTTAAAGAGTAAATTAATCATGCTAAATAACTTATCCTAAAACCCAAAGGTTTGAAGCACTCTCTCAATGAAGGGCCATTCAACTATGTCATGTGCTTTCTCAAAATCATGCAAAATCATGCATATATCCTGATTAGGGTCTTGGGTTTAGTACATCCCTTCCCATCTTGTGATAAAATTATCTAATATGTATTTGACTTTGATGAATCTAGTTTGAGTCTCATAAACTATAGTGGGTAATAGAGAGGAAAGTCTTTTTGCTACAACTTTTGCCAAAATATTGTAGGAAACATTGAGGAGGGTGATTGGTCTCTAGTTTTTAACCAAAGAGAGGTTACCATCCTTAGGTATGAGTATATTAACCCCTCTATTGATGTTTGGTCTAATATTACCAACATAAATAGCTTCATTAAAGACCTCTAGGAAATATTTATCTAGCCAATCCTTCTTGGATTTGTAGAATTCAATAAGAAAACCATATATTCTAGGAGCTTTATTATTCTTGAGCAAGTTAATGGTAACTCTTATTTCATTAGTGTGATATTGGAATCAAGGTAACTCACCTATAGTTTTTACACCTTATTTAGAATGTAAGCATCATATATTGCCCTATTCCACTCAATGAGTTCATTGGAACCATTAGAAAGGAATAGACTAGAATAAAACTCATAGAAATCTTCTTTTAAGTTGGAGGAATCTTGAATAATATATCCATGAAATTAGATACCATTTATTTTACATATTTTGTTCTTATCTTTCAATATTATAAATAAAAACTTAGAACCTCTATCCCCAAATTTTAGATAGGTTAGTCTTGAACAGATCTATGCCCCCTAGTAAGGTAATTCTGGGACTATCTACTTTGATGTTTTAAGAGATTAAGATCTTCAAGAAGTTTACCATTATATGGGTCAAGCTAGAGAGATTTTTCAACATGTATTAGATTTTTTTGAGTATAAATTTCAATTTTAATGTACCTTTTAGCTTTAAGATACCCATAGGTTCTAGAAAAAAATTTGGTGACTTTCATGCAAGAATTCCACTATTTAATTCTAGAGCTGGAGTTGCAAGCGAATTTCCCAATATTCTAGGAAGACTAAATACCCTCCAAACACACTTGGTTAGTTAGGTAGGACACATTAAATTTATAGAGTCCTTTGAAAGTTGGGGTACCTTTATCTCCTCAAGATTTAGTGAGAATACCATTTTAATGGAATGGTGATAAGAGATTATATAGGGCAAAATAGTCACCACATTTCCATCCTTATTAGGGGTCATAGTAAGTGAGTCCCTATTAAATTAGAACCTATCAACTCTAGATTACAGTTTTCTATTATTAATCTAATTATTTCACTAGGTAAACTAGATTCCCTTATATTATTCCCTTTTTTAAATAGGTTTGAAATTTTGTATATTCTCTTTAATTTAGACCCAAAAAAATCTCATTGCCTTTCTAGGCCTGATGGTCACCTCCTATTTTATCCTTTTTTTCTTCCAACTTGTTAAAATCTCCTCCAAATATCCAAGGGACTTTTTTTAGATTGGTATCTAACCAATTACATATATTAGAACAATATTTTTAGTCATTAGGAACATAGATGTTACATAGCCCAAAGCACTGATTTTGGTTTTTTAGTAGGATCCAAACAACTCTGTTATAGGGGGAAGTATCATGTTCAATAATACATTCCTTTAGGTCAGGGTTGACCATGATAGAGGCCCCTCCTTTTCCTCTAGGATGGTTAGTGGAGAACTAAGGATCATGATACCAAATAAAATTTAAGACTAAGGATAGTTAAGAACCCATAGCCTTAACTTCTTGAAGACATAAAAAGTCAAACTTTCTTATTGAATGTCTAAATTGTCTCACAATTAGTTTTCTATCTAGGGATTCTAAGACCTTAACATTACAACTTATAATATGCATAAAAAACTAAGGGGGGTAGATAAGGGTCAATTAAATTTACCATGGGGCTTACCCTCACTATCATATAGTCGTTTGAAGCAGTCTAGAACTTTATTTTCCTTAGCCATTTTTTGAGAGAAAGGTCAAGGCTATCGAGAGGGGGATATTTTGATTTTTTATTATCTTTAACTAAATATTGATCCATTATGGTGGATATAGAATCTATTTTTAATCTTTCCCCCTTTTATACATCCAATTATTAACAATATTTGTGTCATTATGAGTTAGGGGAGCACTAGATAATACCTCCATCTCAAATCAATCTCATCAGGTCTTACTTTCTCTACAGAAATAGTCATGGGGGAAGATCCACTTTAAAATTTTCTTAGATTTTATGGGGGCACATTATCAGGGTTCAAATTTCAAATAGTAGGAGTTTTAGCTAGAAAAACCACATATTCCTCTAAGGGATATTCCAACAAATTTTTATTTTCAAGAAAGGCATTATCCAAGTTGTCTGATAGATAATTGATCACATCTGGTAAGGGATTCAAATATCCAATAGAAAGAGGTAGGGAGTTAGGAAAATAAATAATGAGGAGAGACTATTCTTGTCCCAAATCATGCATAGCCTCTAATTTAACACTCCCATATCATTCTTAGGGGGTATTATCTTTTTAGTGGTTCATTATTAAATAAGGGGTTTTCAAAGACCTACAAATCATCCAATATTGAGTCATTTTTAGGGCATAATTTTATTTTGTTTGTTAAATAGATTTTACCTATTCACAAACATTGGGAAGTTTTTCTTGAGATGCCCATATTTTTTTATAAAATAAAAAAACATACAAGACACCTAACCTTTTAAGAGCACAATTATGGGATTTCCCTTTAATTTTGAAATTAAGTGAATCTAGAAAGAAGTCTAGGGGTTCTAGAGATATTAAAACCCTATCATTCATATGGGATAGCAACATCCTAGTATCCTCAATTCTTAGGACTTCCATGAGGTATTTCAATGCCTATGGTATAAAATTCCATAGTTGTATTAGCACTCTTTCAATGTCTACCCATATGGGAGTACTTTTGAGATGAGGTCATTTTAGTCCATTTATAGGCTTCATGGGATAACCTTAAAAATAGATTGGCCCACATTCCATAAGGGTTTTATAATATACCTATGATGCATATTGGAATTTTTAAACAAAATCATAAAAAACCTTATTTGTATCATTTGATAGAAACTAATATGCAATCCCAGTTTATTACCCCAAATAGAGTTGAGCCAGTTATCAAAATAATTCCTAGAAGGAAGAAAATTATTGTTTATAGATAAAAAATTCCCAACATTTTTTAACCTAATTTCCCCCTACTAAATATCAATTTCCATGTAAGCATTCGACATAATTATCATGATCTTAGTAGGGCTAGGGTGCTTACCAATTTTTCCTTCATCATGATCTTATTCTCCATGATCTTCATAGCTTGCCACAAATTTTGATCCTTCTAAATACTTCACCACTTCCTCTTATAAAAGGATTTCACTAAATAGTTTTTTGGTAGGCTAAATGCTTCTTCTTCCACTTGAGATGGGATAGATGAATAGTTCTTATGATTTTAAATCTTATCACTCCTTTTAGAATCAATTAGCCCATTAAGGACACCATTTTCACCATTCTGTACACATTTGAGGCCATAAATTATGAATGTTTCCATAAATAGCTACAATTAATTCATTCCCCTTCGAAAACCCAAAGGCTATGAGATGGGTGACTAGGAAGGGATGCATAGATAGCTATGACCAGCTTAGCATAATCCACAGATTAGATTTAAATGCCAAATAGGACTCAAAACACACAAAATATGAAATCAAAATAAATTAATTAAAGTATGCTTAGGAGAGGATTAAAATAAAATATCACCAATTGTACCAAGGAAAGAAGGACATGAAGCACAAAGGAAGCAAAGCTAAGTAAGGCAAACTGCTTAAAGAAAGATTGAAGCACCATTAATAGAGGATGACTCTTCACCACCCCATTTCAGAGCTCTAAGCTTCTCTCTTTACACTCGTCAATCTTTTTTCCCTTCATTATTTATAAATGAACAAGATTTAGTATTCACTTGTGCTTCTTTATAATCTACTCCTTCACCATTCTATTTGAGGAGTCTTAGCTTAGGGTTTCTACTTGGAGAATCTAGTCTTGTGGAGAATTTTTGGATTATTTGGCCTTTCTTAGTGATCCTTATAAACCACCATAACTTATTTCAAATCCTCTTTGGACAAAAGATAGATTGAGTCTCAATGGGTTCATCTTTCACGTAAGTATTCTCTAACTTTTCTCCTCTCTTTAGTAGATAGAAGTAGCATAAGTATTGGCTTCAAAAAATATTACTCTTCTTCTCCATGTATTAGGGTCTTAATAATACATAAATTAATTAATATTCTCATATGCATGTTTATTTGTTTACTAACCCTTATATTGTGCCACAATCTTTGGTGAGAACTAGATTATATTTCTTTACTTTAAATGTTATTAGTTTAGTGAAAAATGAAAAAATAGGCCTAGTTAGGGTTATTGCATGATTTTTATTGATTTAAGGATTTGTAACCTTCCCTAGCATTTTTTATTTTGGTAAGAGATCCCCTAATTAGGTCTACTAAATCCCCATATTGATCATGTTCTTGATTATCTAATGTATCCCCAATTGAAGGTGTAAGTATGATTTATCTTCTCTGAGTTAAGATTGATTTATAGACATGATGCATTTATGATTGCATACATGTGTTTTAAAGATTTACCTTTTCACATACCAAGGAACTTATCCCACATGGTTTGAATAACTTTTTTATAATCTACTTTTCATGGTTGTTTTTTAGTGTGTTTGGATGACCCTTCTTTTGGAAGATCCCATCTAATGAGATTGAGAAGGCTTGAGTGGATGGTAAAAATAGGTTTAGTTGGTTAAGATGGTTAAAAATTATCTCTTATAAGGAGATTCAATATTCTTGTTACTAAAAAATATGATTTGCATATATTGTAAACATCTTTAGTTAAAATTTGATTGTGGATAGTGTTTATTACATGGGCATCCTAATCTGGGGTGTCTCCCATTTTTGTTGGTAAAAAATTAGATGAGGTTGGATGGTTTGGGAATGGATAACTAAAGATGTTGAGGGATTTATTCTAAGGAGAATTTGTAATATCTAACTATAACTCCCCTCGATCAATGAGGTTCTAGACTAGGCTTTTGAAATAGTGATATCATTTGAACTTGTGATTGGGTACATGATGGTAAGTGCAAAAATCACTTTCTTTATATCAACTAGGTTTTGGTCGAGAGTCATCAAAATATTTGATTAGAGGGATTTAAATAACCACTTATTTAAATAGTTTTTATAAAATAGCATCATAATATTCCCCCAAAGGCATGTATTTCCTGGGGGAAATCATGTTAAGTTTCATTATGGCTATGTATAAGAAGATCTTGATTGGTTTATCATAGATGGAGAAGCTGAATTTATGAGAAAAAAATTATTTGTGCTTTTTGGATTAGTATTATTGGTCCCTTTATAAGGGTTAATTTTAAATTTTTTATTTTATAACTTAACTTTCCCTTCTTCTAAAGCTCAGATTTATAACTTACAGGACATGGCAAGGCCTTGTCAAAGGTTTTGAATGACTGAACTTGGATCATGAATGAGATATGTTTTACACATGACTTCAAAAAAAAACTCAATTAATTTAGGTTGATTAAGGGAGAATGTTAATTGATTTATAAGGCCCTACCACCTAGCCACAAAGTCTACAATTGACTCATTTTCAAATTGCCTAATGGTGTAGAGATCAGTGATGGTTATTTTCATTTATATATTAATTGAAAAGTGTTCTAATAATATTTGAGCTAATTATCTGAAGGATAATAAAGAGTGTTGGGGAATATAACTATATCAATCTAGAGTTGGACCTGTGAGTGACATAAGGAAAGTCCTCAAAATGAGGGTATCATCATGGACTATATGGTAACATGCATGCCTGAATTCCCTAACATGATTTTAGGGATATCCATTATTTTAAAACTTTGTAAACTTGAGAAGTTCCCACTAAGATGTATATGGCCTAATTAGGATGATAAGGTTAATAGGTTCATTATAGATCTATTCATATGTAAGCATGTTATTTTTCCTAGAGGTAGAAGCTTTAGAATTTTCCATCCTATCCATGAGGATGCACATCAGATTATATTGGGCATTATATTGAGGGATACCTTCTAAAACATTTTGTTAAAAATGATAATAAGGAAGAAGTGAAGTTGGGAGTGGCTATGAAAGGGGATAGTCGATAGAAGTAGTGATGGTCAATTGAGATGAAACTCTATACTATAAGAATATTAGGGGTAGGATTTTTTTTTGGGATGGGTTAAGATAAGTAATCATAAGGGCTTGTGATATAATCTAGTATTGAGTAGTTAAAGGGATTTGTTGTTGTAATTTTTAGCTCAAGGGATTTATTGTGAAAATGTTGGAGGTTAGGTGGTATATTGGGGATTATAGGTTACATAAGTTTGTATCAGAGGGAGAGTCATAAAGATGAAGACTAATAAATTATGAAGTATGGGATAGGGAGGTTGATTCACTATAGGTTACAGTGTAGTAATGTTTTGATTTTGAATAATGGTTGTAGTGGGGCTACTAGAAACTAATGTTGATTGGGTATCTATAGTTGTGTCATGCTAGTATTAGAACCTATTGGTGGTGATGGGTTGATAAATGATGAAAATATGGACACCCTATACCCTTTATATATTTTTAGAGGCATGCCATATAAAAATTGAGAGGATTGGCCATGAGGGGAAATAGGGATTCGTATGGATCATGCGGTGAGGTAATGGCTTAGGGAGATCAGATTGTTATCCAATATATTTAAAAAATTAGAATCACCATGAGGGTAAAATTGAGGGAGATCATCCCTGATAGATTAAAGAGAGGTATAGGGCTTGGCTAATTTTCCATTGAATATGATGATTATGATGAATCTATTTATTTTTGCAACTATTGTCACATTATAACCATGTATTACTAAAAAAAAAAAAGATAAATGTAAAATCATAGAACTTGTTTTTATTATCTCATTTTAGTGAGGATAAAGCACACACTCTATTTGAACCTACTTACTTACTTTTAATTTTATTAAGAAATAAAATTTAGAATGTGATGGGGTATTGGGTTAACAAAGGTCCTAAGAAGTGATAATATAAGTTTGGTTTTAGGTTTGTTGAAAACTTGAATCTTCAATATGTGCAAAGGTATAATGAGGATTGAATCTATGTTGGTGGTATTATATGGCTTGGTATTTGGTCCTAGCCCCTCACTTCGCAACCCAATAGTAATAATCATAGTATATTAATACAATGATAAATATTAAAAATATGTATACATTGATACATCATATACATCATCTCATTTTCATCCTTGGCCTTTAGATGGGGCATATGTAGCTAGACTTGACTCATATCACCATGGTGTACTCCTAGGAGGACCTATGACATTTTTTGATGCATGTCCCATAGATCTCTCAGACTTCACTAGTTGTAATGATCTCCTTTATGTTGACCTCATTATCAAGTACTCTTTAAAGGAAGGTGATCATTGAGCTCATGGTATTGCCTCCTCATAAAAACTTCTATAGTAAGTCACCTACTCCATATCCCTCATGACCTTATCTATGTAGACCAAATATCACATTCCTTTCATCATCTCTCTAACCTCTACCAACTCAATCCATATAGTATCTATCTCTCCTTTATCTCTATATCAAACATGTGTCATCTAAATTTTATGTTGCTACATCTTATGTGAGTAAGCATGCATCTAACCCATACCTTTCAATTTTCATCCTATTTATATCCACCTATAACCTATCCACCTATAACCTATCCACCTTTACTTGTAGTTTTATAATCTCTACCTCTCGATCTCTCCCACCTCTATCCCCTTGTAATCCTACTATCTTAGTATCATGAGCCTTGATCTCCTCATGTAATCTATTCATCAGTACCTATTGTATATAAATGAAAATGCAGATGACCTATTAATCAATCATAGTTAAGAGAAGATAAATCATACTTACACTTATGATTATTGATACATTATATATTCAGGGTCATGACCAAGATGGATCATCTAGACCAAACCAAGGGATAATCTTACCACAATAACATCACTAGAGAGAGTTCCAAAGCCTCTAATCAAGGAACACCATGAAATAACCATTGTTAGGTCTTATTTTTTAATATTAAAAAATTAAATGACAAGTAAAGTATAATATAATATAATATAATGCTCATCAAATATTGTAGTAAAAAATGAGGGTAATAAACACGAAAAGTAAAAATGGATAGAATATTTATACTAATGTCAATGTATATGAAATCTTAATGCATGGGAGAGAATTAAAAATTCAAATATATCTATTATTTAAAAGGAGAAACAAAGTTAGGAATACTTACCTTTGAAGACTAACCCATCGAGACTCAATCCCTCCATTGGCCAAGGTGATTCACAATAAGTTATTATGGTATTTAATAATAACAAGGAGAAGTCAGATCTAGGCTACATAAATTATCTATGCATGTGAAATACTTCTCTAAAATACAACATTCATATCTCCAAATAAAGTATTTAAAACCTAAGTAATATTAATCAATTAAAATGGTGGATAAGTAGATGCATAATATAATATTCTTTTTCTTATCTTCCTTTCAAATGATGAAAATAGATGTGTCTATATAGTTAACTCGAAACCTAAACCTTTATGAAATTTTAGTCAATGGGGTCAGCCCAATTCAACTCTATATTATTATTTTATAAGAATGAGTTAAGTCTTAATCTAGGTTAGCCAGAGCTAACCTAGACCCATAACATGATTTTTTTAAAAATGAATACAAGGTCAACCTGGGCCGATAGCATACTAGAAACTATCAAAAATGGGTTTTAGGCTTAAAAAGGAACAAAATAAAGTGGTGAATCACTTGGAGTGTGCAAGAGAGTAAATAAATCTTAATAAATTACATAAGATATAGTTTTGTAAATAGTAAGTGGTGGTATAGGGGACAAAAATATTGTGAAGCACCAATGGTCAGCCCACCCTTTTCTTGGTACACCTTTTAAGGCATGTACTCAAAGAGATTGATACTTGATGGGTTCCTACAAGAGAAAAATCATCAATAATTGATAAAGTTTGAAAATATTATATGTATATAGCTAGTCCTTTGCTAACCTCACTATCCTAATGGCCTTCCTCCATCCCCTCCCTCTATGTATGTATCTATATCTCCTGTATTTCCATCTCCCTCCACATCACTATCAATAAAAACCACAAGAGTATCTCATCCTCCATCTCCCCCAACCTCTCCCATCTTGACATCTTATATCTAGTCTACTCTACCTTCTATTACATTTGCAACATTTGTATATTATCTATGATCCCCATCTCTATCTCCTCATCTACTAACCTATACTATAGATGCTCTCATGATCCTCACCTATGAGCCTCTAGCTTGAGGATGTGCCCAAAATGTTTAATGTATTATTTACCTTCATATCCTAGGTGGCATGTAATGATATACAAGCCTAAGTGGTCTTTATCAATCCCACCATGTTATATAATAATCTATCATACACAAATCTACCACATCCATCTTTGCATGAAATCTAATAATCTACACCTGTGCCTAGCTCTAAGTCATAACTCTAGAATCAATGCCTACAGCCCATTATTATTTCTTCCATACTAACTGTGTAAAAATATGAGGAAAAATTGGTATCACCTATCTAATATCAAACTATCTCATCACCTTATTATGTTGATACTCGTCAACAATATAATCATGGGAGCCAATGATGTATCACTATGTCATCACATAATCTAAGTGTTTGTCATCCTCCCTCTAGTGTGGATTGGCCTCTCTATATGGCCTCCAAGTCACCTAATCCAATCATAACTCATCAATAACCCTCTTTTAATAATCCACATCTCCTAAATGTGTCTATTGTCTCCCTATAATCGCATGCCATCTATAAGCAAATGGATCCTCCAATATGTTCTTCCTCAACTAAATTTTAGGTCACTCAATTACTACATGATCCCATGCCCATACCTGTAGTAATGTGGATGAGCTTATAGAAACCCCACAAGTATATACCACATGATGTAGATACATGTATAGGTGAACTAATACACATAGTCATATAGATGATATTTTATTATTATATATCACCTCAATCTTTTACACTTGGAAAAATAAAAACTTGACTATTACTCTTAGTTATTTACCTTTATCACTTCTAAAAGTCTCACATCTACTCTATCTTTGTGCCCATTAACTTATATCTCTTAGTCTCACTAGTCTTATATTGATGATCCAAGTCTTCTATATTGGCCCTAATGCTTAAAATGTACATTTCTTATATATTTGTAAGTTTTGAACCTATAAATACTCCCATGCTCCCTGAGCACTAACATCTAGGATAGATAGTAGTGTCAATGGTTTTTGTCTTATCCCAATGCAAGTGTCTAGTTCCTTAAAATCATCCAATTTGCAAATGAAATGTCTCCTAATGGTTAGCCTAAGTGCTTTAATATGGGTTATTAATCCAAATAGATTGATATAGATATAATTTCATTCCTGATTCATTCCATACCTATTAAATACCTACAAATACCTATCAAAATACTAAAGAGCATTCAATTGATCAAAAGCTTCCCTATTTATTCATATTTTTATACTAGTCATAAGGAATGCACATATATAGGTTTGAATTACTAAAGGAGAAATCCAAGAGCCTAATTTTCCAAGTTCAAATCTAGGTCACTATTGTACTTACTTTGCACACATTGTATAATTCACACACAATTCAACACATAAGGGAGAACTACATTAATTTGATGCCATATTCAAAGTATTAGTGTTTTAACCTCTTAAGACTTAGTGTATGTAAATAGTATATTTGTTAAAGATTTGAGTGTATTAAATTAGGTTATAAATATGCCATAAATATAGCCACTAATTTATTGCAAAATTGACTAACTTTAACCTTTTTAAAAATAGTAATAAATAGTCCAAATAAGAACTTAGTTGGAAAATAACTGAGACAGATGATCAAGAGGCTAAAACTAAGGTGGAGGTTGGTCTGAGTGTTGTAAATAGGATCTAAGTGTCAAAATAGATCTTGGATAGTATCACCCTAATTTTAAAGTAGTACCGTATGGGACTAGTGTCCCTATTTTAGTGGCACTATCCTTTGTGTAGGACTATCTCGAGCTTCTCGGTGCACCTGTGTCTAGATCTAAAAGGTTTGTTCCTACATGCACAAGTTTAGAAACCCTATATATGACACTTTTTGACTAAATTTGTGATAAAAACCTAATCTTCCATGTTTTTTAGGCATCTAGTTGATACGAGCTAAAAAATGTGTTTTTTAGTGGGGTAGGTTGGACATCCTCAACACCACATTATGAAAAGAGTTGCCTACATACCAATAGTCCAAAGAGGGATCAAGCTTGATGTATTTATCCCCATCTAAGTGTTAGCTCAAGTGAAATTAAATATATTATTATAGTTTACTTGAGTGATTTTAATGTACTTAAGACTATAAATATGAGTAATCTGAGCTTGGGATTGATGTAGATGGTAGTATGCAGAAGTAGGGTAGAATAGGGATTGATAACCTAAATTATGCATAACTTGTTTTGAGTTTGCATATATAATTTGCATCTGATTTCCATCTAGTGTTTATAAGGCTAAAATTCATGTTTTTATATTGTTCTAGTGCTTGTGTGGGTGCTAAAATAGGCCTAGTTTGACCCTAAGAAGTATAAGACTTGAAAATATATCTATTTGTGAAAAGAGGAGGGAAAGGATAATAGTACCATTATTAGGACACTAGTTTCATGTGTCACTACTATCCTTATTATGGTACCAGTGTCCAAGTGGTAGAACACTAGGCACGAAGGGCTAAGATGCAAGAATGAAGGACCAAGCTATTTTAGGGATGACTAGGAATGTTTGTATCCTACACAAAGGTTGGATAAGTGTGAAAATAGGATCTAGAATAGGTATAAGGATAGGATAAGAATAGGTGGTAGAAAATATCACTCTTAGAACTCAAGTGTCACTTTTAGGTGATTACATTCCCCCACCTTTATTCTATAAATTTATCAAATCAAAATGACTAGGATAAAGGGAAAAGAAGTATCCCTAGACTTGCCTAAGAGGTCAATCCTATGAAGCTAGGTATAAATATGTGAAGCATGATCCAATGCATGTATTTCAAGTGAAACATGAATAAATTAGTCCTTATGTATGGGATATCAAAATTAAATACAAAACTAGGTAAATAAGTAAAATTAAGTAAAAGGATATGAGAGAGGAAAGGAATGAATACACCTCACTAGTTATGAAAACCAATGCATAAACCTTGTGAAAACTTATGTGTGTGCATGTATATAGTGATTAATCATTGAATATCTTAGACTAAGTTAATGGCTTGCTCAATCCTCATGTGTGGGTGGCTCAAGAACTCAATCTAGTTTTGAATCCATCAGTGCCCACCCCTACTTGATGGATCGTGACCTGTGAATAGTTGGATTGGAATAATGGTGTGTTCAACCCTCTCATGTAGGTGGCTCAAGAACTCAAGTAAACTATGAATCCATCATTGACTACCCATGAGTATTATAAGTATCTAAGATTTAAACTATGAGATGTAACTATAAATGCCAAATTTGTAACCACTCAAGTATATTAGGTAGCTCTAGGCCAATTGAGAATGTTAAGCACTCCAGATGGAGTAAGGAATGAAAATGGTGTATAACCTAGAATATGATGTCATAAATATAAAATGTAGATAATGACATGGAATTTTTCATTTCATCTGAACAATGGTTTGTAAGTGATCATATAAAAATAATGTGTCCTACACATGCCCCCAAATTTGATATCTGAGCATATGGATGTTAGACTAAGTTTTAATAATTTTTAACTAGGTATCTGAACTATAAATGGGAATAGATATTTCATGCATGATACCTCTAATCTAAGAAAATTATTATGAATCTAATCTAAATTGGTATGAATCTAATAAAAATTGGTAAATTTGTAACTAAACTTGTGCAAACCTAGACTATACTTATTATAGTTTTCTAATTAATCTATGTTTTTCTAAAGTTGAGGCTACTAGACAATAGTGCCATATATTGGATAGTATCCCCATGTGGTGTTAATGTCCCAATTTTGGATTTAATGTTTATTTGATTTAATTTCTATGAAACTATACTATCTCTATGTCACTATTTTCCCACTATGTTTAGTTGAGTCTAATTTTTGTAATCTAATCCTATGTGCTAAAAAATATACTATGAATACATTATGACAGTCTGATATGTGTGACAAACTCCTATGAATATCCCCTCTTTTGAGGGGAGTTGTTGAACCTATGAAAGAACTATCCTCAAAAGAAAAATCTCTTCAATATGTGTGTTAGCTAGATCATATATGATATCTACATAATAATCCAATATAATATGCATACATAACATTATAATGTAAGATAATTTGATTTTAAGTTTGTAATGTGTGATGTATGTCATGTCTAAGATTAACAAGGGTGTCAAGATAGATATAAACATGTATGTAAAAATAAATCTAAGTACTAACTGAATAACTACCTAGGGTGATGGGGCATGATGTCCATCATGACACCTAAGTGGGAAAGTGGAGATGCATGAGGTCCCTCATGCAATCTAAAACTAGATTGTGTAACAATCAAGAGACAAGTGTCATGTCTATAATGCATACAATGAATTATACATACAACACACATGAAGAACACAAATTAGGCCAAGGGGCCATAATACAAGGGACATGGGAACATCCCATAAAATCTAGGAAAATAATACATACAAGGACATATTCAAATGTCTACATATTCAATCAACAAGCAAGTTGGCTTAAAGACACATAGAAGGACATGTTCAAATTTTAACATACATAATTAGGAAGGCACACACAAGGACATGGGCACATGTCCAAAGCATACATAATGAAAATAAGTGGCGTACAGATAAAGATAAATGACATATTCAAATGCCCTTGAATAGAAGAAGCATAGAGGTACAATCAATTTTAAACTAGGAAAGTTAGAAATGAAAGCATGCATGAACATGTAATATAAATCTATGTAAGAGATAAAATGTACATATATTGAGTCTAAAGTATTAATAACCAAAAAAATATCTGAGTAGGTGTAGCATGATCAATATTAAGATATAACAATGCTAAATCTATGTTTTAGAGTATAGAAAGATGTAACCTGCTAATCAAAATTATGTATAGGGTGCTCCCAAATGGGTGAATGTGTCAAATGGAGAACTTGTGTATTAGTGTATTTACCCCTAGTGGGTAGATAACAAAAATTATGGATCAATGTAGTGGACCTAAGTGATATAGAAATGTATAATCACTCAACAAGAACAAGTAAATCATGTATATATGATAAAACTTACCATACTAATATAGCTAGCATATGTAGTGTCCGGAAAATATAAAAAGTGTAAACATGGTAATGCATACAATCTATAATTTTATATTTTTTAGTAAATATTTGAATTTTTTTTATGTTTTTGAAGTATTGTATTTTTTTTGTATTTTCTAGATATAATCTATAGACAAACAACATGAAAATAAAACTATGTATAAGGAGCAAGAGAGAAGGAAAGTATGTATAATTAGGGAGGAACAATACTACCTGATGAGTTTCATGGGAGACTCACTATCACTGTGGCCTATGTCAAAAATAGGAATGGAAATCTCTCATGCAATGTGATTGCTATGCTGGAGTTGAATATTATTTTAGTATAAATTTGGGTATTGTTCATCATTGAAATCCAAATAATTCTAATAAATAGGAATGCTAAAAGTAATTTCCTCATATTGTGGATTTAACCTTTTTGAATTATGATTTGGAATGTTAATTTTGATTTTTCCTTTTGAAATAGTGCTTTTTATATACATATGTTGTTGTGGAGGCTCTTTTTCTATAAAGCCTTTTTTGAGAATGCTTATTGGCTTAGCATGATTTTTAATGTGTAACTTAAGTTATTTTTCTTTTTGTAACATTTACTATGTATTTAATTTATTTGCATTGATAAAATATATTTGTGAATTATTTACCTTAGGATGTTCAATAATTTCCAAACCTTGTTGGCCAACATTATCAACAGCTAGAATAAGAGAAGTGATGCATTTGCCCTGCTTGCCCAAACCTTGATCATGATAATCAAATTGTTGTACATATTTTTGACCAAAACCATACTGATTTGAATGTTGAGCCTTATTTTGGAGAGGTATATTTGCATCTCTTACTTTATTTACTTGTGATTGTTGTATTTTTTTTGCTATGATTTTGATTCGTAAACCTTTTGTTGTTTTGAGTTATGCTTTAGTAACCACTTTTGTATTGTTTCTAAAGTTGAACCTTTTTAAATTTGTAGATGTTTCATTGTATGTTGTTTGGATGATGTTTCATTTTTTGAGTCATTTATATCCATTATCTATTATATTTTCCTTTCCAATGATAAACATGAATTGTTATGGTGTCTATACATTATATGATATGCACAATAATATCTAGATCTCCTTATATACACATTATTTTCAAACTTTATCAATTATTAATGCTTTATATCTTGTAATAACTCATCAAGTCTCAATCTATCTAAGTACACACCTCAAGGGGTGCATTGGGAAAGGGCTGGGAAAACTAGTGGTGATTCTTAGGATTGTTGTCCCTTATTACCACTTGTTATCAATCCAACTAGCTCTTAAAAACATTCCCCAAAGTTTTGCCTCCTATTTTTCACCCTCCTCTAGTATTTTATCACCTTAGTTATCCATTCCATAACCTAAAACGCATTTTTAATGGATTACATTACATATTCAGCCCCATTGACCTTGTATCCATATTAACAAAATTTATTAGGGTCTAGGTCAGCCCCTGACCAACCTAGTCCATGACATAGTTTTGTTTTTTTTTAATATTATAATACCAGGTCGACTGGGTCAACCTTGTCATCCTAAAATTTTAGAAGGGTTTAGGGTTATATCCAAATATATAAACACATTTATTTTACCATTATTATAGATACAAAAAGATTTAATTATTCATTTTTGTTTCTTTATCATCTACTCTTTTAGCATTCTAATTGAGGAGTCTTAGCTTAAGGTTTCTACTTGGAGAAGAATCTTGACTGTTGGACAATTTTGGGATGCTTTGGCCTTTCTTATTGATCCTTAAAAACCAAAACAACCTATTATGAAGCACCTTTAGCTAAGGGAAAGATTGAGTCTCTATGGATTCATATTCAAGGTAAGTATCTCTAACTTTGATCCTCTTTTTAGTAGATAGAAGCAGCATAAGTAATGCCTTTTGAATATATTGCTCTCTCCATGTATTAGGGTTTTACCTATACATAGATTAAATAGGATTCTCTTATGTATGTTTACTTTTATTTTTACTAACCCCACTTTGTGCCATAAGCTTTGGTGAGCACTAAATTAGACTTTTACTTTACTTATTATTTTAGTGAATATGAAAACGTAGGACCTAATTAGATTTATTACATAGTTTTACTTGATTTGAGGCTTTGGAACCCTCCTAATGATATTATTTGTGGTAATATATCCCTTATCTAGGTCTATCAAATCCATATTGGTCATGACCCTGATTATATAATGTATTCCCAATTAGAAGTATAAGTAGTATTTATCTTCTCTGAGATAGGATTGATTTATAGATCTAGTGCTTTTGTCATTACATACATTCTGGTGAACTTGACATGAATCTAAACCTTATAGGTTTTATTTCATGATTTCATTTTTACCATCTTATTATTTTTCTATATTTATGATAATGTATCAAACCAGGCAATATAGTTCTAACTTTGTGTGCATAGGTTTAACACGTAGTCTTAATTCTATTATTTCTATGTAGGTCTTCATCAAATATAGGTTCCTAGATCAAATAGGTTTAAAAAATACTCTAATTTAGTCCTAGATAACAAAATAGGTCATGGACTAGGTAAGCCAAGCAGAAGAGCAAGGACAACAAGTAAATACAAAGTCAACTAGGTCGATTGTGTATTTCTAAAAAAGGGGTTGAGAAGAGTACAAAGGCAACAAGGTCAATTGTGTACTATTGGATAGAAGATAGAAGAGTACATAGTAAATTAGGTTGATTATGTATTATTAGATAGAGTGTAGGATAGATAGATAAGAGACATAATCATGATGGTCAACTATGTACTATTAAAAGGAAAAAAGACAAAGTATGTAAGAGATTGTATTGATTAGAATGATAATATTTTGAAATAAGGTAAATTTTTGAAATATAAATGATGCAATAAATGAAACAAAACACATAAATAATTGGAACAATGTGAGTGATCCAATTAGGGAACATAACATAAAACCTTGCACCAATGTTGGCCAATATAATTTTTTGTAGTACAATACACAATGATCAGAGAGCAAGTAGTCAACTAAAAAGTAAGTGCTAACTAAGTGGTCATCCTAACTATTATTAGATTATTAGAAAGTATTGTTTTAAGTGTGATAGGGAACTAAAAAACAATCTATGGATGGTTTAAGGATGTGTATGCCAAAAGGGATTTATGTTGGCAATGGTACTGGCTTGGTATTAAGGCCTACCCCCTTACTTCATAATCCTATAGTGATATGGGTGTTAGGTGATTTTCCAATATACATACCATTAACCACATCTTTACACTTGGCTAAAAAACTAAGTCAGCTTCCCCCTTGGTGATGAATTCTAAGTAGGTAGGCTTTGGGAAGACAAATGTTAAATATGTTTTGAATATTGTGTGATTTGGTAGTGTGTGTAAAAAGATAAAAATAGTGTAACTAAATGGTGATTTTAAAAACCACATAATTAGACTATGTGATCTACTCTAACCATGTAAATAACTAAAAATGAAAGTGTGAATTAATTACTAGTAAATAGGTGTTAATTCTTAGGTTTAGAATGATACAGAGTTGGTTCAAATGACATTATATGCATATTATACAAAATAGATTCAAGTGGGTCACTAATGTTCTATGGAAGCAAGTATTTAAGAATAAAGTTGAATAGGTCAACTCAATATTTTAGATAGAATATAGGCTACATAACTAAGTCAACTAGTTTAACTTAGTTTGTTGTAGGGTTGTAATTTTAAAGACTACTAACTTGTACAAAATAGAACTGAAATGAAGTACTAAAATGATGAAGAGAGAAAGAAAGGAACCTTGGTGGGTTATAAAATGATTAGGATTGAAAATTTTGTGTTGAAGTGACTTAAATATTGATTTCAAATTTTACAAACTAAGTTAATTGGTTTAGCCCAATTTTGTAAAATAATGTGTGATGAAGTATAAGATGACTAAGTCGACCTGTTCGACCTAGTTTGTTGATCTGGATGTTGAATGAAAGACTAAGTCAACCTATTTGACCTAGTTTGTTGATTTGGATGTTGATTGAGATACTAAGTCAACTTATTTGACCTAGTTTATTAATTTAGATGTTGAAAGAGAAACTAAGTCAACCTATTTGACATAATTTGTTGATTTGGATGCTGATTAAGATACTAGGTTAACCTATTTGACTTAATTTGTTATATGGGATTGAAGAAGAGCATTGTGTCAACTTATTTGATCTAGTAATCTATATCTGATGAAGACCTACATAGAAAAATAGAGTCATTATGATATGACTATGTGTTAAACATGTGCACCCATATCACCAACTATCTTGGATTTCCTACATTTATTTGTTTTTCTCTTTAGTTTTATATCTTTGGGTTTGTTAAAAGTAGTCTCTTTGCCCTCCACAATAAAAAATACAAACTTAACAAGCAACCATATACTAATAAAGTTAAGTCAAGGTATGCATAAATTTACTTTTTTAGTTATTTTATTGTTTAAAATACTTTAATTTTTTGTCTTTAGTGTTGTGTGTTACTATGTTTTTTTCTCGAAGCACCATCCCCTATTTTACCTAAGTGACACATGATGAGATTCAAGTGGGGTATATGTATACACATAATATTTTCAAACTTTATCAATTATTAATCCCATCGAGTCTCAATTTCTTTAAGTGCGTGCATCAAGTGGTGCACTAGGAAAGGGGTGGGTAGACCGTTAGTGCTTCGTAAGATTATTATCCTTTATTACCACTTTTTATCATTCCAACCATCTCCTAAAAACATTTTTCTAAGTTGTGCCTCTTATTTTTCATCCTCCTCTAGTATTTTACCACCTTTATTAGACCTTCCCTAACCTAAAACCCTTTTTTATAGTTTACATTACATATTCAACCCCATCTAACTTGTATCCTAATTGACAAATCTTATTATGGACTAGGTCAGCCCTTGGCTGACCTAGTTTGTTAAAATCAAATATGATACCAAGTCAATTGGGTCAACATTATTGACCTAAAATTTTATAAAATTTTACGATTAGATCTACCTATATAAATACATTCATTTCTCCATTCTTAGAAAGATAAAAAAATTAATTATTCATTTGTGTTTCTTTACAATCTACTCTTCTACCACTTTACGTAAGGAGTCTTAGCTTAGGGTTTTTACTTGGAGAAGAATATTATCTTATGGATAAGTATTAGATGTTTTGGAATTTCTTAGTGATCCTTACAAACCATAGTAAACTCTTATGAAGCACCTTTGGCCAAGGGAGAGATTGAGTCTCAACGGGTTCATCTTCAAGGTTAGTATCTCTAACTTTACTCCTCTTTTTATTAGATAGGATTAGCTTAAGTAATGGCTTTTGAATCTATTGTTCTCTCCATGCATTAGGGTTTTACCTATACATAGATTAAATAGGATTATCTTATGTATACTTAATTTTATGTTTACTAACCCCACTTTGTGCCACAAGATTTGGTGAGCACTAGAGTAGACTTTTGATTTACTTGTTATTAGTCTAGTTAATATGAAAACATAGGACCTAGTTAGGGTTATTATGTAATTTTGATTAACTAGAGGATTTTGAACCCTACATATTGATATTATTTATGGTAATATATCCCTTGGGTAGGTCTAGTAGATCCATATTGTTTATGACCCCAATTATCTACTGTATCCCTAATCAGGAGTGTAAGTAGGATTTATCTTCTCTGAGCTAGGATTTATTTATAGATCTATTGCATTTCCCCATTATATACAATCCTCATTGGGTGTAGAGGAGGTAGGTTGATCTACTTAACTTTAATCATTTCCTTTAGTATCTCACTTGAACTCGTAATGGACTATTGTAATATTTTTAAATCACTTGTAATAGATGCATTATGTTGTACTTTATGATTTGGATATGAAAGAGTGATAGTCATAACTTTACTAGGTGTGGATGCATATACATGGTTTACACTAGAATATTTTAAATGCTATGTACATGTAATGTTATTTTCTAATAATGTGACCTTTTTTATTAACAAATGATTTTGATTTTTTAATTATGATATTAGCTTTCTCATTTTGATAATTTGATCCCTTAGAGTCTCATAAGTGTAAACCCTAGTTGATTATGATTGAACATGTAGACACACATCTTGTAGGGGAGAATTGTAGATAGGCTGAGTATGGGAATTAGTAAAAATCATATATGATACTACATCTCATGGAGGAGTGATAACATGGACCTAGTTAGAGGAAAAGTAGTTATCACCCTCATGAAGATGAGGAGAAGAATGATATGTTTTCCTATACATAAGATATGACATTAAAAATTGAAATATAGTTGTTAGATTATGTAATAGATCCTCTATGTATATAAGGGTTTGATTCTTAATTGAATTTTACATAGAGAATAATAACATGCTAGAGATAGAGTGAAATATGAAATACATTTAAATTGATATAAATCATCATGTATACATATGTTTATGTCTTTTTTGAGTTCATTTTGAATTAAAAGAAACAAGCATGCCAATGAAAGTATTAGACTTTGCATCAAAAAGAGATAAACTTAGTATGTCATTATTGTCATGATTATATAAAATATAAATCAAAATATATATGGATCTAAAATTTGAGTGTGGGTCTTAGAAGGTTGTAAACATAAACCTTAGGGTTATATAGGGTTAGGGTTTGAATATTATTTTATGTAAGTCAAGTTTACCAAATGTTTTAACCTTTTATGACTTAGTGTATGTAAATCCTATATTTATTAAATAGATAAGTGTATTAAATAAATTTATAAACATACGATAAATATAGCCATTGATTTGTTATAAAATTGACTAGTTTTGACCTTTCTAAAAATAGTAATAAATATTGCAAATAAGAACTTAGCTATAAAATTATTGAGACATATGATTTAGAGGTTAAAAACTAAGGTAGAGGTTGGTCTCAGTGTCAAAAATAGGATATAGATGTCAAAATTTATCTTGGATAGTAGCACCCTAATTTTATAGTATCACCATGTGGTGGTAGTGTCCCTATTTTGGTGACAGTGTCCTCTTTACAAGACTATCCTAAGATTTTGGGTGCACTTGTGTCTAGATATACAAGGTTTGTTCTTATGTGCACGAGTTTAAAAACCTTATATATGACTTATTTTGATTAAAATTGTGAGAAAAACCTATTCCTCCATGTTTCTAGGGCATCTAGTTCATATAAGGTAAAAAGTGTGTTTATTAGTGGGGTAGGTTGGACATCCTCAGCACCCCAATATGAAAAGATATTCCTACATACCAATACTCTGAAGAGGGATCAATATCGATGTCTTTATCCCCACCTATGTATTGGTGAAAGTGCAAGTGAAACTAGTATGATATCTAAACTAAGTGATTTGAATGTGATTGAAACTAGAAATCTAGGTAATCTAAGCTTAATAATGTCATAAATGATAGTATGCAAAAGTAGGCAAAATAGGATAGCATAGGGAACAAGAGGAAGAGTAGCACATTGATGTGGATGAAGTGAGTTTGAGTGAAGCAAAAGAGAATAATTACAGCTAGCCAGCTAAAAGGAAGGATCAAATTGAAGTGGATTAGTTGGTTTATTAGGTGATTTATAGGTGTTAGAGGTCTTGGGAGGTCCACGTATGGGTTTAGAGAGAGTCAAGATGCATAGAATTCAATTTATAGGTTTTCCCTCTAAAAATACTATTTGATAATATGAATTGTAATCAGTGTGCTAAGAGAATTTTTGTGTAGAATCAAAGAATGTCATGATAGAAAGTGTTATTAAGGGTTATGTAGGGGTCCAAGTGTGCATTAGAAATTGATTTCCATACCCAAAGTGGCATAATCATGAGAAGTAAATGTTAAGCCTCTTTGGAAGGTAATTACCAAAGAATTTAATTATAATAAAGTAGTTTTCATATACATATATAACAAGTTTTACAATAAGTTAGAGTAGTTGGTTAAAATATAAGAGGTTGGTAACCAGTTAGGAGGTAGTTTTGAAGACTTGAAAGGTAGAGGTATAGAATAACATGAGGTGAAAACTAGATAGTACCCTACCCCCTATCATTATGATAGTGATAACTATCATGTCCCCTTTTTAGAGGACATTGACAAACTTCATGATTAGCCTATTATGCAACCTTCATAGGCTAATAGGATGGATAGAGGGTCATAATGGAGATTGGCTTAACTTCAATTTGCAGAATGGTTTTAGGGGGTGTTCATTCGGGGTCTTTTAGACATGTTTACTTGATGCTCCTATTATTTAGGGATATTTGACATGCAACAGAGCACCCTTATTTTGGTATGGTCATGTGCAGAATCACTCCCTGATTCACCAGCTTCGATCGGTTTGAGGATCTGACGTATATTGAGGGAGATATTAATATTTGATTGATTTAATCAAATAATAATTATTTGGTCTAATTTTAAATTAGAAACCCTAATGCTAATTTAAGAAACCCTAATTAGGGCAAGCATATATTTTGAGGGTATAAGGGTTTCACATGGAAGCCATTATGTATTATGTATGAATTAATTATTGAATTGAAGATAGATTTTGCTAAGGGTTTTCCTTGAGAAGACTGAGCCAAGGCTCCAGGATTCCATTTGTAGTGGAGAATGTCAACTCTTCATTGTGTGCGATTCAGAGGCTGTGAAATATCAGCTTATCTATTGCCAAATTGAGAGATAGCTTCATCCAGAAGTTATCACAGAGGTTTTAGGTTTGAGAGATAGCTTCACCCAGAAGTTATCATAGTATTACAGGTATTTGAGAGATAACTTCACATAGAAGTTTATCACAGAGCTTTCCAGGTATTTCTTGATTTAGTTTATGTTTTGTTTCAATAAATTATATAGAGAGAGATCTACTTTATTAGATACCATAGATTTCCAGATCAGGGATCAAACAGATAGGTTGTGCTAAATTGGCGGCCGTACGAAGTCCGTACAGGTCCGTACAGATCCATGCAGATACCGACTTTAGCAGACAGAGATCCCCAGTGACTGACATCAGTTATCTGAAGACTGATGTCAGTAGATAAGGACCTACAGAGACTGACGTTGGTAGATAAGGACCTACAGAGACTGACGTCGGCAGTATATCGACTGATGCCAGCGACTGTGTGTTCAACACAGTAGGCTGAGACTTCCAAATTCATATTTGTTTCTAAATTTGCACAAGATCAGGGTTTTAAAACAGTATTGTAATATTCTTTGAGGTGCATGACAGAGATCTATTGTAATAGTCTGAGCAAATAAATAATAAATTATATTGTGGTAATTTGTTTATTTGAATTGATATTCTGCAAGTTTGTATCCAGATCAGAGCTTTTATTGTAGAGAAAGGAGCCCCTAAGTAAGGGACATCACAGTGGTATCAGAGCTATTTATATTTCTATATTCCCTATTTGAAGGGGATATTATAGTGGTATTAGAGCTTTTGTTTTGATATTCGAAGGGATATTACAGTGGTATCAGAGCCAAATTCCTACCATCCTATTGGGCACATCAGAGCTAATGTCTTGCCATCCTGTTGGGTAGTTTCAGGATCAATTTGATTATCAGTATGGCTCTAAAAGGGGTCAAAGATTTGGAAGAAAGAATGCACAATGTAAAGAAGAAATTAGATAATCCATGTCAGCAAGCAGAGGACATTCTAAAAACTTTGGAGGAGTTGGAAACTTATTTAAGCAAGGTTGATCAATCAAATTCTTATGAGATGCAAACAACGCTATCTTCAGTGTTTGGTTCATTGGTGAAGCCCCATTTATTGAGACATCGTGATGAGGTGGTAAGACTTGCATCTCTCTCTTGCATTAGTGAAATCATGAGGATCATAGCTGGCTTTGATTTTAATGATGATCAGATTATGAGAGAGGTACTTCACGCTATGGTAAAAAGCTTCGAAAAGTTGGATGACATTAGAGACCCTCATTTCTCTAAGAGGGCAAGATTACTTGACACATTTTCCAGGTATGGATTTGAAAACATTATGATGTTATTAGGTTGTATTGGTGGCATTCACAAGATGTTTAACATATTTTGGAATATTTTAGATGAGTTTCATTCCAGTGATGTATTAGCATCAATGCACTCTATCATGTTCACAATCTTGTTTGAGGAGGAGGATAAAATTTCTAAACTTTTGGCAGAAGATTTATGGTATGTCTGGACAAAAGGGAAAAATGTCGCACCTAGAGCTTGTATGTGGTTAAAGAGTTTAATTAATAGGCCTAAGGATTGTAGTGCTTTCCCTATGACATGTAGCCACTTGCATGATGAGTTTGACAGTCATGTTGATCCAGTATAGGGAGATATTTACACATCTTCAGGTAATGATTTATCTGCATTATCTTCACAAGTAGGAGTAGTTGAGGATGTTGTGGATGAGCTTTGTCTTAAGGTGAGTTTAACTCAGGAGTTAGACAGTGAGGATGAGTCTGATGCTTGCATTCAAAGTGTGGAGGTGTACTCAGATGTTAGTACACTGAGTGTTGGTGATGAGTATGTTTCTATAGCTGCTTATGAGGAGCATGTGGTTGAGGCTCACACACATATTCAAGATTTGGGAGTACCTAGTTTTGATGAGTTTGAGATACCAGGGGAGTTGAGTCTCCAGATTGATTCTTCTCACATAGATGACAATGTGGTACAGTTCATTGTGCCACCTTTATAGAGGGATCAGTTATGGGATGGATTGGCACCATCTTTTGTAGATGGGATTGACAGTTTGTCAGTGCATGACTTAGAGCAAGAGTTGATCAAATATGCTGACCACAGTAGAGGTACAGTGTGTGGATTCTCCATACTTGGCATAGTTCCATTTGGGAGTTATTTTAGAGTTGGAGCGTGCCTTCTGCATAGCATGGTGGAAGGTGTATATGATAGTTGTGATTTCAGATATTGGTTGAGTTGTGTTCACCAATTTGATTATGGGTTCCTCTTTTTTCTACTACTAATGATATTGCAGGTGTTTACATTGATTTTCATCAGTGTAGATCATGACTACATTTGGGATCCAGGAGGATCGAGTGGTTCATTGTTCTGAGATTGCTTGGGGACAAGCAATTTCAGGAGGGGCGGATTGTCATGTCCCCTTTTTAGAGGACATTGATAGACTTCATGATTAGCCTATTATGCAACCTTCATAGGATAATAGGATGGATAGAGGGTCATAATGGAGATTGGCTTAACTTCAATTTGCAGAATGGTTTTTGGGGGCATGCATTTGAGGTCTTTCAGACATGTTTGCTTGATGCTCCTATTATTTAGGGATATTTGACATGCAGCAGAGCACCCTTATTTTGGTATGGTCATGTGTAGAATCACTCCCTGATTCACCAGCTTCGATCAGTTTGAGGATCTGATGTATATTGAGGGAGATATTAATATTTGATTGATTTAATCAAATATTAATTATTTGGTCTAATTTTAAATTAGAAACCCTAATGCTAATTTAAGAAACCCTAATTAGGGCAAGCATATCTTTTGAGGGTATAAGGGTTTCACATGGAGGCCATTATGTATTATGTATGAATTAATTATTGAATTGAAGACAGATTTTGCTAAGGGTTTTCCCTGAGAAGACTGAGCCAAGGCTCCAGGATTCCATTTGTAGTGGAGAACGTCAACTCTTCATTGTGTGCGATTCAGAGGCTGTGAAATATCAGCTAATCTATTGCCAAATTGAGAGATAGCTTCATCCAAAAGTTATCACAGAGGTTTCAAGTTTGAGAGATAGCTTCACCCAGAAGTTATCATAGGATTATAGGTATTTAAGAGATAACTTCACACAGAAGTTTATCACAGAGCTTTCCAGGTATTTCTTGATTTAGTTTATGTTTTGTTTCAATAAATTATACAGAGAGAGATATGTTGTATTAGATACCATAGATTTCTAGATCAGGGATCAAATAGATAGGTTGTGCTAAATTGGTGGCCGTACGAAGTCCGTACAGGTCCATACAGATCCACACAGATACTGACTTCAGCAGACAGAGATCCCCAGTGACCAACATCGGCCGTCTGAAGACCAACGTCGGCAGATAAGGACCTACAGAGACTGACGTCAGTAGATAAGGACCTATAGAGACCAACATCGGCAGTATATCGACCGACGTCGGTGACTGTGTGTTCGACACAGCAGGCCAAGACCTCCAGATTCATATTTGTTTCCAGATTTGCACAAGATCAGGGTTTTAAAATAGTATTGTAATATTCTTCGAGTTGTATGACAGAGATCTATTGTAATAGTCTGAGCAAATAAATAAGAAATTATATTGTGGTAATTTGTTTATTTGAATTGATATTCTGCAAGTTTGTATCTAGATCAGAGCTTTTATTGTAGAGAAAGGAGCCCCTAAGTAAGGCACATCACAGTGGTATCAGAGCTGTTTATATTTCTATATTCCCTATTTGAAGGGGATATTATAGTGGTATTAGAGCTTTTGTTTTGATATCTGAAGGGATATTACAATAACCATGTAAAGTAACAATATTTATGAATAATCAACATGTTTGAAATATTTTATACTTATGTCTCTATTTTTTAGTGTTTTGGTGAATTAATTTTTTATGTCCTAAAGGATCAAATCCATGGAATTAAATGTTTGATAATGAAATTTGAAAGACTAAAAAGATGACAAGTTTGTGTGTAAATTTTTGTTTGTATTCGATACAAAGTTCAGATTAATGGAGAAATATTTTTTTCAAATGAAATGTTTTCTTATATAAATTAATATCCAAGGGTATAATTCATATATTATATAACCTTCTTACATTTTATATCTATATTGGTTCACAATTATAACATAGGAGTCAAATGTTAGCACTTTACCTATTGACAGATAGAGAAGAGTCTAGTTTGAATTGGTAATTAACCAAAAGTATGGGTTTTATTGTGGTATTGAGACAATGAAAAGAGACACAAGGAATAATTGAAAACTATTAAAGATTAATTTTTATACAATGGTAATAAAGATCCTTGTTAAGTGATTGCTAATACAAAATCTATTTTGTATTTGTGATGTGGTTAAAAACTATGATTTCAAGTTTGATAGTCAAATGAAATAAGATAATGGTTGATAAATGTTCGTAATAGATTTTGGAGTGTTTTTTGGAACTATAATTAGAAAGTAAATATAATCATGTGATCTAGTATGTATATATAATACACATAGGCTTACAGACCTTTGTGTTGGGTTGAGTTTTTGTCAAGAGACTATGTTTGGGTGTTTGTGTATTAAGTGACATTGAATTTTGAATTAAAAACACTATTTAGGTCTATTTAAGTGATTTTAATTTATATGTTTAAAAATATATGGTAAAAAAAATTATATGTTCAGGAAGATGCTACTAAAACCTTATTTTCCCTATAGATGCATGTTGTAAGAATGGACAGTGTGTTAGAACATTATAAGGACAAGATTAAGATCAAGTTTTGAGTGTTATAGAATACCATAGTAATTTTATGTGAATCATTTGAGTGATATTATAACCTTATGATAATGATATTAGAGGTTGAATACTTTGATACAAACCTATAACAGTCATTGGCTTTACAGATTCATGTGTATCTTGTTATAGAAAACCTAGACAGTTGATGAATAAAGGACATCTGATTATTGTATAACCTTATTTAGGTCAATATAGACATATAAAATAAAATTTGAGGTTTTTAAACTTATTAAAATGCACTCAATATAATTTAATGTGCTCTTAGGATGTGACTAAGTCTACGAAACCCTAAACTAGGGCTTGGGCCATAACTTCTTTTTTAACTATCAAAATGTGCTAAAAACTTGAGTATAGCTTATTATCAATGTGTTCTAATAGATTGTGGAGGTTTTAGTTTATTTACATATAGGAGGGTACCTTATTATAGGATTTTATCTAAACAAGGTTTTAAAAAGGCCTAATAAACCTAATCAAAGAATGCAAATGGTCTAGAAAAGTGACCAAAAAGAGGATATTTGTCTTGAAACTTTGTAGATAGCTAAAAGAGGATAAAGGGTATTCTTATTGGTTTTTTCCCCATTAACCTTATATATCTATATATACAATAGAGGAAACCCTAAGAATAAGGCTATTAGGAACCCTATCCACCTAGTAAATGTTGTGAGCAATGTAGATATTGCAATGAATGATCATCAAAGAGAGGTAGAGAAGATATAAATGCTATGATATTTATGTTTAGAAACTTTATTAAGGTCCTAATGAAGAGTTAAGTGGCTTTTGATCCAATAAAGCTTAAGTAAAAATGGAACTAACCTGAGTGTATGCTTGAAGAGGAACCTAAAATGGAAAGTATGTGTTTGATTGGATGAATAATGTATAGAATGTAGACCTAAAGATGGATAATAAAAAAATTTCAAGTTGATAAAGAGAATGATTGTGAGGTTGGCATAGAAGGAGAGGTTTCTTGGAAAGAGTTAGTAAATGCATGTGAAGGATAATTGAAGGATCAGAGTATTAAGAGTAAAAGGTCAATGTGCTCTACATCATTTGGTATTAGAGCTAGAAGATTCTTTGGGAAGAGAAAAGAGAATAGCAAGCATGACAAGGTACTAGTTTTTTTTTTTCATTTGATGTGTTAGATTATACATAAAGGTTAAGAGAAGTTGGTAGTAGCCATGTTTCCAAGTGTGGCTTATTGATCAAGAAAGACATTAACAAGATCAAGTGAGAGAGATAGGCTCATAAATAGAGCTTAAGATAGAGAAAAGAGTCCTATATGTAGGACAAGAAGAGAAGTCCTAAGTGTGGATAAGAAGAGACCCAGTTGAGGTTAAAAGAAAGAAAGATAGACAAAGTGAATGGTTAAGATGTAGAAAGAGAGTGAGGGCTTGTTAGAAAGAGGTATAGGTCCAAGTGAGGTCAAGAAGTTGATATAAATATTCAAGGATATAAGGAAAGAGAAAGGTAAGAAGTAACATGGCATAGTGGATGAGAGAAGATATCATAAGAAGAAGATGGTGCAAGATGATGCCAAGTAGAAAATAGAGATGGAAAGAGATATGGCTGAGATGAGATATAACATGGATAGGATGCTAGATATGTTAAATCAGATAAGTGAAATGGGAATTTGACATGTTGGATGGGTAATGAAGAAGAAGCCACTCAAGTGGTCAATCTAGCTATTCATAAAGAAAAGAAAAGTACAACAAAGAGAGAGGAGAGAGAGAGAGAGAGAAGAAATTATTATGCAAGAAACTAAAAATATTAATGATAATGTTATGGTTGAGATGAAAACATGAGGAACAAGAGGAATAACATTACATTGATGTGGATGAAGTGAGTTTGAGTCAATCAAAAGAGAACAATTTCAGCCAACCAACTAAAAGGAAGGATCAAAGTGAAGTGGGTTGTTTGGTATATTAGGTGGTTTATAGGTTATTTAGGTCTTAGGAGTTCCATGTGTGGGTTTAAAGAGATTAAAGATACATAAAATTCAAATTATAGGTTTTCCCTCCAAAAATACTATTTGAAAATTTGAATTGTAATCAGTGTGTTAAGAGCATTTTTATTTAGAATCAAATAATGTCATGATAAAAAGTGTTAGTAAGGATTATATAAGGGTCCAACTGTGAATTATAAAGTGATTTCCATGCACAAAGTGGCATAAACATGATATGTAAATGTTAAGCCTCTTTGGAAGGCAATTACCAAAGAAGTTAGTTACAAGAAAGTAGTTTTCATATATAGATATAACAAGTTTTAGAATAAGTTAGAGTAGCTAGTTCAAAGATAGGAGGTTGGTAAATAGTTAGGAGGTAGTTTTGAAGACTTGGAAGGTAGATGTATAGAAGAACATGAGGTGGAAACTAGATAGTACCCTACCCTCTATCATTATGACAATGATAACCATGTAAAGTAACAAGATATATGAATAATCAACATGTTTGAAACATTCTATATCTGTCTCTATTTTTTATTGTTTTGGTGAATTAATTTTTTATATCCTAAAAGCTTAAATCCATGGAATCAAATTTTTGGTAATGCAAGTTGAAAGACTGAGAAGATGACAGGTCTGTGTGCAAATTTCTATTTGTATTCAATACAAAGTTCAAATTAATGGAGATATTTTTTTTGAGTGGAATGTTTTCTTATCTAAATTAATATACAAGGGTATAATAATAGAGTATATAAACTTATTTAATTTGGTATCTATATTGGATCACAATAGTAACAGAGGAGTCAATGTTAGCACTCTACCTATTAATAGACAGAGAAGAGTCTAGTTTGAATTTGGTAATTAACCAAAAGTATGGGGTTTTATTGTGGCATTGAGATAATGAAAAGAGATACAAGGAGGAATTGAAAAATCTTGAAGAGTTATATGTAGATAATAGGTAATGAAATTATTTTTTGTTAAACATGTTTGGTGTGTACATAAGGAGACTGTAAATAGTGATTGGCAAAACCTTAGTAAGAGAATATTTAATATTTTTTCAAGGGAAGTTTGAGAATTTTGAAGTTTATTTAGGTCATACAAATCTTATTCTAGTGATTTAAATGTTAGAGGTTTTGAGTAGATTCTAAAAATTCATATAGAAGCTTCACAGGTTAGCAATAGGTTGTCTGAGAGAATAGAGCCTTTATGAAACTCATGATTAGCAATGTGGTGAGATGGTTCAAAGGAACTAAGGTTTTAAGAAGTTTAATAGAGGTTATATGGACCTTAAATAAGTTTTTTTATTCTTTGAAATCCTCACATAGATGTATTAAGTTATTTTAAGCCCTCTTAGGAATGTGACAATTTCAAAAACCCTAGTTTAGTGTTGTAAGATAGTAATTGCAATATCTCATGATTCCACTAGTCAAATGAGATTAAACTTGGAATTATAGTGTGGTTTTATGTGACTAAAAATATTTTTGAGTTTTTATATTTATAATTTATTTGTATATATAGATTATATTGACTGAGTTATGCAAAGGCATGAATAGGCCTTAAAAGGGCTAACAAGAAGCAAAAGAGTTCAATAAAAGGCCTCTAGTGAAATAGATAAGGGTTAAAATTTTAGGGAAAGATAGAGGGGAATATAGTGTGACCTAATAAAGAGTTTTTTTCTAAATGATATTAGTGATTGAATGTATAAGAATAAAAACAAAAACAAAAGGCTACAAGCTAGTATATTGAAATGTAGGTCTGAGAAGTGAAGTAGCCTTGGAGAGGTTTTGGGAGAGTGTGAGACAATATATAATAAGTTTTATAAGCCTAACAAAGGATATCCAAAGTGAACACTTTATGTAAGGAACCTAGTACAATAAGATATGCATTTAGGCCTAGACAAACTCATTAACAAGTGAGAGTGAGAGTGAACTCAAAGGGACATAGGATTGAATGAGAAGATATAAATAGAAGAGTGTAGGTGACAAAGGTTCTAAAGGAAGATTGAAAGCATGCAATGAAACCTTATGAAGGGATCAAACAAGATAAAGATAGTAAAAAAATGAAGAAGTTGATAAACAAGAAGAGGCTAAAGAAGGAGATTGAGTCTATAGATGTAAAAATATAGGTATTAGAATCAAGGATAGGTATTGTATGAATCATGATTTGGATTAGTTTACATATGTAATTTGCATCTAATTTCCATATAGTTGTTATAGGGATAAAATTCATGTATTTAGCTTGTTATGGTGCTTGTGTGGGTGTAAAAAAGAGTTCTAGGTTTACCCTAAAGTTTAAGATTTTAAAAGCTATCCATTTGTGAAAAAAGGAGTGAAAGGACAATAGTATCACTATTAAGACACTACTGCCATGTGGTACTACTATCCCTATTATGGTGCTAGTGTCTAAGTGGTATAACACTAGGAATGAAGGGATAAGATGTAATAATGAAGGTTTGGGACTACTTTAGGGATGAATAGGGACACCTGTGGCCCACATGAAGGATGGATAAGTGTGAAAATAGGCTCTAGGATAAGTCTATGGATAAACTAGGGATAGGTGGTCTCATGTTACATCCAGATTCCTCACTAGACAAACTTGCTAGATTATCCATGGATATCTATAATTAACAAATTTAGACTTGGTTATATTTATAACAAAGCTTAAAATTTATGCTATTTCAAGATAATAAAATTTTTCTTAGTTAGAAGATAATACATGATTAATTATAATGAATTAGATTGTGTACACATTAAATTATTTCAGTTATATATTATTGCTTATGATTATCATATGAAAAGATCTAATTACCTATGTGTTATAAGGTGGAAATAGGATAATATTTCCCTTGAGCATAATAGAGGGAGAGCATCATCAGAGAGGATGATGTAGATGGAGACATCATTGGTTGATAGAGAACTAGCAAAACCTTACACACACCACAATAATTAGTCATGGTAGAGAATGCATTTTAAATGATTGTTTTGGTGTTTTTTTAATTATTACTTGAGTAGTTATATTATAAAAATAAATTCCCTTGATTATTTAGCCTAAATTGTCTTTAATACATGCAAAGGCAAAATTAATGAAGTTAAAATTTAATACAGTTTATTATTCATGATTTTACCATTAAATGTTAAATTGGTTTAATATGAAATTATAATTTCATATTAAAATATTAAAATGGAATTATTTTCAAAAAAAAGAGAAAAAGTGAGAAATAAATTAAAAATATAGAAAAGAATTAAAGATCTTGAAATTAGCAAACACAAAAAGATAAAACAAAGAAATAAAACAAAAATGAAAATTTGGAAAAGAATTATTATCTTTTTTCTATTTAATAAAAATAATGAAATAGAATTGGGGGGCCTATGCATTGGAGAGGAAATAAGAAAGGGCATAACATGGAGAAAAAGAAGAACAAAGGATCAATAGGTTAATTTTAACAGTAGGTGGTGTATTAAAATTTAATATTTTATTGATGTGAGTAGAATAATATTATTAAATGGGGAATAATAATGTTAAATACAATTAATAGAAATCATTGTAAAATAGGATTTTATTGAAAATATTTCTGAAAATGCCCTCTATTTTAGTTAAACACCTTATTTAACTTATAACTAGATTTAAATTAAATAGGCATCACCCATAGTGAATGTAGCTAATAAAACTAGTAAAGTATATTCACATATGTATCTCCAACATAGTATGAGTGGGAGGTCAAGTCACCAAAAACAATAAATCTATGCGACCACACATTTATCCCCGTAAACAATATATCTTAAATTTTGGTCAAGCTGCCATAAACAATATCTCTATCCCAGCATATTTAGTGATCTAATAAATCTTACCAAAAATTTGATATTAATTGATTGGCAATCTAGAGAACTTAGTCATATTTGTTTCATTATAACTCAAATTTTTAGCATACCTATTGTCGGGATGTAACGTATCATATGAAATCAATAATATATTTCTATGTAACAGTCCTCCATAAACCACTCTATTGCTCGCTTATATGTTAAACTTATAAGTATGTTACACATAGCGAAATTAATATCAAATAAACTATAGTTAAACCATGTTATTACAATATAAACATTTAATCATTCTAGGCTAAATAGATAATCACTTATTTATATTTACTTATATATTATTTAGGCCATTACTTGATCTGGTTAAATATAATAGAAAAAAATGTCCTATATTTAGTCCAATAGTGCTTAAATATAGTCCTCCGTGGATAGATTTTAGTCCACAAGATAAATATATTTTGTAAATGTATAATATTATTAACTACCCTCTCTAGTCAAATACCTCATAGTGCCATTTCTACAACAATCTATTTTGGTAATGGACAATTAAATACTTGGCATCCATTGAAATTAATCAAAGTGTCAATTTTATGTAAATTTATCATGGCATCGATATGAATGAAATATGTATATGATCATGGTGGAGGGCGTCTCTATGTTCCATCTTTCCATCCAATTGTATGATTAGTTTTTAACTATTATAAATATATTTACTGGGCCTATGGTGGTAGAGGTATATGTGCTATATATGTAATATTTAAAGTATATTAGTTTAGGGAGTCATGAATATATATATATATATATATATATATATATATATATATATATATATATATATATATATATATATATATATATATATATATATACTACTTTACAATGCATCTACTATCTTGGAAAATGCCTTATGTACATATTCTAATTATACTTAATATAAGCAGTGTGCTATGGAATATTATGAAATATATTATAATCTATTATAGATGTGTTGTTATAGGTTTGAATATTCCAAAATTATAACATTTAAACCTTACATAAATGCATGATATGTGTCTATAATGACACAAGTTTTTATAGTTCGAACAAATTTTAATATGAGCTTTAATAATAACATGATGTGGCCATTTATTATGAAGTATCAATTAAAATAGTAAGTATTAATCAAGTCAAATATATGAAAGCTTTGAAAAATCATAGACTTCAATAAAATAAGTGATGTCATTATATATTTGAACCAAATTTGAATTACCTAAAACCAAATAGATTGTTCCACATATATGGTGTCATAAATAGTTGATTTGCAATTATTGGTGGAAATGACACACAATTTTAGTTAGAGTTAATAATACCTTAGGAAAATACAATAATCCTGGCATTATGAGATAACTATGTGGGATAATGGGATTACTTGATGTAAGAAACCTATAATATAGAAGTTGGCATCATACCAAGTTATAAAAATATGGTTATTATCAAGAGAGCTTGTCGGTAAATGGGTGCATTCTTTATAGTGTGTAATAGTACCTCAGGATGTGTAATTTGATATAAACTACATTGTATAGATATACTTAACAGGCTTCAATTAAATAGGTGATGTTAGTATATTGCCTAACACAATAGAAAATTATTTTATTTATGGAGTTATTAATGAATTACTTAAGTAAAGATAATTTACAATGATTTATAAACCTTATTGTTTGGGATAAAAGGTATGCTAGGTGAATAAATCAAACCTAATAAAATATGGTAAACCATGTGAAATATTGAGATCACCTATTATATGTGAAATCATTATGCAGAAATTGATATTACATGTTTATAACTTCTAGTATAATTATAAAATTGGGAGAGTCTTCTTTAGTCAATATTCTCGAGAGGTATATTAACCAAAAAGTAGAAGAATTGAATTAAATAGTTAGCAAATGATTTCTTGTAAACCCCTAATATAAATTAGATGTGAAACTAGATAACTTGTGGTTTTGGGAAAGACAAAGTTATGGTCTATTGTATACCACGTATTTATAACTACTTCATGAGTTGATCACTATGCCTAGTGGTTACGATTTAAACATTAAACCATGGTTGAGAAATTGAATGATATTGGATTACCTACATGTGGTGCACATTAGGATGTGAAAGTGTTTATATGTGGAGTTTATACCTGTAATTCATTATATGATTGTATAAGTCATTAAATTACATAGGAATTAGGAATCATAACCTTTGAAACAATCTCCTAAAAGGAAATGAGTCAATAGGATAATGAGTTTATGAATTATCTAAATCATTATTACTAATATGAATGATTGTTAATCATGTGTATTTAGTTTGGAATACTTGTGTGCATTACATACTATAAGTGTGTTATTTTGTATAAATGTTTTGTTATACTTAGTGTATAGTGGTGCATCATGATGCATGTTGCTTGTATGCAGTATACTCAGGTGGTATAATTGTTTATTGTTTGCTTTTTATTACATGAATGGATCAATTGATTCTTGAAAATATTAATCTTTGAGTATGTGTTGTTATGTAGTTAGGAACCTATGATAGTATAGTTTTACTACTTTCCAATGCATCTACTATCTTGGAAAATGCCTTATGTATATATTCTAAGTATAGTTAATATAAGGCATGTGCTATGAAATATTATGAAATCTATTATAATCTATTATAGACATGTTGTGACAAGTTTGAATATTCTAAAATTATATCATTTAAACCTTCCACAAAGGCATGAGACGTGTCTATAATGCCATAAGTTTTTATAGCTCAAATAGATTTTAATACGAGATTTAATAAGAACATGATGTGTTCATTTGTTATGAAGCATTAGTTAAAATAGTAATTATTAATCAAGTCAAATATATAGAAGATTTGAAAAATCATAGACTTCAATAAAATAAGTGATATCATTATATATTTGAACCAAATTTGAATTACCTAAAACCAAATATATTGTTCCATATATATGGTGTCATTAATAGTTGATTTTCAATTATTGGTGGAAATGACATACAAACAATTTTAGTTGGAGGTAATAATACCTTAGGAAAATAAAATAATTATGGCATTAGGAGATAACCATGTGGGATAATGGGATTACTTGATGTAATAAACCTATCATATAGAAGTTGACATCATACCAAGTTATACAAATATGGTTATTTTCAAGAGATCTTGTTGGTAAATGGGTGTAATATGATTTATAGTGTGTAATAGAAAATTGAGATGTGTACTTGGGTATAAAATACATTAAATAAATATACTTAGCAAACTTAAATTAAATAGGTGATGTTAGTATATTGCCTAAAACCATAGAAAATTGTTTTGTTTATGGAGTTATTAATGAATTACTTGTGTAAAGATAATGTACAGTGATTTATAAACTTCTTGTTTAGGATAAAAAGTATGCTAGGTGAATAAATCAAACCTAATAAAATAGGGTAAACCATGCAAAATATCATGATCACCTGTTATATGAGAAATCATCATGTGAAAATTGATATTACATGTTTATGACTTCTAGTATAATTAAAAAACTGGGGGAGTCTTCTTTAGTTAATATTCTCAAGAGGTATATTAATCAAAAAGTAGAAGAGTTAAATCAAATAGTTAGTAAATGATTACTTGTAAACCCCCAATATAAATTAGATGTGAAACTAGACAACTTGTGTTTTTGGGAAAGAGAAAGTTATGGTCTATTTTATACCATGTATTTATAACTATTTTGTGAGTTGATCACTATGCCTAGTGGTTATGATTTAAACACTAAATTGTGGTTTAAAAATTACATGATATTGGAATACCTACATAAAGTGCACATTAATATGTGCAAGTGTTTGTATATGGGGATTATAAGTTTAATTCATTAGATTATTGTATAAGTCATTAAATTGCATATGAATCAAGAATCATAACCTTTGAAATAGTTTATTATATGTAAATGAGTCAATAGGATAATGGGTTTATGAATTATCTAACTCACTATTAATAATATGAATTATTTTTAATCATGTGTATTCAGAATGGAATACTTTTCTGTATTACATACTATGAGTGTGTTATTATGTATAAATGTTTTATTATACTTAGTGCATAGTGGTGCATCGTGATACACGTTGCTTGTATGTAGTATACTCTAGTGGTATAATTGTTTATTTCTTGCTTTTTATTACCTAAATGGATCGGTTGAGTCTTGAAAATAATAATCTTGGAGTATGTGTTGCTATGTAGTTGGGAATTTATGATAGTATGAGATATTATAGATTACTATAGTATAAAAGTATGTTATACCTAGGTGGTACTTACTATAGTTATTATGCCTAAACTCATATCTATATTTTACTATATGCATGTTGGTTATTGTTGTAGATAGTGTGTGTTATTACAGTTGGTAAGACTTGTGTATGCATGCATGCAAACTTTAGATTTTAGAAAATGTTGTGTTGGTGTGTTATTGTGTTTAGTGGAACAATGACTTTCTTTTTAATATATAATTACTTATATAATGCTTGTGTTTCCTTGTATTTTAAATTACTTCATATGTTTAATTATATAAGACTGGAAATTAAGTCTTAGAACACTAGACTATGGTAATATAGATTACCATAAGGTGTAGATAACTGGAAAATAATTATATTGTTGAATTGTATAGTTAAATTGTATGTTTACCTGCATGGTATATTGGTAATCATTATTTATAATATGGGATAGAATATAATGAAAGATTCATGCATATGTTTGATGAACTATATGTATGTTGTTATTACTCCTATGTATAGCATGTCATGTGATGCACTTGCTAGTAGGATGAGTTGATAAATTTCTTGGTTGAATTGTATTTAACCAATCTACATTTTTAATGTGGAGTAAGTAGTGATATGGATTTCATTGGATTACTATCATTGTAATGTTAGATGAAGGCAATCTGATCAAGTGGTGTGTATGATTATGATAGATCTATAGATCTCTTTTATATTATTATTTGTAAAACTTTAGGCCAAAGTATGTTTAGTGATACATTATCATTTCATGAGTATGATTTACATGTATATGTGGTATATTGAAATATATCAAGTTTTATATGATACACTAAATGTTTAGTTAGTTATAAATAGTACGACACATGAGTACTTACTTGTCTCTCTAGATTCTTGCAATATCTATATCTACACATCCTTGAAAGGAGGGCCATTCCATGATGGTATTGTCAGGATCCCTAGCTCATAAAGAGCACAATTAATTACCTTTGTATAAGAAACTAAATGTGGAATTAAACCAGAAGTAACAAGTAACATAGAAATTCAAAAATAACACAGAATATGAGAGACAATACCCAATTGTATTAATACTCTTTCCAGAAAAAAATACAAAGAAATAGGATGCCACAATCTTCTTCTACACTCCTCTAGGGATCCCACACCTCTAGGCCATAAACAGTAAATCTCTTCAAGAGTTCTCTCTCAATCACGGTCACAACAAACAACTCAAACACAGAGTTGTTATTCACTTCCAACTAGTCAGTATCACTACTACTAGTACCACCGACCGAGTACTCAAAGTACTCCAAGTCTGAGTACACCACGTACTCCAAGTAGATCTCCTTGATCTTGCAATAACTTACAAATCCTGAATCTTACTTACACATGTAGGTCTCCCCTGATCTTGCTATATCGCATATCAACCTGGCCTTGCACACCTACCGACTGAGATCTTACACACTAGCACCCCTATGGATCTTCTACCAGATCTTGCTCTCCCATAGATCTACCTGATCATACACACTTGGCATTATGGCACTATGAGGAGCTAACCTTGCTCTCTTCCCTCTGAAGGAGCTAACATTGCTCTCTCTATCTAGCACACTTATAATACAACCCATGAGTCTATTATATAGATCTCATGGAAAAAATAATTAGACATCTAATTACAATAATTAGATCCACAGCTCAAGACTAAAATTAGTCTTTACATGCAAACAACCCATTCAACAAAATAACTATTCATCAACAACCAGTTCTGGAATGCATAGGTGATCAACGTCGGTCCCTATCTATCTGGAGGTGACCGACATCAGCCGACTCTCGACCAATGTCAGTTGCTCTTTAATTGGATATGACTGACGTCAGTTGCACTACCAACATCGATTGTTGTAACACTGAGTAACCTCCACCTATTTGCATCCTGGTGAAGCTTTTAACTCCATAACCTAACAATCTCCCACTTGGAGATAAATAGCTACACCTGTACCTATACCTGTACATTGTCTAATCTATTTCCTAGCCTATATCCCTCTTCAAGCTCAACCTTGAAGACCAACCACCACAAAACCTGTGATGCACCTCATGTCATCCAAGTAACCTACCACATCTGAATCTACATACTCATGTAGAGAAGCCCCTAACCTTGCATAGCATGAATCCCTACTACTGGTCCCTCTCAGATACCTAAGAACCCACTGAATTGCCCTTCAGTGCTTCTTTCCCGAATTGGCTATGAACTTGCTGACAACACCCACTACTGGGGCAACAACAGGTCTAATACACATGTACTTAACCTCATCATGTGAATTGGGACCCTATTTTGTGAACTATCCATCCATATGTGTGCTAACTAGCTCTGCATCTTGCATCTTAAACCATGCCACTACCTTATTCACACAATTATCTGGAGACAAAATCAACCTATGACCTTCCATGTCTCTAGACACACTCATGCCAAAGAATTTTGTAGCTCCCAAATTCTTCATGACATACCACTGAACCAAC
Source organism: Torreya grandis (assembly GCA_037957365.1). NCBI lineage: Eukaryota > Viridiplantae > Streptophyta > Pinopsida > Cupressales > Taxaceae > Torreya > Torreya grandis. The sequence goes on along the minus strand of JARHVA010000932.1, from coordinate 1,161,827 downwards.
TTTACCTTTAGCTCAGCAACTCCCTATATGTATGCACCTACAACAAGCACATCATCCACATACAGTAACAAGATAATGTAGCGACCATTATCCAACTTGGTAAGGAAACCACAATGATTACAATGACATTGACTAAAGACATGCTTTGTCATCCACCTGTCAAACCTGTACCACTATCCTACAGCTTGCTCAAGACCATATGACCTGGCCTTCTATCTCACATGTCCATCCTCTCTCTTCTTTAACCAAAGAATCCATTCATCTTTCAGTGCTTTTATCCAGCTGGCAGCTCTACCAAATCTCCCATTTGGTTCTGCATCCAAGGAATCAAATTCCTCATTCATGCCATGCTCCCACTATTTCCTAGATCCTTCCTACTCTATAGTGAGCAACTAGTATAAAGAAGGGGAATAATGAATTTGAGGCTTACTTACCCTTTCAGTCCTCCATATGGGCATTTGAGACTCCTTGACAGCTTACTATCCACCCAAAATTTGTTTCCTAGTCGACCCTAGTCTGTACCCGACCGATGTTGAACCAACCTGATCACTGACGTCAGTTCTCTGAATAATGTCAGTGTCCTCTAGTGACTGACATCAGTTCCCTAACTAACACCAGTAGCCACCCTACCTGACACCATCGACTTTGCCTGTCTACACATGATCGACATTGGTACCTATCTGTTTGACATTGATTCCACCTGACTGATGTTGGTAACTGTGTTCTCATGTGAGTGATGAATTTTTACCTACGATCTCTCTTTGGATCAAAACCCTATCCAAACTACCCTGCTCAGAGTTATTTAGCCTTCTCCATTGATCTCTATCCATCATCTCCTCCATGAACACCAAGGCTTTCGAGTTCTTAAGTTTGTCAAACACATCTGACTTCCTCTTAAAAACATGCATCTCCTTCTTGCTCATGTGACCAAGCCTACAAAGCCACGTCTTCATAATAGAAGAAGAATCAGTAATATAAGTAGATAGATAAAGGATACCTACTTTTTTACCACTTGCTAATTCAAGTGCATCCACTATGAGAGTTATTGTGCATCTCTCATCACCCAAATTTCCTGAAGAAATTAGCCTCATCTTCAAAACTGGGACCTTCATGACCTTCTTTAACACCCATGTGTTGGTTGTCTACAATTTTAGCAGCACTTCCCCTTTGCCAAAACTTTGACAAGGTACACTAGCCCCTAAATAAATCTTTCCAAAGTCTCCATGGACCTTAACATGGAAAAATACTCTATTTGGGGCTGCATGGAAAGAGGCAATAGAATCTATAAACCAAGATTCTACTTTATCCAAGGAACATACCAAAACAACCAGTGCAACAATTCCTGTAACACATGCTCCTTTATTTCCTTCATGTTGATCTGCTACTAACTAGCAATCTTTCTTTACCTACTCTTTATTTCCATAACACCATAATTGATCATTCTTGCTTTTGAATTCCTCCATACTTTCTTCTGCCATTGCTATACTCCCACTCAATCAAAAACCCTTGAGAATGACCTATAATCAACACACTTAACAAGATTTACCACCTGTTAGTGAACCTAACCTCACTCTGATACCAATTTTTAGGATCCTCAACTCCTAAAGAGCACAATTGATTACCTTTGTATAAGCAACTAAATGCAGAATTAAACCAGAAGTAATGAGTAACATAAAAATTCAGAAATAACACAGAATATGAGAGACAATACCCAATTGTATTAATACTCTTTCTAGAATGAAATACAAAGAAAGAAGATGCCACAATCTTCTTCTACACTCCTCTAGGGCTCCCACACCTCTAGGGCATAAACAGTAAATCTCTTCAAGAGTTCTCTCTCTCAATCACGGTCACAATAGACAACTCAAACACAGAGTTGTTGTTCACCTCCAACCAGTTAGTTTCACTACTACTAGTACCACCAATTGAGTACTCAAAGTACTCCAAGTCTAAGTACACAACGTACTCCAAGTAGATCTCCTTGATCTTGCAACAACTTACAAATCCTGGATCTTACTTACACATGTAGGTCTCCCATGATCTTGTTATATCAAAAATCAACTTGGCCTTGCACACCTACCGACCGAGATCTTACACACCAGCACCCCTATGGATCTTCTACCAAATCTTGCTTTCCTATAGATCTACTTGATCATACACACTTGGCATTATGGCACTATGAGGAGCTAACCTTACTCTCTTCCCTCTGAAGGAGCTAACCTTGCTCTCTCTATCCAGCACACTTTACAATACAGCCCATGAGTCTATTATATAGATCTCATGTAAACAATAATTAAACATCTAATTACAATAATTATATCTATAGATCAAGACTAAAATTAGTCTTTACATGCAAACAACCCGTTTAACAAATTAACTGTTCATCAACAACCAGTTATGGAATGCACAGGCAACTGACATCAGTCCCTATCTATTTGGAGCTGATTGACGTTGGCCAACTCCTGACTGATGTCAATTGCTCTTTAACTGGATATGACTGACGTCGGTTGCGCTTCCAACGTCGGTTGTTGTAACACTGAGCAACCTCCTCCTGTTTGCATCTTGGTGAAGCTTTTAACTCCACAACCTAACAGGTATTAGTGTAAGAGATCATTGGTCTATGTTTGGTGTGGAAAAGTGCTCAAATGATGCTCTCCCTCCCTAAAATAGTATTACTTATCAAGATGACACTTGAGATTGCCATAGATACTTGAAATTCAAGAACTATGCTTCTAGATAGCCAAGTATCTTAATTGTACATCATATTATATTATACTTGTTATTTTAAATTATCATGAAGAGTTTTAAATATACTTTGATGCACATTGACAAGAGTGATTGTGTATTTGGTTAAGTTGAGTTCATAATGTTATAATTTATTTCTATATTGAGTTATCTTTCTCTCATGATATTGGAAATACATATTTTATGTTGTAATATGAGTTGATGTCATGTTGGGACATGAATACTATTATTATCTCTATTAGACTCTTTGGATGTAGTTTAATTTTTAATGTGTTTATTTTTAAAAAATTATGTATTTTTAGCTACATCCCAATAGGGATGTTACATCTCAAGTAGCACTCTTAATACTCAAGTGTAACTTTAGGTGATTAAAATTGGCTATTTATGAAAATTCATTTAAAAGAGGGGTCATTAGGGTTAATTTTAAACCATGTTATCACTAACCCATTTTTCCCTAAGGTCACATTGAATATGTAAATATAGGGTTTTACCAGTTCACAAGGAGTGATTGTCCATGATCCAAATCTGAATGCACCAAAGTGAAGGTGAAGCAAAACCTATAAGCATACAAGTGGTCGTATCCTATTTCAACACATATTTTGCATAGGACACTAGCATCAAACCCAAACAATAGCATTAATTTAACCATACATGGTTGAAATTATTGTTTATAGAGTTAGAGGTGTCAAATCCAAAATTTGATGATTGTTCTAGAATCTCATTCCTACATGATTTTAGCATGTTCTATATATAGATTGTATTATCATTATAGTAAGCTAATTATTTCAATTCTTTATCATTTTTATATCTATCATACTTGTATTTTCCATATTTAGACTATCTGAGTATAATAAATTAAGTGTATGCTTATATCCAAGTTTAACATCTAATTGGCTTGTTATATATTTGATTATCACCCTTGTGCCATATAAATCTAGATTCCATTTTAGGGTTAAAAATTTGGTGAACCTTATCTTTAAACATCAAACCCTAGGTCACTTAGGGTTTTTTTATTTTTCTATTATTGATCCCTGATTATCATAAAATATGTGCAATAAGGATACTTGTATATCACATTTTAGATTCCAATATGTCATATTTTTTATGGTTTGATACATTAATTATATTTTCAAATATTATAACTAAATTTATACCAATAAGGAGAGGTTTTTTGAGCAAAACCAACACTTAATCTCTTTTCAAAATTAATTTGTAATGTTATAGAGCCAATATCTAGACACCAACGTGTGTGATCTCACCCATTTGTCCTACTTATATCTTATTCAAATGACAACTACCATCCCACACCCATTATTCACCCATGACTTATATTGGATTCCACGGTCCATGTTGTTACTACTTGAAGAGGTAAGGTTACTCACCCATCCCACCACCTATTAGTATACAAAAAATGCCTCTTAAACTGAGGCTTATCATAAAATCTAATAGATATGACATTGTTGACCAATTAATAAATACACATGAAAATATGTCCATCCTTGAGATCCTAAAGTAATATACTATTTATAAGTATATCCTATATAAAACATTGCATGAAATACAAGTTTCAAGTGATATTGAGCATGCTTATTTTTTAGATATTATGAAATATGTTAAAAATAATAACAAGGTCATCACCTTTGATCTAAAAAAATTACCATCCAAAGATATTATTGACCAAAATTTTCCTTTGTTCATATAAGTAACATTATAAAATAAAGGTATCAAAATAATTCTCCTTGATAATGGATCAACCCTAAAAATTTGTAGCATATAATTCCTAACCATCGTGGGTATCAATGCAGGTCTTATTCAAAATATGTTTATGCACATCAAAGGATTTGATAATTCACATAGCCCTCTATTTGGACAAATTACATTTGATGTGACCTTAGGACCTTAAAAAATTTCAATTATTTTTTAGGTCATGTCTCAATCTTTACATTATAATTTACTTTTGGGTGGACCTTGGATACAATTAATGGAAGTTATCCCATCTACACTTCATCAATGTGTAAAATTCATACATGAGGGAACCTTATTATCCATGCCTATAGATGATAAACCTTTAAAAAATTTCAAAATGATACATACTAAAGTTGAAGGCATACCTATAGTGGTATCAACTAAATAATCCATACCGCTTGAACATATACATATGTATGAAATAAGTGAGTCAAATACAATGACTCCTTCATGTCTAGATACAAATAACACATTAAAATATAAGTTGCACATAGATATGCATAAGTATAAATAAAAAGTAAAAAAAGAGTCATAAAAACCATAAGAATCCCCAACATTTTAACTTCATTTATTAGTTAATACCAAGAAAAAGGATGGCCATGTTTCATATTACTATGACAATCAATGATGACACAACTTATTATATGACATATAAGAAAATTTAAAACTTAAAATTTTATCCACTTGATCACTTTTCACATAACCCATTTAAACCTATGAGTTCTGGTAAAATAATCTAAACCCACTTACATAAAATACAACATTAAATCTAGATAAGGGTAAATCAAAATTAATAGACAAGCATGTAAATGCTTGGTGTTTCATACATCTCTCTTTGTTAAAATCACTGAGTCAACCTTATAAGGGATAAATACAATTATATCATGTGAATAATGTGGATTATTATCAAAATCATTTACCTCACACACTATAAATCACACTAGAACATGATATCACTGATACCATCTTATCTTTATTACTTGAACACAGAATGGTTTTTTTACCTTCTACCAAACATAGATCAGGTAGTAGACTACTCCTTACAAAGGGAGTACCATATTATAATTACCATCAAATCATTGTCCATATTAATAATTAATGTGAAATTTATGTAATGTAGTAATATAAGAGCTAAGTCTACATGTGAAATGTGTCCAAAATATGCAAAAGGAAACATCTTATCTTTCAAAAAAAAGGTATATCCCAAAGTGACTAAAACATGATGATTTAACTATTATTGTTAATATGTATGGAGTTTATTGACACCATATTGGATTTGATATAAACAAGTAGGATAAAACTTGTGGGAATACTTTTCTTTCACAAATAGGACATACTATAAACAAACTAATATATTCTCTCTTGGATCCCAAATATTAAGGATACATTCACTTACCCATTTCTTTTAGCCCCATGTTGAAGCTTTGACTATATGGATATCAGCACACAAACCATATTTAAAACTAAAATTTTGACAAACCTACCTAATTATTAGAATGATAAGTTAGATACTAAAAATATGTAAGTAAACTTTCCTCATATTGGTATAAATATTTGTATACAACATGATGGACATAATTATTTTCCTACACCATTGGCTCCAAGAAAACCATTACATAAAATCATCAAAATGTTGGTACTAAATAGATATAGAAAAATATTAAAATCCTTTGTAAGTGGACCTTCACTTTTTGATGATGAGGACTTACTTGATTAGACCTATCTCATAAATTATAAAAAAATGATCAAAAAGGTAAAAAACATACAAAATTCCAAAAACACTTTTTGGTACCTAAAAGTTTTGTTGGCTCTTTAGCATCCATGTGTTACTTCTATAATGATGGATTACATACTAATTTATTCATATATACACATATGTGTCACACTAATACTTGAGTGTGATATAGACATAAACAAATGTATGATACATTCTTTTTTCATATGTTGGTTTTTCCCTCTACTCGTGTCATATGGGCATTGGGGGCATCCACTTCTTTGGTCTTGATATACATAGGTTATATGACTCAATGATCACTTTACATTATCATGTTTGAGCTTACATTCATATTTTCACATGCCTATCATCCATGACTATATATTACATAGGATAATTGATATGATATACACTTGACATACTTTTCCCAATAGATTGGATCCATGGGCTACTATGACACGTTTATGATTTTTGTTTATGATTTAATTTATGCACTTCCTAGAGTGTCTTTTATTCCTAAGCATTTGAATATGTTCCTTTGCTTTCAATCCCCATGCATATGTATGATTTCATATAAATTTAAGTATGTCATTATTTATTATATGGACATTTGAATATGTCATTATTTCTTTTATGTGTATTTGACTAAGTCATGTCCCTTTGATTTGTAGCATTTGACCATGCCCCTTATTTTTAGTCTGCTTAGACCATTTCCTTTTGACTTGCTTTTGAGTGCTCTTGTGTGTGTGTTTGTTTAATTTTTGAGCTTGTACCATTACTATCTATATATATTCATGATAATTATCTTATATCTTAGGCCTATATATGATCCCATTGGTCTTATACACTTTAATGATACATTTACCTAGACATGTTCCTTCTATATATTACATGGTTACTATTGGCTATTCAAGCCACCCATGGTTCCTAGAACATCTACCCACTTGGAAAGGATATTTTTTTCAAAATTCAAATTAGATACCTTTCATTGCAAGACTTTCATGATGTTTAGGTTGGTTCATATTAGGTATGCAAGTATTCATGGTTTTTTGTACTTTTGAGTGCCTTGAAAGAGTCTCATGGTATTTTTCATGAGTCATTATTTGTGTCAAGTCTTTAAGGGATTAATTAATGCATAATATGTTTCTTAGAGATTTTTCCAAGTCTTGATTCACTTCTTTATATCTCGTTCCATTCTTATAAACATTTAAATTATGGAAATACAATTCTTGGTTAAAAGGACAACTATGTAATTACATGAACAAGGCAAAGGTATCCCAAAAGATGTAATTTAATCAAGGAAGAGGTAAAAATTTCTTTGTAAGGCATAATAAAGGTCTCAAAAATGCATTTTAAGATGTAAAAAGTTGAGATGTCACATTTGAACACATTTAAGTCACTTTTGAAAAGTGAGACCTTTTCCAATGTCTTATAAAGTCATATAATGTTAAAATAATTCTCTATGACTCCCTCCATCCAAAAAAATAAGTCAAAAGGATGTTATAAATGTTAGGAGTGTGGAGCTAAAAGCTTCACCAAGGAGCATACACAAACAGGTTCGGGTCTACATAGACACCGGCGTCGGTCAGGAGCGACCGACGTCGGTCAGTTGCAGTTACAGAGGCGCCGATGTCGGCAGTATGGTCGGCCGGCGACGGTCACAGGCGAACAGGCAGGAACCGACGTCGGTTACCTGTGTGTCCAGAAAGCGATTTCTGAGGACAGAAGTGAGTGTTTGCATGATGAGTTTGAGTTGTAGACTCAAGCTCGCGTCTCTATTGTTAGCAATATTATTTTTAGAGCCCTTGTTGAAGAGGCTTAACTGTTTGTTGTAAGAGCATGCTCAAGTTTCCTATTTCTATATGTAGGAGAGATCTTCTAAGCTATTGTATGATGAGAGTGTAATTGAGTATGAGTAGAACATTGTGAATGTTTGAAGGACAGTACTTGAGAGAGAGCTCTTGAGGAATAGAGATCTAGTGAGAGATCTTGTGTGCATCTGAGAGAGGTGTGGAAGAACAAAGTTCTTCATTTGTATTCCTATTGTAAAGAGTTTTTAATACAAGTTTTTAGGGTGTTTTCTTGTATATCTTATTCTGTGCTATTTATCATTTCAGTTACTTATCTATCTGATTATTTCCGCATTTATTGCTTTCACAAGTGTAATCCATTGTTGGTTGATCCCCAACAAGTGGTATCAGAGCTCAGGTTCACTAACAGGTGGTTCAGATCTGTGTAGTGTGTTCGGATTACAGGTTGCTCACAGGGATTTCTGTTTGAGTGGGAGAAGCAATGGCAGAGGAAAGTAAGTTGAGAATGGAAAAGTTTAATGGCAAGAACTATCAGCACTGGAGAATGCAGATAGAGGACTATCTGTATCAGAAGGATCTTTACTTACCGTTAGGTGGGATAGCAAAGAAGCCCAAGGACATGGAGGATGAAGAATGGGAAGTTCTTGACAGAAAGGCTCTTGGGTCTATAAGACTGAGTCTGGCCTCCACTGTGATATCTAATTTGTCATAGGCAAAAACTACGGTAGAGTTAATGACCACGTTAGCAAATTTGTATGAAAAACCCTCCGCTTCAAATAAGGTATATTTGATGAAGCAATTATTTAATTTGCATATGCAAGAAGGTGGATCTGTTTCTAATCATCTGAATGATTTCCATGGTATTGTTAATCAGTTAAGTTCTGTTAATATTGTATTTGAAGATGAAATAAAGGCTCTTTTAATTTTATGTTCTTTGCCTGAAAGCTGGCATGGCTTGGTAATGGCAGTTTCTAATACTGCTTCTGCTTCGAATATTTTAAAAGTAGAGGATGTGGTTAGTGTTATTTTGAATGAAGAAATTCGCAGGAAAAGTACAGAAGAGACTTCTGGGACATCCGAGAACGCTTTAAATTTTGAGAGCAGAGGAAGGCAAAAAGAAAGGAGCAAGAGGAGATCAAGATCTAAGTCTAAGGGAAGAGGCAGATCCAAATCCAGGAATGGCAGAAGGCCACAATGCTGGAACTGTGGAAAGTTGGGGCACATAAGCAGAGATTGCTGGTCAAAGCCTAAGGAGGACAATCAGCACGAAGGAAAGGAAGAGACAAAGGTTGCAGGTATTGCACAGGATGCTCTTATTTTCTCTTTGCATAATAACATAGAATCTTGGGTATTAGATTCTGGTGCATCTTTCCATGCTACCCCTAACAGAGAATATTTCAGTGACTATGTCCATGGAGATTTTGGAATAGTGTACTTAGGGGATGATGAGCCTCGTAAGATTATTGGCAAAGGTAAAGTGCAGCTAAAGATGCAGAATGGCAACACATGGGTGTTGAGGGATGTGATGCATGTTCCTAGTTTGAAGAGAAATCTGATTTCTGCAGGTAAGCTAGGTGATGAGGGTTGTACAGTAACTCTCACAGCAGATTCTTGGAAAGTGACCAAGGGTGCACTTGTTATGGCCAGAGGTAAGAGAGAAGGTACTCTCTATTTGTGTAATTGTATTACTAACAAATCTCCTTCAGTTTTATCTACTTTAGATGTGGATGCTAAATTGTGGCACTCAAGGCTTGGCCACATGAGTGAGAAGGGGATGTCAATCCTTAAGTCTAAAGGTATGCTTTCAGATTTGAAAAGTATGGATCTAGAATTTTGTGAGCATTGTGTGTTTGGAAAATAGAAAAGGGTTAGTTTTCTAAAGACTGGGTCTACTAAGAAAAGGCAGAAGTTGCAGCTTGTTCACACAGACGTGTGGGGACCGGCTCATGTAGCCTCTATTGGCGGATCACAGTACTATGTTACATTCATAGATGATGCCACAAGAAAGGTATGGATCTACTGTATTAAAAAGAAATCTGATGTTTTTGAGACTTTTAAGATATGGAAAGCTATGGTTGAGAATGAAACAGGCAAAAGATTAAAGTGCTTGAGATCTGATAATGGTGGTGAGTTCTGCAGTCTTAAGTTCAAATTGTATTGTTATATAAACGGAATCCGAAGACAAAGGACGGTTCCAAGGACACCTCAGCAGAATGGTATTGCTGAAAGGATGAACAGGACTATCATGGAGCGTGCAAGATGTATGAGATTGCATGCAGGGTTGCCCTTAGAGTTTTGGGCAGAAGCAGTTGACACCGCAGTGTACCTGATCAATAGAGGACCCTCTACAGCTCTGGATGGTGGAATTCCAGAAGAGGCATGGACAGGTAAAAAGGTTGATCTCTCATATCTCAAAGTTTTTGGTTGTGAAGCCTTTGTGCACATAGATAAGGAAAATAGAAAGAAGCTTGATGCTAAGTCTATGAGGTGCACGTTTATAGGCTATGGCTCAGATGATTTTGGTTTCAAATTTTGGAATCTAGGAACTAACAAGGTAATTAGGAGCTGTGATGTTGTTTTCAATGAAAGAGTGATGTACAGTGATCAGATAAGGAAGCTAGATCAAGCTGGGCAGAGCAATAATGAGTTGGACGAAGTTATGGTCCAAAATGAGCTCACGGGAAAAAGAAATAATCACTTACAGGAAAACACAGAGAACGACGTCGCGTCGGCAGTACAAAAACCGATGTCGGTCATACAGAGACCGACGTCGGCAGACCAGGCACTGGCGTCGGCCAGAAAGAACCGGCGTCGACCAGTAACAGGTCTACAGGTGGCCGAGGTCGGTCACTGTCAGAAAATTTGGGTGGACGGATTGTGGAAAAAGAGTCCAAGACACCAATCAGGAGGTCTGAAAGGGTAAGTAAGCCTCCAATTAGATATTCTCCTTCTTTATATTATTTATTGCTAACCGATGGTGGAGAACCAGAAAGTTTTGAAGAAGCTTTACAGGTGGAGTCCAGAAGTAAGTGGGAGCATGGCATGGTTGAGGAGATGGAGTCCTTAAGGGAGAACCAAACATGGGATTTGGTTGAATTACCAGCTGGTAAGAGAACACTGAAGAACAGATGGACTTACAGGTTGAAGGAAGGTGAGGATGGTCAGATGAGATACAAGGCCAGATTGGTTGTAAAAGGATTTGCACAAAAGCCAGGTATTGACTTTGGTGAGATTTTTTCTCCGGTTGTTAAGATGACTTCTATAAGGGTTGTATTGTCTTTGGTTGCTTTTGAGGATTTGCATCTTGAGCAGATAGATGTTAAAACAGCATTTCTTCATGGAGATTTAGATGAGGAAATTTACATGGAACAACCAGAAGGTTTTGAGGTCAAGGGTAAGGAGAAACTAGTGTGCAGGTTAAAGAAAAGCTTGTATGGCCTCAAGCAAGCTCCTAGGCAATGGTACTTGAAATTTGACAGGTTTATGACTGAGCATGGCTACAGTAGATGTCAATCAGACCATTGTGTATATTTTAAGAGATTTGATAATGGTAGATATATTATTCTATTGTTGTATGTAGATGACATGCTGGTTGCAGGGTCTTACATGCAGGATATCTCAGAGCTTAAGGTGAAGTTAGCTCAAATGTTTGCTATGAAGGATTTGGGAGCAGCTAAGAAAATCCTTGGCATGAGCATTAAGAGAGACAGATAAAATCACAGGTTGATATTGTCTCAAGAAGATTATGTGGACAAGGTGTTGAAACGGTTTAACATGCAGGATGCGAAACCGGTAAGCACACCTTTGGCAGGACATTTTAAGTTAAGTAAAGAACAATGTCCCAATTCACATGATGAGGTAGAGTACATGAATAAGGTTCCATATTCTTCCGCGGTAGGAAGTTTGATGTATGCAATGGTGTGTACTAGACCAGATATTGCCCAAGCAGTGGGAGTAGTAAGCAGGTATATGGCCAATCCAGGAAAGGAACATTGGAAAGCAGTACAATGGATCCTTAGATATCTGAGAGGAACCAGCAGTAGACACTTATGCTATGGAGGTTCAGATACTTCTCTACATGGCTATGTAGATTCAGATATGGCAGGAGATTTGGATGGCAGGAGGAGCACCACAGGTTATGTTTTTACTATAGGTGGAACGGCAGTTAGTTGGATATCTAAGTTGCAGAAGGTTGTAGCCTTGTCAACTACAGAAGCAGAATATATTGTAGCTACAGAAGCTAGCAAGGAGATGATATGGATGACATGGTTCATGGAAGAGCTTGGAAGGGAGCATGGGAGTTGCAGATTGCATAGTGACAGTCAGAGTGCAATCCATTTGGCTAAGAACTCAGCTTTTCATTCTAGAACCAAGCACATACAGCTAAGGTACCACTTCATACGGCAGGTATTGGAAGATGGTGAGTTGAAGCTGGAGAAGATCCATACAGACAAGAATCCTACTGATATGCTAACAAAGCCGGTTACTAAGGAGAAGTTGAATCTTCATTCAACTTCTGTTGGTCTTCATGATTGAGTTGAAGATGGAGGAGCTAGAAGATGTTGCTGTACAGGTATTGGTGCAGCTGGTTTATCTCCAAGTGGGAGATTGTTAGGAGTGTGGAGCTAAAAGCTTCACCAAGGAGCATACACAAACAGGTTCGGGTCTACACAGACGCCGGCGTCGGTCAGGAGCGACCGACGTCGGTCAGTTGCAGTTACAGAGGCGCCGATGTCGGCAGTATGGTCGGCCGGCGACGATCACAGGCGAACAGGCAGGAACCGACGTCGGTTACCTGTGTGTCCAGAAAGTGATTTCCGAGGACAGAAGCGAGTGTTTGCATGATGAGTTTGAGTTGTAGACTCAAGCTCGCATCTCTATTGTTAGCAATATTATTTTTAGAGCCCTTGTTGAAGAGGCTTAACTGTTTGTTGTAAGAGCATGCTCAAGTTTCCTATTTCTATATGTAGGAGAGATCTTCTAAGCTATTGTATGATGAGAGTGTAATTGAGTATGAGTAGAACATTGTGAATGTTTGAAGGACAGTACTTGAGAGAGAGCTCTTGAGGAATAGAGATCTAGTGAGAGATCTTGTGTGCATCTGAGAGAGGTGTGGAAGAACAAAGTTCTTCATTTGTATTCCTATTGTAAAGAGTTTTTAATACAAGTTTTCAGGGTGTTTTCTTGTATATCTTGTTCTGTGCTATTTATCATTTCAGTTACTTATCTATCTGATTATTTCCGCATTTATTGCTTTCACAAGTGTAATCCATTGTTGGTTGATCCCCAACAATAAACTGTTATTTCCCTCCATTTTTCCTTTTATTAATTGCATTCCTCTTCTAATGTGGGGAAATGCCTTGAAATATCCCAAAACTATTACAATTAACATGGTTATGGAGAATTCATGTTTTCCAAAGTTTTTTACATGGTCAATCAATTCCAAGGAGGTCCATTCATGGAAAAAAAAATGACATACGTCAAGCAAGAATCAAATGAAAATAAAATTCCATGGAGATTATAGTCTAAAAGTAATAGGTTTTATCCTTGAAGATTGAAATCATAAAGGTTTTATGGAGTTTCATACTTTAAAATAGGATAAAAGGCCCTCTTCACACATATACTAAGTTTATCAATTTCCTTGATAATTATTCTTGGTATAACAAGGCATAAAAGCTTCTAGACATGATAAATTGTATGAAAAATTAGGGCTTTATGAAGTTTCCATGAAGATTACAGAAATATATGACAACTTTCCAGGGTAGGGTAGAGTTATAAGAGGTCCCCCACATCATGAAAAATATCTCATAGTTATCCCAAGATAATATCCATACTCAATACCTCAAATCCATGCTAAAACTAACGTATAACCCCTTCATAAACCTCTACATGATACTTTTTAATATGTACTAGAAACACTGAGAAGTTGCATGGGCCTATATGGACATTGGAGAAGGGGAAGGAGTTAATTAAGAATACATTCCATGTGCTAGGGGAGATAAATACATATACAATGCTATGAACAATCATTAAGGACCTAAAGTAATCCTCAAAAAGGGTTGATGGAGGTATGGTCTTGGAGTCGATCTCATTTATACTATTTCATGGTAAACAATGCCTCCTAGATTATGTGAAGGAGTATATTGAGCATCATCTTAGTGCATCAAGCTTTATGATCTGATTTCAAGGAGGTTCAGTGCATGTTGAATTTTTTCTACCTTGAGTGGAAGGTCTTCATGAAATTCAATGGATTCTCCCTACATCCAAGATCACCAAAACATGTGTAGATTTATAAAAGCACAAATTGCAATGTCTTGAGGAAGATTTAATGAGTTTCAAGCTTTTTTAGGGAATATTTTAGGTTACATAATGAATTTATATCTTAAATAAATAAAATTAGTCTCAATAATGTATCCAAACATCAAAAATTATAACCCCATAGAAGGAAAATATGATAAGTTTTTTTAAGGATAGAATGGAGTAAATCAAATTCAATATTACAGGCTTCAAAATATTTTCAATATAATGTAAGGAATTTCACAAGGGAAAAAAGAAGAGTTGTAGGTCTATAGAAGATAATAATGTGTCTTCAAGGTGTCTCAAATCACCAATTTTTGATGAATATGCCATATAAAAAATAAATAGTTATCTTTCCACATCTCATACTACCCAAATTAAGATGAAAGGCTTTAAAAAGGTTAATATCAATGTTGTAAACTTATGGAGAAGAGGAGGATAGTATTTTTGAGTTAAAATTACTCATATTATCTCTTAGAACCCCTATATCCTCTTCTTAGCCTTGATATTATTTAAGACATTATAATAATGAAATTCATGTCCCAAAACATCATGACAAGTTGTATCCAAGCCTCAAGACCATCTCAATAAAGTTGTAAGTCTATGTTTTGCTAAATTGGTACTATAATAGTTAATATGGAGTCTTAAACCATTATTAAGGGTTGTCCAAATGGAAAACTAGTTAGAAGTGATATATGCAAGTTAAAATCCACCAATCATCATACAAATCCCTCACCATATTGAACAAAATATAATACATTCAAAACACCACTCTCAGCCTATGTTTGACTGTGTCCTCTGCTTAGGGTTTTGAGAACTAAGAAATCCTATATCTTATGTTTCACCTTATGATATTTGATGAAACCTCAGAGGGAGATAATATACATCATTTCTAAAGTATGAGAGGTTGTTTAAAGGTTCTAGGGTGTCTAAAAATATAGTTGTATGAATTTTAGGCCTACAGACAAGGGGTACATAGTCTAAACCCTACCAATTGTGAATTTTGGTTCATTCAAGGACAAGGAAGTGGTGTATAATTTAAATCCAAGTGGGTTGACATCATGATGATCTCAATAAGAATCATAAGGCTTGTTCACTATTGTGAATTCCAAAAATAGAGGTATAATGGGTCTTAAACCCTCAACATGGCTTGGAAGCTTGTGTTTCCTCTTCCAACAAAGCAACGGAGTATCAAGTTAAGATTGAAAAGTCATGGGGGAAAAAGTGCATGTTCAAAGGTAATAACAAACTTAGATAACTAAGAAATGAGATTACATATAGATTTATAATGTTGTGAACATGTGAGATCATGATCAAGAGGTTGCATACCATAAGATTCAAAACCAAAGTTTCCATGGGTTTGTAATGTTGAAGATTAACATATAAAAGTGTGAAGGAGTTGTAAACAAGTTATTCAAGGCTTTTTTAAATAGTGTAATAACATTAAACTTCAATATGATCCCAATAAGTAGGGTTGTAACCACTTAACATGTTTGAACCATGAGGTTTCAAAGCTTATCCATAAGTGATTGAAAAATGAAGATCAAATCCTCAGTAGTAATAAATTATTTCAAGGATGAGAAATGGTTCTTGAACTCAGTAAGTAGGTATACAAGCCTACATGATACTTCTAAAAGAGGAAAATCTCTCAAATAGAAAAATTACATATTTTAATCTTAGGTAAGGACATAAAGGTCTAGACAACCTTAGATTTAGGTTTTAGGTAGGTTTCATGTAATGTTAAAAATAAGAGAAAAGTCTCCATGGTATTGAATACCTTCATCAAGTTATGATTGAATAACAGGTCTATATAATGATAGAAGAAAGGGATAATAATATTAAATCATTTCCCAAAGTCTAAGTTTCAAGAGAGGAATTGTAGGTCTGAGATCAAGCCATAAAGGGAAGGACATGAAATAAGGTTCCATGCAAAGTTACAATGTTAATAGAGAGGGTTGTAGGTCCTCAAGACCCAACCCACAAATTTATAGGATGCCTTGACCTTCAAGGCCTAGCAATATAGCAACATATAAAGAGAGAGGAGGGTTGTTTAGAATCTTCAAGAGAGCTAGTAGACCTAAAACTACCTTAAAAATATCAAGCATGGTCTTATGAAGAAGAATAGATAGATTTATTGAACAGAGCAAGTTGTAATCCATGTTCAACAACTCCTTGAAGTTGAAAGGTCCCTAAAAATAAAAATTTCATGAGAAGTGAATCCAAACCCAAGAATCATATCAAAAATAACTCTCAAGATAAGAGTAACTTTAATGGTCTCCATAGAGTGCTACTAGCATCATCATCTTAGTATTTGACAAGAGAATGAGAGTAAAAAATGGAGATGATAAAGCTTGAGAATGCTAGTTAAAATCTCTCAAGTATCATAATCCCTTCTATCTTTTTTTAAAATCACTAGGTGAGATATAAGAAGATTTTTAATTTGAATGTGCTCATGAGGATGGTCAAACATGACCATGGTGGAGGTTGAGAGTCATTTAAGTCCAAAATATATATTCAAGGCATTAGAAAGGTGATCCCACCAGCATGTGTCTACCCCATGAGGTAATCATTCATGTAAGTTAACCATGTAGCATACATTTCCAATGCACAAAAGGTATAGATAGGTCAAGTTAAGGCTAGAGGTAGGATTTTAAAGAGAGTGGATCATCTAGTTGACCAAGCCATCCATGTTAAATCATTCTAAGGGACAATTTAGCAAGGATAAATCCCTTTCCTCCAATGTAAGGCCACTCTCTTTGGAGAATCATCATTATGACATGTATGAAGGCATTGGATAAGGCATAATGGCCTCATGTTTTAATTATATTTATTTTTAATAGGCTCATTCATGTTGTAATAACTACATTTATGGAACTTGGTAGTGTTTTCTCTCCTAATTTTATTATAAATTGGGTTGGAAATTCCTTTCTTTGTATCCCTCTACTAGGTAATATAAGACTCTACCCATTTGAAAACTTGTAATTACCTTTGAATCAATGAAAATATTGGTTTACCTTTTACCATAAGAATGTTAAATAACTCTCAAGATAAGAGTAACTTTAATGGTCTCCATAGAGTGCTACTAGCATCATCATAATAGTATTTGACAAGAGAATGAGAGTAAAAAATGGAGATGATAAAGCTTGAGAATGCTAGTTAAAATCTCTCAAGTATCATAATCCCTTCTACCTTTTTTTAAAATCACTAAGTGAGATATAAGAAGATTTTTAATTTGAATGTGCTCATGAGGATGGTCAAGCATGACCATGGTGGAGGTTGAGAGTCATTTAAGTCCAAAATATATATTCAAGGCATTAGAAAGGTGATCCCACCAGCATGTGTCTACCCCATGAGGTAATCATTCATGTAAGTTAACCATGTAGCATACATTTCCAATGCACAAAAGGTATAGATAGGTCAAGTTAAGGCAAGAGGTAGGATTTTAAAGAGAGTGGATCATCTAGTTGACCAAGCCATCCATGTTAAATCATTCTAAGGGACAATTTAGCAAGGATAAATCCCTTTCCTCCAATGTAAGGCCACTCTCTTTGGAGAATCATCATTATGACATGTATGAGGGCATTGGATAAGGCATAATGGCCTCGTGTTTTAATTATATTTATTTTTAATAGGCTCATTCATGTTGTAATAACTACATTTATGGAACTTGGTAGTGTTTTCTCTCCTAATTTTATTATAAATTGGGTTGGAAATTCCTTTCTTTGTATCCCTCTACTAGGTAATATAAGACTCTACCCATTTGAAAACGTGTAATTACCTTTGAATCAATGAAAATGTTGGTTTACCTTTTACCATACTTGTGTTATATGTGAAACTATTAAGTTGTTGATGTAATCTTGTGATTGAAAACTATTTCCTCTTGATTATTGTCCAATTTTCTCACCTCTAAGAAAGGTAGCTTTTGTTTTACAGATCATAGGTTGTGTGTAATTAGATTTTTGAAAATAATCAACTGTGAATAAATGTCATTCCTCCTAGTTTAACCTTTAGCCTCTGACCTTCTTATGAAATACTTATATAGGAGTGGTTAATGTGGGAGTTGTGTAGGTGTATCAATACTTTTGGGTTTAATTTTTCAAGTTATAAGCAAGTGGAGGAGACCTACATTCTAGTACACCACCTCTTTTGTTTTATTTTATGTTTAGTTATGTTTCCTTATTTCCTTTTTACTCATTGTATTAGTAGATTTAGTCATAGTTTAGGTAATTTACTAAGGGAACTAGCCCTCTCTAGATATTAACCCCTCATACAAGGTCACCCACAACCTAAGGGGTGTTTCCATTGTATTAGCTAGAGGGATAAGCCTTGAAAGCACTTCTCTAAAGGGTGTAACTCCAAATTGATAAAAAAAAAATTAGAACCTTTAGTGAGACCCATTCTATAGGACTCGTTGAATTTAGTTGAGGATTTGATGTTTTCCTCAATAGGTTGAATTATAATTGAACACATTTAAATGTCACTTGGTGACTCCAAGTTTTCTTTATTACAAATCAACTCATCAGTTTCATGCCAAATGAGACAATTTATTCTACTAGAGGCACATATTTTGAGTTTATAAATATATATTTCACTCCTAATAGGAGTAATACTACTTCACAATCACCTAAAAGGAGAGAGAGAGATTCTAGGAAACCTTCTCTAAGATCATAGCCTATACCTCCATTTAGTAGATTGCCAAGGTCTAGAGGGAGATTCAATCAACATCTTCACATTGTCACCAAAAGAAACTAATTATTTGTTAAATTCAAAAGAGGTAACCCATTTTAGGTTCAACAATATGATGACATACCAATTTTATCTTTGAAGAGTATCCCATAATTCATGAGTGAGGACACCACAATGCAAATTGATCATATTCAATACATATAAAACATTTGTTATATTCATCATGTCACTCAAGACAATGTATCTATTGATATTTTATCCACATCCTTGAAGGGGAGAGAACTTTAGAAATAAAGAGGTCTACAATAAGGTTTTATCCATAGCTAGGATGAGCTAGGAGAGAAGTTGTCTCAATAGTTTGAAGAGAAAAGTGACCAACTATCACTCATGGAGTAGTTATCCACCATCGAGAGAGATCCACATGAGTTCATGTTGATCTATAATTTCAAGTTTCAAAATACATGGAATAGGATTCCACAACTGGTAAAACCTACTCCTAACATTGTCTTTTTATTTTTTTAAGGTATTTGTATAGTGACATAGTTGTGATGATCCAATATATGGTAGGCACAACCCTTCTTGATGTATTTGGAATTACCATTAAGGTTGATTATTGTCTTATACGAGTTGGGAAGACTACTCCAAGGCCACCTTTGCCACTTTACCCAAAACTTCCACCCCTTACACAACCTATACAACCTATAACTATACCTACTTAGCTTACCTTGGCACTATTCTAAATAGTCCACAAGTCGATCCTACTCCTCATCCCAATTAACTCCATCAATTCAAGTCACTCTTACATAGGTTTGACAATGAACTAGTTTCTCTTAAAAATAAATGAGTGCAAAATACTAGGCCATATCAACATTTAAATCAAAAGTATCAACCTTATAGGCATTCATACCAAGGTAATACTAAATCCAAAGGACAATTGAATCATGCTAGGCCTTATTAAATTCATAACCCAAATGATGCCAACACCTCTAAATAAATAATGCATGTACAATACAACCTAGTACAAGACTATGAGTGGTGATATCCTTGAAACCATCCACACAATCAGACCACCTATCCTAATGAAGTGATTAATAAAATTTGATGGTCTAAAACATGGCATCTTATCAAGAGAAAACTAGTGAACTAACCTTACAATTTAAAATATTACTTGAACCATCTCAAGCACAAAATGAGTCCATATAGACACCCTAATTTGATCAAGCAACCACAAGTACTATGTCTTTTTTTCTCTTTCACATGAAGGTCTTGATAAGGACAATAACCCTTATTCCCATGGTCATTTTGAGCCTTTTAATATTTATTATGTCTTATTTTCCTTAATCGTGACACTCCCAGCATTTATAAGTCACATTTTCCCAGTTATAAGGGCACTCATCTTTCCTTGTCTAATTTTATCTCTTTTTTAAGCCTTAAGATACTAGTGCCACTTTTAGGATAGTAGTGCCATATGGTGCTAGTTTCCATTTATGGATCTATTGTCTGATAGTCCCTTTCTCTTGTGTTTGAGTCTTAACCCCTCTATGAGCCTTCTCTTATGTTTTTATCCCTATTTTATGACTTTTTGGATAGTGAACAAGGTCTTATATTCAAAATAAATTTCCTTCTATATAAAGAGCCTCACAAGGCATTTTACATATATTACTTACTATTTTATCACATAATTACATAAAATCAATCAATAGTACAACTCAATACTCTACATACTACTCAATCATCACACCTAGACATTGTATGCTTCATCAAAGGAAGGCCCAAGTAAAAATCATTCGAGCATAGCAATGTAAGTTGATGGTGCACATTTCCTAGGGGATAACTACATGTGATCTGATACCCCTAGCATTGGGGTTAATGTAAGTGATGACTACGACAATAGGGGTTCTTTTTTGTGTAATAATAATATCCCACAACCCATTTTTTCCTTTCCTTTTTGCATTTGATCCATTTATTATTTCATGTGTGTAGGTATTTATTAGGGTTTTAGAAGAAATTAGATAAAAATAGTGATATCGACAAGTCCCTGAATGACATAGAACTACCTACAAGACCTCCATAATCTCCCATAACTTCCATAAAAGTTCCAAACAATCTCTATAGGAAGGAAATTAGCACCAAAATTAGACACTAGCACTACATGGCAGTATTATCTTGATATGGGTGATATTGTCTGAAGCCATATTTTAATATATAGTCAAAATTTAAAAGTTTCGTACCTATTTATTTAGTCTTTTCTAATTCATTGATCCTCATAAAAATTTATTTGTCTCTAGATAAGTTCCTTTTCTCCTCTCACTTTCTATTTTGGGAAAGTTTAATTAAATCAATAATTTTTATTTTTCATCTTAGAATAGTAACATATTCAACCCTTTAACTACATAATATTTACACTAGTAAAATCCTAAGAGGTTAAAACATTTAGTAAACCTGAATTACTTCAAATATTGATGAGAACCCTAGTTTTCCATAGGGTTTACCTTCTCCCAATTTTGTTCATTAAATTAGGGTTACAAAATTCCTTTTTTTTTAATTTTTTGGAATAACCTATCTAATTTAATCAATCCTACATTAGGGTTTAATTTGTTTAAAATAATTTAAATTTTTGTAACACAACCCTAATTCAAAACCCTAGATCCACATACTAGGTCCCTATACATACAAATACTAGTAATTAGGGTTTCCATTAAAAATTATATTTTTTGTTACATAATTTATTCAAAATTTCTCAAATTTCACATATAATTATGTTATATTATATTCTACCTATTATGTGTTTACTATTCCTTGTTTACATTATCTTCTTTGGCAAGTTTAAAATGGCATCTAAAAACTCTTCTACCCCTCACCCAATTGATTCACTCTTGAATTTCTCTCATGATTATAACAATTAATGGACTAATTTTCAATATTATACATTAGAGCATAATAATGAATTCACTTATAACGATGATGATGAATATTTTTATAATTATGGATATGAGGATTACTATGAGCATGACAATGAAAATGCACATGAGGATATATTAGATATATTATTTTATCTTACTCCTCAAAATTAAACTACCAATATAAGTTCCACAGAACCTCTTGTTGGTAGTTTTGTATTCCAATGTGATCCTAGATTTTCAACCATTTTTACTACCTCATTATTCAAACTAAATAAATATAAATACAATACACAAAATCCACTTTTTCATGATTCAAATAAAGTAGATAGGAGCAATGCATATTCTTTACCCTTCTCAGTTAAATTCAAAAACTCATGTACCAATGATATTACACATTTTAACAATGCAAAAACTAACGTATATGAAATTATTTTGTCACCTTCCTTCAAATTCCAATCTTAATGTAATGATTTTTTACAATAAATTGATAATGTAAATATCTCTAATTCTTATGTTATATGTCATAATATGCAAACATAAAACATGACTGATACTTATTTTACATTTGACTCTAAAATTGAAAGTGAACAAATGCATTTCATTACACCTACATATGATGACACATTACATAGTATTAAAAATTCAAAATATTCCCCTTCTCTCTCTCTATCTTAATGAGAATGTGGATGATGCTTCTTGTACACTTATACAAATGAATTAAATTCTAATTTTGATGAACCATGGGATAATAATGATTATTGTGATTATGATGAAGAAGACATAAAATCTACACATTTTAGCTCTTCTCCCATTTCACCTATTTCTCTTATTCAACCAAATACTAGGTCACATGTAAAAAGACACAACTTATTCTTATTTTCATAATTTACATTTACTTGAGATTAAAGTACATTATATTCAAATAGCATGTGATACTTATTTACAACTTAACAATATAAGAGATACCAATGAATCTCATTCAACCCCCCTTACCATAGTAAAACTTGTTTCTCAAACTAAACTAAATGAGAGTGGTAGCTCACTTTCATATAACTAGGTCCCAATTATCATACCTCCAAAGGTTATTAAGATAAAACCAACCCTCTCTAAACAAGATTTCCAATACAATGTCCAAATTTCTAAGACAAATAAGAACATCTAGGCACTAAATTAACCCCTTGATGATGATAATATACCTTTAAAAGTGTTAATTTACTTAATGCATGTTTTGGATGCTTTGCAAAAACAAGTACACCATCTCACTTTGGAGAATAAAGCATACCAATCTTGGTCTGAAGCTAATGTAATACATGACAACCCTATTCCACATATAATCTCAACTACAAGATTTCCATATAATTTTTAGATACCAATATTACCTATATTTGATGGGAATGGAGTCCCATACTTTCACCTTCAAGCTTATGATAAATCCATGGCCTATATTATAAATAAGTTGACTCTACTATAATTATTTCCAAAGTCCTTAGATAGGGATGGACTAAATTAATTCCAACATACAATCCCTAGTGGGTCTCTACACACATATGAGGAGATAGAGATCGTCTTTCTCATGTATTACATACAAAATAATAGACATCTAGTCACACATGAGAGGTTACCTTCATCACATTAGTGTGAGATAGAGCCAACATCAGAATACATTCTAAGGTTCAAATATTGTTTGTATCAACTAATTTATCAACCGATAGATTCATAAGTATAGTACATATTTTCTATAGGTTTGATATATCCTCTTAAGGAGAGATTACTATATCAAACATCTAAATCATTTCGACGTATATGTAATACAACTATATAATTAGAGGTAGAATTGGGATTAGTAGTTACATAGTTAGAGGTAGATTTGTATACATACCCTTAAAAGTGTTATTCATATAATATGTTAAAATATCCTACTCCAATTATAATTAATAACTCAATAGAATAGATACCACTGATAAAGATACTCAATAAGGGCAAAGAACCACTTTACAAAACACCTTCTATAGTGAGCAGTTCATAGGATATACAAAATAGGGTTATACAATTTTTAGATAAGACTAGGCCTCATGACATCTTACTTACATTATTATATAGGGATATTTTCAAACTTCTTCATACTAATCATCATTGAGCACACCATTTACATCAGGTGCCACAAAAGCCATAGTGTCATTTTCATAAGATAAATGGACATTTAAATGATCATTATTATACACTTTGAGCTCATAATGACCAATATGTCACTTGAGGCATTGTATAATTTACATAGGGGCACCAAGATCTCATTCTCAATATTCTCTAAGATTACACTCCTCTATGATGGAGTTATCTAATGATGTTCCTCTTAAATAATCATTGGTTACTCATTGTACAGGCCCTATTATTTCTAGGGCACTTATTTATGAGCAATCTTATGCACCATAGTTCCATCAGAGATGGAAAATAATTCATAGAAACCATAATGTAGCTCTAGTACGTACACCAATAAAGATATATGGGAGTAACTACAAAACCAAGGTCACAATTTCAACTCAAACACCAATCAAGATATATGGAAATAACTATAGAAATCAGAAGATAGCTCCAATATGTACACCAATAAAGATATATGGGAACAACTAAAAAACCAAGGGCATAGTTTTAATTCAAATACCAATCAAGATATATGTGAATAATTATAGAGATCATAATATAACTCTAGTTTATACATTGATCAAGATATTTTATAGCAATCATACAACTAAGAGTGAAGTTTCAACATCTCAACCAATCAAGCCTTTTGCTCTAGAGTCTACATATAGCCACACTTGTAGTGTATCACATGTAGCTTTAGTTTCAAAATCCACTTATATAATAACATAACATGAACACTATGGTCATTGGTTCTCCATGCCATTCAAGTTCAAATAAGGTATATGATGGTCTCATGATCTACACATAGAAATATTATGGGATACAATAAACCCTATACTAATAAATATAGAATCATAATTCACTACAAATAAGACTAAACATTTATATAAATTAATTAATTTTAATCCAATAAAAATAAATTATAAATATCATCATTTCAAATAATCAAACCAATTAAACACATATAAATATATATAATATAACAAGATCTATTTAACAATACACACAGTACCAACTTAAACAACAAACATTAATATATAACTCTAAATATAGTTTCAATACAAATATAGTCCATCACTCAATGATGTAAACATGACTACTAGGACCAAATCCATCACTCACTCTCAGATATATCAAAGCTAGAACTAGAGGCCCCACTATATCTACATGACCTAAATCGATGACTCTATCTACTCTCTCTCTCTCAAAATACATGCCTAGTTTAGCGATACACTCTACATGATATCACTAAAGATGTATGTATTCATTTACTATCTGACTACTATCCCCACCTATATCATTAGGAATAATCATGACATTCTTATACAGCTTAACATGTGCCTCATCTTTATCCATTTTTATCCATCTATATGCCAAGGTATCTATCACCACTTAGTTAAACAAATGGGCATTTAACCTAGCCATATCAGTGGCCCTCTCCACTAATCCATCTTCCATAACATCTTCAATAATATATCATGTCAACTTGCAAAACACTAAATCAATGGTGGTCTCTTAATACTTATCATCCCCTAAACCTACATATGTCTACATAGTACATAATATTTCTCATCACATAAAGGCATAATCAACTATACACAAATTATAGAAACATATTACATTAACTTACCATTAACATCCCT
This sequence comes from Torreya grandis, assembly GCA_037957365.1. Classification (NCBI taxonomy): domain Eukaryota; kingdom Viridiplantae; phylum Streptophyta; class Pinopsida; order Cupressales; family Taxaceae; genus Torreya; species Torreya grandis. Next base: position 1,136,143 of record JARHVA010000932.1, on the reverse strand, counting down.
AATGGGATCTACCTCCATTACATCTTCTAAAATAATCCCACCTATCAAAAATAGAGGTGCACATATATGATCCCTCCACTAGGTTGTGTAGGCCTCAGTCACTCCCACATCATCTATATTAGGTATATCAATATCAAGGTCCCACTTTTTTGATTAAATAGGAGCTAACTCAACAATATATGACCTTAGCATACTACCTATCCATGTAAGAGCCTGAGAACTCCTCAACCATATCATGGGTGATATGGGCACATCCTACACCACACCAATCTATCGTGCAACTTGATCATACTAAAATCACTAATATATATTGACCTAGTTGTCATGTATCCATCAAATCACCCAAATACATCTTAGTTGGTGATGTAAATTCATAATCATTTGTCTAACAAACTCTACTCCTATTATTTTTCACCTACATTACCAACTCTTGCTAATAAACTTCTCCTTCTATGAAAATTTCATAATTATCTTCTTAATCAAATTTGAAAACTCTTATTCTCTATCTTCAGGGTATATACACAAGGTGTTCTCGTTCATGCAAACTCATACTTTTCATTCTATGTCCCTTTTCAAGCATACACTCAGATAAGTTCCTTCTTTACTTAAGGCTTCATTGGATCAAAACCACTTAATTATTCATTAGGAATTTAGTGAGGTTTCCAAACATCAATATCATTGCATTCCTATATTTTTATCCTCATCATTCATCTATGATAACCATTCATTGTAATATCTACATTACTCACAACATTTACTAGGTGGACAGGGTTCCTAGTAACCCTATTTTTAGGGTTTTCTCTATTATATAGATATGTACAGTAGGTTAATGTAAAAAAACCCATCAATATGAATACCTTTGATCCTCTTTTATTTGAATACAAAGTTTTAAGAAAAATATCTAACATTAGGTCACCTTACTAGACCTTTTCACTCTTCGATTAAGCTTTTTAGAGCCTTATTTAGCTATAGTCCTCTTAAAAGAGTACCCTCCTATATAAAAACAAACTTAAACCTCCATAATATATTAGTTCACCTTTTTAAGTAACAAATATCAAAAAATTACTTTTTTCAACTATGGATTCTCCTCCAATAGCAAAAACACTAATCTAGGGTTTCTTGGTGCCTGCACTAGCCTAAGGGTAAGCAAAATACAACTATGAGAAATTTAATGAGTTTAAAAAAAACAAAGATGGTTTACCATATCTATCTTAACCCTAAGCAACTCATCTAACTATTATAAATTATTGATCAATTTATTGGTTCTCAGTTACACACCATCGTTGCTCAGCCTCACACACCCCAAAAAAAGAAAGGGGGGTGCAAGTCAAAGGTGAGGAGCCACTTGAGATTTCATTGGAGCTAAGGAGGGCTCATCACCTTAAAATAAATTAATGGGACAATTATTACGAAGGGCCTAAAAAAAGGGATGGTTAGTTCCCTGCTACTTTTGGCTCTGCCTAAACCAAGGTCAGAGGACCTATGGGGCTATCTCATTCCAATAAATGGATTTTAAAACTTAAAAATTTATGAATATTTTAAATTATGGAAGATATGGTATGAACAAAGCATAACCATACTCACACACTCCACACGGTAAAGTCCATCACATGAAATTCATGAATAACGTATGTCATATGAGAGCTACTTAAGATAGATGAGAAAATGGCTATAATTCAATGTGGAGATTGTTGTTAAATGATAAGGAAAAAAGAGAGGAATGCAAAATTATGATTTTTAGCACATAAAATGAACACACTTTAGGTAAACAATGTATAATGCATCCGTTGGCTAAGAAACACTTATGGTATGCGAGATATATGATGTATGTGGGGTAAAATAGGGTAGGAGAATGTTTATATGAATAGCTTGATAAAATATGTGGAGGGATAATAATTGAACATGGATGGATTCACACAATCATGATATCATCTTTATCAATAGATGTTTACTTGATTCTAGAGATAGCTAGGAAAAAAACTATGCATAGATGGTCCTTGAAGAATTATGAACAACATTACAAGTTACCCCTCAAGAATTCTATCCTATTAAATTCATGAGCCCAGGCCTACCCTTAAAAATTATATCAATGCTTTATTCCCCCAAAATTTAAAACAAAAAGGATCTTACATTTTTGTTACACCTTCTAATTGACTACCACAAATAAACATACACCAGACAACCAATCTATTTAGCTTATAAAAAGAAATGCTACACTTAAAAAATAAGATAGAATGGAAACCATGAACATATTTTATTCATTCACTGAGAAAGGATCAATTACAATATATTTCTTGAAAAATCAATATCATGAGACACTATGTAGAATGACTCTGTAACAAGGGAACATCATGGATGATTTCAAATATTGACAATGATTTTACAATCAAAATCAATTAAGCACTAGGGCACTACACAAGGATGACTCTCTGAGCTATATCTTCTATACTCAAATTTTAACTAACCTTTGTAAAGGGACAGACCCCCTTTACTTATATAATTTCATAGCCATACTTGGCATATTCTATAAAGATACCCTAGTTGGAAGATTCCTTCATGGGCCTGGGGTTGGTTGTAATGAACTTGATTCCTCAGAGTTGCAGTTGTGCTCTCATGATGATGAAAGATATTATTCCCCAATACAAAAGAATATTTATAGTTATGTACACACAAAAGAAACCCATAAGGGACAAAATAAAACTTTGTCCACTTGTATAAATAAATAAATAAATAAAGACATCCGTTTCTTAAACAAAACAAACCCTATAAGGGATGTGCCACTATTGGGCAAGGTACAATATTTTACCAATGGAAAAAGAGAGAAAGGGACAAAAAGGGAGAAAAGGACAAGAAGAGAAAGGGAGGTATGAAATTATTTAATTTTTGGAAATAAATTAGGGGAATCTAGTCATGATGCAAAATCTACATTGGTGACTATGTCCTTCATTAGCTTGTTCTTGTATGTAACAAACTTTACAATCATAGTGGTGAGGATCTTTCTGTCTAGGCCCACTTGATATTTTAATTTGGCATTATATTCTTCTATCCAGTTGGTGGTCCTCTATATCACTCCCTATTTCTTATGCACCAATGTTTTTAACTACTCATAGGAATTTTCAAGTGATATTAGGTCCCTTATCTTTTGGTGATAAAAGGCTACGTGGCTGCACTAATGAGGTTCTTCAAAGCATCCTCTACCAATTATTTTGTCAAGTCCACTGCACCATGAAGCTTTACCATTGATCTCAGAGTGGCCTCAATTTTTTTCCTCACAGTCTTGAGAGACTACTCTTATCCTTTTATATCAAAGGTGCCATCCTTTAGCATGGATAGCTTGTGCTTTATTTCCAACTAGCATTCTTTGGGCATTTTAAGATCATCTAAAAAGATAATATTTTTTTCTCCTAAAGTATCTTTTCCCATATTAAATATCTCATTTATTTTGGTCCTAAGTGCCTATCAACTCTTGATATCAACATCATATATAAATGATAGGGATCTACACTCTCTTCATCTATCTATCTCATTATCAATCAATTCCATGGTTGTATGGATGACTTTCTTGGCATAGGTTGTCAAGTCTTCTTGCCAATATTTTGTTTCCCATCCTCTGGTATTCAAATCATCACTATGACTAAAGTCTAGTGATCTAAGGGAGATGAGTGAAGGCTTGAGAGCCTAGATGATAGTTAGAGTCATTGCCTGAGGCTCACTTAGTAAATTTTGCAAGTACTAGATCATAGACTGATTCTTTGCTTTTAGCTCTTCCATGGTGGCTTTATCTTTGTCCATTATATGTGTCACCATATCAGCCAAGACTTATGAAGTATGTTTCAATTCCTTCCTTGATGGGTCCCTGATATTGTAACTATAGATGGAGTAGGTTTCCAGGGAAGCATTCTTTTTTAGTGTATCTAGAGGAGGAATGGCTACTTCAACACTTCTTTCCCACTTGGCATTGAATGTCATTTGAGTATGCATTCTATCCTTATTTAGGGGATTAGACTTTTCTTTTTGACTAATTTTCACTATTTCAATATCCCCTATCTTGCTCATCATATCCTTCTTTTCCTTCACCTGGTCTATAACCCAAAGAAGGGGCTTGGTCTAGAAACCTACTGAATTTATTGACGTTGAGGATGGCCTTATGGTAGTGATGAGTGGTACCAATGAGGAAATATCTACCTATAATGCCACTGGCTTGGGAGGAGGACTTAACACAAACTATTTTGTGTCCTCATCACTTTCTTACTTTTCCCTTTCTTCCTTTGGGACTGGTTCTACTCACTCCAAAATTTCAAAATCAGACCTAGGCTAGTGGGACTCCATGAAAAATTTGTCAATAGAGCTCACCTTTTCTTTGGGTTAGATGGAGGATACAATAATTTTTTCTCCTTCCTTATTACTTTGGGTTTTTGGTTCTATAGAGGCTATGGTGACTTCCTTTTAACATTTGGGTGACTCTTTACCAATCATGGCCTTGGAACCTTTATTTTTCTCTAGGTCATGCACCTTGATGGTGGGGAGAAACCCTCAAGGGACTTAAATTGAAGTATCATCCTTGGGGGCACCCTCCTTGGCACTTTTATTGACCTCTAAATTTGTGGGGGTGCCCATTTATGGGCTTGATCCCTCATATCCTCTTTTATCTTTTTCCTACTCTCCCACCTTTACACTATTAGTGGGGGATTGAATGTCATCCCTAGGTTCACCCTGATCTTGTCATCCAACTTTAGGGTGTCTTTGACTTCATCAGCTCTATCCTACCTAAGTGACTAATAAATAACATTCTAGACAAATGCCTTTATCTCTGGGGAGTGGGGCTCTTTTTCAACATGAGCCTCTACTTGGGTAGCTGCCTCAACTCCAACATCCACAACATCATCAAAAGATAAAGGATCGTCTAGAGCTTTGACCCCCTCCTTACCACCTTTACCTTCTTCTATTTTAGGTTCCCCCTTTATAGATGTTCCCTCCTTTGGGATCCTTGATGGGGAATGATGCTTCTCCCTATGGGTTCTTTGCCCAGTTCTTATCTTAGGGGGAGTGAATGCATGTTATTTTTTTAATACTTTTACTATTGGCCTTTATTCATCTAAGTTTCCCCCCTCACAAATATCCTTGACCCTCTACATTTAAGAATCTTAATTTTATCTTCTCTTCAATGGAAACTCTTTGGCAATCAGGTCTTTGAAAATAACTATCCTCTATTTGGTCAGAGACTTGATTAAAGGTTAGAGGGCCTTCTTAACTCTATTTTTATTTGGTTTCTCCTCTTCTTCCTCACCTCCTCTCTTCCTTAAATATATTGTTAGAGATGGATTGAAATCAACCTTTTGTGTAGGTAAAATAGTTGGGATTGATGCTTGACTAGTCATGGGGGGGCTATTGAGATGACCCATACCATCAGAGTTTCCCTCCCTGAAATCAATATGGGAGTTGAATTAGCTAGTGTGACCTACCCCATCATAATTTTATCCCAATTACTCACCAAGATCATTATTTTTAAGAAAGGCAACCTAGCTTTAGATTGTGTCATAGTCATCTTCTCAACATCCACTAGTTTGGTGAAATCAATGTCTCTAAGCTTTCTTTTCCCCTTACCTATTGTAGATGATGATAGGTTTGGAGTTTCATCACTATGTGCAAGGAGGAAGGCATTAAATTCCTTTACCATTATTAAATTTTGGAGGTTAGGGGTGTTATATGTCTTGAGGTCAATTCCATGTTCTTTCAACCATCTGAAGGTTCTCCTCATTATCCATGTCACTTATTGGGGGATGGAGTCATCTTCTTGCATAGTGAAATTTGACTGAGTGATGGATTGGGATTCAATATTATCCCTATTATATATTGAGGAGATTGTTAGCTTGTCATCTACCATGTCCTTGGGGATAGGATTGATGTTGTAGGCTATGACCTCTTGCACTATTAGACTCATATATTCCCACTTACAAATATCTTCCTCAATCATTTAGTTAGACCAAAGTTATTCATAGTGAGACTAATGTAATATTATATTTGTCACCATGTTCAAAAACCACTTGATGTTATAATTAGGTCAGGGTGGCATCTTATCAAATGTATACATGCTCATTTCTTGCTCCAACCCCTTTGCCTTGGCCTCTGAGGGGCATGTGTAGTACCCAATTTTCATAAGGAATTTGAAAGGGTTGTTGATCTTTTTTGGTGGAAATCATCTCATGCAGAAGCACCATTTACTAGATTAGCTCCATGATTTCTAATTTATCATCCACATATCTTGGGAACTTGTGAGGTGCCTCCATGTAACCATTAACCCTGGTGTTTGTGAATGTCTAAAATTGAATGTATGTGGCCCCATATTTTTTTATTACTTGGTTGGCCATAGTGTAATTTTTGTTTAGGCTCCATATGGGGTAAAATACAATCATCATGGGGGTGAAAAAGTAGTTATGTACCTTGAAAAAACTATTCCTATACCCCTCTAGGGTTATCTCAGGATATATCTCATAGATTTTCATCCCTGTGAGGTTCCTGATAAGTCTTTGAAAAAACCTATTGTGCACCAAGTTGTACATTAAGTATGAAGACATATAAAATATACCTTTAAATTCCTCATTGGAGAGGATGGCCACTTTAAGGTACATCATTTGTGAGTACAAATTATCACTGAATATGGTGGCCTAGTTAATCCTCCTTTTCCCTTCCAGCATGTAGAGCATGATCAAAAAAATTCATGCCTCAAACTTCTCAATAGTGGGTACTTCATAAATTCTAGTGGATATGGATATAACATACTAAGGTAGCTCATTGAATTTTTCCAATTTCAAGTTTTTTTTACATCTTTGATATCTTGGTTCTCTTCATAGCCAACCAACATGAGTTCAAGACTTCCCAGATGGCTCTTTCATCATTATTGATATATTATTAGCATTCTTTGATGTTGAGTGTGATAGTTTATGGTGAGAGGGGTTACCAATCATAGTGCTGAGGGCTTTAGGAGTAAAGGAACATACCATTGAATGACTACTATTAATGATGGTTTTGGTATATTACTGATATGCTTGAGCATATGTTATGACAAGCTCTGGGTATGGAGCAACCGAGGGGAATGTTGTTTCTAGTGTAATGTATCTCATTCCAACATCAACAACTACTTATGGGGGGGTTGGGATTTTTCAAGACATTTAATAGGATGCTAAAAACCAAATTCATGACATCATTTTCCTTGATTTAGTCCAACACTGATATGATGTTTCCCTTGGATTTTGTTGAAGAAGCTACCATATTTTTTCAAGTCTTTTTTTTACTATATTAACCTAGAAATAAACTTCTTTGCACTAAAATACTTCTTGACTAAGATCTCAATTGCCTCTTGAAACACAATAAAACAAGGTTTTCAAACACTTACTAGTATTAGATAAATCTACACATAGGTGGAAATGGAGACCTATTGAGACTCCTACCCTAATTCCCTATATTCACTTTGTTCTTCACTCTGGCACACTTAGTCACTTGGAAGAAAAAATATTCGGCTTTGAATGTGAAGGGTGAGTTAAAATGAAAAATAACACTTGGTTATAATCCCTTATATTTTATAATTAGGGTTACCATTAATGATTCAAGATGAAATAGTTAATCAACACCTACCCCATTAATTACTTGAGCATCATTTAAAAAATAGATGGAAAATATAAAGCCTTCCCTTGTGTACCAAGTGATCTTCCTTTTATAATACATGGAAAATATGAGTGAATCATAGATTTAAAACATTCTTTTTGAGCTCTCAGGGACTTTCACATCTTTTCACTTATTATGATCCTCTGGTGTTATGGGACAAGAAGTCCCGAGTCCCCATTGATACCAAGGACACTACTTGTAATTATCCTTCTCTTGCAAAAAATTAGGCATTTGAGCCTTTGGGTACCATTTATAAAATGTCCATAAAAGAAAGTGAGGCAATCTCCAAAAAGGTCTTGAAGCTGACAAACACCTGAGCACCTCCATGTGCAACAAATATTCTTTGTACAATCATACATTTGGGCCCTAGGGATTTTAAGCACCATGCCCACCAAAAAGGTAAGTGGGGTAATTCTTAAAAGAGTCTCAAAATGTTTGAGGGCCCAAAACTCTACCACATGTCCAAATCAAAAATGAAGCTAGGGTCATGGCCACTTCCACCCTTTATACCAACTTTCCTCAAAAGGGGAGAAGTGTAAAATCTTTCCATCCCCAAAATCTTACTCTTGGTGGTCCCTTGAGTCAAATACATATCTTTAATTTAGTTCATCATACTACTCCTCACCTTAATCACCAAAACACATAAGTGAATCTTGTTACTTTTATCTAGGACACTGACATATACCCTCTCCTAAGCGTGAAGGATCCAAGCTTAGAAAAAGACTTAGTTACACCCTCATTTGTTCATTGTAGATTATTATGCCATAGGATCTTTGATCTACATATTTCAACTCTTTAATCTCTCTTGAGCCTTTTTGGGGTATATTCCATCTTTGATGGATGTCCCTTTGGACTCATCTAATCAAGATAATAGACATGATTTCTTCAACTACATGTCCCAATATCTCCTCCTAACAAGTGAAGGTAGGAAACTAAAACATTAAAGCTCACTTAGCTTGGGCATAGGGAATTCATCATACAAAGACCCAAATTGCTCTAGTGTAATTTTGGGCACTAACATAGGCTCTTGCTTGGGGATAGGTACCCCTAATGGGTATATAGAGAACACCAAACTAGTCACCTATCTATTGGGATATGGAGTTAATAAGAAACATACCAAGGTTGAATCACTATTTTAATAAGGTAACCAATCAAATTAAAAGGATATGGATAGATTAAAATACAACATAATATAGGGACCATAAGAGAGACAATTATATACATATGTACAGGGGCAAATAGAGGTTCAATCAAAGAAATGGTTGAGATGTTTTCCATTTATTGACAGCTCCAAAATCTCCCCACTGATATCTATGAGATAGAAGGTAATATTCCCTATCTAAAAGTTGATGGTGTAGGGACCCATCCAAAGGGAATGGAATTTTCCATGTTTCCCTTTGTCTTCATGTTTGTTGTCCTAGAGTAGAACTAGATCACTGACCTAAAAAATTCATGGAGTAATTTTTCTATCAAAAATCCTCTTGAGATACTCCTTAAAATTAAAGTGTTTTTCATGAGCTTTCCCCCTAGATTCATCAAGTTCAATGATCTGGTCAATTCTCCCTTTATAGTGGCTTATTTCTATTCCTATTTTAATCATTTGTCACATGAATTGGTATGTAGGCAATTTTAGATTCAAAGTCAAAATAACTTGGGTCCCATAAATGATCTCAAATGGGCTCTTTCTAATGGATCTCTTCTAAGTCAACCTATCCACCCAAATAGTAAACTTCAACTGCTCACCCCATTTTCTTTTATTGTTAAGCAGAGTCTTCTTGATAATTTTCAATAATTTTTTATTACTAGACTTTGCTTGTTCATTTCCTTGAAGATTATGATTGGAGGTGTACGCTAAGGTAGTCCCATAATCCTCACATAATGCATTTAACTATTTAGATCTAAAGAACATAGCATTGTCACATATCATCTTGACTAGTACCCTGAATCGACAAATGATATTATTCAATAATAAATCTATGACTACTTGGTGGGTTGATCTCCTAGCAGAAATTGCTTCAACCCATTTCATGAAGTAATCAATGGCCACCAAGATCCATTTATGACTAGTTCTCGAGGCATCTAAGCTTTCACCCATAAAATCCATCCCCTATTATCTAAAAGGTCCCTCAACAGAGAATGGCTATAGGGTAAGTGATTCAAATGCCTTCATTCTTCTAGAGGACCACTGACATTATTCACATTTTCTAACCCAAGTAGTTACATTTTTGAATAATGTAGGTCACCAATATCCATCCCTTAGGATCTTATGTGTAGTAACCTTTAGGGAAAAATGGCCACCACACACACCACTATGAAATTCTACAATTATTGGAGAAACCTCAATTTCCACTAAACAACTTAAGAGAATACCATCCATGTTCTCCATAAAAGGTCATCCTAAAATAGAATATACTTATAGGACACCAACTTCGATGTCCTTCTTTAATTCTTCTCTAGATGAGGAGGACAACTTAAAGTCTTTAGGAAATACATTATATCTCTATACCATGGGGATCTGCTACACTTTGATCCAAATTTATCCACCATTATTTTAGCATTATTAAACTCCATAGCTTTTAAATTTGCCTCAGTCATCAACTTCACCAAACCCATGAGCCTGACGATCTTGGTGGTTTATATCTCCAGGTCATATTCTTATAGTTTATTGACCCATTATCACCTCTTATTAGTAGTTTAATTTTGAGTTAATATGTCCCTCACCATAGTGTGAGGGACATAGGCAATAGTCTTTAAACTCAAGACATAGGACCTAAATTTTTTGATAGCCTTCAAAAGAGTGAAATCCTATTTTTCCATTATGGTATATCTAAGCTCAAATGCTTGAAGTGCCTTGCTTAAAAAGGTAATTAGTTGCTCATAACCTTCATTATTCTTTTGTAGTAACATGAAAACAATGGTATGTGTTGTCCCTAAAAAATGAATCCTCATTTTTCAGACAACATATGACTATTTTGGTCCCACATGGCCAAAATTGTCCCTCCCCTTTCCAAAAATTTGTTATAAAACATTCAATTTCATCATTTTCTCAACTTTTTGGTAAAAGAACACATGGGTTCAAAGGTTGCCTCAGTTATGAAAAGATATGCACGCCAAAGAAATTCAAGCGGATGCTACCAAGTGTCATCGATTGAGCCCCTTTATGCTTTATTTTAGAGAAGTGGCAGAAGGTGCCACGTGTCCCTTTTGAAAACTCATTAGAATTTTCCATGTGTCTACATCTATATGATTGCTAAAAATACTCAGACAGTGCCATATGTTAGTGTTGTAACTCAATGGAATGTGACACATGGCAGTGTTCGCTTCTCAAAGTTCCTTATAAGCTATAAGGTTCCTTTCAATAAATCTTCCTCAAAAGTTCCATGGAGGGTGACAAGTGGCAACTGTGGAAGGCTTCACTATGTTTTCCTAAGAGTAGCAGACTGTGCCACATGCCACTGGCAGAGATCGGTAGAGGTTGACAAGTTCCATCATCCATGAGAGCCTGACTGAGCCCTAAGCATTTCTATGGTTTTGAAAAGGCCTAAGAAGGTGGATGCTACCAAGTGTCAACAATAGAAGATGCCACATGTCCTCACCTATTCTTGTGGAAGACACCATGTGGCACTTTTTCAAAGACCTGAAGGCCACTTAAAAGATCCTGAAGAGTGGACACCTTTGTGGAGGGACACTCAAAATTTAGAAGCAGACCTTTTTCAAGATCCTGAAGGACAAGTTCCCTTCAAGAAAGGTTTGAGCCTCAAAGTGCAGTGGATACTACCAAGTGTCATATGCCAAGACGCAATTTCAAATAAAGCTTCATAGAGTGGAACACACTATGTGTCCCGACCCAATGCAGTGGAAGCTGGCACATGTCTGCATCTACACCCCCCTTAGCCTCTAATAGTTTTAAAGCTTATTCCAATAAGCTTATTTCAAAATCATGAATGTTGCCATGTGTCCTCACCTACATCACAGTAGGGGAAAAACCTGCAAACACCAAATCAACTGCATTCAAGTGTCTGTTGATTTTTGTGGATTGAAAAGATGAACCCAAATGAATTCAAACAAGCCTAAGGCTAGGGTCAAGAGAAGGAAGAGCCAGAGAGGGAAACTTAGTAGGAGTTACTTTCAGTAGGTGAAGCAGTTTGCTAGGTAGATATTTGGGGTCTACTAACATCTACCTGGGGTGAATCAGTTCGCTAGGTAAAGGTAGAGTAGATAGTTGTGTGGCTAAGTAAGTGAATGAATGAGTGATTCAAGCTAAGGAGGAGGCACTAGAGATGAATTGACATGCCACAGGTAAGGTAGCCACCCTGCTCCAGCATGGCCCTTCCTGACAAAACCAAGAATGCATCCAAGGCATTGAATGTGTTGAATGGGTCACTCCATGGGACAAAGTGCCAAGTCTCTCCTAGCCTCTATATAATGTAAACTCTTTCATTGTTATAAGGGAAATATTCCCCTTACTAGAAGTGAAACTCTACCCAAATTAAAAGGCATTACTGAGACTTTGAGCTCAGATTATAGTTCATATTTCTTTGATTGAATGAGAAAGCAAGTTACTTGCAGACTTTGTGTTGTTATAGCTTGTGATACTTTAGGAGATTTTTCATATGTCTATCTTTTAAAATCATTCTTGTGTATTTGATTTAACAAGAAGAAGTAGTGGAGGTGATAAGGAAGGTGTCTTGAAGCCAACTACTTTTAGACTTTACGCTGTCATAGTTGTCTTCAGTGTGAGTTTTTCTTTTCTATTTATGTGTAAAAGACCTTGGAATGACTTTGTACCCTCATTATCTTTCATATCTCCCTCTAGGGTAGTCAAGGTGGAGACTTTGTGCTACATCTTAGATTGCTGGTTATTTTGGACCTGATTACCAGTCACTTGTTACCAGAAAGAGTCTTGCTATTTTCAAGAACAAGCACTTTTGAAAGAAGAAAAGTGCCTTTTGTCACTTCACCAAGATTTCTACTATCCAGGAAGGGATCTAGCTCTTGGCTAAATGTTACTTCTAAAATAAGAGAAGTGTCATCACCAATCACCCAATATTTCTCCTTTGTTTGTCAGCATCATCTCTAAAAAAAGAGAGATGGATGGTTTATCCCACCCTTGTGTCTTACTTTCTACTTACTTATATAGTAAATAGCCTCTGCATATTTAATAGGGAACCTCCCCTTGATGAGAGGATAGATTTTTCCCCTATTGATGTAGTAAACCTACACACCAGGATGACCCATCTCCCTATGCTATGGTGATAGGAACTATTTTGGTCACCAATTAGCTGGTCGAAAAAATATTCACCCAATAGTTTTTGGTGACTCTACTGGGGAAGGACAAGCAGTTTGAAGCCTCAAGCTTCAAACTAAATTGTGACCAGTCCTTTTCCATTTTTGATTCACAATCTAGCAACCCCATGCTATATTAGAAGCCAGAGAGCTCAAGGTGTTGTTGATCCTATCTTTGAGTTAGCACAATAAAGAGATTTTGACTTGGTTTCTCCCCAACCTCAAGTTCAATGATCTAGGAGTGTCCCTCCTACCCATACCAGGACACCAACACAAGGCAGAGCTACTTTTCTTGTGATTAGTAGAGCCTTACCTATCCAATTTTTACCCAAATTTGTTATCCCTACTTTCAATAATCCTATCATGGCAACTCGAGGCCCCTGGAGTAACTCTTTTGGCCCACTTAATTTAACTCCACCCCTACATGAACTTCCATGAAGCTTGAGAAAGAATTTCCCCAAATTCTTTGGGGATGGAAAAGTTCATCCTGATGAACATGTTGCCACCTTCAGCATAGCTTGTGGTGTGATAGGCATAGAATTTGAGGACGTGGCAATTAGGATTTTCATGGAAATACTACAAGGTGCTGCTACAGACTAGTTTTACCACCTACAAGCCCAATCAATAACTGATTGGGACACACTCAAAGCCAAATTTGAGGCTAGATTCAAGACTAAAAAAGATGCACATGCCTTGTTGTCCTAGCTCATGCAAATGAAGAAGGAGCCCCAAGATCCTATGAGGGATTTCATAGCAAAGTTTGATAAGCTAAGGAACCAGATTCCTGCTATTGCTCAGCCAACCCCTGAAAACCTCAAATGCTTCTTCATTAACTCACAACTGCCTGAAGTGAGTTATTTTCTAAGAAGAGTTGGTCACATAGATCTTGAAGCTACTCAAGATTTGGCTACTAAATTTAAAGATGACCTTATCTTGGTAGGAAAGATAAGGAGGGACCCAAATAAAGGCAAATCTTCTTCTTTTTTAGAATATTCCCCTTCTTCCACCACTGATCCTATGATGCAGAAGCTAGCAAATGAAGTGCTAGCTTTTAAGAAGAAAATGGTGCAAGGAATGTCATCTACTCCTGCATATAGAGATATACCTAGGAGGACATTTCAGAATTAGGTTTACCAAGGCAATGTTGCCAAGAATCAAGGACAATAAAATCACCTTCCTCCTCCATATAGGAATCTCGCCCTTGAAGCACCTCCAACTGACTCAGCAGTTGGATATCTTGAAGATAAATCAAACTTCTCATCCTAGCTTGAGTTGAATCCTGAAGATGATGCTAATCTCTTCACTGAGGAAGAAGAAAAATTAGCTGGTGACTCCCATATTGGTTTCCTAAACTATCAGGATGAACCCTGGAGTAAAGGCAATGTAGTTGAGGGGTCATATGATGTATTCACCTAGTCTAAGAATCAATCAGCTCAACAAGCTAATAAAGAGAAAGTAGAGGAGCAACCTCAACCAGTAGTTTTTGCTAAGTGGGGATCCACTCTCCCTTTCCAGCTAAAGGGCCCAGTGATTGCAAGCAAGGTAAGTACCCCAAATACCCCTACACCTTTTACTTCAAACTTGTAGTCCAGTTCTTCCCCCTCTAAAACTCAAAAAGATGAGATCTCATCCTCTATACCTAGTTCATTTCTAGCATTTGACATAATTGATCATATTAAGAAAACCAAGATTCAAATGTCTAAATTTGAATTCCTACAGTCCCATCCTAAACAATTAGATAAATTGGTTCAGTGTGTTAAAAACTATAATGTCCCTGTCGAACAAAAAATTCCCAAAGTGACTCATGATCCCCCCAAGGATGCATCCACCAAGAACAATCTTTTCATTTCCCCTCCTACCACTCCTAGTAGGACTGAACCTTTTTATGTCTCATTGATAATAAATGGATAGCAGTTGAATAATTGCATTATTGACTCTAGAGCTTTAGACAATGTCATGCTTGCTAAAGTAGCTGAATCCCTTAACCTCACACTAACCAAGATGTTTGGTAGGTGATTCTCCATGGAGAAAAAACAAGTGCCACTATTGGGGCAAATAAAAGATGCCCAATTTGCATTTGCTACCTTTCTAGACAAAAGAATCAAGATGACTATCTTGGTAGCTGACATCCCAGCATCATATGGTATCCTTCTTGGGCAAAATTTTTGTAGGGATGTTGGTGGTGAATTGATCATGTATTTATCAGAGGCAAGGATTCTAGTCAAAGGTGTCATGAAGAGCCTGCTCCCTAAAAAGGAAGAAAAATACGTATTTACCCAGACCTTAGCACCTGAAGCTCAAATCTTGTTTGAGTCTTCAGGCATGGGTAACTACTTTCTATCCATGGATGAAGTCCATGAGGCATCTGATGAAGATTCTGTAGATGACAACCTAGAAATATAGTTAGGTGGATTAGTAGAAGAATTGGATGAGCCCAATACAAGTGTGGAAGAATCCGCTCCCTTGAATAAAGAAGAACCCAAAGGGAAATCAATATTAAATGAGGTGTGGATTCTTGAATTTGATGGCAGCTACTCTTTCACTAGTTCAGGAGCTGGGGTTACGTTAATATCTCCTCAAGGAGATATTTTTCCTTCATCTTATAAGTTGCAATTCAGAAACACTAATAACATAGCTGAGTATGAATCTCTATTGTTGGGATTAAAAGCTGCTAGGGACAAAGGCATCAAACTCCTTCATGCCAAAGGAGATGCCAAATTGGTGGTTTGTTAGGTGAGAAACCTGTATCAAACCAAGAATGAAATATTGTGCCACTATCATAATCTAGTCTAGGATCAACTCAAAAACTTTAATGCTTTCAATATCTTTGTAGTTCCCAGAGAATTCAATGATCGGGCTGATGCACTAGCTATTTCAGCCACCCTCTTGATCCCCCACCCAGACTTCAAAGGAGATAGGTACACTATTGAGCTGGTCTTTAGACTAAGCATGCCTGATAATGCCAGTCATTGGTAGGTATTTGATAATGATGATCAAATCATTGCATTCTTGGAGAAAAAGGATAGATTTGAACGGCTGCATTTTGAAGGCAGTGAACCTCAAGAGCTTGAACTGACTCCTAAATCAATTTCAAGCATAGGTGAGGATTTCTTACAACTAAAAGGGAATAAAATTCCCAAAGGCCTTGTTTCCCTTGAGAAGTTGTTTGATAAGCATGATGGATTCATCAAATAGTAGTAAATGGATTCAAGCTCCTCTAAGGAGTTTGATCAAGTAAATATGGGAACCAAGGTAAACCCCAAGATGGTGAACATTGGGAAATGATGTACTCTTGAAGAGCATTTCAAGTTCACTACTTTTCTCAATGAATACATGGATGTCCTAGCATACTCCTATGATGACCTGAAATCACTCTGGCCTGATGAAATCTGACACAACATTCCTCTCAAGGCTGATTCAACACCTTACAAGCAAAATTCTTGGCATTATAATTTGAAAATATCAGGTACTATTTTATCATAGATTCAAAAAATGCTAAATGCTAGGATAATCTTCCCAATCCATCATTCCACCTAGATTGCCAATATAGTGCCTATAAGATTTGCCTTTGTGTTGACTTTAGGAATTTGAATCAGGCATCCTTGAAGGATAATTATCCTTTGTCAATCATGGATCAAGTGCTACAGATAGTGATAGGCTCAGAGATGTTATCAATGCTAAATGGCTTCTCAGGATATAATCAGGTCAAAGTTGGTGAAGTAAACCAGCATAAGACCACTTTCACCACACCTTGGGGCATGTTTATGTATAAAAGGATGCCTTTTGGCTTTATAAATGCTAGTGCCACCTTCCAAAAATCAATGGACCTTGCCTTTAAGGATGAGATGGGTAAGTTCATCATATTTTATCTTGATGACTTGACCATCTTCTCTAAGCATTGCCTAGATCATGTGAGCCATTTGCAACAAGTTTTGGAATGCTACCATCAGAATGGCATTTCCTTAAACCCCAAGAAGTTATTTTTTGGAGTAATAGAGGGGAAAATTATTAGACACATTATGTCCAAAGGAGGCATAAAGATTGACTCAGATAGAGTCAAGTCTATCTAAGAACTTTCCTTGCCCACAAGCAAGACTACTATTCACTCTTTCTTTGGGAAGGTGAATTTCTTACAGAGGTTCATCCTCAATTTTGCTAAGAAGACTAGGCACATTGTAAACATGATGAAGGGAAAATCCACCTTCAGCTAGACTAAATAAGGCAAGTCAGCCTTTGAGGATGTCAAGACTGCCATTACCCATGCTCCAATTCTGGTCTGCCCAGACTATAACAAAGAGTTCACCATTTACAGCTATGCTTCAGAACATACGCTTTTAGCAATTCTAGTTCAATAGAATGAAGAAGGTATGGAATCTCCCATTTCCTTCATGAGATGTCCTCTCAAAGCTCATGATCTGAAGTACTCAAATATGGAGAAGCATGCTTACACAGTGGTGAAGGCTGTGAAACATTTTCATTTCTACATTCTCAATTCTCAAGTTACTGCCTTGGTCCCTGACACCACAGTGAAATCTATACTAACTCAGCAGAATTTTGGGATGAAAAGAGGCAATTGGGTTGCAAAAATCTAGGAGTTTGATCTAATCATCAAGCCAACAAAGCTGGTGCGTGGGAAGGGGCTATGCCAACTGATTGCTGATAACAAGCTAGGAGGTTCGAAGCATGAAGAGCTAGAAGTGGATGACTCACTTACAATCCTTTTTGTCTCCACCACAAATGAGTGGTATTCAAGTATTGCTCATTTCCTTACTTATGGTGAATGTCCTACAAACTTATTTTATAAATAAAGGAGGACCATCAAGCTGAAAGCCACTAATTTTATCCTCTGGGATAATGGCCTATATAAGAGGAACCTTGATGGAACATTCCTTCGCTATGTGGACAAAGAGAAACAAAGTTAACTTCTGAAGTCCTTCCATAATTCAGCCTATAGAGGACATTTTTCTACCCCTATGACTGCCCATAAGATCCTACGAGCTGGGTACTATTGGCTAACTCTCTTTTGAGATGCATACAAGTGGGTCAGGAGATGTGAACTGTGCCAGCAATTTGTTGGAAGGCCAAAGCTAGCTTCCCTACCTCTCAAACTAGTGGTCATAGAGGAACCATTTTAGCAATGGGGAATTGACTTTATTAGTGATTTGAACCCATCATCAAGTGTTGGACATGATTATGTCCTTACAGTAATGGACTACTTCACCAAATGGGTGGAAGCAGTTCTAACCAAACATGTTACTTTAGAATTAGTATGCAATTTCCTCAAAGAAAACATCATGTTTAGGTTTGGGGTCCCAATAAAAATTGTCACTGACAACATAGCTTGCTTCACTTCCTAGGAGATTACTCAATTCTACTTTTACTACAGAATTACACTCTCCCATTCCTCTGATTACTTCCCACAAGGGAATGGATAGGCTAAGTCAAACAATAAAAACCTGGTGACTATCATCTAGAAGCTGGTGAACAACAACCAAAGGACTTGGCATAAGGCATTGGTTGATGCTCTATGGGTAGACAGAATTACACCAAAGAGAGTAATTGGTATGTCTCCCTTCCAACTTCTTTATGGTGTAAATGCTGAGATACCAATCACCTTGAAATTGCCAGCATTGAAATTGGCTAAGGCGATTGAAGATCAAACATATGAGAGCTCACTTGAGAAGAGAATCATGTGCCTTATTGAGCTAAATGAGCAGAGAACTATAGTGGTGGACCGAATTGTCACCCATCAAAGTCTGGTGAAGAAGCTCTTCGACTAGAAAGCAAAGAATCATGATTTCTAGATTGGAGATCAAGTCCTACTATGGGACAAGAGAAGAGAACCAAAGGGGATGCACAGAAAGTTTGATTCCCTATGGAAGGGCCCTTTTACTATTCATCAACTCAATAGTAAAAATAGTTTCCTATTGAAGTATCAAGATGGCACTCTCTTTTTTTTGCCTCATAATGGGCAACATCTGAAGCACTTCAACTCTTGAAGTATCGAATGAGTTCCCCTGTACATATGTATATTTGTATAGTCTTTTGTTCTATTTTGTTTTTTTGTTTTCATTTTTTGGAGCCTTTCTTTTTGGGTATCATGACTCCATAGCCCAATGGCACACTTCAAGGCACTGGAGATTCTGGTTTCTACTCCCCTTAGCTATTCTAAGTTGTCATCTGAAGAAAGTCCCCCAACAGGAGCTAGCTGTTGTCCCTGAAAAATGATTCCTCATTTTTCAAACAACATATGACTATTTTGGTCCCACATGGCCAAAATTGTCCCTCCCCTTTCCAAAAATTTGTTCTAAAACATTTAATTTCATCATTTTCTCAACTTTTTGGTAAAAGAATGCATGGGTTTAAAGGTTGCCTTAGTTATGAAAAGAGATGCACGCCAAATAAAGTTAGGTGGATGCTGCCAAGTGTCATTGACTGAGCCCCTTTATGCTTTGTTTTGGAGAAGTGGTGGAAGGTTCCATGTGTCCATTTTGAAAACTCTTTGGAAGCTACCATGTGTTTATATCTATGTGATTGCTAAAAATACTCAGACTATGCCACATGTCAGTGTTATAACTTAGCAAAATGTGACACATGTCAGTGTTCACTTCTCAAAGTTCCTTATAAGCTACAGGGTTCCTTTCAACAAAGCTTCCTCTAGAGTTTCATGGAGGGTGACAAGTGGCAACTGTAGAAGGCTTCACTATGTTTTCATAAGATCAACAGACCATGCCATGTGCCCCTAGCAGAGATTGATAGAGGCTGACAAGTGCCATCATCCACGAGAGCCCGACTAAGCCCCAAGCATTTCTATGGTTTTTCAAAGGCCTGAGAAGGTAGATGCTACCAAGTGTCAAAAGCAAAAGATGCCATGTGTCTTCACCTATTCCTATGGAAGACACCACGTGGCACTTGTTCAAAGACCCAAAGGCCACTTAGAAGATCCTGAAGGGCAGACACCTTTGTGGAGAGACACTCAACATTTGAAAGTAGACCCTTTTCAAGATCTTGAAGGGCAAGTTCCCTTTGGGAAAGGTTTAAGCCTCAAAGTGTAGTGGATACTACCAAGTGTCACATGCCGAGATGTAGTTTCAAATAAAGCTTCATAGAGCAAAACCCACCATGTGTCTACATCTGCAACCCCCTTAGCCTCTAATAGTTTCAAAGCTTATTCCAATAAGGTTATTTCAAAATCATGTATGCCGCCATGTGTCCTCACCTGCATCATAGTAGGGGAAAGACTCGTGAACAGCAAATCAGCTGCATTCAAGTGTCTGTTGATTTTTATGGACTCAAAAGATGAACCCAGATGCATTCAAAAAGGCCTAAGGCTAGGGTCAAGAGAAGGAAGAGACAGAGAGGGAAATTAAGCATCAGTTATTGACAGTAGGTGAAGCAGTTCACCGAGTAGTAATTTGGGGTCTTTTAACATTAAAAACACCATCTATTTGTCCCCTTGGAGGTAAAGGTAGAGTAGATAATTACATGGATAAACAGGTGAATGAATGAGTGATTTAGGCTAAGGAGGAGGTATTAGAGATGAATCGGCATGCCACGGTTAAGGCATCCACCCTACTCCAGCATGGACCTTCTTGACAAAACCAAGAATGCATCCAAGGCATTGAATGCACTGATTGGGTCACTCCATGGGACAAAGTGCCAAGTCTCTCCTAGCCTCTATATAATGTAAAATCTTTCATTGTTAGAAGGGAAATATTCCCCTTACCAGAAGTGAAACTCTGCCCAAATTGAAAGGCATTACTGAGACTTTGAGCTCAGATTATAGTTCATATTTCTTTGATTGAATGAGAAAGCAAGTTACTTTTAGACTTTGTGGTGTTATAGCTTGTGCTACTTTAGGAGATTATTCATATGTCTATCTTCTAAAAGTGTTCTTGTTTATTTGATTTAACAAGAATAACTAGTGGAGGAGATAAGGAAGGTGTCCTGAAGCCAACTACTTTTAGACTTTGCACTGTCATAGTTTTCTTCAGTGTGTTTTTCTTTTCTATTTCTATGTAAACGACCTTGGGATGACTTTGTGCCCTCATTGTCTTTCGTATCTCCCTCTAGGGTAGTCAAGGTGGAGACTTTGTGCTACATCTTAGATTTTTGGTTACTTTGGACTTAGTTACCAGTCACTTGTTACCAAAAAGAGTCCTACTATTTGCAAGAACAAGCACTTCTGAAAGAAGATAAGTGCCTTCTATCGCTTCACCAAGATTTCTACTATCTAAGAAGGGATCTGGCTCTTGGCTGAATGTTACTTCTAAAAGAAGAGAAGTGCCATCACCAATCACCTAGTATTTCTCCTTTGTTTGTCAACATCATCTCTAAAAAAAGAGAGATGGATGGTTTATCCCACACTTGTGTCTTAATTTTTGCTTACTTATATTGTATATAGCCTCCACATATTTAATAAGGAACCTCCCCTTGATGAGAGGAGAGATTTGTCCCCTGTTGATGTAGTAAACCTACACACCAACATGATGCATCTCCCTATGCTGTGGTGATAGGAACTATTTTGGTCACCAGTTAGCTGGCTGAAAAAATATTCACCCAACAGTATGTGTAGAGAAAAATGAAAATATTTGGAACTATTTTCTATAGTCAAGGCTAATAAGCACCAGGGCTATTTTCAAGGCTACCTTGATGTCTTACAAAG
The DNA here is from genome assembly GCA_037957365.1 of Torreya grandis. Lineage (NCBI taxonomy): Eukaryota > Viridiplantae > Streptophyta > Pinopsida > Cupressales > Taxaceae > Torreya > Torreya grandis. The sequence goes on along the minus strand of JARHVA010000932.1, from coordinate 1,114,530 downwards.
ACTATGTAGCCTTTTCCTCTCACTTTATAGTTTGACCCTTCTTATACATTGAAGTGATAAACAAATTAATCTCTACAAAATTGGAAACAAACCATCTAACAAAATTAATTTGGTCAAAAAAAGATTGAATACCTTTCTTGGTCTATGGGATGGGTACTTTGTTGATGGCCTCCACCCTCTCAAGATCTATCATGACACATTGCTGGGACACAATATGTCATAGTAACTTCACCTTTTTTACTCCAAAGTGACACTTTCTAGGATTAAAGGAAATCCCAAACTCTATGCACCTAACTAACATTTGTTCCAAATGCACCAGGTGGTCACTCCTCTTTTTAGAGTACACTGTAGCATCATCTTAATATATAAAAATGAATTGATTGATTAATCTATTGAAGGATACATCTATAGCTCTCTATAAAGTGATGCCTACATTCATCAAACCAAAAGGCTTTCAGATATACACATAGTTACCCCATGGGGTGGTGAAAGCAGTCTTGGACCTTTTAGACTCTTTTACCACTACTTGGTTTAACCAGAAAAACCATCCAAAGTTGATAGTAGCTCAGATCTGGTGACATCTTGGAGCATGTTATCCATGTTAGGAAATAGATAATTATCTTTTAGAGATGTCTTATTTAAATTTTTGAAATGAACACAAAGTTGGATGTCTCCATTCTTCATCCTGACATGGACCAAGTTTGCCACCCAAGATGAATATCTAACAGGTTGAATGATCCCTTTGTCTCTTAATTTATTCAACTCCTCTTACATCTTAATGGCCAAGATGGGGTTGATGGGCTGCTACTTTTGGTAGAATGGTTTCACATTGAGGTGAAGAGTAATAACATGTTAGAACAAATCTTCTTGATAAGCATTTAGCTCTGAATATGACCATGCTAGGCAATCTTGGTACTTTTTTAGTAACATAATAAATTGTCCCTTTTATTTGCCACTTAAATGAGTGCCTATCCAAATCTTCCTTGGCTTTTCTTTTATCCCAATATTAAACTTAGTTACGTCCCTTGACATGGAAATGTTTTTGGATTTGACTCAGTCAACTCCATCAAAGGCTGATTCAATACTAACCAATCTTACATCTCTCTTAGCGAGCACATATACCAAATGATTGATCTATTGGGAATGGTACTAGATGTTGAAAGCATCAAACCATTCCAAATAATATCAGACAACATTTTGGTACTACTTCAACCTCTTCTACTTCATGATGTAAACAGCCCAAACCTATTTAACCACTAACTTATAGTCACCCCTTACTAACAACCTTTTGAATCCATACTCATGGGAAATTTTGAGGCCTATCAAAAGTGCTTCATATTATAAAATATTGTTTGTGCACTCAAAAGCCAATTGAAAGGAGAACTTAAAAATTTGGCCCTCAAGAGTATAGAAAAAAACTCTAGCCCCATTTCTAATATTGGAACACATTTCATAAAAATGCATAATCTAGATGGAGTCTTCATCATGGATACAAGAATTAGAGGGCATCTCTATAAACTCAACATTTTCTATGAAGCTCCTGATATTTGTGTCTATATACAACACTTCATCCAACTAGTACTTGGGGTCTTCAAAGATATGAAAAATTGTGGTTCCTGATTTAGGGAAACCATTTTTCCATCCAAAGGTATTGTGGCATAAGATAAATCCATCTAAACACTACCACCAATTCTATCAACCCATTTCCTAGAGAGTAACATACCCCACTTAGGTGGATATTCTACAACAAAGACATCTATGCTCATGAACTTTCTAGGGTATTACACAAGATATACCACCAACCCTTTTACCATGCCAACAATAGGAAATTCTCTGGAATCCATGGCAAGTAATCATCCATATGTTGCAATTATTCCTATGCATAATTTTTTTAGTACAACTAATGTCATGATGTTACAACATCTGCCAAAATCAAACATGCAATTATGGATGATCCATCCACTAATCATCAAGGTGGTATAGAATGGGTCAACACCCATTTGGCTCTCTTCTAGTGTCATTCCCAAGTACACTTCCAAGTGTTACTCAGAAGATTTTGAAGCATTATTTTCTCTAGGGAGGATGTGGGGAGGCTCTACCTCAACAATTTCATAGGCAGTGACCTTTTCTATGAACCCTAAATATTAAAAATCTCTCCTATATTTTGAGATTCTAAGTAGCTCCATAAAAGGTATTATGACCTTTAGTTGACTCAATACATGGGCAATGTCACAAACACTATATTTGGGAAGTAGAGTATTAGTGAGTAAACTTGTGACATTTCACTCAAAATATACCCTTCTAGTGCTAGGGGCACAGAAATAGGAGGGCCACTACTTTTGAATTCATTCTTTAAGGGAGGATTCCTAAGTTCATCCTTCTTAGGAATGATAGATAGAAAAGGGGTTTGATTTTTGGCCTAGGTACCTCTCGATTTAGCGTGATAAGGTGTAGGACTGGGCTTAGCAAGATTATGGACCTCCTTAGTTCTAGTAGCTATTTTTTTTGGTCTCTACCTTGGGAGTAAGAATACCTTCATATTTTGGGGGAATATTATGATCCTTACTTCTTAGATTATAATCCTTTTCTTGGGAAATTATAGCATGAATCATCAAATACTAGTCTTTGATTTATGAGGGAGAGTCCTCATACTTCTCTTTCATCATTGATCTCCAAAACTCAAAATCATGAACTAGAAACTCATATTCATGCATCATATTGATTTCATAAACAAAGTCTGGGGATAACACTCTTACCTTTTCACATGAATCCTAGAATGCCTGAATAGTGGCAACACCCATTAATTCCATTGATGGAGAAGGAAACATTAGACCCAGTTCATCAAAACTAAAATTGAATCAATCATAGGCTTGGGTGTCCTCATAATCTAGGGCTGATAGGGTACTTACACCTTCTCCCCTGAAGATGTAACTCTTCACCTCCTAGAAATATACTATGTAAATGTTGTCTTCATCAGAAAAAACTTCAGAACCAACTACCTATAAATCACCTTTAGATGTTGTGATACATGGAGGGTGATAGAGAAAACACTTTTCACACCAATTGATGTCAATATCAACTATGTTAATCTTTGTAGCCAAAGGATCCAACACATCCCTTTTGGCCCCCCAAGTATGATTCCTATCATCCCTTGCCAGCCCCTTTCCTTTATCATTATTTTTATTTTGGAAAGGTGGCCTACCCTAACCTTGATCTCAAGGATAATTCCATTCCTCTCTCTTATGCTCTCTCCTATCATCATGATTGGAGGTACCCTAGGATAATCCCTTGTCTACTCTAGGCATATTGTAATAGATTTCCTTGACCTTAGTGGCCAAGGTCTTCACTTTTTCTTCTAGGTCCACTCCTTTGTGGGAGGTTTAAATTTTTTTAGGGTTTACCAGCTTGACATTAACCCTTTTATTCAAAGGCTTACCCACATATTTGAAGTTATTCTCTATTTGAACAACCAAATTGAAATCCATCCTCAAATTTGTGGGAGGTTTGTCTCTAAGATAATAGGCTAATTTCTTGTCAAATGCATCATAATACTTAATTAGAGAAGCAACACCACTAGGCTTGATATCTTTAGGTAACCTCCTCAACACCTTATTGAACCATGAACTAAAATACTTCACACATTCATTGGGGTTCTTCTTGAGGTTCTCAAACTTGGCAAGCAGGAATCAAGGGTTTATACTCTCACCAAACTACATCATGAATGCATCAATCATTTCTTGCTAAGTATCTATAGATTCATCATGGAGAGACTTGAACCACTCTCAAGCCTTATCCTTAAGTGTGTTAACAAAGAGATTTATACACACATCCTCCAAGTCAATTTCATAGTCTTCAATAACATTTAAAAAGGATTTTAAATGTTGCTCCTCAGACATGGCATTGTTTCCCTAGAACTTAGGTAGGAAATTTCTAATCTTGACTGAGACCTCATTGGGAAACTAGGCATACTAGTAAAATTGATGGGTCTAAATCTTTTGATCATGAATGGTTTATGTTGATTACCCAAATCTTGATCATCCTCTCCATTATTTTCATTATCTACATTAAACATCCTCCTTCTTAAGTCATGGTCTCCCATTTTTGAATTAGATGATGAAGGTGAACCAAGGGGAAGTTGAGAATGAACACTATTTGTAAAATTAGAAAGAGGGGAAATGCTTCTTTGGGGAGAGGGAGCTTGAGTCATAGGAAGTTCAGAACTATCCAAAGCACTTTGGTACCCTTCAACTAATGGGATGTTAGAGAAAAAGGGGTGTATGTGAAGAGGAAAAAATTGAGCAGGTCCTACTTGATAACTTAATCCCTGACCCACAATAGGTTTCCAAACTTTTTTCTTCTATATGGGACTTTCAATTCAAGGACAAACTCTTTTGAAGCATCCCTTCAAAAAGAAGATCTAGTACCCTCCAGTTTTGTAGAGATAAAGAGAAGGTTGAGAGATAAAGGAAGGTATAAATAATAGGAACTTATTCTTTAAACTTGTGATATAATAAAGTCACAACTAGAAAGAATGATTCTAAACCAACAAAAATAGGCACAACTATGGAGAGATGCTAGTTTTTACACATTGATAACACTCTTCAAAGATATTACATAGATTTCCACAAAAAAGGGTAAATTTTCCAAAGAGATTTATGAGATTACCAATAGAACATAGGTGAGAAACTCAATTGGAAATAGGGAAAATAAAAGACTTAATATTCTCTAATAATCAGGCCTGTAACAAGGGTGATAAGGTCCCTAACAATGATGCAAAAAAAAGCCCGTTGGTTTTCAGTTACACATCACCATCACTCAATCTCACACACCCTAAAAAAGGAAATGGAGATACAAGTCAAAGGTTAGGAGCCACTTGATATGTCACTAAATTTGGGGAGAGCTCATCACCTTAAAAGAACCAATTGGGTACAATGAGCAGGAGGGGCTCGATAAAGGGGATAGTTAGTTCCCTACTACTTTTGGCTCTACCTAAATCAAGGTGAGAGGACCTATGTGGGTAGATCATTATATTAAAGGGATTTTTAACCTTCAAAATTTATGAGGATTTTCAATTATGTAAGAGGGACTACAACCAAAGCATAACCAGACTCACACACTCCACCCAAGAAGGGCTATCACATGAAATTCATGAAGGCCTTATGTCATATGAAAGCTACTTAAGATAGATAAGAAAAATGTTGCAATATTCAATGTGGATATTGTTTTGAACAACAAGGAAAAAATATAGGAATGCAATGTTAGGATTTTGAGCACATAAAATGAACACACTTTAGGTAAACAATGTATATTGCATTCATTGGGTAAGTAACACTTATGGTATGTCAGCTATATGTTGCATGCGAGGTAGAAAAGGGTAGTACAATGTTTATATGAATAGCTTGATAAAAATATGTGAAGGGATAATAACTAAACATGGAGGGTTTCACAAAATCATGATATAATTTTTATCAATAGATGCTTGCTTGATTTTGGATATAGCTAGTAAAAAAACTATGCATAGATGGTCCTTGAAGAATTACAAGCAACACTACAAGTTACCCGTCAATAATTATTTTCTATTGTATTCATGAGCCAAGGACTACCATTAAAAAGGATATCAATTATTTATTCCCCCAAACTTTAAAATATAAAGGATCTTACATTCTAGTTTCACCTTCTAAATGACTACCACAAAGAAACATACACCAGACAACCAATCTATTTAGCTTGTGAAGAGAAACAGTTCACTTAAATAATAAGATAAAATGGAAACCATTAACATATTTTATTCATTCACTAAGAAAGGATCAATTACAATATATTTATTAAAAATTTATATCATGAGAGACTATGTAGATTGACTTTGTAATAAGGGAACATCATGGATGATCTCAAAGCATGCCAATGATTTTACAACCAAAATCAATTCGGCACCAAGGCACTACATAGGGATGACTCTCTAAGCTATATCTTTCAAATTTTAGCTATCATTTGTAAATTTTAAAACCTCCTTTACTTATATAATTTCATATCCATACTTGGCATATTCTAAAAAGATACCCCAGTTGGAAGATTCCTTCATGAGCCTAGGGTTGGTTACAATGAACTTGATTCTTTAGACTTGCATTTGTGATCTCATGATGATGAAAGATATTATTTCCCAATACAAAATAATATTTATATTTATGTACATACAAAATAAACCCATAATGGAAAAAATAAAACTTTATCCACTTGCATAAAGAAACAAAGACTCCCTTTTCTCAAACAAAATAAACCCTGAAAAGGATGTGCCATTATCAGTAAAGGTATAATGATTTCCTAATGAGAAAAGAGAGAAAGGGAAAAAAAGGGATAAAAGGAAAAGAAGAGAAAGGGAGGTATGGAATGATTTAATTTTAGGAAAGAAATCAAGGGCATTTAGTCATGATGTATAATCCACATTGATGATTGTGTCCTTCACCAACTTGTTCTTGTATGTAAAAAACTTTTCAATCATAGTGGTGAGGACATTTTTGTTTGAGCCCACTTGATATTTGAATTTGGAATTATATTCTTATATTGGTGGTCCTCTAGAAAACTCACTATTTCTTATGCACTAATGCTTTTAATTGGTTGCATGACTTTTCAAGTGATACTAGGTCCCTTATCTTTTGGCTATCGAAGGCTCCATGGGGTGCATTGATGAGGTTCTTCAAAGCATCCTCCACCAATTCTTTTATCAATTATACAACACCATCAAGCTTCACTATTTCTCATAGAATGGACTCAATTTTTATCTTCACATTCTTGAGAAAATTCTCCTCCTTTTATATCAAAGGCACCATCCTTGAGCATGGATAGCCTATGCTTTATTGCCAACTGGCATTCTCTAGGCATTTTAAGATCATCTGAAGAGACAATATTTTTTTCTACTAAAGCATCTTTTCCCATATTAAATATCTCATCTATTTTGGGCCTGAGTTCCTCCCAAATCTTGATATCAACACCATATATAAATTCTAGGGAGCTACACTCCCCTCATTTGTCTGTCTCATTATCAAGCCATTCCATGGTTGTATGGATGACTTCCTTAGCTCGAGCTATCAAACCATGTTGCCAATTTTTTGTTTCCCATCCTCTAGTCTTCAAATCACCACTATGGGAAAATTCTAGTGATCCAAGGGAGATAAGGTAAGGGTCAATAGCCTGGATGGCAGTTAGAGTCACTACTTGTGGCTCATTTAGTAACTTTTGCAAGTACTAGATCATAGCTTGGTTCTCCACATTTATTTCTTCCATGGTGGCTTTATATTTGTATATTATATGTCACCATGTCAACTAAGACTTGTGAAGTATGTTTCAATTCCTTCCTTGATGTATCCCTTAGATTATAATTATATATCGAGTAACTTTCCAGGGGACCATTCTTTTTTAGTGCATCTAGAGGAGGAATGGCTACTTCAGCACTTCTTTCCCACTTGTTAGTGAATATCATTCAATCATTACATTCTAGGCTTATTTAAGGGCTTAGCCTTTTTTTTCAAAATAATTTGAGATATGTCAATATACCCTATCTTGCTCTTCACATCCTTATTTTCCTTCACCTAGTCTATAACCCAAAGAAGGGGCTTAGTTTGGAAACCTGCCAAAGTTGTTGATGTTGAAGATGGCCTTGTGGTAGTGATAAGTGGTGCCAATGATGAAACAGATGCCTGGAATGAAATTAGATTGGGAGGAGGACTCAACACAAATTGTTATGTGTCCTCATCACTTCCCTACTTTTCCCTTTCTTCCTTCAGGAATAGTTCTACTCGTTCTAAAATTTTAAAATTAGACCCAAGCTAGTGGGACTCCATGCACAATTTATCAATAGAGCTCACCTTTTCCATGGGTTAAATGGAGGATATAATAATTTATTCTCCTTCCTTATTACTTTGGTTCATTGGATCCATAGAGGCTATGGTGACTTATTTATTGTGTTTGGGTGAATCTTTACCAATCATGGCCTCAAAACCTTTATTTTTATCTAGGTCATGTACCTTGATGGTGGGGAGGACCCCTCAGGGAACTTCAATTAAAGTATCATCCTTTAGGTCACCCTCCTTAACCTCTAAATTTGTGGGGGTGCCCATTTATAGGCTTGATCCCTCATCTCATCTTTTATCTTTTTCTTGCTCTCCCACCTTTGCACTACTAGTGGGGGATTGAATGTCATCCCTAGGTTCGCCCTAATCCCTTTCATTTGGATTTAGGGTGTCTTTAAATTCACTAGCTTTGTCTTGCCTAGGTGATTGAGAAATAACATTTTGGACAAATGCCTCTATCTCTGAGGAGTGGGGCTCTTTTTCAACATTGGCCTCTACTTGGGTAGCTACCTCAGATCCAACCTCCACAACATCATCAAAAGATAAAGGGTCACCTAGAGCCTTGACCCCTTCCTCATCACCTTCACCTTCTTCTATTGTAGGTTCACCCTCTATAGATGTTCCCTCTAGCAGGATCCTTGATGGGGAATGACACTTCTCCCTATGGGTTCTTTTCCTAGTTCTTATCTTAGGGGGAGTGAAGGTGCATTATTTTTCATTACTTTTAATATCAGCCTTTCTTCATCTAATTCCTCCCCCTCACTCATATTCCTGACCCTCTACATGTAAGAATCTTCATATTATCTTCTCTTTAATGGGAACTCTTTGGTGATCAGGTCTTTGAAAACAATTATCCTCTACTTGGTTGGAGACTTAATTGAAGGTTGGAAGGCCTTCTTAAGTCTCTTTTGCTTTGGTGGCTCCTCTTGTTCCTCACCTCCCCTCTTCCTTGAATATATTTTTGGAGATGGCTCAAATGCAACTTCCTATGTAGGTAGGAAGTTGGGATTGATACTTGACTAGCCATGGGGGGCTATTGAGATGGTTGGCATAATCAGAGCTTCCTTCCTTAAAATTGATATGGAAGTGGCACTAGCCAATGTGACCTACCCCATGAGGATTTTATCCTAATTCTCAAACAAGCTCATTATGTTTTAGAAATATAACCTGGCCTTAGATTATTCTATGGTTATTTTCTTAACATCCACTAGTATGGCGAAGTCAGTCTCTCTAAGCTTTCTTTTCCCCTTGCCTACTGTAGATGATGATGGGGTTAAAAGGGTCACCACTGTGTGTAGAGAGGAAGGCATTAAATTCATTTACCATTATTAACTCTTGAAGGGTATGGGTGTTATATGTCATAATTTTGATTTCATGTTCCTTCAACCATCTAAAGGTTCTTTTTATTATCCACATCTCTCATCAAGGGATGGAGTCATCTTCCTACATAGTGAACTCTAGCTGAGTGATGGACAGAGATTCAATATTATCCCTATTGGATACTAAGGAGAGTGTTATATTTTAATCTACCATGTCCTTGGGGATAAGATCGATGTTGTAGGCTATGACCTCCTACACTGTTAGCCTCATATATTCTCAATTTCAAACATCTTCCTTGGTGGTGTAGTTAGAAAAAAGGTCTTCATAGTGAGATTGATGTAATATTATATTTGTCATCATATTATCCAACCACCTGATTTTGTAATTAGGTTAGGGTATCATATTATCAAATGTATGCATGTTCATTTTGTAATTCAACCCCTTTGCCTTGGCCACTGAGGGGCATGTGTAGTACACAATTTTCACAAGGAATTTGAAAGGTTTATTGATCTTTTTGGTGACAATAATCTCATGTGGAGGCACCATTTTCCATCTTATCCCTATGATCACCAATTTGTCATCCACATATATTAAGATCTTGTGAGGTTCCCCCATGTAGCCATGAACCCTGATGTATGTGAATGTCTAAAATTGAATGTATGTGGTCCCATATTTTTCTATTACTTGATTGGCCATAGTGTACATTCTATTTAGCTCCATAGGGGGTAAAATATGTTCATTATGGGGGTGAAAAAGTAGTTATGCACATTTAAAAAATTGTTCTTAGTCCCCTCTAGGGTTACCTTAGGATATACCTCATAGATTCTCATCCCTATAGGGTTCCTGGTAAGTCCTTGGAAAACCCTTTGTTTACCAAGCTATACATTAAGTATGAAGACATATAAAATGTACCTTTAAATTCCTCTTTGGAGAGGATGGATTCTTAAAGGTATATCATTTGTGCATGCAAATTATCACTGAGGATGGTGGCCCAGTCAATTCTCCTTTTCCCTTCCAACACATAGATCATGATCAAAAACATCCATGTCTCAAACTTCTCAGCAGTGGGTACCCCATAAATTGTAGCAGCCATGGCTATAACATACTAAGGCAACTCATTAAATTTTGCCAATTTCAAGTTATTTGACATATTTAAGACCTTAGTTCTCTTCTTGGCCAACCAACATGAGTTCACAACTTCCCAGATGGCTCTCTCATCATTGTCTATGTCTTTTTGGAAATGTTTGACGCTAAGTTTGATACTTTTTGGTTGAGGCAGAAATGTCAAACATGGTGCTGAGGGCTTTAAGAGTAAAGGAGCATACCACTAAATGACTACCATCAATGATGGTTTTGGTATCTGGCTGATATGCTTAAGCACATGCTCTAATGAGCTCTAGGTATGGAAAACCCAAGGGGAGTGTTGTTGCTAGTGCAATGTAGCTATTGCCAATATTGGCAACTGCTTGTGGGGGGTTTGGGTTTTGAAAGACATTCAATAAGGCCCTAAAATCCAAATTCATAACATTAGTGTCCTTGATTGAGTCCAATACTAATGTGATGTTTCCCTTGGATGTTGTTGAAGAAGCTACCATAAATTTTTAAGTCTCTTATTACTATATTAACTTAGAAATAAACTTCTTTGCACTAAAAGACTTCTCAATTGAGCTCTCAATTGCCTCTCAAAAAAATACAACAAAGTTTCCAAACACTTATTGGTATTAATGAAAGTTTCACATAGGTGTAAATGGATACCTTTTGAGACTCATACCTTGATTCACTATATTCCCCTTATTCTTTTCTCTAACACACTTAGTCGCTTGGAAGCACAAATCTTTGGCTTTGAATGTGAAGGCTAAGTTTAAATGAAAAATAACACTCAATTATAATACCTTGAATTTTATAATTAGGGTTACCATTAATTCTCCAATATTAGGCATTTAATTATCACCTACCACATTAATTACTTAAGCATCATTTAAAAAATAAATGGAAAACATAAAGCCTTTCCTTATGCAGTAAGTTACCTTCTTTTTATAATATGTGGTGAAATATGAGTGAATTATAGATTTAAAATATTCTTTTTGAGATCTCAGGGACTTTCACACCTTTTCAATTCTTATGATCCTATGGTGCTATGGGACAAGAAGTCTTAACTCCCCATTTATACCAAGGACACTACTTGTAATGATATTTTTTTTACAAAAAACTAGGCGTTCGGGCCTTTGGGGACCCTTTGGAAAATGTCCATAAAAGGAAGTGAGGAAATCTCCAAAAAGGTCCCAAAGTTGACAAACACCCTAACACCTCCACATGGCACAAATATTCTTTATATAATCATACATCTGGGCCTTGGGGATTTTAAGCACCATGCCCATCAAAAAGGTAAGTGGGGAAATTCTTCAAAGAAGCCCAAAATGTCAAGGGCCTAAAATTTATCATGTGTCCAAATCAAAAATGAAGTCAGGGTTATGGCCACTTCTACCCTTTATACCAACTTTCCTCAAAAGGGTAGAAGTTCAAAACCTTTCCATCCCTTGAGTCTTACTCCTATGGGTCCTTGAGTCAAATACATATCATTCATTTAGTTCATCAAACTACTCATCACCTTAATCACCAAAACACATAAGTACAACCTGTTACTTTTATTTAGGACATTGACATATCCCCTATCCTGAGTACAAAGGATCCAATCTTGGGAAAAGACTTGGTTACACCCTCATTTGTTCACTATAAATTCTCATGGCATAGGATCTTTGCTCCACATTATACGACTCTTCAATCTCTCATAAGCCTTTTTGGGGTATTTTCCATCTTAGATAGATGGCCCTCTAGAATCATCTAATCAAGATAATAGACATGATTGCTTATACTACATGTTCTAATCTCTCCTCCTAAAAAGGTAAGGAAACTAAAACATTGAAGCTCACTTAGCTCAGGCATAAGGAATTCATCATAAAAAGACCCAAATTTCTCTATCACAATTTTGGGCACTAACACAATTCACTATCCAATATTTTCATATTAAAATCCATTTGATTATATTAAGAAAATATTTGTATATAGGTTTGGTCACTATAAAAATAAGTAAATAATGCACAATCTCAATTCCATGGTTTATACACATTCAAATTTCATGTAAAAGGCTCACCTCAACAATTTATAAGAGTTGGTAATACATGATAATAACATTCCATGCCTATTACATAATGTTCTATCTATGCATTGAGAGTAACTATAAGAAATAGAGTTATTACAAGTTTCAAAACATCAAAAAAAATTTGTTGCATTCCTTTCAAGCATATACCTTTAAAAACTTTCAAAAAACTTTTAGATACATTTTAAAGACTATTAAATTTGAATCAATTATTATTACTTCAAGAATAATAAGCACATAGTCATCAGTCATAGTAAGTGATCTATGAAACATGGTTTTTTTGTTTATACAAGCATCATATTACAAAACACCTTTATTGATACTTCTTTCACAATATAACTTCAAATACACTCACTTAAATGCTTCAATATCCTATGAACAACCATCAAATGTTCCTTTCTCCTATATCTATCTAAATACAACCTATTATCTAATCAAGATACTCAAAACATGTTATAACAAACTTGTAACTTTCTTGAATCAACTCCAATTACATAAACTATTTATAAATCACACAAATAACTTAGCATAGATGATCTTACACAATAATAATACAACATTTATTCAATATAACATTCTTATTGATGTACTTTCATACAAAAACTAGACTTACATAGTCCTACATACATAATGTCCTTCCTATAGACTTGTCAACACTATATATCTCCTCTATATATTTAAATAGACACTAAAAACATGCTCCATAACCATTTCTTGAAACAAGAAACTTGAAACAATCACAAGACCCACATAGGGTGATGGCTTTATGACTACCACCTTACATTATCAACATGACATAATTCCTTTATTCACTCTTAATACCTTTTATAAGACCATAAGTTCCATTACAACATTGTTTCAAAAATTACATACCTTCATGACTCACTTAACTCACCTAGAGTACTCTCTATCCCTCACTTTCAAGTTTGAAAATTCAAATTGGAAAAGGTGGGAAAACTCAACATTCAAATTTGACTCATTATCATGGCTCCAAATTACATCCAAGTTCATTTTTTTAGAATTCCCAAGATTCCCCTACATCATACTCCCAAGGGGAGAAAATAACTTTGCCTATCTTATTCTTCATTCAAGTGTTTATACAAATGTGTGTGCTCTTTGTTTTCACACTTGTCTTTGCTTCTTCTTCTATGTGCTCCTTTGCTTTTGCTTTTTATATTACTCATATTGTTGCTTGTACCAGCAATCATTCTTCTTTCTTTGCTTTATCTCATGCTTTTCTTCAATATTCATGGTATTGATCATGAATTTCCATTCCCTTGCTATTTCTTCATCTAGTATTGTTATTTTTATCTCTTCATCTTCATACATGATCCACTTCACACTCTCTTCCTCTCTTGACCATTAAAATGCCTCATGTTCATAACCTAGTTATCATCATCTTTTATCTTATTGTCCTTCATCATAGTTGTTCCTTCTAGCTTGAATGTCCAATCAACCACATCTTCTCTTTGCACCTTCTCTTCATATACCATTTATTCAATCTCATCTTCTCTTACCTGTTCATTAATTTCCTCAAACACCTCAAGTTCTTCCTAATTCTTAGCTAACCCTATGAATTCTTCAAACAAACCTATGATGTCTTGATACAACACATCATCTTCCTCAAAATATTCATCAAAAACCACATGCATTTCATTACCTATCATGTCTTTGTCTTCCTCATTATCTACTATTTACTTCCCTTCATCTCTCCACTCTTCTCCATCTTTAAGGTGACAAATCACCTCATATTCAACTACACTTATACTTTTCAGTGCATCATCTTTTTCTTCTTTATGTACTATTGTCCACTCATCTCCTTCATTCCATGTATACTTTTCACTTTCTTTATCTTTACCTACATTTAGCCATAACACATCATTGTTAGAATAAAAATTTTGAGGCTTCATTACCTCTCTCTCCTCTTTCTTGGCAAGTTGTGTTTCCATCTCCTTTAGCTTCCCCTCCAAATATTCTATCACCTACTTATTATCTCTCTCTTGCAACCTTTCTATAAAGTTTCGCCTAAATATTTTTCTAATCTTGATTCCAAACTACAATATGTATACATTCCACATCCTTAATATCTCTTTCTCCATCTTGACCAATGCCTCTTTCATCTCTTTTTCCATTTCTTTCTCACTGTGGCTTTCATATTTGACCTTGTCTCTCACTTTCCTCTTTACTTCACCCTTCATCTTCCTCTTAAGTACCTAACTTGGGTACATGCTCTATCTCATCTTGTTTTTTGGCTTCACTTGGACCAATTATTTGATTCACACCTAGAACCTTCTATATCAGACCTCACTTGGGCTTTTCAACTTCTTGTCCTTCACACTAGGACTTCCTTCTCTCTCTCAAGCTCTCTTTATGAACTTGTCTCTTCTTTGAGCTTATTAATAGCTATTTATTCTATAGGGTTACCACCTAAATATTTCCTTATCTTATTTATTTCACCTGTCACTCATCATTATTAATGTATTTAATCAATAAATCAATCACAAAAGACCTCATACCTTCTCTTTTTCTACCTTCTCAACAAGAATCTTTACCACTTGCTCCTTATTTTCTTACCTGCAAGATCTTGGTTAATATGTAAAATGAAACATAATCATCATGTTCACACCTATATATAGCTTCATATAGAATCAAGATGGATTTGATACCAAATGATGCAAATCTATAATCATTTTTCTAACATATTATGCTCCTTTTATTATCCTTCACCTGCATTTACCAACCTTTACCAATAAACTAATTTCACAATTACATTCTTAAGAAAATTTGAAATATCTTATTCTTTATCTTTAGGTTCTGTACAAAAGGCATTCTCATTCATACAAAATCATAATTTTCATTCTATGTCCCTTTTCAAGCATATACTTAGATAAGTTCCTTCTTTACTTAAGGCTTCATTGGATCAAAACCACTTAATTATTCATTAGGACTTTAGTGAGGTTTATAAACATCAATATCATTACATTCCTATCTTCTTATCCTCATCATTCATCTTTGATAACTATTCATTACAATATCTACATTACTCACAACATTCACTAGGTGGACAAGGTTCTTAATATCCCTATTTTTAGGGTTTTCTTTGTTGTATGAATATGTAAGGTATGATAATGGAAAAAAAATGATCAATATTAATACCTTTTATCCTATTTTAGTTGACTACAAATTTTAAATAGAAATATCTAATATTAGGTCACCTTACTAAACCCTTTTCACTCTTTAATCAGGCCTATTAGGCTTTTTAGAACCCTGTTTAGATACAATCCTCTCAAAAGAGTACCTTTCTATACAAAAAAAAATTAAACATCCAAAATATTTTATATGACCTTGTCAAGAAATAAATATCAAAAATTTACTTTTTTCCCCTAGTGGATTCTCCTTCAATATCAAAAACCCTAATTTAGGTTTTTTGGTGCCTACACTAGCCTAAGGGTAAACAAAATGCAACTGTGAGCAACTTAATGAGTTTAAAAAAACAAAAATTGGTTTACCAAGTCTATATAAACCCTAATAAACTCATCCAACCATTATAAATTATTGATCAATTCACTATCCAATCTTTTCATATCAAACTCCATTTGATTGTATCAATAAAATGTCTATATATAGGTTTGGGCACTATATAAATAAGTTAATAACTCACAATATCAATTCCATGGTTTAAAAACATTAAAATATCATGTAAAAGACTCACCATATAATTTTATAATAGTTGGTAATAGATGATAATAACATTCCATGCCTATTACAGAATGTTCTATCTATGCACTAAGGGTAACTATAGGAAACAGAGTTATTACTAGTTTCCAAACATCAGATGGTTTTTGTTGCATTACTTTAGAGTATATACCTTTAAACACTTTCAATAAAATTTTATATATGTTTTAAATACTATGCAATTTTAATTAATTATTACTACTTCAAGAATAACAAGCACACAGTCATCAGTCATAGTAAGTGATTTATAAAATAGGGTTAATTTTGTTTATACAAGAATTAGATTACAAAACACCTTTCTTGATAATTATTTCACAATATAACTTTAAATACACTCACTTAAATGCTTTAAGATCATTTTATAAACCATAAAATGTTCCTTTCTCATCTATCTATCCAAATACAACCATTTATCTAATCAAGATACTTGAAATAGGTTATAACAAACCTGTAACTTTCTTAAATCAACTCCAATTACATAACTTGCATCTAGAGCACACAAATAACTTATAAAAGATGATATTACGTATTAATAATAAAATATTTATTTAATATAACATTCTTATTGATGTTATTTCATACCAAAATTGGACTTACACAGTCCTACATACATCTTTCTTGGTAGACTTTCTTCTTTCTTGGTCTTGTCTACATTGTTTCTTCACATAATGCCTTCTTAGAGGCTTATTAACACTATATATCTCCTCTATATATTTAAATAGACACTAAAAACATTCTCCATAACCTATTATTTAAAAAATAAACTTAAAACAATCACAAGACCTATGTAGGGTGATGGCTTTATAACTGCCACCTTACATTATCATCATGACATAATACCTCAATATAACTGCCACCTTACCTTACTATCGACACTACATAATTATCCTAGGAACATGACCCATCCCTATCCATATCTCTAAGAATAACTATGGATGATCCAAATCATCTCATGCATGTGCCACCAACCTGCTCATAACTGTAATGCTCATATGCCCAATATTGTAGTAATGTCAATGATCTAATACTTTCACCGCACATCTCCTATGTGAAATGATATAGATACCTATATAGAATATCTCACATTTACCAATCCCAAGAATACACATTATTTTTCTCCTCAATATCTTACACTATCCCATGCATCATATAAAAAACCAAAACCCCACTCCCATATATAGCCATAAATGAAGATATCAAAATGGTTAGGAACATCCACAATAATAAAACCTCAATAGTCATAATCAAGGTCAAAAATATGTCACCAAGACTCCATGCATTATGGTTCCCATCCACCATGGTAGATAAATATATAGAATCATATTATATTTCTTGAGCACCTATATCCTCTTGTAGTATAACTCATTGCCCAGATATCAGTAATCATAGAATTTGGTACGCATACTCTAGTGTAATAGTCATATCCCTAGTGGGTAACAAGGACATGGATGTATCTACATCCCATCTCTCACATAGTGTAGTCATCATGTGTTTATCCTAGGGCATAGGATCTAGGAATCCAACATATCTCAAACCTTCTCTCTTAAGCACATCCATCTCAACATCTACCAAGGGTAAACCCCATAGGGTCTCCATCTCTTATATGGTATGAAACTCCCTCATATAGGCATCCACCTAAGATAATACAACCAAATTAGGCATCAAAAAATCAAAATCAAAACTAATAGACTACAACACACATCAAAAATTAGTTAACTATAATCAACACCACATCTCAAGACTTTTAGACACTAACACTACATATAAGATAGTAACACCCATAATTGGACACTAATACCATTCTTGAAAAATAGGCCTAAACTAGTTCATTTTTAGTAAAAATAGTAAAAAAGGCAACATAAATAACAAAAATAGGAAATTATTTGGGTTCCTTAAAAAGTGAACCTCCTCCCTGGCTTGAATCCATGCCTCAACCTCCTTGTAGTGAGTCAATATAGATCTTCATCTCCTCATAATACTTCTCTTACTCAGACACACAATTGCTTTCAACTTGAATGCTCCAAGTTAATTAAATGACTTATTTAATTCATACTTACCCAATGCCACCTTATTAAGGATACCATTACACACTAATTTCACCAACTAATACAAATCCCTTACCATCTCCATATCTTAACAACTGTAACTCTGATTTTCAAACCATTTCTTGCACATGGGACTTGACATAAATATCTAACATCCCATAATGGTTAAACCAATCTTTTAGTCACTTTAAAATCTATAAATTGACAAAAATAATATCACTATAGTTAATTTCATAATAAACAAAACATTTATTTAGTTACACATTCATTATCAATTTTGTCACCATAACTAAACTATTAAAAACTTCAAACAACATAACACCTGCTAATCAACACCATTAAAATTAATCACTACCAATTTTGATCACATACCCCCACCATAGTCTTGGTTCTCTCACCAAAAGGGGGGGAAATACACATAGATTACTTTAGATATATAGACACATAGTTTTGCATATGTATTCAGATTCACAGGTTTCTAGATATATAGATACATAGGTCTACATAGTTATTCAGACTCGTAGGATTTCAGATATATAAAAACACAGGTTCACACATGTATTTAGACTCATAAGTGTTAAGATATATAGACAAATAGGTTTACACAAGTTTTTAGATTCACATGTTTTTAGATATACATACACCAAGGTTTACATAGGTATTTAAATTCACACATTTTCAGATATACAGACACATAGGCTCACATAGGTATTCAAACTCATAGGTTTTCAAATATATAGACACACATGTTTACGTAGGTATTAAAACATATAATATAAATAGATATAGATATGCAGATATATATTTTTGACTTAGGTATACTAGTTTACTCAATTATTCAGATACATAACTTCATTTCTTAGATTTCAATATTAGGGGGCATGATACAGTGCACGCATCTTTGATATCCATTTTTATATTACACTCAGTATCATCACTATATTTTCCCCTATTTAGGTCATATGATCATTTGCAGGGATTGATCCATAACATTTCACCAAACCCAAATCACATACTAAAATTTAGTCCAAAAATAAGAGTGGGGGAAAGTGATCCTTATTTATCTACACATTCAGTTTACATACTCAAATTTAGTCTAGCTATTAGAGTGGGGGCAAGTGAGCCTTGTTTCTACACACATTCAATTTACATACTCGGATTCAGTCCAGATATTAGAATGGGAGAAAGTGAGACTTGTTTCTCCACATATTCATTTACATACTTAAATTTAGTAAAGGGCAAATCCACACCATGTGTCTCCTCTTCACATATTGAACTCTAGTTTATATCCACTTCTCTAGTCAGGAAGTGGGCCAAATCTACATTATGTTCACATAGGCAAGTATAGGTACATGTTCCTCTTTTTATTTTACTCTAGTACTTTCACTTCATTGCATTACTATAATAAAAAGGGGGTAACTGTAAACACCCTAATTTGGTCAAGAAACCCCAATTATAATGTCTTTTATTTCTCTTTCACATGAAAGTCTTATTGAGGACTATATCCCTTATTCTTATGATCATTTTAAGCATTTTGATCCTGTTTATGTCTTATTTTCCTTATTTATGACACTCCTAATAGTCATAATTCCTTTTCCTAGTCATAGGAGTCCCTAGCATGTTTTACTTGATTTTAGATTTATTTTAAGCCTTAAGACACTAGCACAAATTTTAGGATAGTGACACCACATGGTGCTAGTATCCACTTATGGATCTAGTGTCTGATGGGCCCTTTCTCCTATGTTTGAGTCTTAACCCCTTCGTTAGCCTTATCTTATGTTTTTCATCTATATTTTATCACTTATCAACAAATAAACAAGCTATTATATTCAAAACAAAATTACTTCTATATAAAGAGCCTCATAAGGCATTTTACATCTAGAAATTACTATTTTGGCACATAATTACATAAATTCAATCAATATTATATCTCAATACTTTGCATACTACTCAATCATCACACCTAGACATTGCATGCTTGATCAAAGGTGGGCCTAAGCAAAAATCAATATAGGATACTATGTAATTTGATGGTTTAAATTCCTTAATGGAAAATTGCATGTGATCTAAAACACCTAGTATTAGGGTTAATGTAGGTAGTGGTCAGGATGACAGGGGTTCTACTCCACATGATCATAACATCCCACAACATAGTTTTTATTTATTTTTTTCATATGATTCATTTATTTTTCATGTGTGTAGGTATTTATTAGGGTTTTAGAATAAATTCAATAAAAATAGTGACATAGACGAGTCTATAAATGACACATAACCACCTACAGGACCTCTAAAATCTATTGCAACTTCTTTGAATGTTCTATACAATATATATATATATATATATGAAGGGCATTAGTTACAAAATTAGACACTAGTTCCACATGGAGATACTATCCTGATATGGGCTTTATTGTCCAAAGCCATATTTCAACAAACAGTCAGAAGACAAAAGGTTCTTGTCTGTCTAGTTAGTCTTTTTTAGTTCCCTGATCTAAGTAAAAATTTATTTATCTCTAAATAAGTTCCTTTTCTCCTCTCACTTTTTATTTTTTTATAGTTTAATTAAATCAATAATTTATAATTTTCATCCCAAATTAGCAACATACTCAACCCTTTAACTACTGAGTATTTACACTAGTAAAACCCTAAAAGGTTAAAATAGTCTACTTTGATCAATTATCAACAAGGTGAGTTATGTGGCATGAATCAAAGTGATGTGGTATATCAATAAATTAACCAATTTGATCATAACACAAGGTATAATAAGAGTGTGATAGATTAAGAGCCATCTCCTCTAGATGGTCAAGTTTATACCTCTCTAGTTTTTCATGAAACCACCAATGGGAGAAAAATTATTAGAGAACCTCAAGATTAAGTTGGTCATGCTATCAAAAATAGAATTCAGATCTCAATTATTCAAGTTAATACCCTAAAAACTCCTCATGAATCATCAAAGGAAAGAATAATAGTTGGACCATCTCAATTGTAGTCCAATCAAGCTATCCCTTAGAAAATGTAGGCCAAAACTAGTCCAAAAGGAATGAGTTGTAGTCTAAGGATCAAGTTTCATACACTCAATCCAAAGAAAGTATTGTTACTCCTAAATTAAAACTAAAGGTTAATTACATTCCTTTCAACATCAATGAACAAATGAAGAAGTAAAATTTCAATATTTCCTTGTGGACACATTATCCATTCTTGGACAAAAGAGTTTGTTTCAAAAAACATTATCTTACCCTCATCCTTTAGAAGGAATAATAAAGGAAACATTAGTCCTTGCCAATACATATGAGTCAAAATTATTCCCTATTGATGAATCTCAATCTAAGGGGGGATAATCAAATGTAAGTAATAATCCTCCTCCTTTTTACCTCTCTTGTCATAGGTGACTGCTTGGTACATAATTGCATGATTGATTTAGGGGTAAGTAGTTTTATGATGCCTAAGCTAGTGGCTAATAAAATAAGATTGAAATATGAACTAAACATTATATTAATGTTTTAATTATATGGTAAAACCACCAAAATATTTCATGTATTCAAGGGATTGATTTTTACTTTGAATACTTATCCTATTGTCTCAATAGAGAAAGATGTTTTCATTATTGACCTCCCTCCCTACTTTATTTTATTCCTATCTAGGGAATTCATAGCTAATATTACATGTTATTTTTCATATGATTGGTCTCATATGTTGTTCAAAACAATATATGGTACTAGAGTCATCATTAAGTCTAAACCAATTGTCAAATATCACTTAGAACCTTATATGTCCAATCTTTCCAATGCTAATTGCATATGTTTTTACCAATGAGAGGATGTCCTAGACCATGAACCAACCACACTCTTTGAAGGAATTCCTAATTTTTTACTTGATTAATAAGGAATTGAGAATCATGGTCATCACCCTTATTAACTCATTAAGGAAATTGATTTGGGTAATTACATCTTGCATAAGGAAGAGATAGGTTTAAGCTCTTATTGTATGCATGATTCTTGAGCATCATCCAAATGTGTACATGGGTAATATTATTTTTTCAATCTATTCTCTAGTTTTTAATAACTAAGGACACATCATTTTACACATATTTTAAATATTTCAAGTGTTTTATTGATTTTAGTAATTTAATTTATTAAAAATATTAATAATAACCACTTCATCATTTTCTCTTATATCATTTTGAGCATTCAGTGACTTTCATGCAATTCATCACATTGATTTTCACTTACTTGGGGAAAATTTCTTCTCCACAATCATCTATGATATATTTTATTTACTATTCTTTGAAATTTTATTGCTTCACAATACCATTTTAAAGAGAGGAAAATGTAGACACCCAAATATTTCAAATGTTGTATTGATTTTAGTACTTTGATTTATTAACAATATTAATAATAACCACTTCATCATTTTCCCTTATATCATTTTAAGCATTCAACAAATTTCCTACAATTCATCACATTCATTTTCACTTACTTTGGGAAAATTTCTTCTCCACAATCATCTATGATATATTTTATCTACTATTCTTTGAAATGGTATTGCTTCACAACACCATTTTAAAGAGAGGAAAATGTAGACACCCAAATATTTCAAGTTTTGTATTGATTTTAGTACTTTGATTTATTAACAATATTAATAATAACCACTTCATAATTTTCCCTTATATCATTTTAAGCATTCAGCAACTTTCCTACAATTCATCACATTCATTTTCACTTACTTTGGGAAAATTTATTCTCCACAATCATCTATGATATATTTTATCTACTATTCTTTGAAATGGTATTGCTTCACGACACCATTTTAAAGAGAGGAAAATGTAGACACCCAAATTTCACTATTTATTATTGAAATTCAATTTGACACACTAACCCATCATCATCCTCCATTCAAATTGAAATTAACATCACTTCCCTCCAAATATCAAATAATTAATTAATTAAATCATGCACACCTTTTTTCTCCAAAACTAATTAAAAATCTAGATTTTCTACCTCACCTAGACATCTTCCATGTTTGTATCAGCCATGTGTTGACTCATCCAACTACTCCTTCAACTTCCTCAACTACATTATGAGTCATCCTACAAAAATTTTAACTTCTAAGATGCCTCAACCAACTAACTTGGTCAATTCTTCTTGACTCACTCAACCAACTCTTGTTTCTTCTCAACCCATGGAATTGGTTATCATCATCATGGATGATGACTAATTCATCATCATTGATTATTATTATAATTCAATAAATTAAAATAATATTAAACTCTCTTAAGACTATAAAATGATGTACAATCCATCACTTTCAATCATCCACCTTCTAACTAATGAAGTGTCATCAAGTTATTAATAAGATCCAAGTGAATCAACATCATCTTGCATACTAAAATGTTTCTCCATTATATTTTATTTTTAAAATATTTTAGAATCCACATTATCACCCAAGATAAATTCCCTCTTTGATCACACAATGGATAACAAAATGATATTTCATCTCATTTTGTAAGTATTTCATTTAGTTTTTTCTTATTTTTGTTGCTATATATTTGAAGTTAAGTTGAGTTTAGATTATAATTCATTTTCAATTAATTTATTTTTATAATTATACAATGTTCATATAGTAAAAAATAAAAACAATTCAAATAATAATAATAATCCCAGATAATAATGAAATTAAAATCCAATTAATTTTCTAAGGGGAACAAATATTAGATGATCATGTCTAGTGAAGGGTAAATTATATGAATATTATGAAGATGTATTTCATGTGCGAATGTTTGTACCCACATTAAAATGTTTAACATGTGTTATTTTCATGTTGGGATGACTCAAAAAATGAATTAATCTCTCCAAACAATCTTAGTTGGGCATTTAAGAAGGGAAAAACCTTGTTAAAATAATAGTTCAACTACATAATGAATGGATTGGCATGAGATATAGGCATCCTCTACTCTTGGTACCCATACATTTTTATGGCACATGGATGGGGAACAACACATAGAAAATTTTAAAATATGGAAGGAAAAAATAGAAATAAGACAAAGGGCTTATTGATACTAATATTATTAATTTTTATACCATTTATGTCCTTCAAAAACACTATTTAAATGACACAACATTATAGAAAAAATGTTTCATCATTTAATGTATAATAATTTATTTGGAATATTGTTCTCAAGCATTAACTTAATCCAAAAATAGAAAATGATGACTCATTTTTTTAAAAATGATGACTCATTTTTTAAAAAATGATGACTCATTTTTTTAAAAATGAAGACTCATAAATATCTATGGCACCAAGAAATATTAAAGTATGGGACAATATAAGGAATGAAACACCTCTTACTAGAATGTTATATAATGTGAAATATGTGTTCGAGGACATAAATGGAGTAACAAAAGTCAACTATCCATTTGAAATAATATTAATGAGAGTATAATATATTCCATACAATAAATTTTCTCCAGTAGCTTCTGACTAGTTAATGTGGTCTGGGTTTGTATAGGAATTTGGATCTGAACTATTTTAGGTAACTATTAACAAAATACATAAAAGCTATGGAATATTCAAAGAATTTGGTATTAGAATATTCCAATTAGATTACTTAAATAGATTGGTTTATATAATTATTTCCTCATTTCTTCTCACTACAGTATTTACTATTTTTAAAAACAATCAATTATAAAACCTAGATATAACAAGAAAGTAAACCTCTATGGTATTGAGCACTAATAAAGTACGAGACAATATGAGGAATGAAAGGCCTCTTAATATAATTTTGTATAATATGAAATATGTATTGGAGGTAATAAATGGAGTAACAATAATCAAATGTCCATTTTCACTAATATTAATGGGAAGCTATGCCTTCAATTTAAGAAATTGACTCTATTAGCTTCCAACTAATTAATGTGGTCTAGGATGGTATAGAAATTTTGATACAAACTATTCTATATATCTATTGAATAATAAACAAAAGATTTAAACTATTTTAGGTAGATTACATAAATATATCAGTTTATATAATTATTTCTAGTAATTATTCTAAATATAGTATTTCATATTCTTCAAAACAATTGATTACAGAACCTAGATATAACAAGAAAGTAATTCAATATTAGAATTTAACATGTAAAAGTTTTCATTTATTGTGAAAATAGGATAATAATGGTATACTTATTATTTTTACTAATATCCTTATTATTAATCTCTCTTAGAGTGGGAACTTCCCACTCTATTAAGATTTTTATCAAGATATACTAGCTAGAGAAAAAAAATGACTGAGATTTTTTTATTATTTATCTATGTAAATTATGGTTAAACATCATTTAAGGTAATATAGTGAAAATAGGATTAGGATATAATCATTTTATTGGAGTGGGATACCATAGGATTAGTTTTTAGTTATAGTGCATATAGAATAATAATAGTAGATTTATTATTTTTACTAATAGCCCTATCATGGGTCTCTTTTAGAGTGGGAGACTATCCACTCTATTCAGAGATTTATTAGGATGGAATAGTTAGTTAAAAAATAAATACTAAGATTATTATTTTTTGTCTATGTGAATTATGGTTCAACATCATTTAAGGTAATATAATGCAAATAGGATAGTAGATTCTCATTTTATTAGAGTGGGTGATGATAGGATTAATTTTCAGTTATAGTCTAAATAGGATAATAATAATATACTTGTTATTATTACTAATAGTCATGTCATGGATTTATTTTAGAGCGGGAAGCCACCCACTCTATTCATATCTTTCTTTGGATGGAATTAGTTCAAAAAGAATGACTAAGCTTTATGTTTGTCTCTGTAATGGTTCAACATCATTTTAAGGAATATAGCACATACAGGATTAGTATATTATCATTTATACCCATTATAATATTCACATAAATATTAAGATTCACTTTAAATTAGTGTAAATAGGACAAGTAACATTAATTATGGTTTTACATTTAGCATTTAAAATGTAAAAGTCTTGAATTATTATATAGTGAAATTTGGATAATAATAGTAGACTTTTTTATTTTTAATAATATCCCTACCATGGATCTCTTTTAGAGTGGGTAATCACCCACTTTATCAGAGATTTCTCAAGATGGACTTTAATAGTGTAAAAATAATTACTAAGCTTGTTGTTTGTCTATGTAATGGTTTGACATAATTTCATGTAATATATTAAAATTATGATTAGTAGATACTCATTCTACTAGATTAGGTGGCCTCTCACTCTCAGATTCACATGAATCTCAGGGTTTAATTTGAATTAATGAAAATAAGACAAGTAACATTATTGTTACACTGGGAAAATTAATTATGGTTTGCATTTGACATTGAAAATGTCAAGGTTTTTAGTTGTTATACTGAAAATAGAATACTAATAGTATACTTATTATTTTTAATAATATACTTAAAATGGATCTATTGTAGAGTGGGTGAACACCCACTCTATGTATAGATTTCTTAGGATGGACTTTAATAGTGCAAAAAGAATGAATAAGCTCATTATTTGTCTATGTAAAGGTTTAACATCATTTCAAGTAATATAGTGCTAATAGGATTAGTATATTCTCATTTTATTAGAATGGGTAACCACCCACACTAATATTCACATGAATCTTAGGATTCATTTTAAATTAGTGTAAACAGGAAGAGTAACATTCTTGTTACTTTTATTGGTCTTATAGATTAGAGAGGAAGGGTTGGGGGCTCGCGTCTGTGCGGCCCCCTCAAACCCTTCCTCATGTCTACACAGAACTGTAATGTGAGATCTATTATTGCGTGGAACTTTATTTTTCTGTTGGATTTCTGTATTATGGATGGAACTTGAGTTAGATTTTTGGCCTGAGTTGGACTACCATCCCAATCTGGTTTGTGATGGAAATAGTGAACAGATGGGGGAAACTTTGTTTCCTCTGTCTCGAAGTGCACCGTGTAGAAGGTGGCTTTGGTGGTGGTCACGGGAAACCACAAATAACAACCAATGACACTTACCAAGGAGTGCAGGGGAAGGTAGCCACCATGCTGAACAAAACCCTAACCTTCATGGCTATCTTCTCAGCCTTTGGTGACCAGATTTAGTTATTCACCATTGCCTTTTATCGACTAAGGTTGTGGCTCATGTTGATGTGCTTCCAGACGTGAGGGATTTCTCTAATGATGTTTTGATTGCCATGGTGGTGAATCCTCTGAGCGTAAAGGGGGAGAACAGGTAGATGATCAGGTGGATGGAATGGGTGCTGGTGGCGCTAGTTCTGGGGCTTGTTTCTTTGATTGTGGTGCCATTTTTTATGGGCAGTGCAATTTTAGGGTTTGAGGGTGTGGTGGAGCATGGCCTTTTTCTCGATATGGAAATGACCATCATTATTATTAGATCTGACAGTGTCTCCATTAAATCAAAGGGACATAGAAGCTAAAGGTATTTTGCAAAATTTTAATGTCCTGGTAAATGCTTGTGTGTCGTTATTGTTTAATGTAATGGCATCCTGCATTGTTGGATAGGGCAGAATGCTAAAGATATAAATTTTTTAGCATTCTTTTCCCTATGCTATAAGCTCTTTGAGGTTTCAGGTCCTTGTAAAACTTGGGTACTTTTATTGGATTATGTTTTTGGTTTCAAGTCCCTATAAAACCTAGTTTAGATGCTGCTCTTTAGTAGGTTTTAGGACTACTTGTCCTGGTGGTTGTTAATGCTTTATCTTTCTTGTTTTTGTTAAAGGGTTTTGGGGTCCCTTCAAAACCTGCTTTTACCATAATCTAAAACATTCTTGTTACTTTGGGAAAATTAAATATGGTTTGTAATTGGAATTGAAAATGTTAATGACACACTTTTTAAACTTAGTTAGACTCACTTTGATTAGATAACCTAAATATAACAAGAAATTAATTCACAATTATAATTTAACATGTAAATATTTTTAGTTATTATAGTGCAAATAGAATAATAATAATATAATTATTACTTTTACTAATAGCCTTGCCATGGATCTCTTTTAGAGAAGGTAACCAACCACTTTATCCATAGATTTATTAGGATGGAATTTAATAGTGCAAATAGAATGACTAATATTTATATTTTCATATGTAATGGTTTAACATCATTTTAGGTAATATAGTGAAAATAATATAATTTAGTATCTTCTTATTTTATTAGAGTGGGAGGACAACCAATGTAAGTCTCACATGAATCTCAAAGTAATTCATTTAAAAAATTTAATAATTATTTAAAAAATTTAAAAATAAGATTAAGATGAATGTCATGTAAAAAAATTTAGCTATTATTCTAATGCAAATACCATGAGTGACGTTATTTTTACTAGTAATAAGACCTGGTAACCATGATTCTCTTTTAGATAATGTGGCCTCCCACTCTAATATAGTTTTGAGTATGAATTTGTTTAGAATAATTAGATTTAAATATTTAATAGGTCAAGTTAGTGAAGAATTTAGGAACATTGGCACTTGAACTTTGTAGAGATTCACATTTTGAAACTTGGACAAGTTGTAGTATGCCTTGATTTTAAATGTGATTCCTTGTAAAAGTAGACCATTTATTCTCTTTATGATAATTATCATATGAATATTTTAAATTATACATGATCGTGTTTAAAACATTTTATATTTAGAGTGTCACTACAACAACTTTTATATGATATTGGATAATTATATCCAATAGAATACAAGCATACACTAAGTATTTTTATTAGTTAAATTTTATATTCTAAATAAATGGATAATGATCATAAGAAGTCTTTAAATTAGAGATGATTTGATTAAGTATTTTATATTAAAATAGAGTGTAACTCTAAGTGATTTTATAAGATATAATTGGATATAATTATTTTAATTATAATATAAGGCCTAATCTAAATATATTTTTGAAGGATGAAATCAATATTTTGAATTACCACTTAATGGGTGCTATATCTCATTACCGATAAGATGATCGTGCAAACAAGACAAAAATACTAGTAATAAGATTTATATAATTCAAAAAATATTGCTTATGATTTAGAAATATATTTGAGTGTCCTAAAAAGAAATGCATAAATTAAATATTTTCATGTTAGATATTAAAATTTACAATATTCAATGTCAAAAAAAATATTAAAATAGTTTCAAATCATATTATTCTGAAAAGGTAAGAAAATGTTTCCATTATTTGAAATAACATTTTGAATTTGGTCATTTTCAGGTCCACTGAAATTAAAATGACATATTTCATATATTGGCTCCATTAAATTATTCTTATAATGTTGCAAATTATATTTTGTAGTGATTATTAGAAAGAAAATAATTTTCAGATAAAATTGGTATTTGATACTAATAAAATAAGGAAGTGAGTAAATTGATGTTCTATATAATATAGGTACTCATCTATAAATTGAAATATTTTTAAAAATATCAAAAATGAAGACATAGAAACAAGTTAATTATTGTTCCTTTTAAATTTTTTCAATATACATGTTCAAAATAAAAAGTTTGCTTAATTTTTCAATAGAATAGTTAGAATATTAGTATAAAACACATACAAAATGAGTTTTGTATGGGTAATAAATACATAAAACATACTTGAAATGAAATGGTTATAAAATAATATAAATTACTAACATAATTAGTATGCAAATAATGTAAGAATCATAGGATTTACATGAGTCTATTCGATGATGAAATACTCATGCTTTAAAAAGATGAAAATATTATAGAAACAATACATTAAACATATGATTATAAAATTATTTAGTCTTTCATTATTATTGTGCATTTATTGCCCCTGTTCCTCTTATTTTTTACATTATAGTAATGGTAGTGAATCTCCCTATTACCATTTAATCCCCAATGCTTCTATATTACTTGATATTGATTCATCCATGTAAAACTTCAAAAATGGTTTGAAATCGATGTAATTCCTTCTCTTATTCCCCTCACTTTTATTTGACATGTTGAAAAAAATGAAAAACTAATCCCTATAGATTTGATTGCAACTAATATACATTGTATTATCCCTTAAATAAATCCTATGTGATTCAAAGGTGGGATTTTTAAAATTTGAATGTGCCATATTAAATTTTCATTGTCACTTGAATAAAAATAAGACATTTTAAAATTTCAAATTCTTAATTTGCAGTTAGATTTATATGTCACATATGTGCACCTGAGTTGGCCTAATGGTGAAGAATATGTGCTCCCAAAATGGAGGTCATGGGTTCTAATTCTATAGGGGGTAAGGTATACACACCCTCATGAAAAGTATCCACATGAAATGGGATAACCAGCTCAGTGTTTAATGTGATGGGGGTTAGCAAGTGGCTTGAAACTTGTGTTCAATGAAATAAGAAAAGTCCACAGTCCATGTCTAGGGATAATATGCACCTTTGGTTTAGACATTTTGGGTATAAAAATGACAACACCTAAAAATTTTAATATACACCAGAGTTGGCCTAATGGTGAAGAACATGTGCTCCCAAAAGGGAGGTCATAGGTTTTAATCTTGTATGGGGTAAGGTATGCACACTTTTATGAAAAGTATCCACATAAAAATGGGATAAATAATGTAGTGTTCATTGCAATAGGGTTTAGAAAGTGGCTTGAAACCTATGTTCAATGTGATGAGGAAATTCCATAGTCTATGGGTAGGGATACTATTCACCGTTGGTTTGGACATTTTAGGTATAAAAATGTTAGCACTTAAAAACATTTCCCCATTAAAAGGTCAATTGTAAATAAGAATAATAAGAGAAATATAAAGGATGCAATTTGGTCTCCTACATAACTTGGTTGGTTTAAACTAAATTTTGATGGAGATTGTAAATAAAATCTAGGAGCATCTAGGGTTGGTTGTGTGATTAAGGACTACAGTGGTTTACTTATCAAAGAAATGTCTTTAAAGCTACTAGATGGAATGACTAATGAAGCAGAGGCTCAGGCATTGGTAGCTAGTGTTGAAATGGCTTTGGGTTATGTGATCTCTTTTGTGGATATTGAAGGGGATTCATAGTCATCCAAGATTTGAGAGTTTAGAGGGCTAGATCATAGAAACTAGAGAATATTTTGGTAATAATCTAGTCTAAACTAGACTAGTTTGAGGAATGGAAATTCTCCCATTGATTTTGGTAAAGCAATAAAGTAGAAAATTTTCTAGTGAATATGGGTATTGATTAACCAATGAATGAGAGAGTAGATAATGTAAGATAAGGCTAGGAAGATTGATTTGGGTTGGACTAAATTGACTTGTAATTTTATATTTAATAAAAATAAAATGGTGGAAAATTTAAAATTTACAAGGGTGAGGTTTTAAATTTTCCATGGACTTTAATCATGTTTAGTAATGGTAGCAGGTTCTTTTCCAGAATTTTAGTTAATGGCTTGGTGTTGAATGTATCATAATTTTTTCTATTGAAGGTAAGCATGTGAATTTATCGATCATGAAAGATTTTAATGCGTATTGCTAGGGAGAAGGATTTATTTGAAAAGGGTGTCAAAGGTGTTTTTTAGGTTTAGTTGTATGGTTGCTTCACGTTGTCAACATAGAGAAAAACTACATGGAATTAGTCAGTTGGCCTTTGATTTTTGGTAGAGTAAAAGCTCATGAGATGGGATTCTTGGGTAGCATCTCCAAAATGCATCTATTTAATGTTTTTTGAATACCCATGGTAGAATTTTTAGAGGTCATTGAGAAATTTTTAGGGGTGGAGCTATTGGTGATGAGTAGGTAGGTGTGTTAATTAAGACTTGGCATCATTGTTTGCAAGTAACCTTTTCATGGTAATGGTGAATAGAGAGAAGATCAAAATGTCAGTTGATTTATTCATCTAGCCAGAGCATAGAGTGGGACTCATGACATAAATTAACTCTCTTCCTCTAGGTCTTTCCCAAATATATCATTTTTAGGTAAAGATAACATGGGTTTCATTCCTCTATCCTTCTTTCATCTTTTAGAAACTAGATGTTTAGCTCTAGTTAATTTCACACAATAAATAGATGAGGTGTGCTTGGGTGAGTAGAATAAAGAAGAGAATAAAGGTATGGTGATGCCTGAAACTAAATATATTTTGAATCCAATTCCACAAATGGAAGAATGACATGTGTATAGGAGGAATCTAACACTAGTGCAAGCTATAAAATAGCTGGCCAAAGGAGTTGTAAGGGGTCCTTTTAAGGAACCACCTTGGTAAAAAGGTAAAGGTAAGATTCTAAAATAAAAAAGGAGCAGTAAAAGGACGTTGAAATTTTCACAGTCATAAGAGGTAGAGGGATCTCAAATAGATCAAGAGTTGGTGGTGGTTGGCTTAGTTTCAAAAGTTAAAAACTAGGAGGTATAGAGAGGATTATAAAGAAATTTAGTCAAGTATTAGTGAATAAATCATGAAAAATGCATTAAATACATAACAAAACTTAGCCTATCTATTCATGCAAGGTTTGCTAACAATAATAAGATATAAATGAAATAAATAAAAAAATTACCTTCCCAAGTGACTCTATTTCTCAAAAGCAGCTCAAAAACATGTTCTCCCCTTGATCCACCATCCTTTTCTTCATCAATAATGGTGGCAAACTCCTCCAATGTCTCAATAACACTCCACAAAATCTAGGCTCATGATATGTAACTATCTAACTTACCTAATAAATGAAGCTAATCAAAATATGACTAATACATAAATCAAAACAAAAATGACTTGTGGAGATATTTTAGCATTATAACATTGAAATAATTGAGCTTAAAAATGATGTTCATGGCCTCTCTATTTATAGATTTTTAATATTGAGAAGAATCAACCTGAACCATCCATCTCAAGATTGATATGTGTGGCTAAGGATTAATTCAATTATCTAATTAAAATCCATAAATAGGCTCATTAATATTTAGGATAGAGGGGAATTTAAGAGGAATTAAGGGTCTTAATGAGGCATGGGAGACCCATAATCTTGATACTTTATGCATTTATGGCTTATAGATGCCACCCCATATGATGATGTCATTAGGTGATGTAGTTAATATAAATCAATTTCTAAAAATAAATATTCAACAAATCTCATGGAAAATCCACTTAAGCTCTTGATTTTGATCAATTAGCCTTAAACAAGGTTAATCAACATTTGTGCAATTATTTGGAAATTGGCCCTCAATTAATCAAAATAGTTAGAATGTCCTGTTATTGGCTCAAAATTTGACTAGATTAGAATTGGAAGTCGATGTTAGATGCATTGGATCTGCCATCCCATTTAGGATGATTTGAACACCAAATAACAAGGGCACCTATCTTATATAAGAGATTTTATAGAGAAGAGTAATCCAGAGCACCCAGGTTTAAAATTTTTAACATTTTGACTCGAAATGATCTTATCAAAGTTAGCTAGCCCATAAAATGCATTACCCCATTTAAGGATACTTTGACCTAAATTAGCACTTTTAAATGACAAGTTTGAACCATTTAGGGTGTTTTATGGATTTTGACCAAAAATGTGCACTTAAATGCAATTCAAGTAAGATTAATAGTTTCAACACAAATGGTGTTAGGAATTGGATGTTTACACTTTACCCCTATTTGAGAAGGCATGACGAGATATTTAGATGAAACAACTGTCAAGACCCAGGGAGCACAATTGATTACCAAGAAACTAAACACAAAATTTAACCAGAAGTAAACAGTAACTAGAATTCAGAAATAACACAGAATATGAGAGACAATACCCAATTATATTAATAATCTTCCAGAAGGAAATACAACAAAGAAGATGCCACAGTATTCTTCACACTACTCTAGGGATCCCACACCTCTAGGGGTAAACAGTAAATCTCTTTAAGAGTTCTCTCTCACTTGCACAATTACAAGCAAACAATCAACTCAATAATTGAGTTGTTTCAACCAGTCAGTATCACTACTGCCAGTACCACCAAGTATACACACATACTCAACTAAGTACACAATGCACTCTAAGTAGATCTCCCATGAACTTGCAACAACTTGCAAATCAAACTGATCTTACTTACACATGTAGATCTTCTACCTAATCTTGCACACGTGTAGACCAACCTAATCTTACATACCATGAAGAACCCTTGTCCTCCAAACCAGCACCCCTTTGGATCTTCTACCAGATCTTGCTCTCCTATATATCTACCTAATCATACACACTTGGCATTATGGCACTAGGAGGAGCTACCCTTGCTCTCTTCCCTCTGAAGGAGCTAACCTTGCTCTCTCTAACTAGCACACTTTACAATACAGCCCATGAGTCTATTATATAGATCTCATGCAAACAATAATTAGACATGTAATTAAAATAATTAGATCCATAGCTCAAGACTAAAATTAGTCTTTACATGCAAACAACCCATTCAACAAACTAACTATTCATCAACAACTAGTTCTGGAATGCACAGGCAATCGACGTCAGTCCCTGTCTATCTGGAGGTGACCGACGTCGGCTAACTCTTGACTGATGTTGGTTGCTCTATAACTAGATATGATTGACATCAGTTGTGCTACCAATGTTAGTTGTTGTAACACTAAGAAACCTCCTCCTGTTTGCATCCTGGTGAAGCTTTTAACTCCACAACCTAACAATCTCCCACTTGTAGATAAATAGATGCACCTGTACCTGTACCTGTACATCATATAATTTGTTTCCTGGCTTGTATCCCTCTTCAAGCTCAATCCTGAAGACCAACCACCACACATCTTATAGTGAAACTCCTGTCATCCAAGTAACCTGCCATATCTGAAGTGCCTGACCCTGCATAGCATGAATCCCTGCTGTTGGCCCCTCTTAGATACCTGAGAACCCACTAAACCACTTTCCAGTGATTCCTTCTTGGATTGACCACAAACCTACTAACAACTCCCACTACTGGGGCAATATCAGGGAGTACACATATACTCAACCTCATCATGTGATTGGGGACCCTGTTTTATGAACTTTCCATCCATAGGTGTGTTGCCCGGTTCTACATCCTACACTACCTTCACAAAATCATCCTGTGACAACATCAACTTGTGATCTTCCCTATCTCTAGGATTACTCATGCCAAAGAATTTCTCTACTCCCAAATTCTTCATGACATACCACTGAACTAACTTTACCCTTAGCTCAGCAAATCCCTGTATGTATGCACCTGAAACAAGCACATCATCCACATACAGTAACAAGATAATGTAGCAACCATTATCCAACCTGGTAAAGAAACACACAATGGTTACAATGACATTGACTAAAGCCGTGCTTTGTCATCCACCTATCAAACTGGTACCACTATCCTATAGCTTGCTCAAGACCATATACCCTGGCCTTCCATCTCATGTGTCAATTCCCTCTCTTCTTTAACCAAGGAATCCATTTGTCTTTCAGTGCTTTTATCCAGCTGGCAACTCTACCAAATCTCTCATTTGGTTATGCATCCAAGGAATCAAATTCCTCATTCATGCCATGCTCCCACTGTTTCCTAGATCCTTCCTGCTCTATAGTGAACAACTAGTATAAAGAAGGGGAATAATGAATTTGAGGCTTACTTACCCTTTCAATCCTCCATATGGGCATTTAAGACTCCTTGATAGCTTGTTGTCTGCGCAAAATCTGTTTCCTAGATGACCCTGGTCTGTACCTGACCGATGTCGATTCCACTTGATCACCAATGTCAGTTCCCTATCCAACATCAGTGTCATCTAGTTGCTGATGTTGGTTTCCTAACCGATGCCAGTATCCACCCTGCACGACACCACCAACTTTGTCTGTTTGCACATGACCGACATCGATACCTATCTATTCAATGTCAGCTCCACCTGACTAACGTTGGTAACTATGTTTTCCTGTGAGTGGTGAATTTTTACCTGCAAGCTCTCTTTAGATCAAAACCCTGTCCAAACTACCCTACTTAGAGTTATTCAGTCCCATCCACTGATCTATGTCCATCATCTCCTCCATAAACACCAAGGCTTTCTAGTTCTTAAGTTTTTCAAACACATCTGACTTCCTCTTAAGAACATGCATCTCCTTCTTGCTCATGTGACCAAGCCTACAAATCCATGTCTTTGCAACAGAAGAAGAATCAGTAATACAAGTAGGTAGATAAAGAGTACCTACTTTCTTACCACTAGCTAATTCAAGTGCATCCGCTATGAGAGTTCTTGTGCATCTCTCATCACCCAAATTTCCTAAAGAAATTAGCCTCATCTTCAGAACTGGGACCTACATGACCTTCAACACCCATGTATTGGTCATCTATAATTTTAGCCGCACTTCCCCTTTGCCAAAACTTTGACAAGGCACACTAGCCCCTAAATAAATCTTTCCAAAGTCTCCATGGACCTTAACATGGAAAAATACTCTATTTGGGGCTGCATGGAAATAGGCAACAGAATCTATAAACCAAGATTCTATTTTATCCAAGGAACATACAAGAGCAACCAGTGCAAAAATCCATGCAACAATACCTGCTTCTTTATTTCCTTCATGTTGATATGCTACCAACCAACAATCTTTCTTTTCCTGCTCTTTCTTTCCATAACACCGTAATTGATCATTCTTGCTTTTGATTTCCTCCATTCTTAGTGTACTTTCTTTTTCCATTGTTATACTCCCACTCAATCAAAAACCCCTAAGAGTGACCTGCAATCAAACACAAACTTGCTCCCTAAAACCTTAGCTCTGATACCAATTTGTCAGGACCCGAGAAGCATAATTGATTACCAAGCAACTAAACACATAATTTAACCAGAAGTAAACAATAACTAGAATTCAGAAATAACATAGAATATGAGAGACAATACCCAATTATATTAATACTCTTCCAAAAGGATATAAAACAAAGAAGATGCCACAGTCTTCTTCAAACTCCTCTAGGGCTCCCACACCTCTAGGGCGTAAACAGTAAATCTCTTCAAGAGTTCTATCTCACTTGCATAATTATAAGCAAACAATCAACTCAATAACTGAGTTGTTGTTTCAACCAGTCAGTATCACTACTTCCAGTACCACTGAGTATACACACATACTCAACCGGGTACACAACGCACTCCAAGTAGATCTCCCATGAACTTGCAATAACCTACAAATCAAATTGATCTTAATTACACATGTAGATCTTCTACCTAATCTTGCACACCTGTAGACCAACTTGATCTTACATACCATGAAGAACCCTTGCCCTCCAAACCAGCACCCCTGTGGACCTTCTACCAGATCTTGCTCTCCCACAGATCTACTTGATCATACACACTTGGCACTGTGGCACTAGGAGGAGCTACCCTTGCTCTCTTCCCTCTGAAGGAGCTAACCTTGCTCTCTCTAACTAGTACACTTTACAATACAGCCCATGAGTCTATTATATAGATCTCATGCAAACAATAATTAGACATCTAATTACAATAATTAGATTCGCAGCTCAAGACTAAAATTAGTCTTTACATGCAAACAACCCGTTCAACAAACTAACTGTTCATCAACAACCAGTTCTGGAATGCACAGGCGACCAACATCGGTCCCTGTCTGTCTAGAGGTGACTGATGTCAGCTGACTCTTGACCAATGTTGGTTGCTCTGTAACTAGATATGACTAATGTCGGTTGTGCTACCGACGTCAGTTATTGTAACACTAAGCAACCTCCTCCTGTTTGCATCCTGGTGAAGCTTTTAACTCCACAACCTAACAACATCTTTTCAAAGAAAAGAGTTGTCAAGAAGAAATTAGAATAGACCCATGATGCCCCCTCAAAAGGACATATTAGGATGGAAGAGAAGGATGGACTCTTGAAAAGAGAGAGAAAGTGAGAAATTAACCCATGGAATAGATCACATCTAGATCATCTAATGTTAAAGGCCTAGGTAAATTAATGAAGCAGAGAAAATAATATCTCTATTTTTAGATAAAATCACAATAAAAATAAAAAAAATAACTATCTAGAGTGATGATATCACCATTTTGCAATGAAATCACTGTTATACAAAATCACTACCCAAGAAAGTGATATCACTACCCAAAAGAATGATATTGCTACCTAGAAGGATGATATCATTGTCTACAAAATCACTGCTCAAGTCTAAGAAATCATTGTTTAGAAAATAATAATTTGATTTACATAAAATCACTACTGTGTAATAGTGATATCATAATAGTGAGCAAAACCAAGGTTCCTAGAAATAAAAATGCTACCATAAAAATGGAAAATTAACTTAAAATTTCACTCTTTTGGCCCTCTCACTCCAAGATCTTACATGGAAAAGATTAGTGAGTTTCTTGAAAGAGCTTTGGGACCAAATTTATGGGGTGTGGTCCCATTGGGCATGCCAAAATGTAGAGAGGATTACATAACATGATTAGTCAAACATTAGTCCAATAAATGAAAGGAAGAATGTATAAGAGTAAACCAAATTAAGCCTATCTATTCATGTGGGAATTATAAAGGATAGTAAGAAACATATGAAAGAAAACAACACCATATTTCCTTCCCAAATGGATTCACCATACCAATGAGGCTCAAAATCATATTCTCCATTAATCTCTTATCAAGATCTCTTATCTTTAACGATAATGGTGGCCAACTCCTCTAATGTCTCAAGAACTCCTTGTAAAACTTAGGCTCATGATTTGGAATCACTAAACTAATCTATCAATGAATCTTGAAAAATAATATAAATGGTTAAATGCAAAGGATTATGGAGATAATTAAACATTATAAATTTGCACAAATCAAGCTTAAAAATTATGTTCATAGCCTCTCTATTTATAAATTTTTGAGATTGATCAGGATCAACCATGACCATCCATCTCAAGATTGAGATGTGTGGCCATGAATTAATCCAATTATATAATTAAATCCATAGATATCCCTCATAAATATTTGAGATAGAGGGGCATTTAAGAAGCATGGAGGGTCTTGATGAGGCATGGGAGACCCATAATCTTGATATTTTATGTATTTATAGCTAATGGATGCCACCCCATATGATGATGTCATTAGGTGATGCAATTAATAAAAATCAATTTTAAAAAATAAATATTCAACAACTCTCATGTAAAATCCACTTAAGCTCTTGATTTGGATCAATTAGCCTTGAACAAGGTTAATCAACAGTTGTGTAATTATTTGGAAATTGGCCCTTAATTAATCAAAATGGTTAGAATGTCTTGTTATTAGCTTAAAATTTGACTAGATTAGAATTGGAAGTCACTGTTAGATGCATTGTATCCACCATCCCATTTAGGATGATGTCAACACCAAATAATAAGGGCACAAGCCTCATGTAATAAATTTGACAGAGAAGAGCAATCCAGAACACCCAGGTGCAAAATTGGCATTTTGACTTGAAATAATCTGATCAAAGTTAGCTAGCCCATAAAATACATTACCCCATTTAGGGATACTTTGACCTAAGTCAACACTTGTAAATGACAAGTTTGAACCATTTAGGGTGTTTTATGAATTTTGACCAAAAATTTGTACTTGAATGTAATTTGAGTAAGATTGACAATTTCACACAAATGGTGTTAGGAATTGGATGTCTATAGGAGGCACCTGCTTCCATTTTTAAGAAGAAAGCCAAGATTTAAGATTCAGGTGAATTTATATTAAGTGATGGTAAGGTGGTGGATTTGATCATTTTAGATTAATTTCTAGCATTTTGGTCTATAAGGTTTTAGTTAGGTAGGAGACAAATCTTTATAGCCATTATTTTTGGTTTTGGTGACTATTTTTTATATCTATTGAAGTTGTTATATTACAACTTATGGAATTTTGTTATTTTTGAAAGGTTATATGTCTTAACAATGTTGATTGTTAATCCAGACCAATGGGGTTCTTTAAAATTATATGTTTTGTGGGATAGGGACCCTTCAACCCTGACATAAATCTTATAAAGATTTATATGTCACATTGAAATATATTGGTAGGAAATATTAAGGCAATATTATTATTTAAATTTAAAATATATTACACTTTGATTTATCTTGGAACCAAAATGAAGTATATTTTTTCAAATTTCAAGATGTCTAAAGTAGATTTTCTAAATATTTAAAAATATAATATAATTTAATATATTATAAAAAATGTTAACAAATAGTACAACTTATTATTGAGATTTCTTAAAATATTTTATACTATCTTTGTGCAGCATTTTGTGGACTCATTTTATATAATTTGATCTTTATTATATTAATGGTATATTATATTAAGTTTCTATATTGGATGTTAGGATTAAACATATGAAAAAATACTTTTATTATTAAAATAATGTTATTATTATAATAATTATTATTATAAATGTATATTATAAGATTTGATATTAATTGGTACACACAAAATTAATATTTCAATATTACAATATAATTATAATTATAATATTATTTGAAGTTTACATTATTAGAACTATTATTAGGGTATATTATAATATTTTATATTAAATTAATTATAATTAAATATAATACATAATATATATATAATTATTAATTCATATTTGAAATATTCTAATATAATAGTACAATATATTATTATTTTAAATAATTTAAATTTAACTATAAACTAGGATATACTACAAAATCAAAATGTAGTATAATTTTTCATATCTAAAGAATAGGCCCAAAGTGTATTAAGATATTATAAAAAATATATAATTAATATATTAAGAGTAAACATTTTTGAAACTTTATTATTTTATAAAAATCACTAATATTATATTTTTTGGATCAATACCAAGGTTCAACAGGTCCCTTGCCCTTATACTTTTGACTGGAGTTCTAATCAGTCTGGGACACAATCAGGAGCCAAGATCCCCAAGTACACAAGTAACAAGATTACCAACAATGGCCACAATCAGATCGAGAATACCATCAATGGATACTAGTTTAATACCAACAAACAACCATAACTAGTCTAATACCAATGATCAGCCACAATCAACCTCAAATACTTGAACTTAGGTGATGCATGTAACAACCAAGTTGCCTTTACCAACTCACCCACATCTCATCAATCACTAATATTATTTTAAATAAATTGAAATCAAATATTATAATTCATTACAACAATATTTGTGAAACTTCAATCATTATAATTATATATTATAAGATTTTATATTGAACTATAAGATTATTTTAAATAATTTAAATTTTTATATGACTTGTAGTTTACTATTATTAACTAAAAATCAATGTTAAATATATTAATTAAATAAACATTATTATAATCTTTTACATAACCTACATAATAGCCAATCACATCTCTCCACGTGAGAAATTATCACTATGAAGATGGGAACCAATTACATCTCACCACATCTCTAAACCATTGTTAGATTTATGTTTGAAAATGAATCATAATTATCATTTATATTAAAAAAAATTATCCTGTCAATTTAGCTCTTAGAGTGGGTGACCACCCACTTTAAATGAGAAACTACTATTAGAGTGGCAATCATTACATGTAATTATTAAATTTTAGTATTTCAAAATATTTACATGTTATGTTAAACCAAATTTACATAGACTGGTGACAACAAGCACATTGTTACTAACTCATACATTTCTCACTAAGTTACTCCATAATCTTGAGAATTAGTTCTTGGAGTATGTGGCCACCATCTCCATAATAATTTTATAATAATTTTGAGAATTAACTCAAGTTAAATTAACTATGAGGCCAAAATCTAACCAAAAACTTGTAACCATCCTATGAATTTAATGAGAAATTACTAATATTAAATTAGAGTATTTAGATGCCCACTCTAATTTAATAAAAAATATTATTAATCCTCTTAAATTTCACTATATTACATGGAATGGTGTTTAACCATTAGTACACAAATTACTAACAATAATCATATTGATAGTAATTGGTACTTTTTTTAATATCTAAGTTTAACTAAGTCGATCATGAGAAACCTCAATTAGAGTGGGCAACTACCCACTCTAAATGAGAAACTACTACCACTATTAATTATAATTGGATTCTGTCGTTATTTGAAAAAATTTCTCTACATGAACTTATATTTGTTACCATCATTTTAGTGATAGACTATTCAAACAAGAATCATGTAACTCATCCTTATTTTAGTAAGTTACTCCATGATCCTAAGAATTAGCACTAAGTTAAAGTGGATGGCCACCTAGTACTCTAAATTATAAATTAATAAATAATAATCCTAATTGAAATATTATTATTTTAAAATATTTATTCCATGAACTTATGTACCATACCATAATACACAAAGTATACTACTAAGATTCAAATTTTAACTTGAGCTTCTTTCACTAAGTTGTAACTCCATGATACTAATAATTAGCTCTAAGTTAGTTAATGTATATAAGAAAATAATCATCCTAATAAATAATTTCATTATATTATCTGTAAATATGTTGAATGATTACACATATGAACAACAAGGTAATATTAATTATCATCCTTTTTAGACTAAATATATCCTAAATATAGGAAAACTATGAATAAATTGGATGGATTCCCACTCTGAAAATATAAAAATGGCAAGAATACTAGTAAAAAATGATTAATTCATCCAATTTGAAAATCTTACTAGTTATTTTAAACATTTAAAATTATAGATTAATAACAAGCATAAGTAAAAATTGATATATATAATAAAAAAGGTGTATTTCATGATGATTAATAGCACTCTAAATACTCTTACACATTTTTTGTATTGGCATATTAATTATCATTATTATCATATTCCATATAAAATAATTTAACTCCAATGTATTTAATAAACCTAAATCCACATTTAAATTGGTATATAATTTGGCATAATTGGCATATTAGCATTATTATAAATATATTGGAATAATTTGGATATAAGATAGCATTATTATTGGCATATTGGAATTATTATCAACATATTATTGACATAATACTCAAAATATTACTCATATTACCTAAATTATGATACAACAAAATTATAATTATTATATGACTCTACTAATACTCAATAATTTTTTAAGCCTTTCATAGGGGTCTAGGTCATTTCTTACTAATAATTATTAATCAATTTTTTTTTAATATATTATAGAGATACTTTTATTAAAATGCATGATTCATGTTTCTTAGTGATTACTTACATTAGGTTATTAATAATACATATTTTAATTATGTGTAAGAATTTATTCATGTTATTTTTTAGTATTATTATAATAGATGTCTAATACATTTATAGATCACCATATTAAAAATTATATGACTATCATTAAATTAGGCCACCTCCTTGATTTAATTGCATTATTATATTTTATGTATTTTAGATGGAATTACAATATGATTCAATACATCATGTCATAGCATCCATTGAGTTATGAGGGAAGGCTACATGATATAATATTAAGTGTTACATATATTCCTCCTCATCTTAAATTATAGGAACTATTATTGACATATTTATTGTAATTACATTTAATTAGTCATACTTAACTTTAATGTGAAATTATTGAGAAAAAATATTTTGGGGCTAACTTATACTTATTAATATTTTCTCAACTTTTGATTGGATTTCCACACTTTTATTATCTAAAGTTAAAATTAAAATTTTAAATTATTATAATTATAACACAAATAGGTTGTTTTAGTCACAACATTATTTTACTATAGTAACTTAAAAAAATTGTTGATTGGACTTTTTTGGAATAAATACATAATATCCACTGAACTAATACTTTTTGGAGTTACAAGCAATATGAAAATGGTTCATTAAGTAAAATATTACATTATATAATTTATTTGAAAATGTTATAGGTTGAGTCAATTAATAATAGCATGGATCCAATGAGACCTGTCTAAAGTTTAAATAGTTAGGAGCTAAAATTGGGAATCAAAGGAACTCAATCCTAAGACTAAAATAATTCTTAATATTAATACAT
This sequence comes from Torreya grandis, assembly GCA_037957365.1. NCBI lineage: Eukaryota > Viridiplantae > Streptophyta > Pinopsida > Cupressales > Taxaceae > Torreya > Torreya grandis. The sequence goes on along the minus strand of JARHVA010000932.1, from coordinate 1,070,564 downwards.
TAAATATTAAAAAACAAACTTGTGGGATCAACATTGGCATAATTCACCATTAAAATTTGAGTAAGACTTGTTTATTTTTAAATATAAATTCATCACTTCACATTCAATGGTCTAAAAAATGTGGAATACGATTAAGGTTGTTTTTGTAACTAAATAATTTTAAATTTACTTACATATAATTATCCATACTTATATTTAATATGAAATTATAAATTAAAAACACTTGAATGATTCTAGGGCTAAATTCTACTTACTATCACAAACTTTTCATTGGATTTCCAGGCTTGTCTTGTCTACCTTAAACTTTTCATTTAAATTTGGATTTTTTCAAATAAAAAGTACAATGTCCAATCAAACCTATTTTTTTTTTTTTAAATTCAAAATTATTATAAATTCATGAAATTATAAGTAAATTATTACATTTTAATAATATAATTTATAAAAAAATTGGTTGAGTCAATACAATGCAGAGTCAGACTAATTTGAAGTCCAAAAAGTCCAAATCTAAAATTGGGATTAATTGAAATAACTCAATTACTCCATCCTAGATCAATTAATTCCCATATTAAATATTAAAAAATACACTAGAGCCAAAATTGGAATTCAAGACTAACTTTTTAAACATAGTAAATGTTTATATTTTTGTATAACATAAAACATTAAAATTATATACCATAGTGACTACTATTTTTTTGAACATGCATATTTTTTAATATTATCAACATCTAAAAAATTAATTTAAGCAACATATCATCAATATTAATAGTGCCATATTTAAAAAGAAACCAATTACTATGAAATGATACTAACTTTAAATAAACTTAAAAATTTAAAGAATAATTTATTATTAATATTATTAGTGAGTAATATACAAATCTTAGATCATGGAATAATACTAAAATTATCCATTTTTTTAGAAAAGTTCTCAAAGTTATCCTAGTTGATTCTTGGTTTGTTACAACCAGGCTCAATCATGGGATATTCCCTTTGCACTCAACATTTGAACACTCAATTGTGTTGGCATAAATCCACATAAGGCATAGGCCTTATGCACTTACCTGAAGTGTAGCTAAGAAGGGACCAGGGCCCACATTGGGTTAGTTATGATATGGTGCAAGACTTCAATTAGGGGACTTGATCGATTGAAATAAAGTTTTAGGTAAATCCATAGGTGCAAGCCTTTTATGGACTAATCCTAGTGTCATTTGGGTGCAAGCCTTTCATGGACTAAGCCTAAATTCATATAGGTGCATGAATGGTAAAAAGGATACTTTTACTCAAACTACTTATTCTAGATACACGCTCTTAACAAGGATAGGAATACTTGGCATAGACTCTATAAATAATCATTATGCAAAATGAAGATGATGTCATGAAATTTTGTAGGGAATCCATTAAATATGTGAATTAGTAGCATGCACATACATTACTTAACATAATTGAAATATGACATTACAACCATTATTCATTCTAGTAGTAACATAAACTAGACATATTGTGTTAATGCAACAACTCTCATCATTAATTATAGCTCAAAATAGAGTATATATTTAGATCATAACTTTAAACAACCTAGGGGCTCATAGGCAAGCTTGGGAACATACAAATGGATCCTTCATGGATTCCATGTTATTCCTAAGCCTAATGGATACTAAATCACTATCTACTGAGGATTCATTTTTCCAGAACTCCATTACAATTTTTTCATCTCCTTTGCTTCAATTGGTTAGATCTCCTTAAATAGCTTTCAGGTGCATATTTTCCAAGGTGGAAGGTGCATGTTGAGTGCCAAGATAAATCTTGGTAATCATAACCTCTAACCAATCCTAGAAGATACCCTAAAAATCTAGGAGATAGTTGATTTCTAGTTGGTGCAAGATATGTACTACACCCTCTAGCTAGTGCCAAAATGCAAAAGGGATAACCAATTTAAAAAATGATTCCTTCAAGCCTAGGTGGAAGTTGAGTTGGCATAAATAATTTACTTAATGAGATAAGGGGCCTAATATTACCCCATATAAAAACTTTATTCCATCTTTAGACTAGGTTGTCAATCTCTTGGGAGCACAGAACTCAGGCACACTCTCCTTGAGTTTGGTGATAATGTCTTCAAAGCCCTTAATGGAAAGATTTATTTCTTTACTGGTACTATCTATCTTTATAGATGAAACAATGAGTGTGAGCACATCTATTTTATCCAACTCCTTATGAAAGTCCTTGATATTGGCTTTCCCCTTTTTCATACTCTTGTCTAAGATTGTTCCTTGCTCATGAGCCTTAGTTTGTAGAGTATAGAAGAGTGCTTATAGGTTCTAATATTAATATTTCATTTGATTATTGAATGCATTGATGCTTCCCATGATTTACACTTGTTCTAACCTAATTTTCAAGTATACTTACACCATCAGCTTCTCTTCTTCTTTTGCCTACTTTAGGCACGTATCTATAACTGAGGCTTGGTTTGAGAATCTCAAGAAGATGTTTTTTACTACATCTACACCCTCTTATAATTTATAAAAGAGGTTTTATAACTCTTAAATCTTATCAAATAGCTCTTTATTTATCATGATTCTAATATATTCTTCCTCCTCTTGCACTGGCTTGAGTTTTAACCTTGGAAGCATCAGATCCACCAACATGGAAATTTTTTCAACGTTTGAAATGTCTAAAGTATCGATGATGACCAGAAGGGATGGTTTGGCCATTTCTATTCACTCATAGATTTGTTACATCTAGAATTTTGTGGCTTGTAATTCATCCTTGGCTTCTTTATGGAGGTTTTTCCACTTCCTTACTTTATCATCATTGATGATGTTTTGACATGAAATTTTTGTGGCCATCCTGATCAACACATTCCCAGATTGGAATAGGTTCATGGAATGAGGGTTAATAAGGAGGGAGTCTTACCTCTCATCAAGCTCTTCCAAGTTTTAAGTATCTACCTTAGGTGCCTCAAATTAGGGATCATCCATGTAATGATATAGCATAAATGAGAGTTGTTTGTGTATTTTGGTTGTGGTGGCCTAGGTAGGCATAGTGTCATACATATAGAGTTATTCATCCACCCATCCCTCCTACACCTTCTCTCATATATTTATCTTTTTGTCATCCTTTTTTATGATGGCCATTTCTATCTATACTCCCTCCTTTTCATTAAAACCATCACTCTCTTTGGTACTCTCCTCATAAAACTCACTTATTTGATCCTTGGGGGTTTCTTCCTCATACTTCTTCCCCTCGTCCATTTCTTCATCTTGAGGTTTATCAATACTTACCTCCAGTGAAATTCCATCAGTAAGATATTTTCCTTGTTGTTTCTAGTGTTACTCCATTGTCTCTATTTATTTCTCTAAGCCACTAGTATCACCTTCCTTTTCTTCATGAACCCCTTCACTACCTAGGCATGCCTCTCACACAGCTTCTTCTACCTTGTTGGTAGTGGCACTTGGTGTTCGACTAGTTATTTTAACTACTGGTCTTGTGCTTATGGGAATCTTCAAGGTTGTTTTCTCTACCTTGACCAATTATTTTTCTTTGGAAAGTCTATGCTTATCTTTAATTACCAATGCCTTATTTATTTTCCCTTTACTCAACCCCATATTCTTTTAAACCCTCATTTTCTCCTCTTCTATTTGTAGAGGTAGTGTGGAAGCTTCTTCTCTAGATGAGGGGTTTGTCAACTCCTCTATTTCTTCAATCATGGTGGTCATGCCACTTTGTATGGATTCTTATACATCCTTATTTCTTGGCTCATCCTCCCTTTTTTATATCTATAGGATATTTGTCCTTACTCTATCTTCTTTAGTCTCCTCCTCTATTTTGGGTGTGAGGGCTACCTCTTTCTCCATTTCCATAAGAGTTATAGTAGGGAATTCAATACATCCCATAGTCTTTTTATTGTGATTTCTCCTAGAGGAAGCACTTTCTAGCATGAATTTCATGTTCTTATTTGGAGATGGGGGGAAAATTGTCTTTTTGGAGGAAATTTTCAATTAGATGTACTCCATGATTTCTTCAAGATTTTTTCCCCATTTATTTTAGATATTCTTATCTTGAAACTTTAGCGTAACCTTCCCTTCATCACCAACTAGGAGGGGGTGATCATCATCCTTTCCAAGATTGTCACCCTTCTTGCATAGCTTCATTTCATAGTAGATGTTGAATATCCTCATTGATTATCACTCTCTAGAGGGGATGGATATTTGTCCTATCAGTATCATCTTCATCATCTTTGGTGGATTTGGCTCTAAGGTGCACAAACTAGCACCTCATCTTACTATTGTCTTGTTCCATAGTCTTGACCAAGATCTCAAGTTGTTATGCATTAGGTATTCTCCTTAGCATTATTATGAAATACTTGGCTGAAAATGCATAAGGCAACTAGATATACCCTAATAAGTTCCCATTTGTGAATGTTAGTTGTACCATAGTTAACTTCAAAATAGAAAAGTGACAAAGAAGGTCAAACACAAGGCCAAAATTAGAAGCAAAAGGAAGGAAAGAGGATCAAGTCCCTACTTTTTGAGCCATCAAGTCCATAATTTTTGAGTCACAATCCTCAACATCTACTACTCTACCTCATATACAACTTGTAGTTGAAGAGGATGAAGAAGAGATTATAGATGTTGAGCTTGATGCCATCATTGCTTCATCACAGACCCATGAGGAGAGGCTAGATGACAAGGAAATGTTGTTTCATTCTAAGTTATGGGTGAAAGGTAAACCTTTGCATTTCATTCTTGATAGTGGGAGTCAAAATAATTTAATCTTTGAAAATGTTGTGAAAAGCCTAAATTTGTCAATGAAGCCTCACCCAAATCCATATAGTATTGGATGGTTGAGTCTAGGGAGAAACCTCTATGTCACCCACCAATGTCTTATCTCATATGCAATAAAACCTTTCCAAGATGAGGTCTTATGTGATGTGGTCAATCTAGATGTTTACAATGTATTCTTTGGTCAGCCATTCATGTATGATCGGCATGGCATCTATGAATCAAGAACCCAAAGGATCACTCTCACTCTTGGAACATGACACTATAGGGTACCAGAGGTACCACCTTCTACATCTATCTCCCTAATTACTGCCAAGAAATTTGTTCTCATGGTGGTCAAGCCATAAGAATCCAAAAGGGCTGATGTTGCAGCCCTGACTACACAAACAACACGACAACATAAGCCAATAGATAACAAGCTAAAGAAGTTCATATCCTTCCATCCATAGATTAATGGTCAGATAGAAATGGTGAACAATCAAGCCCTACACAAATCCAAAAATTACAAATCCATAAAGCATAGTCCATTCCAAGTATGCATCAAGAATCAAATCAAAACATAAATGCCACACTTGATGACAAATATTGATGCAATGGGGACCATTACTTCTCAAGGAGGGAGGAATGATCTGAACAAAATTTTAGGTGACAATTTGGGTGATGGTTCTACCCCAATTGGTGGAAAAACTGATCCAAAACTTAAAAGGTTTGGTTGAAATATAATTCAAGAAACAAGAAAAACATAATAACAATAATGTTATCTCTGAGAAGAGATGTTTTATTCATCAAAATTTGCAGACCCAAACATATGCCTATCTCTGAGAAGAGATGTCTGATTTCCATTTTAGGTTATATCTTCATTTATACATATTTTTAAGGTATAAGTATGATGTGGAAAGTCACCAATATTGAGGTATATTAAGTGGTTTGACTTCCATGATTTACAACAATACAAAATTTGAGGAATTACTATTTTTAGACTGCACTACTAAAATTAAAATTTGGGGCACTTCCATTTATTTTTTAGGGGTCAAAACCCACTAATCAAATCTTAATGCCATCTCATGACATTCCCCTCATTCTTATATTTCCAATAGTTCAAACGGGGAGTCAAATGGAGCTATGGTGTAAAAGTTATGGCTCCCATAAGTTTTACCACCAATTGGTGTAGAACCATCACCTAAATTATCGCCTAAAATGTTGTTCGTATCAATAGTCTTGACCAAGATCTCAATTTTTTATTCATTTTGGATTCTCCTTAGTTCTACCATGAAATACTTGGCTGAGAATGCATAAGGCAACTAGAGCTACCCTAATAAGTTCCCATCTGTGAATGCTAGTTATACCACAATCAAAAGTGTTATATTAAAACAAAAATTGTCATTCCTACTAGTTATTGGGTAAGTTCCTAAGGGATTCACCACTCCTTCATGAAATATTATATACACCTATTACACCACCGTTACACTCTTATTTTATACTTTTGTGAGAAGCTTTATGGGAAAATGAAGTCTTGGTACTACATCATAGGGAACTCATGGTTGGGTGGGAATACCCATAGGTGGTCATCATCACCACCTGACACACCTATCTCTTGTATCACTATAAGAGTCAGCATATACCCCAACCTAAATGTTTTATTCACTCGATATCACTCTTATGCATTCTTGAAAATATCCTTATTGATGAACTTGGAGATGATAAATTTAATTCCTTGTGTCATGTGGTGGGTAATGCATAATAAGGTATTGCCAATGTCATACCATCAGTTATCAGGGTATAGTTTGGATATAACCAAATATATCATTGCCCTTATGTCAGGGTCTTGGATGTCCTTGATGGGGAATGCAAACCTTGACTTGTAGTAGCTCAAGAGTTTTATGACCTATTCAACCTCCATTTCATCCTCCAAAATTTCATATATGTATGCCCCTATACCTGTTAGTCTTGTGATTCTACTAATTAGGCTTACCAAGATCCTCATGCACCATCTTATAAAGTGAAACTAGTTTCTATGCACATGTGAGAGGAGGAATTATACCAACTCTTCTGGATTGCCAAAGCTTGGTAGCTTTAATAGTTATGTGGTGCCTTTGGTTGCCAATTTATCTCTAATGGAGACATTAAAGAGTGTGATGCATATCTTAGTCTTCTTCCCTATGTCTACCATCTAATCTTAGTTCAACTATTGCACATTACTTATCATATAGTGTTTATAATCCTTAAGCTTGCATATATGTGTAAATAACACCCACTTCTCCCCCACATAACCTTTGGGGGGGATTGTATCTCTCTACCATTAATATTTATGCTCACTTATGAATCCACTTCCACAATGCATACACCTTCCACTAGTTGTGCCTCCCATTTCACAGTGGCTACTTCTTTCACTGACCACACTTTCTTTGCATCCTTCTTTTCCTATGGTGGACCTATACTTAGCCTCTTTTTTCCCATTATAAACCTATTATTGTTAAATTACATCTGATTAACCTTTCTAAATCCCAAAATTTTGCTTGGCACTTATTCACAATCATGAGAAATGAAACTATTCATTCAACTCTTAATCTTCCTATGCCATTAATGATAGCCTATTCATTCTATAAAACTCTTGTTCCCATGTTTTTCTATTAGATTATCTCCACTCACCTCCTTTCTAATTTGAAGTGGAATGCAATCTTATCATTATTCAATAATTCTCACTTGGGGGGTTATGGATGACTAGATTTATCTAGTAGTATTCTCTAATTTTTATGGCTTTGGCTCTATGCTCTGTTGTGAATTCTTAAAAAGGTCAGTAACCTATTGAAGTCTATTATCTACCCCTTTATAATCCATTTTTTAGATATATCACTAATGATTGGTGATTAATGGCTAGAATCATGTTGATTTATTTAAATCTACTAAACCCATGAAATCTACTAAAACCCACCACCAACTACTCATTTATTATGGATCTTTGTGCTCTTGCCATTGTAACATTAAGTTTTCTAATGATTTATTTTAAAAAGTGATAGGTAATTCAAATGGTCGCATATTGTCAACCATTGGGTGGGTGCTAACTATGTTCATGGTCATTTTATTATGCTTGGTTTGACTTAGTGTGACCTTCACCCTTCTTATAGCAACCTAGGTGCAATGCTTCACATATATGCGATTCAACCTCTTTGGTTCCATCTCTTCTTAGTGTTGTTCTTATTTTCAATTGTGACTCTATTTCTTGGTTAATTTATCTATGTCATCATGTCTCTTTATTTGGCCTTCCCTACCCCATACAAATGCCTATGTAAGCCCTCTAGTGCTTCATTCTCTTCTCTTCATTTCTTGTGCTTGAACATATTGTGCACCTTTCTTTTGTCAACTAGTACTCATAGCATTCTAAACTTGGTAAATTTCATGTGCCTAGACTCTTAGGTCTTTGACCTTAGACACTTAAAAAGCAAAAATTCTTGACTCACTTGATTGGATTTATGAGTATAATCACCGAAAAATTTATCTTGTGGGTTAGAAAGTACTACTCTTATTCTCTTAACACAAATAAAATAAATATAAGGAAAGATGTGGCTTATGCCAAATCTTATCATGATGAAAACAAAGAAATTAACTTATGATTGGTAAGTCATTATGTGATGGAAAAATCACCATTATAGTGATAATCAAGCTTCAATCTATTTCCATTGAAATGCCCAAGGAGCATTTCACCCAACATGAACAACTTGCATGCACCAGTCTCTAATATAATTTGGATGGCATAAGGTCCCATCCACCTAATCTATAGTTTGCCTGGGTGTTTAAGGTAATTAAAGTCATATAGAAAGAATATTTAACCTTATATAAATACCTTACACTTGATGTCTTTATCATGTCATAGATTATGTCATGTCTTTTCTATCTACTGGCTCCATCGTGCTTGGGTGTGTGTCTCATCCAGACACTCCAAGTATTTCAAGTGTGTGATCAAAGACTCTTGGTCATCCAATAAACTAATATACATGATGTGTAATGAGGGAACTAATAATTCCATAAGTAAAATGGCCTCTACACCAAACACTAATTGAAATGGTGTATCCTTGTTCAGGTGCTTGTACGTAGTGAAATAATCCCACAATACTATTGACATATGATCATCCAAATATTTGTAACCAATGTCATATATTTTTTTGAGGTACATCCCCAATATTTTATTTAATATATTTACTTTGGGATGGTAAGGTGTCATTTTATGATACACTACCATATATTCAGTTAGTAGGATCTGAATGGTTACATTGATGAAGTGAGTTCCATGATTACTAACAATCTAAGTGGGCATCTATAGTGACTGATGATATTCTCTCAGAGAAATATTATTTTGATGGTGGTTGTAAAATATTTGGTGAACACTACTTTGGCCCATTTGGTGAACTCATTTGTGGTATCCAAAATGTATCGTGCACCTATACACCTCAAACCAAGAGTAATAGGCCCAACAAAGTCAAGGACCCATTTTTCAAATGGTGCCTAGGCAAGGATGAGGATGAAAGGCATATCATCCTAATGGTTTGGTTTTCCCATGTACTGGTAGATGTCACATGCTTTAGCGTACTCCTTTGTATCATGAAATAGGGTTGGCCACCATAATCTTAATTTTAGTACTTTATATATCATAGCATCTCTAATTCAATGGCCTTATATAATCCCCTCATGCACCTCTTGTAGTATTAAGTTCCATTTGTGTTATAGAACACATCGGTGCATGACCTTATTATGGATCAACTTGTATAGCTCCCCACCAATGATTTAAAAATGTGTGATATGAACTACAATCAATTTATTCTCCTTAGTCATCATGTTCTAGGATGCAAATCTAGAGTTCATAAATGTGGTGATCTCTTTTATGTCTTTAAGGACACGCTAAAATATATAAAGTTACACATCAAGCATATCATATTCAATAGCCATTGCCATATCACTAGATTTGATATGATACATATGGTCTAGGCTTTATTTTTATTTTCCAAGCTTTACTACAATATATAACTACAACTCTTTAAATAAAACAATCTATTGAAAAATGCACCTGTGTAGAATGAGCTTTTTCACTAGGTACTTAAGCACCTCATGATCAGTGAATAAGATGAAGGGGGTTACCATCAAATATTATCAATAAAAAATTAGGGTAAAGACCATGGCAAGTGCCTCATGCTTAATTATGGTGTATTTATGTTCTTCCTTGGTTAGTTATTTAGTTATGAAGGAAATAAGATGATCCATTTTTCCCTCACCTAGTTGTGTGAGACTGACATCGATCACAAAACTAGATGCATTAATGTGGATGTGGGAGGGAGTTACCTAGTTAATAAATTTCAATATTTTTTCACTTGATAATTTGAGATTTAAGGTCTCAAATTCAACTTCTTGTGTTATGTCCCATTAGAATGGGCCATCCTTTTGCAAGAGCTCTTCTAGTAGCACTGTAATATTGGCATAGTTATTTATGAATTTCTTGTAGTATCCACAATGTCCAATTAAGGTGTAAACATATTTTTTAATTGATGGGGATTATAAATAAAGGATTATTACAATATTTAAAATATCAATGAGTATACCATCCTTGCAGATGATGTGCCCAAGAAAAGTGCCAAATGGTGTTGCAAAAACATACTTCTTAAGGTTTAATGAAATTTTCAACTGTCTACACGTTTCAAACATAAGGTGCAAGTTATCATAGTGATCCTTCACTAACCCATACATTATCTAATAATCTAAGTATACTTGGAGGAACTTATGAATGAAGTATTTGAAAGTGATGATCACCACTCAAGAGAACATAGTTGGTGCATTATTCAGTCCAAAGGGTATCATATTGTAAGTGAAACAATCCCATTTAGTTACAAAGGATGTTTTAGGATTATATTCATCCCTAATTTGGAATTTATGGTATATTGAGAACCCATAAATAAAGGTGTATATCTCATAACCTTCAATTCCATCTAATACTTCATTGGTGAATGGAGTTGGAAATGGGTCAATCATGCATGCAGTGTTCAATAGTCTATAGTCAACACAAATCTAAATGCACCTTTATTTTTTGATGTTGATGATCATGGGGATAACCCATTTGATTCCTACATAGGTTAGATGATGCCTTCAGTTAGCATTTCATTGATCTCCATCTTGACTTTGGTTGAAATATTTGGATTCATCCTGTAAGGTTATTTCTTGATGGTTCTTGTGCCATCGACTAGTTTTATGCTCATCATCTTGAGGGATGGGTGTGTGCCTTGTTGAGGTTAACATACCCCCATTTTTGAAAATGGGGACCCTAGTTTTAAATTATGTAAATTTGTGCTTTAATTGAACATTTAACTTGATCAAGAACCAATATTGAATATCTAGTGTTGATCTAGTTTACATAAGTTTGTTAACATATAATCTTATTTTGAATTCAACTAATATTTCTAATGCTGAATTTTATGTTCCCATGTTGTAGGTTTAATGGATTCCCTTTTGGATAAACACTATGTAGAGTTTCATACTTTAATGATTAATTGACCCTTTATTAGCCTTTGGTCTGTTAAAGATTAATTGGATCTAATTTAAGTCACGTTGAAATGCTAGTCTAATTTTTTAACCTAAGTTATTTTGAATCAAATTCAAATTTGAAAGGAACAATTTATGTGAAAACTATTAATCATGCCATGGAATTAGTTAAATTTTTATCCCAAGGTTTAGTCATCTTTATTAACATGACCAAACCTTAGTCTAAAAATTTTATTTTTGGTCCCTTCATGTCTTGAGCCCCCATGGGTCCCTTTTATTTCAACACGGTCTAAATAACCATTAGGTCCTTTTGTTATGTTTTATAATTAATTTAAAATCCTTATCCTAAGACTTTATGCAATTTATTTTATTATTCATGGGGTCCCCCTTTATCATGTTTAAAACATAGTTTAAAATGTTTATCCTAAGGTCTTACCCATGTTTATTAACACAAAATAAAACCATAGTATAAAAAAAAATTATTCTAAGTTCTTTATTTTCTTGAACTTGACTTAAATATAATTTTCACTTGCAAGATAAATGGTACACATTTGTTCAGATAGAGTTGATCAGATGGCATGAGATAAATTTAATAAGCTAAGAACCTCAATTGATGATGTGCATTTACTCAGGCAAGAGGATCTAACGGTGCGTTATCAAAGCTAAAAATTCAATCTATCGCCCTAAAATTAAAGTCCAAGCATGTCCCCAAAGATTAATGGTATGTGGCCAAGCATACACATTTTGAATGATGGTGTGTAATAAGTCAAAGTGAGATAGTGAGAATGTGACAAGTGTCACACTTGTGGCTAAATAACACTTAGCAACTAATGGCATTTGACCTTGTGAATCAAGATCCAATGGAGTGCATTTACTTGAGCAAAGATGATCGAACAGTGCATAGAAAATGTTAAAAAGTCAAGAATCCTATAAAAAAATGTGGAGATGACACATGGAATAGCTATAAGTAATAAATTAAAGATTGAACATCTTTCAAATATTTATGATACATGGTTGAGCACACACATTTTGATCAATGGTCCATGAAGCAGGAGGCATAATTAAGTGGGTCAAGATTGATGGAGTGTGATTGATCTATATCAATGAGATCAATGGTGTGAGATAAATGTTGACATTTCAATAAATCTTAGAGTAAATGTAGAAGTGACAAGTGTCATAACTATGGGGAACATAGCAAGTAACCAATAACATTTGAGTTCTCAGATCAAGATCAATGAACCATGTTGATCAGAGTAAATAGATCTAATGGTGCAAGGTAAGGTAGAATTTTCAAAAGGCCTAGAACCAATAAAATATTGACATGTGTCCAAAATGATAAATGATCATATATTAAATATTAATAAATATAATGACATGGCATTACCACATTAACATGACATGTATTTCTAAACCAGTGAAGATCAAAAATGTGAACACACTTGTCTTAGACTTAATTTAGCTAGTGAATATGAAAATGAATATCCAGTAATAGAACAATATGAGGCTATAGTTATAGAGGCATCTAAAAGGTCAATTAAGTTTACATAGTATATTCTTTTAACTTAAAGACCTTGTAAATCCTTTCAAAGGAATATTCAGTTGCATGGGCAATATGTAATGCATAGTTATGTTAGGTTAGTCATAGTTAAAGAAGGCCATTGGTCCTAAAGCATTTATAAAGGGATACTTATCTATGACACTTATCTAGTTGCATGTTGAGAAGTAATCACTAGCATATCTCATGAATTATCTCTATAAAGGAGATATTACTAATTGTAAAGGGGGGGAGTTCTTAGAGCTATAAAATTACTTTATAAACTTGGAGCAAGTAGTAAAAGCAAGGAATTTTGCAAATTGTATCCAATATTTGTCTATTTGTTTGATATCATGGTTTCTTCCTCAATTATCTAGTTTGATATTCACATTTGAATTATTTTTATGGATCCTAGATTTACACATGTTAGTGCAGATTTGTTGATTTATGCTTATGCTAGGTTGATTGAAAGATATTAGGTTCATTTCATTCTATTTTGCTTTCCTTGAAGATGTGAAGAAGTTATTTTCCTATGAATGTAAACCTTTAGAGTGAACCTAATTTTTTATTTGTATTACCTTTCCTTAGACATTTTCCTGATATACAGTAGGATCTGTGCCTATTCAATTTCATGTTATATATTAGTTTAGTGCATGTCTTGATGAAATATAAACTTTGTCATAATGTTTGGATTGAAGATCAGAAACACCTTATTTTTATCCTACCTTTCCTTTTGCTCCTTTTTTTACTAGATCACTTTAGTTTAGCTTGTCACTATAAATATCCATGTTAGCTTAGGGTTTAGACATCTTTGATTGGACTTAGTTTAGATTAATTTCATCTTCACAAAGGTTTAGGACCATAGTTTATCCCAACAACCATTGACATGTTCATTTTCTAAAACAATCATTTAGCTTGGCTACTACTCTAACATAGATCTCGAGAAGATCACAACCAGTAACTCATGCAATGGATTTTTTGAATCCAAAAATGAGAAGTTTTTCTTAAACACTATATGAACCTATTAATATATCTAGGTGCATCAACAAGGGGAAAATTGGCACTAGGAGGGTTAAGCTAAATCTCTATGAATTTGAAGTATCTTTTTTAATTTTGGTGAATTATGTTCAAAGATTAATGTATTATTTCCATGTTTATGTTTCTTTTAGCATATTTGTGTGAAGATCATTGATCTTAATGGTTTTAAAGTAGTCTTTATGCTTATTTAGACAGAGATATATGTTATTTGAAGGTTCATGAGTAATTATGGTAAATATGGCTTGACATTTGTGAATCTAATAAGTTTAAGGTTAGTAACAGTTATTTTTTCAAAGATTGATAAATCCTTTACAAGTTTGAGTCTCTCTGAGCTTGGATGTGTAAATATCATTCATATTCACCTATTTAGACATGTCTTTGAGATAATTTAGTTAAATATTGATGTCCTTTATTATTCTTTATACATATTTACACAAAATTTTCTTGATGTGTATGTCTAATCATTTTTTTTACAAAGATACGATTTACATCGTATGTCAAACAAGGTTCAAATATTTTACAAGATGGAATTGCCATAAGTAAGATCCTTATCAAGGTATGAAATGGTTAGGTGGATATTAATGTACCTATTTAGGTACACGACTTACCAAAAAACCCTAAAATATATTTTCCTTCTTTCAATCCCAATAATGTTATCATAGTTGAAGAACATGTTAAAGGCTTTAAGGTTACTTTAAGACTTATGAATGTAGTTCATGAAGATGTAGCATGTAGATTGTTTACATTTACTTTCAAGGATGTTACATATTAATGGTTCCTTAACCTACCTGAGAACTACATTATTTGTTGGAATAAATTTAATGATTACTTCATTGACCAATTTGACAAAATCATTAGTCCTTATGTCTTTTATCAATAGTTTGCCATAATTAAAAGAGATCCCAATGAACCCATAAGAGCCTTTAATGTGAGATTCTAGAAGATGTTTACTAAAACAATAGATTCTTACAAACTTTATGAGGATTTAGCCTTAGATATTTATAATGATGATTTGGATCCCATGACTTATATGTTTCTTAAAAGTTTTGTTGGAATCATAAACACCTAGGATTTGGCCTATGTTGAAGTTGTAATAATCAATGATCAAAATCAGCCTTAAGGTCATCTTTCATATGTTATCCCAAATGTTAACCCCAATTTCCCAACACTAAATTTCATTCCTAATGCCAATCAAATTGTGTCTATCTTAAATCAGACACTAGTATTGAACCAATTGCCCGTAATCCATGCCCATCATGGCCAAAACTTAGGGTTCTTAAATAATGATACAAATGGATTTCATCCATAGGGACAAAGATATTTAATTCCCACTAGTAATAAAAATTAATTTTAGAACTTAGAAGCACCAAATAATGATAATGAATCCATACTTAAGATGGTTCAAAAGCTAAGCATTGATTTTATTTAATTGTAAAAGCAAGTGGGCAATACTGGGGAAAAATCTAATAAAAAATATGCTTCTCAAAGGTTCAATAGGCATATTTATAGGTTTAATGATAAAAATAATAATAGGTCATCTAAGAACATACATGAAATGAATATTTATGATATAGGTCTAGTTGATCACTGTAATGTCTTTAAAGCATATCAAAATAAAAAGGATACATCTAAAATTGTGTTTAATCAAGGCAATGTCATTCTAGAGATCCCAAATCAAGATGAGGTGGGACTCAATTGGATAGAAGAGATGCCATTTTGTATAGAAGATGAATATGAAACAAGTGTAATATATTAAGAATTTCCATATGATGCCTTCAAAAGGTTGGAAGTAGGTGATCAAATTGATTCAAATGGTAATGTTACAAATGAATATCATGTCCTTTTATTTGATTATAATCAAGAGGCCTTTCAAGATGAACTGGAGCCTAATGAAGACATCAATCCAAGAATACCAATTGAGTTCACAATCCAACCATGGAAGGTGAATGATAAAAATCATGATTAGTATTTAAATGAAGTAGAGCTAGCTTTCTTGATGTAAGAAAAAATAATTTGGGAAAAATATGATTGGATCTTAGATCTATATCTTCAATTATTGTGATTGAAAATAGAGGTGGGAATCCAAGTGCATCATATAGAAGAAACAAGTATATAAGTGATCCTATCCATAAGAAGAGGCCATTTAATTGAAGCAATCATGCTTCAAGGTTCTATGGTAGGCTAAATAACTTTTCATTTCATCCTAGAAGTAGGTTCTTCATGGAGTTTAGGTAGGTTTTATATTAGTTTCATTTCATGTCCCTTGTTTGTAAGTAGTGCTTGTAAATATGTATCTATTTTTGTTTGTTTTTCTTTGTATTTGGTGTGTTTGTTTTCTTTCCTTTGTTATTTACTTCTAAATAAGTCCTTTTGGACAGCCCTCAGGTAAAATTTCACCTAATTTCTCAAGAACTTCACAATTCAGAAATGTCAGTATGACTTCTCAACATTGGTTGATCATGGATTCCATAAATTTGAACTTGATGTTATGATTTCGAGAAATTGGTAAAGATTAATATCTAGGTTAATTGTTACTTAAAAGCTTAAACCTTGTTATAATATAATTTTGATTTTAATAAAGATTGCACATGTTGGGTGAAAGTTTGAATTATTAAAACATGGTCATATTTGCACTTAATAAACATTATCTCCCAGGACAAAGTTTGTAACCAAGGATGATTGTATGAAGATAAAACACTTGACCAAGTCCCAAAACCTAGCTAACTTGGTTCTGAGCCCTAGAAAGTCAAAATGACTTAAAAAATACAAAAAATAAGAACCTTATTACAAAATTCAAGAGCTTTCTACGCAAAGGTGATTTTGGTTAACTCCATTAGGGATATGGACCCCTGTCAGGTAGTGGACCAAGTCATTGAGTGGAGATAAATGCATCTCTATTAGGGATATGGATGCTTGGTTGATATTAGAGCAATGCCCAAGCCTTCCCTGAGCTAAAATATGATCCTTAATGCACATCCAAGTTTACTATAAGTTAGTGTTAATGGTTAAAGTCATGAAATCTAGAAGTTGTTCCCTAAATCCCATGGCAAATAGTAAGTGAAATCCAAACACACACATAACATTTCTGATTTTTTATGTTTGGGCCTATTTCTACATTTGTAAGACTTGTTTTAATCATGAATTAATCTTGATATTGGTATCTGATCATGTGGAATAAGTAGCCTAGTTATTAGTCTAAACCAAGAGTATCTAGATTCTAACATAATGTTGTATTTTCCCTAGAAGTTTCCATTTGTTAAGGTAAACATAACCTCATTTTTGAAAATGGGGACCCTGGTTTCAAATTATGCAAATTTGTGCTTTAATTGAACATTCAACTTGATCAAGAACCATTATTGAATATTTGGTGTTGATCTAGTTTACATAAGTTTATTATCATATAACCTTATTTTAACTTCATCTAATATTTCTAATGTTGACTTTTGTGTTCCCATGTTGAAGGTTTAATGGATTCCCTTTTAGATAAACACTATGTAAGGTTTTGCACTTTAATGATTAATTGACCCTTTATTATCCTTTGGTCTATCAAAGATTAATTGGGTCTATTTTAAGTCATGTTAAAACCCTAGTCTAATGTTTTAACCTAAGTTATTTTGAATCAAATTCAAATTTGGTGGGAATAATTTATTCGATAAATATTAATCATGCCATGGAATTAGTTCAATTTTTATCCCAAGGTTTAGTCATGTTTATCAACATGACCTAACTTTAGTCTAAAAATTTTATGTTTGGTCCCTTCATGTCTCAAGCCCCCATTGGTCCCTTTTATTTCCACATGGTTTAACTAACTATTGGATCCTTTTGTTATGTTTTATACTTAAGCTAAAAGCCTTATCCTAAGACTTTATGCCATGTCTTTTATTATTCATGGGGTCCCCCTTTATCATGTTTAAAACTTAGATTAAAATGTTTATCCTAAGGCCTTACCCATGTTTATTAAAATGAAATAAAACCATAGTCTAAAAAACTTTATGCTAAGTTCTTTATTTTCCCATGCCTGACTTAAATATCATTTTCACCTGTAGGATCAATGGTATGTGTTTGCTCAGGTAGAGTTGATTGGATAGTGTGAGATAAATTCAATAAGTTAAGAGCCTTTATTGATGATGTGCATTCACTCAAGTAAGAAGATATAATAGTGCATGATCAAAGTTGAAAATTCAAGCCATGGTTCCAAATTTAAAGTACAAGAATGTTCTCAAAGGTCAATCGTATGTGGCCAAGCATACACATTTTAATCGATGGTGTGTAATAATACAAAGCTTCAATAGAACCCCATGATATTAGAAAGGTGAAAACTATCACACTAATGACTAAATAACACTCAGAAACTAATGGTATTTGACCTTGTGAATCAAGATCCAACAAAGCATGTTTGCTTAGGTGAAGATGATTAGACAGTGCGTAGAAAATGTTGAAAAGTTAAGAATATTGTAAACAAACATGGAGATGACACAAGAAATAGCCACAAGACATAAATTAAAGCTTGATAATCTTTAAAATATCAATGGTACATGACTAAGAATAAACATTCTAATCAATGATCTATGGAGTAGGAGGCATAATTAAGTGGGTCAAGATCGATGAAACACAATTGATCTAAGCAAATGATATTAATAGTGCAAGATCAATGTTAACATTTCAAAAAATGTCAAAGTAAATGTAGAAATGACAAGTATCATAACCATTGGGAATGTATATATCTAATAGCATTTGAGTTCTCAAATCAAGATCAATGAACTGTGTTGATTCAAACAAATAGATCCAATGGTGTGAGGTAAGGTAGAATTTTTAAAAGTCCTAGAACTAATAAAATATTGACAAATGTCCAAAATGATAAATGGTAATATTTTAAATATTAATAAATATAATTACATGACATTACCATATTGACGTGACACATTGTATTCCTAAACAAGTTAAGATAAAAAATGTGAACACATGTGTCTTAGACTTAATCTGGCTAGCGAATATGAAAATGAAGATTCAAAAATAGAACAATAGGAGGCTAAAGTTATAGAGGCATCTCAAAGGTCAATTAAGTTTAAATGGCATATTATTTTGAGTTAAAGACCTTATAAATACTTTTAAAATAATATTCTTTTCTGTAAAGGCATGGGTAACATGTAACACACAGTTATGTTAGGTTAGTCATATTTAAATAAGCTCATTGGTCCTAAAGCATTTGTAAAGGGATACTTCTCTATTACACTTGTCTAGTTGCATGTTGAAACTTCTCCAATTACATTTTGAGAAGGAATGATTGGCATATCTCATGAATTTTCTATATAAAGGATATATTGTAATTGTAAAAGGGTAGGGGAGTTCTTATAGTTAGAAAATTAATTTGTAAACTTGGAGAAAGTGTTACAAGAAATGAATTATACAAATTTTGTCCAATATTTATTTGTGTGTTTGCTATCATGGTTGCTTCTTTAATTATCTAGTTTTATATTTATATTTGAATTGTTTTTATGGATCCTAGATGTGCACATGTTAATGCAAAGTTGTCAATTAATGCTTATGCTAGGTTGATTGAAATATATTAGGTTCATTTCATTCTCTTTTACTTTTATTGAAGATGTGCAAAATTTATTTTCCTATGGAAGGAAACCTTTAAATTGAACTTGATTTCTTATTTGCATTTCTTTTCTTTAGACATTTGTCTAATGTATAATAGGATCTATGCATATGCAATTTCATGTTATATATTGGTTTAATGCATGTCTTGATGAAATCAAAAATTTGTCATAGTGATTGTATTGAAGATTAGAAACACCTTGTTTATTCCATACCCTTCCTTTTGCTCATTTTTTGACCAAAAAACTTTAGTTTAGCTTGTCACTATAAATATCCATGTTAACTTCGGTTTTAGAATTTAGGGTTTGGACATCATTCATTGGAATTAGTTATAATTAATTTTATATTCATAAAGATTTAGGACTATGTTTACTACCAACAACCATTTACATGTTTATTTTGTGAAATAGTCATTTAGCTTGGTCACTACTCCACCACAAATCTTGGGAAGATCACAACCAACAACTCATGCAATGGATTCTTTGAATATAGAAATGAGAAGTGTTTATTAAACACTATATTAACCTTCTGATACATCTAGGTGCATCAACATGCCTTTCATATCTCTATATTTTTGAGGTAACAAGTCTTAGAATTCCTTTAGGAGGTCCACAATACATGCTAGCTCTATGTTAGACCAATAGTCACCTAGAGTGGTGATCTTTAGTTCCCCTTCTAAACTGATGTCTACCTTGGTAGTTATTAATGGTGCATAGTAGGTTTCATTATTTTCCTAGTATGAGTCTTCAACTTGTCTGCTACCCTCAGTTATTTTTATCTAAATATGGGTAGGGTATTCATCTTTTAGGGCACTAGCCTTAACTTGGTACACTAAATTCCTTTTGCCTATCAAATTCTTCCAATTGTGCACCTTCCATGTCTCATCATCTTTATCACTAGAGTCACTGTTGAGAGTCTAATATTCAAAGAAGGTTGGGAGAGATAACCCTTTTTCACTAAACATATCTTTTAAGTTCTCCTCCAATATTATAGTCTCCTAAAAAATTGACCTTCAAATTACCTATAGTGGCTCAATTAATTTAAGGTTGTGTGAAGAAAAGGAGAAGGTGTGAAAAAACTACCCCTTAAAGGCATCCCAATTGGTTATTTTATGATGTGTCTCCTTGAATACATACCATTCCCAAACCAAAGTTTTTAGGGTCATATAAAAGGCATGCACCCATATATTCTTTGGGGTGTTTCCACCACAAATAGTTCATATTTATTTATAAATATGCACATTCACTACAATGTTATAGTTGCCAAAGTAAGCTAGGATGTCTTAGTCCTCATTACTTTTTCCAAATATAGTAAAAATATTTTCCTTCACATCTTGACAAGTTAGCAAGTTAGGATTTTGTGATACCCACCAATGAGTGGTAGTGTTCTTCAATGTATACACTAGTGTGCCCATTCTATCCACTTCCTTTGGCATGCACAACTCAAGGTCACAGACATAGTATTCCACTATATTACTCTCTCCATATCTTGAAGCACTTCAAGTTTGCCCTTACTAAGGTAGAACACTCTTTTTCCCCTCTTCTTGGTGTAAGGGACCCATGTTTTGGAAACATGCTCAATATGTACCTATCTTATTTTTACTAATTTTGGCACCTTTATGTGCACCAAGAAACACCTTCAACCAGTGATCTCATATGTTTCCTCAACCCATCAATTACAATCAATGTTAGTGGTGTCTGAGGCTGATTGTCCATTTTCCCAAGAGAGAATTCCTTGATTATTTGGGTCTAGCATCTTTGTACCTTACACTATGATGTTATAGATGTGGTTGATCTCATCTTGGATGTCCATACTCTCAACATAGGAGGTCCTTGGTTATTTGAAAGTGGTATAACTACCCTCTCCTTTTCATTCTCAAATGTTATATAGCACCTTTTAAAGCACATATTTACATTGCTTACATAATTACATGGCCTTCCTAATAGCACCAAGTAGTTTTCCTTCTCTATTAACTCTATCACTTCAAAGTTAGTATGAAATTTAGTGCCCATGATATCTACAACTATGCTCTTTAAAATATTGATAGGTTATGCCCATGTCTTATTGTCCATGAAGATTACATGAGGGGAAGGTCTCAAGGTTGGTCTACCCATTTTCTCCCAGATGTTTTTGGTCAAGATGTTAACCTCAGTGCCTATGTCGATAATAACCTCATAGATAGACCATCCATCAATAGTGGCATCCACTAAGAGTTCTTGGTCATATTCAAAAAAAATTATGTGTCAAACTTCTCATGCCCTCTCCACACATGTCATGGTGACCTCAACTTGATTTTGACCTACATGCTCTAAGTGTATGTTCTTCAATAGGGGAAACATTCCATCTGTCTATAGGAGGCACAAAATCTCAATTAATTCTTGTATCTTAATTTACTCACTATCTTGCTTCTTATGAGAGGTGGTAGCCTATACTTCTAGGTCTCATGCAAATTGGACATCCCCTTGTAGTTTTTGGATGACACTCATAACATGTTGTAACATGTCTTTCTAGTGTGTTGTGTCTGGGTATGGCATAGATTTGGGTTTAGGCCATATTATGCATTCATTGCAACTGTTATCCCCATATTCTAAGCATAATTTAGGTACTATCATAATTAGAAGCTGAGTGGTGAATCCATTATGATTTTTTTTATACTTTGACTATCTCTATGCATGTAGGTTACACCTTTGGGGTCCATTTTTCTATTTTTTGCTTGTGCCTGATCATTTATGTGCCCTTGTATGTGCCAGGCCTACCTTGGGTCAATTTTTTGTAAAGGTCAGGGCATTCTTCAACCTTATGGGACCCTCAATAATACCCATACATGGGATGTGTAGGGAATTCATGTTGATAATGCTCTATTGAGCCACACTTATAACATGATCATGGTGGGAACCTTTCACCACCACATTCTTTACCTCACCCATTGGTGCCTCATTGCATTTTGAATCCTATACTCTATTGGTTGTATCCCTAATTACCTTGGTTTGCTTAACCTTTGATTGCTATAATGCCCTATCATGTACCTCTTTCCATGTTCTCATGCATTTCATTAATCACCCAAAAATTAGTAGTGATATAGATGTAGGCATCACACAACTAAAAATATATGGTTATGTTAACTTGGCTAGTCTATTACAATAGAGGGTAATTTTTGACATCATGAGCCTCTCAACAGACTTCATAACTTAGAATAAAAGTGTGCACATTCCTTCATGGGTAGTTGGTCCTATTATGGACCTCTAATTCATAGTCAATGCACCATAATCCACTTCTAATGTCGTGTGATGAGATGGAGGTAATATCATAGAGTTGGGAGGCCATAGATTCAATATATACTTCCATAAATGGATTGATCTTGATATCTGCACTTTTGACTGACTCAGCTCTAAGGGTAGCTTCAATCACTTCTTAAGGTTTTGTATAATTATTCATAAAAAGTACTCTTTAGAATGATATGAGTAACACCCTAATGAATCAATGCACATATTGGGAAGGGTGAATGTCATATGGGAGCTTTGATAGGAGAGTTTGGAATCTTGAATTATATAGGTGCACACTCTCTGACAATCCTTGGGTAATCTCTTTTAGCATGGTGATGCTCTATTTTTCAAACTCTAGAATGCTAAATTATTTTAGTAATGCATCTTTAAGGGTATCATAGTCAACCATGGCCTAGTTAAGATCAAATTTTCTATATTAGATGTGGGCATGATCAAGTAAATTGGTCACAAACTAGGTCACCTTTCACTCTGATTGGGTTATGCCCCATGTGCACCACTATAGTTCACACTTTAATACATATTCTATGACATTATCCACACCATGATACTCTAATACGTACATGGACATTTTATAGTAGATTTATTATAGGGGGAACTAGTATTTGAGGTACTTATCCCCTTAGTACCTATCTTAGTAGCGATCTTCTAATGCCTCTAGCTATGAGGTTAGGCACTGGTCTCATCACTATTACTAGTGTATTTGATTTCATTGGCATTGTACTACTTACTTGTGTTACCAAACCACTTCTTATAGGTTATTTCCCACTTTGCATTGCTAACATTGATTGAGTTGGTACACTCAAATTCAATTTTTATTTTGGTGAGATAGTTCTCAATGGTCTATAGGTAGTTTTGCTCACCTCCTTGTATGGAATAATCTGTTCAATCACAAAGTTTTAATCCAAGACTAAAATATGTCTAAGATATAATTCATTAGTAGATTTAATTATTATTTATGTACTTTCTTCAAGTGGGGGATCTAATGCATGATCATGTGTTTTAGGTTTAAATGGGGTAGGCACATAAAGCATATCTATAATCATCAAATCTTGTAAGAACCCATCAAATTCCACACCTATCAAGTGTTGATCTTGACCCATCACTTCATTATATCTCTCATCCTCATGTTACTATATTTCAAGATATCCTTCCCCATGTCTTTCTTGCTCGCTATGGGTTCTCTCAACACTTCCAAGTTCTAGCTCTTCCATCAGTTAGTGTCATCTCTTTTTATATTTCTATATTCTAAACCCTCAAGTGTTAATTTTTTCATCTCCTTTCATTATGCCTCACCTACACATCCCCTTCTCCCCCTTTATGCTTCCCATATGAAAAAATACTTTAGCCTTCCATCCCCAAAGTTTAGAAACCATAATACACCATTATGTTTTCAAGATCTACACTAAATTATTTCATAAACATGCCTCTAAGGTCACACAAAAATTGGTACTCTACTTCCTTAGGGCATGATAATGTTGAGACTATGAACTCAAGTATATAACTATTCAGAGATCCTTGCCATCATTTATCTGCTACTCTAGTCCAAGTAGCATCTAAGATCTCAAGTCTCTCTAGGCACTCCTTAGTCCACTTATAATAATGTCCATAGCTTCTTTTTTTATGGGTTGAATATGTATCCAAGCATTGGTACACATGCATAGGTAAATCATAGAAAATCAATTCATACAAAGCTTCATATAGGTTGTTTTAGACCCATTTTATTAGCTCTTGTCCTTTACAAATTGGATGCTTTAGCACAAAACTATCTTCCACCTATTATAACTAGTACTTGATGTTTTTTAGGGAAAGATGGTACATCATTCTATTACACCATTGAAAAAACAAAATTAAACATGGATCCTAGTAATGGAACCAAAATGTTGTATAAAAGCACTCAAAATTGTCCTAGTTGGCTCTTAGTTTGTTACAACTAGGTGCAAGCAATAGATATTCCCCTTACACTCAACATTTTAACACTTGGCTATGCCAACATCAATCCACATAAATCACAGGCCTTATATGCTCACCCTAAGTGTAGCTGAGAAGGGACCAGGGCCTGTATTGGGTTATTTATGTCATGGTGCAAGACTCTAATTAGGGGACTCAATCAATTCAAAGAAAGATTTAGGTAGATTTTTAAGTGTAATAATTTCATGGAATAATCCTAGTGTCATGTGGGCACAATACTTTCATGGACTAAGCCTAGGGTCATATAGGTATTTTAAGGGTTAAAAGGATG
This sequence comes from Torreya grandis, assembly GCA_037957365.1. Taxonomy (NCBI): domain Eukaryota; kingdom Viridiplantae; phylum Streptophyta; class Pinopsida; order Cupressales; family Taxaceae; genus Torreya; species Torreya grandis. The sequence goes on along the minus strand of JARHVA010000932.1, from coordinate 1,045,571 downwards.
CTTTAACTCAAACTACTTACGCTAGAGACATGCTCCTAATAAGGATAGGAATACTTCATGTAGACTCTATACACAATCTTTATGCAAAATAAAGGTGACATCATGAAAGTTTTTAGGTACTTTATTAAATATGTGAACCATTATTATGTATAAACATTGCTTAACATAGTTGAAATATGACATTACAACCATTATTCATTCTAGTAGCAACATAAAATACATGAAAACCAAACACATTATGTTAATGTAACAACTTTCATCATTAAGTATAGCTCAAAATAGAGTATATATTTATATCATAACACTAAACAACCCAGGGGCTCATAGGTGAGCTTGGTCACATATAAATAGAGCCTTCATGGCTTCCATGCTATTCCTAAGCCTAATGTCTATCAAAGCACTGTCTACTAAGGATTCATTTTGATAGAGCTCTACTATAAAAAATTTTCTCCTCTGCTTCAATTGGTTCAATCTTCTTAAATAGATTTCAACAGCATCTTCACAAGGGTGGAAGGTGCATGTTGAGTGCTAAGCTAGAGCTTGGTCATCATAACTATTAGCTCCATAACCTTGTGAATTATATGTTACAATTGCCACATCTTGCCAATACTAGAAGATTCCTTGAAAATTAGGGAGATAATTAGCCACCTATTAGTTGGTGAAATATATGTGCTACACCCTCTAGTTGGTGCCAAAATGAAAAAGGACTAACTACTTTACAAAATTATTCCCTCATGCCTAAGTGGATGTTGAGTTGGCATGAATCCTTTACTTAATGAGATAAGGGGCCCAATATCCATAACATTATCTTAAACTAAAATTCATTTTATTTAATTATACTAGATCATGATAGGGAGTTGTTCAACATGAACAAGTTCACTTGCCAGAGTTCCCATGCTAGGCTTTAAAATCCAAACAAAATATATAACTACATAATTATCAAGGATTTTAATCATCAAAACTTTGAGCATATTAGAGAAATGGTTATTTGGATTCATCCAATGTCATGATATATTATAATCATAATTTTCCTCAAAAATTAGACTATGTTAGAAATTAGACTTCCCAGATTCAAGAAAACTTAAGCTTGATTGTTAGAGGTAGATCCATGAAACAAAGAATGAGTTGATGAGGCACAAGTATATTACCAAAATGGGGAGAATAAAATCATTGTAGAACTTAGAACAAATGATGCATTGCCACCAAAAGTAAAATTTACAAAAATGAGAGGAATAATTGCATGACAAGATGGAATTACATCTCAAAAAACATTATAGTTAAATGAAAGATAATTATCATTTTTTAAAAATAATTCAATGAATCAATCAAGATAAGTATATTCACCTTTATAAGTTGAAAATAAAATTGATGTTCAACAACCTTTAGTGAATATTAAACATTTTATGTCAACTATTGATGTGTGTGTGTGTGTGTGTGTGTGTGTGTGTGTGTGTGTGTGTGTGTGTGTGTGTGTGTGTGTGTGTGTGTGTGTGTGTGTGTGTGTGTGTAACTCTAAATCTTATTACACAAATGTACCCTCAAATTATAAAATTTGAAATTAGATTGAATATATATCAATATTGATATTTATACATTCTAATTTAAATATATTATTTATCTTTTATTAATACTACTAATTTATTGTACATTTTATATGGAAAATGTATCAATTTCATACGATTCATCATCAACACCAATTTATTAAATCACTTGTTTTAATTTAACTCTATGATATTAACCAAAATAATCAATCATCATCAATAATGGATTGTAGAATGGATGCTTCCAAATGTGTAGTTAGTTGAAATAATTTGCATAATGATTTATAATGTTGATAATATATTTAATTTATTAGTAAATAAATTTTACTAAATGGTCAAATATATATTGATTTTAGCACTAGGATACACAATGAACCCTTTATTAAATTATTCAAAATTAGACTAAATATCTATCAATATTCAAACCTAATTTTTATACTTAAATATATTGATTCTCATTTAGTATTATTTTATCACATGGTTAGATTTATGCATATGTCAATGATGTATGGGTGACTCATAATCATCATTAGTTTAATAACTCATATTAAACTCCAAGATATTTTACCAAAATAATCAAGTCATATTAATAAATGTTGTACCACATAAGAGATACCACAAAAAGTATAATTATCTAAATATTACATCTCAAAAAATGTTAATAAAGATATTAGCTAAAGATCAAATCACTAAATAACTGAATATATATTGATTTTGATAGCTAGAGATTCTAATTTTATATTAATTTTCCTAATAATTAAATATAATCAGTGTCTCACATAGTCTATAATATGAGCAATTGTGAATGACACATGAGTCTAACTTTGAATCATCATGATTCACTATTTTAGTCATGAATGAAACCAATATTTAATAATTAATTTGAAATTAGATCGAATATTTATTGATATTGACACCCACATATTCTACTACTTAAATATATCAATTCTCCCTTAATAATAATTACTTTCAAATTTTGTATGCATATGTTAATGACATATGACTCACTCTTCATCATCACCAATTTAATATCTCACATTAAACTCCATGATATTAACCAATATAATCAATTTTCATAAATCCCTTAATGGAGAATGAATTCTTCTAAATATAAATACCAAAAATGGTAGGAATAAATAATCTCCATGATAATTTTGAACTCATCACAAATATAAATGGTTTTAGGAAGAAAGTTTAGAACTCATTAAAAATTGATCCTTGTTTAGGAGGAATAAAGGAACATTAATTAATGGTGTTACTTTGTGGTTATTTTTACCTTGTTGGGAACCCAAATGGTTTTTTGAATAACATATTTTCCCAAATTAGTGTAGTAGGACCCGTCAAAATTTTATCATTACTAAGGAGGAATAAAAGAACATTACTCATAAAAATTGGCACTTGAGGGAACATTTCAATAATATTAGGAATATTTAATTTATGTTTATTAAATTTTAGGTAAAGTATAATTATGACATATAATAAAATCCTTCAACATAAAAAGATTATTCAAAAACCAAAATTTAAACACCAACCATCATAGTTATCAAGTTTAATGGATCACCCACCAAATTTAATTTACCATAATAGTCAAAATTATAACTTGATAAGTGGTTTGACGTAGAACATATATTACTTTAATTTTACCTTTAATTTAATTTCTCAAATAGTTTATATGCACATGTCAATGACATATAATTTTTTATCTTCAATAATTTAATCAATTATGTTACTCCATGCAGATTTTGTGCTCATCAGTAATTAAAATAGTTTTATGAACAAAAGAGTCACATAAATTGGTAAATTAGGACACATCAAAAATTGATTATTACTTAGTTATAATGAAGGAAAATTAATCAATATTTTTATTTTGCAATAATTTTGATCTCATTGTGAATTGAAATGGTTTCGAGAAAAATAGAGTCACTCAAATTGCTGCATTAGGACCCATAAAAAATTGATCATTATTTAGGAGGAATGAAGGAACATTAATCAATGGTGTTAATCCACAGTGATTTTAACCTCATTGGGAACCAAAATGGTTATGACAAGAACATAATCACCTGAATCAGTGTAGTAAGACCCATTAGAAATTTATCATTGCTAAAAGGAATAAAGGAAAGTTACTCATCAGTATTAGAACTCAAGGGAACAATTAAATAATTATGAGAACATTTAATGTGTGTTTATTATATTTTAGGTAAAGTATAATTCTAGCCATAAAATCAAAGCCTTCAATATGAAATTATTATTAAAAAAATAAAATTTAAACACCAACCATTATAGTTTCTAAGTTTAATGGATCACTCACAAAAATTAATTTACCATAATGGTCAACATTATAACTTGATATAAAATTATAATTAATGACATAGATAATTTTAATTTTACCTATAGTTTAATTTCTTAAATAGTCTATATGCACATGTCAATGACATATGAGTCTTCTTTGTTAATAATTTAATGAATTGTCAAATTATGGGGTAATTTTGTGCTCATTAGAAACTAAAATGGTACTAAGAACAAAAGAGTCATCCAAATTAGTGTATTAGGACCCATTAGAAACTAATCATTGCTTAGTTATAATTAAGGAGCATTAATAAATGTTATTATCTATGATGACTTTGAACTAGTTAGGAATTTAAATCATTCCAAAATTAATAGTCACTCGAATTAGTGCATTAGGACCCATTGAAAACTGATCATTGTTAGGAGGAATAAAGACACAATAATAAATGGTGTTTCTCCATGGTAATTGTTATGTCATTAGGAAATAAAGTGATTCTTATAAGAACATAATCACATGAATTAATGTAGTAGGACCCATTAAAATTGATCATTTCTAAAGAGGAACAAAAGAACATTACTTGTCAGAATTAGCACTTGAGGGAACAATTAAATAATTATGGAAACATTTAATGTGTGTTTATTAAATTTTAGATAAAGTGTAATTTTATCCATAGAATCAGATCTCTCAACATTAAAGGATTATTTAAAAATGAAAATTTAAACACCAACCATTATATATTTTGGGTTTAATTGATTACCAGCCAAAATTAATTTACCATAATGGTATAAGTTATGCCTTGATAAAAAGTTAGAAGCAGAAACTTATATTATTATAGTTTTCTCTATAATTTAATTTCTCAAATAGCCTTTATGCACATGGAAATGACATATGAGTCTTCATCCTAAATAATTTAATCAATTATGTTACTCCATGGTGTTTTTGAGCTCATCGTGAACTGAAATGGTTCTAGGAACAAAAGAGTCACCCAAATCAATGTATTAGGACCCACCAAAAACTAATCATTACTCAGGTGGAATGAATGAAATAATATTTTTTGTTGATTTATGATTATTTTTAGTTCATCAAGAACTGAAATGGTTTTGAGAATAATAGAGTCACTCTAATCAATGTATTAAGACTCATAAAAATTTGATAATTTCTTAGGAAAATTACTCACCAAATTTGGACTCAATGGAATAATTCAATAATATGTTGTGATTAATTTTCAAAATATTAAATCAAATATAAAAAAATCCATCATGAAAATATTTTAATTAACTATATTAAGTATACATGATATATTGGTAATGATAATAGTAACTATTTATTGTATCATAAAATTTTATGCATTACGAATATTTAGAGTATTAAATTGAACATTATGAAAATTTAATGTGACATTATGCAGTAAAAAAACTTAACTAATCATCTATTTTTTTTAGACCATTGAATTTTAAGTGAAGAATTTCTATTATATATTAGTCACTTAGTCTGGAAATTTAATCTTGATAAAAAAATTTAGATCTAGACTATTTTTTCATATCGAATATATTAAGAATTATTTTAGTGTATTTGACTTTAAACTAGTCTAGGTCTGCACTATTTTGACTCTGGAGTGTATTCACTGAGCATAATTTTTAATATAGAATGTAAGACTTACATGTGCAATGATATAGTTATTAAAAGACTAATTTACATCACATAATGAATAATACAAACAATTTATTTGACATTATTTACTTGATTTTAGAAAATAATGGCTATGATTAGACACACTTAATAAAGAGAAATCCCATACATTGATGACTCCATTGACTAGGAGAGAAGAGATGAAGAATGGTTTACTGATATTTTTTGTCAAAATAACTAACACAATGACTTGTATTTGTTTCATTCAATATCATGGGCACATGAAGCCTTGGCATTATATTAAGTATTTCAAGATTCAAAAATAGTGAACCTTCAAAAACTTAGGAGATTCAATTTTTTTGTTCAATGAGAAATATTTCAAGATTGAAATTAAGCACTAACACTTGTCACCTTATGAATACCATTACTAATATCTTAACAGTGATAGTGTTGACAAACTGGTTAGCTCAATGCTATGTAATTTGGTGCCTCTTCAAAAGGATGAAATATTGTTAACTTTTGCATAACCCTGAGACTCATTTTTAAATTATTGATGACCAACATACCATCAAAGCACAAAATAGTATCTTGGAAAACCTTAGTTTTGTGTCTATACATGAAATAATGAAATAAAAGTTTGTTTGTATTTTATCATCAACAAACACAATTTAGTAGATAATTGGTATTTTTAAATAATAAAACATAATGAATAAAATATGGGTTCATACACTATTTATTGAACAACTATACAAAGTAAGGTCAACCTAGATCATAGAGAGAAGACCACATTGACTTGGTACCAACCATAAAAAGGCATAAAATTAGAAGGTATTTAATATGTCTTATTAAATTTATAACATTAATATTTAATTTAAAAAATATTTCCAACCCACTATTTTCATGTTCTAAAACATGATTTTTAAAAAGAAATCTTATTTTTTTTAGAAATAGAAAATAGACAACTTGAATGATAAATTTTCTTTTTTCCTCTTTCCAAATTATATATGGGACAAATGGGTGTTGTGATTTTAAATCTATATTAATGGTGGGCTTTCATGTTCTTTAGAAAAGGATTGTGATCTAAATTTCAAGCCAAATTCTTATGACAATAAAACATCATTTTTCTCAAAGGAACAAGGGGATTTTCTTGAGAAGACCTCTCCATACTTGAATATAAAGTTATAAATGGATAATTTTGAACACATATAACCATTTAACTTGGCATAAAATTAAAAAAAATTGAGTTCTTATTTAAAAATAATAAAACAAGATAGAGTTACAAGGGCAAACATTATAAATTATTTTAAGTCATGAATGCTAGAAGAACTTGGTTTTATAGTGTGCACTATATATAATGTTGTATAGAAGTTATATATTCATGAAATACACTTTTATCATCTTTGTTATGAGTTTAGGTAATATAAATTAAAATGAAAAATAAAAATTATAACCACATGGAAAGATGGTATTGAAAAAAAAATGAAGAAATAAAAATGTCAAAGGATGCTTGAACCTTCTATAAATATAAATCAACTTTCACTACTAAAACCAAGGTAAGGGATAAATATACATATGAATTAACATGCCAAAGTTATTTTCCCTTTAAATTAGGCATAAATTTGATAGGATTAAAATAATGTCTCCCTCCCCTTAAACTTAAATTTATTATTACTGATTTTTATAATGTTGTAACAAATATTATAGAAAGTGATGTTATAGATATACTCACTTGCCTTAGTTAAAATTCCTTAGTTTGTGTTTATATATTCCTTGTTCACATGTTTTAATCACACTTATTTATTAAAAGTGTTTTCACCTATGTGTAAATATTTAAAAACATGAATGAAAATATTTCTAAAGGATGTTACAAAATTCTATATGATGAAGATGAGTTTAAGGTATTTTTTATGATTTACGACATATATGGAATTCAAAATGTAGACACCATTGCTAAGAAATAGGTGTCCATACAATTTTATTGGTTTCATATAGATCCCTTGGATATTTTGTGGCCAATGGGTATTGGGATTTTTCTATCAAAGCATCCATTTTAGTTTGAGATATCAGTGCATTTTTAAGATCACATGATTGATAGATGAAATAAAAACTCATATCCTATTATGATTATTTATGGTGGTTCAAATGCATTTAAAACAACAAAAATATTAAAAATAGTATCAATAATATGTATAATAAAAAATATAAATCAGGAAATGATGTTAAAATATTACTACAAATATTTAATAGGGAATCAATGTGAGACCCCAAAATTGAATTAAAATTACTCTTACAAAAAAGTCCCACATGTTACATAATAATATTGGTTCAAATTTAAAAAAATATATGTTCCATTTATTGATTATTTATTATAATTTATTTATCCATTACAATTAAGGATGTCTATAAATGAATAAATATCCCAAGGAAGCATGTCAACTGCAAAACTAGTAGAAATAAGTGTCTCTATTGAACAACATGATGACAAGATTAAAGACACAAAGTATCATCAAGAAGCTACGCAATTTATAATGATGGAAATAGTAGGTACATCAAATAAAACACCATTAGTTGATGCTTTTGTCTCCCAATCAGGTATTTAAAACTATTATTAATTATCTTGTTTAATTATTATATTTTCAATTCTTTTCAACTCTCAAAATGATGATTTTCTATAGTGGTTCCAAAAAACACTTGTTTTTTGTAGATTTAGATGGGTTTCTAAGACATAAAATTAATTAAAAAAATAAAGAGACCTTTCAAATAAATAATGATCACTTTCAACTAAGAGGGATGGAAACCCAATTTCTAAATGTTACATTTGCACAATTTCAACTTACATTTTGGACTAATACTAATACAAATAACAACTCATAAAAAATCAAATCAAACTTATTAAAAAAAAGTTAAAGTGGAAGAGCATTCTTAGTTTTGATGGAGAGTATAACATTGTGGTAAAAAAAAATATGAAACTTGTATTAAGAATTTAGATATGGTTTGGGTTGATGATCAATTTTCTTATAATGTTAAAAACACTATTATAGTCAATTTTATTTAAAAAGGTGTTCCTAAAGATAATTTTATTGTATTTATGAAGGTCACTAAAGGTCAAGAATTAAAAATGGGCAAATGGTTGATGATGACATTGTTTACACAACTAACTTTAATTAGAACTGAAGAAGATGTGAGAATGTTTCTAAAGAATCCTATCCCATTTTTAGATTATTGTGCTCGTAAAAGTAATTATTAAGGTTTTGATGACATATGATTATGGTTGAAATTTATATGTAAATAATATTATTTTATATATTAATTATAAATGGATATTCATTTAAATTTATTTAATGTTTTGTCTATAATGTGGACTACCAATTGGATATTTAAAAATTTTATTTCAATTTGCATATTGAATATTTGATTTTCAACTCTATAACAAAAAATTTTGATGAATTTATTTAGATTTTCAATGGAACTTCCCTAATTTAGTTTTATATTTATATTTTTGTCTTTATTATTAAATATCATGGTTTTTTTCTATCACAAAAAAAATTATCGTAACATATTGTGACATACTATTGACATTAAAAACCATTTATTTTTCTTGTATTTTTAGATATCGCTAAAAAATATTGGAGTTGGGAGAGGAAAGGATAATGTTTGGAGTTATAGGGATTACCAAATTTATATTGGCAAGTAGGAAACCTATTTTTTTGGATTTGTATGACAAATAATGCTTTCACGTGTTAAGTCCTGATTTATTGAGGATTGAAAAAACATATTTTGATTTTGGGGTATGGTTCAATTATCTAAACTCAAGAATGCTTAATTATTTCATTCATTAGTTTGAATGGCTAAAAAATATCAAATTTTTTTTTACTTGGGGAATATCATATTATTAGATAGGTGATACATTTTTTAGATCAATGAAATGAAATATTGTGCCAGTATACATTAAAAATGTACACTTGGTTATGGACAAAGATAAATATGTATATGGAATATAAAATATATTATTCATAAACAATAAAATATGTTTTGATTTTAATATATAAGATTCCCTTTTTATAAATTTGATGGTACACTTTATTCTAATATAAAAATATTCACATGCTTATGTGCATAGTTAAAACATGTAGGTCCACACACAAACATGCTTCACTCTTTGGAAACATACAAATAAACTATTAGTGAACTAAATTTATTAAGTTTATTTCCTTTAATACAACTTGTAATAAAAAAATTAAATTTAACTAAGTTATGTAACTATATTATTTTACATTTTATTTACTATAAAAAATTATAGTTTCATTTTTTTATTTGTTACAGTAATCTATACAAACAAGTGATTTAGTATAAAATTTATTAGACATTCCAAGTTATCATATTATATATTGTGTCAGTATACTTTAAAAACGTACACTTGGTTCTGGACAAAGATAAATATGTATATGGAATATAAAATATATTATTTATAAATAATAAAATATGTTTCAATTGTATTATATAAGATGCCCTTTTTAATAATTTGATGGTACACTTTATTTTGATATAAAAATATTCACATGCTTGTGTGCATGGTTAGAACATTTAGGTCCACACACAAACATGCTTCACTCTTTCAAAACATACAAACAAACTATTAGCAAATTAAATTTATTAAGTTGATTTCCTTTAATACAACTTGTAATAAAAAAATAAAATTTAACTGAGTTATGTAACTATATTGTTTTACATGTTATTTACTATAAAATATTATAGTTTCATTTTTTTTATTTGTTACATTAGTCTATACAAACAAGTGATTTAGTATAAAATTTATTAAACCTTCCAAGTTATCGTATTATTGTTTTATAATTCTATAATTTTATAAAATAATTATCTTGAAGGAAACATAGCAGGTGTCTATATAATAAATTCAATACAAGTGATCATATTATTGTTTTATAATTATATAATTTTATAAAAATAACTATCTTAAAAGAAACATAGCAGGTGTCTATATAATAAACTATTCATAATGATAAGAGTAATTATATAGTCATAAATACATTTAATATTTATTTATATGAAGACATTTACTTAATGCATGCATTATGGATAATGTTACTAAAGATAAAATATGTCATCTATGTGTAAGTAAAATAGTAAATAGATTTCATTTATTATGGTGTTTAAATTGATGCATGGATTTTTCTTTTGTGAATTATTTACACTAATAGTTTCAAAATGGTTTTTTATGATATTTTGTGTGCACTTGTGTGTGTGGAGGTGGGGGCGGGGTGTGTCCACACTAAACATTACATGGATATTTGTGGTTAATTTTATTAAAACATAAATGAATAAAAAAATTGAGATGATTGATTTAGGATTGTTGAAGTATTTTATTGGAATTGAGGTTAAATATATGGATGATAATATATTTATATCTTAAACCAAGTAATATCTAAGTGAAATGCTAGAGAGATTTAAAATGTTTAACAATGTTAGCATCATCACCCATAGTAACAAGTCTAACTTAAATAAAGAATATTGTAGCTTAGTGGTATTTTAACTAAGACATTGAAATTAAAATAAAGTATTGAATGTTTAAGAAAAAAATTTGGAATCACAAATAAGGCATCAATTATAGCTATAGACTTACACAACTAGCTCCAAAATATATTCAGGTAGCTATGGACTCACAAAACTAGATCCATACTATATATAGGTAGTTATACGCTTACATAACTAGATAATGACTATATAAAACCATCTTCAAACTATATACACAAGCAACTCTAGACTATCTTCACAAGTAGATAGAGGTGTTAACAGAGGTTCCTATAAAAGTCAAGAACATGTTAATTACAAGGATAAATTACATAGTTAATGATAAAATAATTCATACTGAAGGATGCTATTATTTACTAAGTCAAACTCATATTAATAAATACATGATAATAAATTGTATGCATAATAATCAACATATCTATTTGAATACAAGATCAAACATCCACGATACTCACTACTCATAGATCAAAAGTAAAAGACATAAGAAAACCATAAATAACATTATATTGATCTCTATCACACATCAAAACCATCATTTATTACAAATGAGTGTTATAAATAGAGTATTATAAATAATCATTTCTTCATATTATATCCTTTTAATATGCCAGAAGGAAATACTCTTTGTATTCTTCCATATATTGTTTATGTATACAAGGTCTAATACCTATAAAGTATTATACAAAATACAAAATCATACGATTCTAAAATGTGTCCATATAATACACCTTGTAATTTTATAAAGGCTTGTTCTTCACCCAACACTTTCCTAGACTTAACTCGTTATCTCATACCAAGATAAATGTGTCCATATAATACACCTTGTAATTTTATAAAGGCTTGTTCTTCACCCAACACTTTCCTAGACTTAACTCATTATCTCATATCGAGATAAAGTTATAAAAATGAATTTTAATGTGAAGCTAAGGATATGAACCATAAACAAGAGTCATAGTTATTACTTCATGTGTTATTTATTAGTTTTCACCCTTTACACTACTTATCTACCCTTTCAAGTTTTCAACTAACATACTAGCCTACCACCCTCTTAGGTTTTCAATAGACTAGAATAATTAGGTGTCCACCCTTTATGGTTTTTCAAATATCATGGCCCTACTCCTAATAGTTAATGCTATTTAACAAAATTTTACAAAAATCAATGAAAATGCAAAATTGAGGTGCACATTACCTACTAAGTAGGTGATGGTGAGATTTGAAATGACTATACAGGTGGCTATTATTGTGCTATTTTTATTTGTGTTGCATAGGAAGGAGTGAATTATGATAAATGTATTGGTGGTAGTTATTATTTTTGGATATCTTCTTTGGGATTCATGGCTATCTTCTTCTACTACAAGATCTATTGGAGTTGTGGTGGAATAAATTAAGGCTCATTCACCAATTGGGAAATGGAAGGATCAACCTATTTAATATCTTAATTAAACATATTAAGTTCATTAGGAATTACCACACCATAGTAATAATGATGTATAGTTGGATCTATATTACAATTAGGTTTAAAACATCTTCATCTTCTATGATGGTAATGAATGCTTTAACATTAGATACCTTGAGCTAAATATCCATAACTAAATCCTCTCATCAATCTACATGATTTTGATCTTGTAGGTTGGCAAATTTACTTTGTAACATCTCATTATGCCAAGACTAAGTTTTCTGCATGGTTTCATCCCTTGAATCTAATGACTACTTGAGGTTATTACTCATCACATCAGAAGTAGTTATTTGATCATCCATTTTAGATTTGGATTTATCTATTGTTATGATCTTTGGTTGAACATTATCCAATTAATTTTTAAGGTTTTGATTCTAATTCAAGATCCCTTGTATGATGTGAACAATTTTAATAATAATTATAGAGGAATCTCTAGACTATTTTCATGGGTCCAGACTAATTTAATAGAGGTATAACATAAGATAACAAAGTATAAGAAGAATAAATAAATATAAATCAACCCATAACATAATATGGAGATTGAGATATTATGATATTTTTATTTTAATTAATATATTAACACATTTAATATTAATAAGGAAATAATAATTAAAATAAAATATAAAATTATTCCATTTTTTCATTGAATTGATCTAACAAATTAAAAAAATTGGGAAGAACTACATCAAAATAAATTATTAATTATTGTCATGTTTTACAATAAAAACATTGAATTGATTCACTAATTTGAATTAAATTATAGAATTATATATCTATTTAACATTATATTCTAATAACCTTCATATTAAAATCCTAAAAATATGATATTTAATATCGTAAAGCACTAAATTAGAATTTGATAATAACAATATAGAATTACGATATTTGATACTATAAAGCTAATAAAATTAGTTTCAGGTTTTGATCTAGTTTATAATATGTACATATTTAATTAAATTATGGTTAAGGTCTTCACCTCCATCAAAACCACCATCATATATGATAAAATTGTGGTATTGATTTTAAACCATGTGAGAAGTGGTGAAGGTGGGATCATTATGATTCTCATAGGGATTATCATAAATGGGAGGACCATATTTATAATCCTAAATCCCCCTATAACTTTCATCATTGGGATATTCACCCTAGTAATAAAGATCATCATGAGAAAGAATGTCATCGTTTATATGATCTTTGGTCATAGGAAATAGAGTAGAGTCATTGCATAATGAGTTGTTGTCTTCAATGGTGGTTATACAAGGTATAAATGAGTGACCCATGTAAAAAGGGAATGGGCTAAGACTCGCTAAAAATACCCTACGAGGGGAAATCATGATGAAAATTTAGAGTTAATAATAATAATAATAATAATAATAATAATAATAATAATAATAATAATAATAATAATAATAATATAAAAATTATTAAGATGATATCATATTGGCTAATTCCATAGAAAAGTGAAATAAGAAACCCAAAATTGTATTGGGTTAGTTGATAAAATATTATTGAAATACTAAATTATATTGGGATAGCTAATATAATTAGATAAGACAAAAGTATATTGGGTTGGTTGATATAATTGTAAAAATAGAAAACTTTATCAAGTTGGCTGATAGAGTTGGGATAAAATCTCCTCTAAAATGTATGATGATAGTGAGTAAAATGCTAAGTAACAAAAACTATAAAATTATAAATGATCCAACTAGAGGTAGTATAAGATTCATGTTGGGTTCACTATAATGTATGGGTGGACTAGGATGAACTATAATTATCTTCTCTCTCAATAGACAAAGACTCAAATAAGGTCATAATAATAGTTCCTATATATAATTGGATTGCATGTGGGTCCTTAAATAACTATAGACCTAGTATAAGGTAATATAACCTCAAATGTCAAGAATAAAGGGTTCTAAATCCTAAGCCTATGGCATAGGGAATAAATCTCACTAGTGTTTAATGTAGACAAGTAATTGTAACAATGACAAAAAATGGGTGTATTAAGGATATAATGAGGATACCTCATGGTTAAGAATGACGAACAAGGATAACATAGATCCAATATAAATAAAAATACAACACTAATAAAAAGATAATTGGTGTAATGGTCAACCAATGGGTAGTCTATAGAACCTAAGGTGATAAATGGAAATCCTAACAAACCTTGTATCTATAATAACTTATTTGGTATAAGGAATATCATAGGCAAGAAAAAACATATACATTCACAATAGAAATCAACAATAAATGTTTAATCAACTAAGTAAATAAATGAAAGAGAGGATGGATAGAGATACTTACCTTTCGGTGGAATTTTTGGTGCCTCAATTTCCACCTTTGGCTCAAGTTTTAGTTTTCAAGAGTCATTTTAAGTTGAATACCTCAAACAGAAGGATGAAGGCCTATGTATCCTTGGATAGGGACTCTAAATACCATGTGTAATTCCTTAATTCTAATTCTCATATTAAGATTCAAAGACTATAGGAAATAATAGACATCCAATATAAGACTCTACCTATAGTTCCTCCAAATACTACATAGGAAAAAAAATGTGAGTGAAATCAAAGAAGATGAATGTGTTGTATTTTTTGAGATTGAAATATGGCCCCTTTATATATGACTATAATACTCAAAGCTAAATCTAAACTCTAAATTGATGGTATCAATTATTATAATATAGTTTTAAAGATTTTGTTTGACATAGTAATATATCAATTAAGTTAATGTAGTACATGGAATGAAATTATGAAACAACTTATATCAACCTAGTTGATATAATAATATATAGGGAAGATAGAAAATCTAAACAAAAATTAGATGAATATGTAACACATAATAAAACTAAAAGGAGTTCAAATTGATAGTAATAATGGTATGAGTGAATAGTATTCAAATATCACAAAGTATCATGATATGATACCACATCCTTCTCGGTGCACCATCTAAGGCATGCATTTAGGGAGATTTATGAATTTAAAATATCTTGAAAGATAAACTATTATAAAAGTGATGAAATTGAAAATATTAGGTGTATACACTTTATATATTTGTTTAGATTACATGTTTATAATAATCTTGTACTTGATAAGTATTAAAAATGTGTATATGATATTATCCTATGATACTATTACTTATCCGTAATGCTATAAAAATGGTTTCCCCACCCACTCAAGAATAATAATTTACTATAATCATGTGAATATGGTTGATGGACATTTTTTTAAATAATTTAAAAGAGTTCATTTTATTTCTTTTATCTGAAATACTCTTAAATTGTACTTTTCCTTAATCTGTCGATACTTGATTTAGTTTTTGGTATCCATACTTGTTTTGAAGGATATGTAATTTTTATTATATTATGTTATTCCTTATCATTCATATCTATGTCTTCTTTGGGTTATATTCAAATAAGAGCTTGAATGACTATTCGTTCCACAATGGGAACATAATGGGATAAATCAGTCATGTTAGAATGTGAATAAAAATAAGATCTTATCCTAGAAACATCATTCATATAAATTTAATAGGTCATTGGATCCTTTTTAAGAATGTCATATGATGTCTTGGTCTTCATCGAATAAGTAGTAGAAGAAGATGGATAATGTGACCTTGTTGACTGAATGTCAAATTCTATAAATGTAATATCTCCTTTATCTGTAAGTTGTGTAATATTTTATCGCAACACAACAATCATTATATTGATGTCCATTAATACCATGATAAATGCAAAATCATTTTCCTTTTAATTTATCAATATGATGAGGAGGGTGATATTATTTAGGAGGTATATTAATTAACTTCTTATCCAATAATGTATGAAAAATATCATGTGGTCAATATATGAAACTTTTGAACTTGAGTGGTTGCCACTTATTGAAAATAGGTTTATTGGATTTAGGTGTTGATTTTTAAACTAATTATTTCCATTTATTTAGGGCCTTAACCTAATCTTATTTTATTGGAATATTTACTTTAAGAATTAGAATAATTTATTTAAATTATTGTGTGGGACTTATTATTGTAATTATTGTATTAATGTGCCTTTTGGGATTTGGAATGAGTACCAAATTCTCTTATAATGCAAGAGTCTCATAGAAAAGTTCTTAGAATGAATCACGAGTGCAATACATAATATTTAATTTGAGAGGATAGATAATCCCCCCCACAAATATTTTTTCTTAATTCTAAATATGTTGGTACATATATAAATTGATGTAGACAAATCATAAATCATAAAATGTAATAAAAATTGGGTTTTATTCTCTTTGATGAATAGAAGGTAAACACTCATATGTAACCCTTTTATGAATGTGTCTCATTAAAAATGTGTTTTGTAACTAAATATAGGAGTGTAAATACCCATTAGGAAGAGAGTGAAACTAATTCAAATCATTTATAATTAAATTTTCTAGAAACGCTTTTATTAAAAGCTTACTACCATCATATTTGTCCATGAAAGATCTGAAATATATGAGATGTAGATAAGGATAAATACTTCCATCAAAAAAAATATTTAGGCATGAGTAATTATGAGGTAGTGGAATATTTATAATATCACACACAACTGGGTTTCCATGTATAGTATTAGATTCAACTCAAGCATCGTATGGTTTTCTCTCTAAGGATAGATGGTGCATTTTGTGTTATAAAACACCCACAACATTCATTATGGATATGGATTCTTGGGAAGTCATGTTAATATTCTTAAATAGTTCATTCAATGCTTATATCTTATTATTTTAAGTTTTCATAGGTACACTATTTAAAATAGGTGAAGAAGGTCTAAGCATGATACTTTTAATACTAGATATAGGTTGAGATGAGTCACCATAGTAATTATTAACATTATCTTCGATAGATTCATATTTTTAAAAAAATTACCATTTAATATAATGGAATTGTAATTACATGGATTTTCATCACATTTCATTTCAATAGAAGGCTCATTTAAATATTTTTTTGACATTATATTTTAATAGAGGAGAGAGAAACATCAAATGTGTTGTATCATTAAACATTTATAGAGAGAGGTAATTTCAAATTCTTTTCACATTTATATGTAGAGAGAAATAATTTCACATTCTTTTTCCATTTTTAGAGAGAGAGAAGGAATTTCACATTCTTTCTCCATTTATATATGAATCTTATGCCTTTGAATTTTATAATGGTTATTGAGGTAGAGTGTGGTATAAAATTTTAGATATGAACAAAGTGTATTAAATGGAAAATAATCAGATTTTAGCCAATTGACTTGTTAAGAACATGAATATATTCATTACTATTATGTTCCTCTTGTTATATTATATGATTAAGAGAATAATGCAAGGAATAATTAGGAGAAGTAGTCTCTTCTATTGCATAATAAGTGTGTTCATTTTGTTCTTCACTATAGTCTTCACTATTATACCAATCATATTGATTTTCATAATTAGGATCATACCCATAATCATAATCACAATAATTTTCATGAAAATCATATTCCTCATTTACATAAATAACATCATTGATCACATATATTTGGCTATTGGTCCATTCATTATCTTAAACATAAGGGATAGAATTTCTATATAATAAGAAATACATAGGATGAGAGGTATAGGAGGATTCTGATTGGTTCTCCATTTTATATTTATCAAACCTTAAGAAATATATTTAGATATAGGCAAGACATAATCTGAATAAGTGACCAAACATAGATGTACTAGGGTTTTGTAAATATAATCCTAGGGTTGACGTCACATATTATGGTAAATTAGAAATCAGATTTTCAAGAGAATCTAAATTAAAAAATATGAGACCCTAGTGACAAAGGAAATGGGGCATAGAGAAATAGAGGGTTTGCTTGGTTAAATGAATGTATGGGTACACTAATAAATTTTACCATAATTTGTATTTATAAACCCTAATAGGATAAAAACTAGTAGAATAATGATTAATTTAAATTTATAAAATATGAACAAATTCTCATGAAATTGATTGAAACTATGATTAAATGCATAAAATAAATATAGAAATAAATGTATAATAAGAGGTAAGAAGGCTATAATATTTTTTTTCCAAAGTTTCCTGAGTTTTGACTATTTGAATGCTATGTTTTTTCACTATGCAAAAGTTTTGTGTAGGATTATCATATATTTTTCCCCTAGTCACTTAATTTCAATTTAGATTAGTATCGATAGTCAATATTTACTTATAATGGTTATTACTATCCCCATATAAAAAAGGATACTATTTTAATTTGGTATGATGTTATTGTGTATGTAATACTTATTTATATCTTTAATTACCTTATAAATCATGAATATATACATGTATAATCAAACCTTAATTTTGAAAAAGTAATACAATATCAAATGGGGATGTTAGGTGAAAGGGTTGAGTTGGAATAACCTTAGTCAATCCCCATTTACTAACCAAACATTGAAATATATTTCTAATTCTAATAGAGGGATTAATATTAAATTTAGTTCTCCCACTTGTGTGTGTGTGTGTGTGTGTGTGTGTGTGTGTTTGTGTGTGTGTGTGTGTGTGTGTGTGCGTGCGTGCGTGCGTGCATGCGTGTGTGCGTGCGTACGTGCGTGCGTGCGTGCGTGCGTGTGTGTGTGCATGCGTGTGTGCATGCGTGTGTGTGTGTGTGTGTGTGTGTGTGAGTGATTATGGATGCAATCCTAGATTCACTTTATCTTATCTTCTCTTGGTAAAATCATGCACATGTAAATTGACCTTTTTAATCTTTATATTTATATCTAAAAAATGTTTAGTTGTAATATGTAATCTTGTCTAGGTATTGATAACATAAAGTGCTTATTCTAAGATAGCTTGCAATGACTTTGTGTATATAGAAGCCTTTAAATTTGAATTAAGGGCCTAGTAGCATGTAAATATAATAAAAATAAGATCATACATGCTGAAATGATGGTCATAAATTTAAACACACCCAAAATACAATAAAAAATATTCATTGGTCACTTTCATCATCTTTGATCACTATTGATAATTAATATTAATCATAAATAATGGAGCCAATATGAGTTATAAAAGACTCTAGGATGAAATAGAGGGACACAAATATATGTAATATGGAAAATAAATCTAAAGTTGATAGGTCAAAGGTATCACAACTAAATAGAATCATTAATATTATCAAAAGGCCAAAAGAGGTGCCAATAAGTAGTTATTTCATAGTTTGAGAATCCATATGTACAAAGTTGACCAAAATACATTTTGGAATAAGGATTGTACCAAATTTGTGTATATACACATACCTAAAGGATACCATTTTTTTGGCATGAAAATTTGTTGAGCGAACAAATGAATGTTTCTTATCAACGATCATAGGACAAAGTCCCTCTCCTATTAGTAGGTGGCACTACCTTTATTAAAAATTAAAAAGATGTAGTAAATGAAAATATTTATATCAAAATAGGTTTGAGTGGGGTATTAATATGAAACATAAAGTAAAAAATGAGATATAAGTATATTATTAAAGAAGAGTGACAAGGGGAAAAGGTATACTTAGAAAATAATAAAAGTAACAAGTCTAAAGAGCCAAACTCAGAGACTTACTGGAAATCTTAAGAAGGTGGGTTGCTTCTCTAAAAGGAAACTTCTCTAATTAAATGGATAGGAAATATATATATATATATATATACAAATATATATATACATATACATATATACAATATATATATACATATACATACATACATATATATATATATATATATATATATCCATAATAAAATATAACATACACAAAAATAAATACCTATAACTGATAACATAATATGATAGTCACTTTGTATTTTCTTGTAAAAATGAATAGAAATATTGGTAGGTGGCAATACCTTTATTCAAAATTAAAAGGATGTAGTAAATGAAAATATTTATATCAAAAATAGGTTTGAGTGGGGTATTAATATGAAACATAAAGTAAAAAATGAGATATAAGTATATTATTAAAGAAGAGTGACAAGGGGAAAAGGTATACTTATAAAATAATAAAAGTAACAAGTCTAAAGAGCCAAACTCAGAGACTTACTGGAAATCTTAAGAAGGTGGGTTGCTTCTCTAGAAGGAAACCTCTCTAATTAAATGGATAGGAAAGATGTGTGTGTGTGTGTGTGTGTGTGTGTGTGTGTGTGTGGGTGGGTGGGTGTGTGTGTGTGTGTGTGTACAAATATATATATATACATATACATATATACAATATATATATACATATACATACATACATATATATATATATATATATATATATATCCATAATAAAATATAACATACATAAAAATAAATACCTATAACTGATAACATAATATGATAGTCACTTTGTATTTTCTTGTAAAAATGAATAGAAATATTGATAGGTGGCACTACCTTTATTCAAAATTAAAAGGATGTAGTAAATGAAAATATTTATATCAAAAATAGGTTTGAGTGGGGTATTAATATGAAACATAAAGTAAAAAATGAGATATAAGTATATTATTAAAGAAGAGTGACAAGGGGAAAAAGTATACTTAGAAAATAATAAAAGTAACAAGTCTAAAGAGCCAAACTCAGAGACTTACTGGAAATCTTAAGAAGGTGGGTTGTTTCTCTAGAAGGAAACCTCTCTAATTAAATGGATAGGAAAGACATACACACACACACACACACACACACACACACACACACATATATCCATAATAAAATATAACATACACAAAAATAAATACCTATAACTAATAACATAATATGATAGTCACTTTGTATTTTCTTGTAAAAATGAATAGAAATATTGGTAGGTGGCACTACCTTTATTAAAAATTAAAAGGATGTAGTAAATGAAAATATTTATATCAAAAATAGGTTTGAGTGGGGTATTAATATGAAACATAAAGTAAAAAATGAGATATAATTATATTATTAAAGAAGAGTGACAAGGGGAAAAAGTATACTTAGAAAATAATAAAAGTAACAAGTCTAAAGAGCCAAACTCAGAGACTTACTGGAAATCTTAAGAAGGTGGGTTGTTTCTCTAGAAGGAAACCTCTCTAATTAAATGGATAGGAAAGACACACACACACACACACACACACACACACATGTGTGTGTGTGTGTGTGTGTGTGTGTATGTATATATATATATATATATATATATATATATATATATATATATATATATATATATATATATATATATATATATATATGTATGTATATATATATACACACACATACATATATATATGTGTGTATATATACATGTATGTATGTATATATATATATATATATATATATATATATATATATATACATGTATATATATATGTATATATATATACATGTATATATATATATGTATATATATATGTGTGTGTGTGTGTGTGTGTGTGTGTGTGTGTGTGTGTGTGTGTGTGTGTGTGTGTGTGTGTGTGTGTGTGTGTGTGTGTGTGTGTGTGTGTGTGTGTGTGTATCCATAATAAAATATAACATACACAAAAATAAATACCTATAATTGATAACATAATATGATAGTCACTTTGTATTTTCTTGTAAAAATGAATAGAAATATTGGTTTTACTCCACTGAGATGTCACTATTGCAGAAATAACAAATGTAGGTTCAAAATAAAAACACTACAATGAAATTATTTTGTATTTATTAATTAATTTCAATTTTAGTGATATTTTAAATCAAATATTTGAATACATATATAATATACATGTGTGCATTATCTAATTAAAATTATGAACATAGTTTATAAAATCCTTGTATTGATCTTTGTTGAGATAAAAATACAATCTCCTATTTCAATAATATTGGAAAATATTAACTATAAAATATCATTTTAAATGAGATCAAAATTCCTATTTATAGGTTGGAATGGGTGGTTATGGTTTATAACCACATTCTTTGCATTTTCAAAGGTTTTTAAAATCACAATAGCTAATTTGCACAACTTAAAACTTGAAAAAACAAATTAATCAATTTGCACAACTTGAAAAAATGCATTAGTGTTTTTGGATGACTTGAAAAATTACAATAATAAATTTTCATAACTTGCAAAAAGACATTGGAAAATTTTCACAACTCAAAATTATAAAAATAACTTAGTAGAATTCCATGACATATAATGTGCAAATTAACTATTTAAAAAAAGTATGTAATAAAATATTACAAGAATGAATCAAGAGATACATACTTATGATAAAATACAAAATACCAATGTGGAACTATTATTTATCATCTTCACTTAGGAAGATCTGAATCTTTTCTTTCTTGGGTTGTAACTTGTTCTCTTGGAATTCATCAAACTTATTCATGATATCAACACTTTGTCTTCATTTGGTCCATTTGAATGTGTAAGATATCTCTACATAAAAATATAAATATAACAACTTATGTGATGTTCTTTGTATTCTCTTAAACATTATATTGAGGTTCTCTAAATTATTTTGATACTTAATCAACATCTGAATTGACTCATAATTGAATGTGGACTTGGGAGGTAGGATCTCCTCAATATTCTTCTTGAATTGATCGACAATGGTCTCCTAAGGAATCATTTTCCCATTATCATCAATGAGTTTGAATTTCAATTTTCCTACTCCTCCCAATATTTCAATTATATCATCACATCTAATTGATTTAGATTCATTGAATTTATTAAGACTTTCTTTGACAATACAGACCCTCAATTTGGTAGCTCCTAAGAACTCAATGAAGTACACAACTTCCTCTTTTTGGATAACCTCTTCTTGAATAAGGTCATATGGAAAAGTGTAGGAAAAATATTCAAAATTAGGTAGAAATTCATTTCATTTTTTACTTTACCATAATTTATTTCATCTTTGGTTGCTTGAACATATTCTAATTCAATCTTAGAACACATGCTCATCATTTTCAGAATGGTAGTAATGCATTACTATAAAATTTTCTCAAACCATTATTTTGTTTTTTTCCCATATTACCAATTTATTATACAAATTTAGTGCCTCTATATCAAATTTTTGATGAACAACTAAATGGGAGGATTGAATTGGCCTTGCCATTTTTGAACCACAGAAGTCAATTGCTTAACTTTTTCCTTGATTTGTTCTTTGATTACTTTGTCTTGATCTATTTTATTAAATAACATGCCAATTTTAGATTGGATGTTTTATTTCCCTCAATCCATTATATATTTTATCAAGTGCACCTTCATGATTTTGTAATTAGAGGATTTAACATGGTCTTTATATTTATTAACAAGAGGAACTACTACTTCAACATATCTATCTCCTTTTTTATCTATGATTATTATATAAATTATTTTAGGATTCTTGGATAAATAAAGATGAATAATTGTTAAGATGATAAAATCAATTTATTGTCAATATTCAATCTTATTTCTTTTCTTTATTATCCCATTTATCCAATTAGGAAATTATGCACTAAGAGATTGTTACACAAGAGTAATATCATATTCCTTTTGAGTCTCAAAATAAGGGAGATGAATTTGAAATACTTGAGATTTTTCCAATAATATTTTACATTCCTCTTTTCCTAATGTATTAATTGGATTTTAAGAGAAGATTTAGTAGGTAATTCAACATTTTAAGCAAGAGGCAATGGTGTTGAATTATCTAGCTAAGAAGGAATTAAAGACTTGTTGGCCAATTTTTGGCCCACATACCAAGGCTTTAAGGCTCAATGTGGAAAAGATGAAGGGTCTAAGTAAGTCTTTATGGTTTCCCATCCTTCACAGAATCAATCCTTCATAGTTTTGAGCATAAACCTAGAATATCCCATAGACTAAAATGGCTAAGTGTAAAATCTCTTATTCAGCTAAGTCTTTACTTGTTCATTCTTTTAAACTTTGTATGGAGACTAAGTGAAAGAAATTATTTCAAAAAATTTGTTTGAAACAATTTATGAAAGGTAATTTTAAATTCCCCAAAGGAAATGGCACTTACAAATTCCAAAAAAATATCTTTTCTCAGCAAAAGAGTCCATTTCAAAAACCTGAAGGATCCTTTCCCTTCGGAAAAAGGATTTCTCAAAATTCTAAAGGTCAATTTTCTTTTTAGGAAGATCTTTTTTAAAGAGCCAATGGTCCATTTCAAAAATACAAAGGGTATGTTATTTTTAGGAAGGTTTCTTTACAAAAATTTTGAAGGAATTTTCTAAAGGACACTTTTCCTTCAAGAAAATTATCCAAGACAATTTTTCCAAAGGCAGATCTCTTTCAGAACCTTTGTCTTGAAGCAAAAGAATTTTTCCAAAGCTGAAGGGCATCTTCCATAAGCCAAAGGCACTTAATTTTTTTTAAAGGCAATTATAAATAAGTTTTAAGGTATTTTTTTATAAAATTGCCCAAGAACATAGCTGAAAGGTATTTTATAAAAATCCAAAGGAAAAAATTTTGAAGGAATTCCTTCAGGAAGAAGTGTTGAAACAAAAAAATTGAAGGACCATTTATCAAATACCAAAGGGCATTTTCAAGAATACTGAGAGATACTTTCCTTTTCAAAAGTTACTTTTCAAAAATTCTAAAGGGTATTTTTCTTTTAGGAAGAGCACTTCTTGAGGAAAACAAGGCACGTAGCAAAACCCGAAGGGTCCTTTCCTTTTGGGAAGGATGTTTTCAAGATTTTTGAGGGGAAATTTTATAAAAAGATGAAATTAATGAAAAATCCCAAAAAAGGGGGGGTCAAAGGAAATTATCTGAAAGAAAAAATCCAAATACATGATTACCTTTAAACAAAGTGTCTACAGGAAAGTGCATAAGGAAGAAGTCTAAGCATAATGAGCCCAAAAGAAAGAAAAATTTCATGGGAATTGGCCTAGATGAGATCCAACAGAGTGATATTAGGTCAATGGTCAACAATTTTGAAAGTTTATCTAGTCAATTACAAGTGGCATAGGCACATTTAATTGGCAAAGAGATAGATGGTTCATAGGAGTCCAAGCTCAGTAGATCAACAGAGTGAGGGCAAGCTTAAAGGGTAGTGAGACCAAGAAAATCAATTATGTGGAGTAAAGCATTAGATCTAATGGCAAAGGAGTTGAAAGGAGCTCAATTAGACCCAAGTTGGACTAGATGCATTAAAAGGGCCAAGTGTTGCCAGTAAGGCTCTATGGAGGTAAAAATAGGCCTTTTAGACCTAATAAAGATAAAAAGAAGCTACACAATCTATAGACTTACATCACCATAAATAGATATAAGAAAACCCATATCCTTAGATTGGTTTTCCACCTATAGGAAAGATTTGGTCTATGTTTTAAAGTAAGAGCTGGTATATGTAATTAATGGAGAGGCCCTCATCCTTCAACATGGCCATCATCTTTGACAAGTAACTGATCAATGCAAAAGTAGAATGGCTCAGTCTAGATTCAAAGATATGGGGATTTCATCCTTATACATGTAGGATATACAAAGTGAGGGAACACACCAAGTTTTTAATGCAAGGATAAAATCATTCACACTTGGTGAAGACATGAAACTACCTAAAACATAGCTCTCTTGGATCCAAACATGGGAGAATTAAATGCATGAAGGGATCAAGGAGATTTATGGTGATCTTAGGTGTTCATCTCATGATTAAGGCAGTTGCATGCTTTGAATACAAAAGAGCTCAAGGACATAGTGGTGGTTACAGCTATTTATAACCCCCCTCTCCATTTTCTCATGTAATTCCCCTCTTCCCTCATCCCTTTCTAATATATAGAGAGGCTTTTTAGATTTTTTTTGGTTCCTTGTAGGTTGTGTGAAGTGTCAAACATCAATACCTTCTTGAAGTGTCATGAGCTTTTAATGTCTTATACAGACCTATTTCTTTATGTCCTTCAAATTGTAGGGTTTTTCTTTGACCTCCACACAAAATAATTATGTGTGTGACCTTGAGATAGGATTATATTTTTATGTGTCTTGTTTGAATTCATTAGTAGTCATTAAGGCTCACAGGCTGAAGTGGATTATTTCATCTTTGGTGCACCACCATCCTTAGCTTAGGTTTCCCTTTCATATTATCTTTATCTCCCTTTTTCCTATTTAGTAGTAGATTCTAGTGTGGGAAACAAGCTAAAGTGAATAATCTAAGGAGCTAGACTCATTAAAAATCCTAGAGGTTCAATCTCACTACAAGATACCCATAACTTGAGGTTGTTTCAATATTATAGTTAGGAGTGAGAGAGCTTGAAAAACTCTCCCACAAGGGTGAAACTCTATGTACAATAGTTTCTAGCATGCTTGATGGGACCTCTTTCAAAGAATATTGGTCAATTTTGATGTTGGTTTGATCAATTTGTAGTGGTTATGGATTTCATCTTTCATTATCTTGTGACTCTAAAGAACACTTAGTAATCTAGTGGTAAAACAATAACTATCTTTCATACCAAGGGTGACTACAAGATCAGCGTCTAGAGGTATTCCTTTTGAATTTATTGAATTACATTTAAAGTCATAAATAATGTTAAGATTTTCTATCACTCACCCATACATGGGAAACTTTCCTCTTAAACAATTTTCAAAATCTACCTCTACAAGAAGATCTTTATTGGGTCCTTTCACTACCATGGCAGCCCTTAAAGCTTTCCCTTTTATGGCTTTCAATGGTCAGAGTCCTTTAGACCTCCATCAATATGATCTTATTCCAGTGGTAGCCCTTAAAAGTGTTCCTTATTTCATGGGAGACCAATCTACAACCCTTTTTGATCACTTTAGGGATATAGCCAACTTTTGCAATATTCATAACATTAATGAGGAAAATGTAGCTATCAGGGTATTGGCCATCTCTTTCAAGGGTAAAGCCTTGGACTAGTATAAAAACCTTAATAATAACTCCATCACATCATGGCATCAGTTAGGTGATGTATTCTATAATATATTTGAAGATAAGAGTGACCACTTGTCACTTGTTGAACAACTAATGACAATCAAGAGGGCTCCTCATGAGATTATGTAGGATTTCAATACCAAGTTTCAAAAGATGTGGGATAGAATTCCAATATTTGTTAGTCATACTCCTAACTATGCTTTCCTTTACTGTCTAAAATCTCTTAACAGTGATATTATATTAATGATTTAGTCTATGAGAGGAAACACACTATCAGATGCCTATGAGGTGGCAATCAAAGTAGAGAATAGTCTAGTATAAGCTAGCAAGCTTACACCTAGGCCACCAATGCCTTTATTTCTTGAGATTTAAACACCTCCAATTTATATTCCTCCCATTTTTTTCATCCCCCTATGCCAACACTTGCTACCATACCTGCACCAAAGCAAGAAAAGGCATCAACTAGTCAATCTAATGACTCCCAAGAACACAAAAACTTCTAAGAGCTTAAGAGCATGTTTCAATCCTTTGGCAATTAATTATTGAATATGAAGAGATAGTAAGCTCATTTCAATAAACCTTATCAATCTCCATATCAGCCTCAACAGTAATCTTATCAATCAAATAGGCCACCCTACAAAGTAAATTTCCAAGGACAAGGTCAAGGACAAGGGAAACCTAACTATTCTAGACAAAATAACTATAATCCAAATATTGCAAGCACTTTTAATACTTTGGTCCCTACTCAAAATAACATTACTCAAGAAAGTGAGGGTATAATTCCTTGGAATCAATGTTTTGATCAGTCCATTATCCCTAACACTCAATTAAATGAGGCTTTCAATGATCAATGGAAATTGGGTGATAGCTATGGATATAATCAAGCTCTTATGGATCAAAACACAGAAATACCTATGATAACAAAACTATAAGAGTCTCAACAAGGCTAGGGGCCTAATGAAGAACCAAACTAGTTGGGTGCTACAATGTTTAATTATGAGCTTGAAGAGTGATATGCACTCAATCATTAGGCTAGTTCTAGCCAAACATACATTCTAGTGACAGCTAATACGAGATTCAAAAGAAGGAATGTGAGTGACAACTAGGGAACATTCAAGGAAACTCCTATCATTACTCCATTTCCTAAGCCTAATGATCCTATTGTCACTCTAAAGGTTCTGACACCTCCTAAAAATTAGAATCAAGGGAACTATTTTGATCCACAAAACTCACAATTTCAATAAATAATAGTAGTGGACCCCAAAGCATAGGTGAAGGTTAGTGGTCTACCAATCAAAATTATTGAACAAATAAAGAAATCTAGTGTGAGTGTACCAATGTGGGACATGCTTTCCATTCTTGTTCAAGTGGATATCCTTCAAGAAGGTTTGTCCAAGATAGGTGTTACAATGACTATAGGTAAGCAAACAAGTAAAGAAATTGAGGTCCTCACCAATACAACCTAAGCTCATATGGGATAAGGATTAAGTAAGTGGCCAAACCTCCTCCATTCTACATTTTTTTAATCATTAGTGATTTTTTGGTGCATAATTTCTTGGTAGATAGTGGAGTTAGCACTTCAATAATGCCAAAGTCTATAGCTAATCAATTAAACCTTAAATATGAGCCACATACTAAGGGAGTTCTATAGTTTGATGGTTCTTCCACTAAACCAATTTGTATTATTAGAGGTCTTAGCTTGACCTTACATGCTTGTCCTAGTGTTTCAATGGTTCAAGATGTGTTGATCCTTGATGTAAATCCTCACTTTACATTATGCCTTTCTAGAGAATTTATAACAAACATAGGAGGCTATCTCATAGTAGATTGGCCAAACATGGCATTCAGAACAAGGTATGGGACTAAGGTATTAGTTAAGGCTGAGCCCATGGAACTATTTCACATTGAGCCCCATCAGCTAGATATCATAAACCTCAATTATACTATCCTTGATGAGGATGAATTTACAATTGGTCAAGAATTGAATACTTATCTTGGGGAGATTCCAGACTTATTTTTGGATTAGCTATGGGGGGATAATAAATTTCTAAACCCTTTGGAAGGTTTTGAAGGAAGAGACATGGGTGTATATTTACTACATGAAGAAAATCAACTCATGACATCCCTCATTAGACCTAAAGAAGACCTCAATGGCATGTGGAATTTGTTATTTAATGGTTCAAAGAGCAAAAATGGATTAGGTACAAGGGCAATGTTAGTTTCCCCTTTAGATGATAAGTATTTCTCTTCTTATAGGTTCCATTTAAATTGTTCCTCTAATACATCAAAATATGAAGGCTTAATCCATGGCCTTTGGTGGGCTAGTATGAGGGAAATCAAGCAGCTACAAGTATATGGAGATAGTGAGTTTATATTGCATTAGGTTAGAGGCCAAAACATCACAAAGAATCCTTTGATGAAATCCTACAAACATAGAGTGTGAGATATGCTTGAAGACTTTGAGGCCTTCAACATCTAAGTAGTGCCAAGGAATCAAAATCAACATGTTGATAGGTTGGTAGTTTTGGGGACTCAGTTTGATATCCCAAATGAGTTGAAGAATCCCAAAGTATAACCACATGTTAAAGTAGTAGTGAGACCATCAGTGCCAAATAATGAGGCTCATTGGTAGGTCTTTAATAGTGAAAAATAGATTTCTTATTTCTTGTAGCAGGAGGTAGAGTTTTCCTTAATAAACTAAGGTAAATTTCAACATCGGTATGAGGATCAAATTATTCAACTAAGGTATAACAAAATTATTAAAGGGCCAATCACCCTTGAAAGTATTTTCCATGAGGGAGATGAAATGAGAAAAGACAAGGCAGATGTCAACTGATGAGGAGAATTATGAAAGAGTCCTTATTTTCAAGGATAAGCTCCTCAAGCTTGGGAAGGTAAACAATGAGGTAAAATGGCATGCTTTCATTAAACTTTTTAAGGGATATTTAGACATCTTCACTTGGGAATATAGTGATCTGAGAGGCTTTGATCTTATGACAGCCTAACACACTATAAAAATGGAGGCCAATGCTAAGGCTATAAGGTAGAAGCAAAGGACTGCCAATCCGAAAATTGAAGATCTAATGAGGAAAGAATTGGCCAAATTGATTGAATCTAATATCATTTTTCCCATCAAACACTTCTCATGGATAATCAATCTGGTACCTATGAGGAAGAAGAATGGTGAGATCTGATTGTGTGTTGACTTCAAATAATTGAATAGGGTCTCTTTAAAATATCACTACCCCTTACCATCCATAGAGTAACTCTTTTAAATGGCTTCTAGTTCATAATTCTTCTCTATTTTGGATG
Organism: Torreya grandis; assembly: GCA_037957365.1. Taxonomy (NCBI): domain Eukaryota; kingdom Viridiplantae; phylum Streptophyta; class Pinopsida; order Cupressales; family Taxaceae; genus Torreya; species Torreya grandis. Next base: position 1,014,998 of record JARHVA010000932.1, on the reverse strand, counting down.
GGAATTCAGGATACAACCAAGTGCTCGTAAGAGAAGAAAATAAATACAAGACTGCCTTCACCATAATGTGGTGCACATATGATTATTATAAGATTCCTTTTGTCCTATCAAATTTTGGGGCCACTTTTCAAAGAGCAATGGGAATGGCCTTCCAAGGAGTGCTAAATTAGATGGTGTTTATCTATTTGGATGACATAACAATTTTCTCCAAGAGGGCCAGTGATCACTTAGATCACCTAATATTGATCTTTGAAAGATGCAAGGATTTTAGGATCTCTTTAAATCCTAATAAATGTGTGTTTATTGTCTATGAGGGCAAACTCTTAGGATATATTATCTCAAAATAAGGATTAGCTATTGATCATGATAAAATAAGTGCCATCTTGGCCTTATCCTTACCCAAGAATAAGAAGGGACTCCAAAGTTTCCTTGGACAAATAAACTTTGTGAGAAGGTTTATACCTAGTTTTGCAAACTTGGTCAAACCCATCACTACCATGCTAAATAAAAACCAATTTTTCACTTGGTTAAATGAAGGTAAATAAACATTTGTAGCTATCAAACAAGTCATTGCCCAAGCACCCACACTCATGAATCCTAATTTCTCAAGAGATTTTATATTGTATGCCTTTTCTAATATTGACAATGTATCATCTATATTGATGAAAAATAATGGTGGACTTGAGAAGCTAATAACATTTTTTAGTTAAGGGCTCTAGGGGTATGAGGTGAGGTATACTTTCATAAAAAAATAAGTTCTTGTAGTAGTAAGAAGCCTTAAAAAGTTTATTCTAATGCTCTCCAATATCAAAATCTATCCTATGGTGTCTCATCTTGGAGTGAGATACTTCCTTCTTAACAAAGACTTGAATGAAAAGAGAGCTGGTTGGATTACCAAGGTCATGGAGTATGACATGGAGATCAAGGTCACTAAGCTAGTGAGAGGTAAAGGATTGTGTAAGCATATGGTTAATGCCTTTAATGAAGACAAAGAGGTTATATTGGTAACATAAGATAACTCATAAATAAATGAACCTCCACCTCACACTAGTTAGCTCTAGGATATGACATGTTTCTTAATAATAAGTGAGTGCCCACAAGGTATGGATAGGGCAAAGAGAAGGTATTTTAGACTTAAATCCATACCATATGCATTGGTTTATGGGGTTTTATTTATAAAATACCTAAATATATTGTTAATAAGGTGCATAGATGATGACTAAGTGACAAGGCTCTTGGATCAATTCCATGATGGGCCTACAGGGGGCATTTTGCTCTAAGGACTATAACAAAAAAAGTGATGAGATCTGGTTATTATTGGCCCAACCTCTTCAAGGATGCATATGCATGGGTAATAAAGTGTTAAAAGTGTGTTTTATTTGTGGGTAAGCAAATATTGGCAGCCCTTCCTCTCAACCCAATTTAGGTTGAGCAACCCTTCATGTAATGGGAGCTAGATTTCATAGGAATGATCAACCCTCCATCAATTACAAGGCATAGATGGGTTTTTATTATAACTGACTACTTCACTAGGTGGGTGGAATCCATTGCATTAAAATAAGCTAATGAAGGTGTAGTCCTAGACTTCTATGATAGCATTATGACCAGGTTTGGTGTTCCATCCACTATCATTTCTAATAATGCATTAGCGTTCCTCGATCTGAAAATGAGTGAATGGGATCTTAAGATGGGAATCTACCTCAGCACCTCTTCCAACTATTATCTTCAAGGAAATGGATTGGCTGAGACCACAAATAAAAATTTTATAAGAATCATCAAGATAACTATGGAAGAGAATCAGAGGATATGGCATACTAAACTAAAGATAGCCTTGTGGGCTGACAGGGTGATTCCTAAAGTTGTTATTAATAATTCTCCATATGTCTTAGTATATGGAAGGGAGGACAAGTTGCCCATTTATCTTAACCTACCTATATTATAACTATCCCATTAGTGAGAGTTGATGGAAGATGAGCCCATGCATGTGAGACTGGTAGAACTCATGGAGCTTGAAAAAATAAGAGACCTTGTAATGAAAACACTAGAATTACATCAAGCTCAATTAAAGAAAGCCTTTGACAAGAGAGTCATATTAAATGACTTCAAGGAATTAGATCTAGTCCTCAAGTGGGATTCAAATAAGGCCAAGCCAGGCAAACATACCAAATTTGATAGCTTGTGGAGTGGTCCTTATTTGATCTATGAATTCAAATAACATAATGCTTTTTAGTTGGCCTAAATAGATGGAGAATTACTACCCATCCTAGTCAATGGTATTGATATAAAGCCTTGTTATTAGAATATTTTGAAACCATTCTATATATTTTACTTTTTATATAATTTTTTAATGTTTTGTTCTAAGTGCCTTGTGCACATCCCTTTTCAATTGTGTTTCCCTTCCCTAAGTTCCTTGGGAATAGTGTTTATTTTATTCTTGTTGTCCTTATTACTTCAAGGGGAGTTTTCAAATAGGTTCATCCTTGTCAAATATAGTAGTGACTTTGTGCCTAATGGATCAAATAAGGCAAATGAGCTAGTTTCTCAAGCATAGCAGGCATGTTTCCTTATGAGTCACCAGAAATGTTGGCCAATTTTTGGCCCACATACCAAGGATTTAAATCAAGATCAATGTGGAAAAAATGAAGGGTCTAAGTATGTCTTCATGGTTTCCTAGCCTTCATAGAATCAAGCCTTCATAGGTTTAAGCACAAACCTAGAAGATCCTATAGACTAAAATGGCTAAGTATAAAATCTCTTATTCAGCCAAGTCTTTACTTGTTCATTCTTTCGGACTTTTTATGGAGACTAAGTGAAAGAAATTGTTTCAAAAAATTTGTCTAAATTTTTTTTTGAAAGGTACTTTTCAATTCTCCAAAGAAAATGGCACTTAAAATTTTTGAAAAATATATTTTCTTGGCAAAAGAGTCCATGTCAAAAACCCAAAGGATCCTTTCCCTTCCAAAAAGGGATTTCTCAAAATTTTGAAGGTTTATTTTCTTTTTGGGAAGGTATTTTTTAAATACCCAATGGTCCATTTCAAAAATCTAAAGGGTGTGTTCCTTTTGGGAAGGTTTATTTTCAAAAATCTCAAAGGAATTTTCTAAAGGACACTTTTCCTTTGAGAAAATTATCCAAGACAATTTTTCCAAAGTTATATTTCTTTCAAAAATTTTGTCCTGAAGCAAAAGACTTTTTCCAAAGTTGAAGGGTATCTTCCATAAGCCAAAGAAACTTACATTTTTTCCAAAAGGCACTTAGTAAGAAGTCTGAAGGTACTTTTTCAAAAAAGTGCCCAAGAACATAGCTAAAAGGTATTTTATAAAAATATGAAGGAAATTTTTTTGAAAGAATTCCTTTGAAAGGAATTCCTTTGGGAAGAAGTGCCAAAATAAAAAAACTAAAGGACCATTTCTCAAATGTCGAAGGGCATTTTCAAGAATACTGAGAGATACTTTCCTTTTTGAAAGGTACTTTTCAAAAATGTTGAAGGGTATTTTTCTTTTGGGAAGGATGTTTTCAATATTTTTGAGGGGACATTTTAGTCAAACCCAAAGGGTCCTTTCCTTTCAGGAAGGATGTTTTCAATATTTTTGAGGGGACATTTTATAAAAATCCAAAAAACATAAGGAAAAATCCAAAAAAAAGGGGAAGTGAAGCAAATTATTTCAAGAAAATTGTTTGAAAGAAAAAATCTAAAGACATGATTTTCTTCAGCCAAAGTGTCCATGAGAAAGTGCATAAGGAAGAAGTCTGAGTAAAATGAGCCTGAAAGAAAGCAAATTTCCATAGGAATTGGCCTAGATGAGATCCAACAAAGTGAGATTAGGTCAATGGTCAAAAAATCCAAAAGGCTATTTAGTTGAGGACAAGTGGCATAGGCACATTTAACTGGCAAAGATATTAATGGTTCATAAGAGTCTAAGCTCAATAGATCAATGGAGCAAGGGCAAGCTTAAATGGTAGTGGGACTAGGCAAATCAATGATGTAGAGTAAAGCATCAGATCCAATAACAAGGGAGATGAAAGGAGCTCAAGCAAACTTGAATTAGACCAAAAGCATTAAAAGGACCAAATGTTGCTAGTAAGGCTCTATGGAGGGAAAAATAGGCCTTTTAGACCTAATAAATATCAAAAGAAGCTATGCAATCTATTGAATTACATTGACATAAATTGATACAATAAAACCAATGTTTGTAGATTGGTTTTCCATCTATAAGAAAGATCTATTCTAGGTTTCAAAACATGAGCTGGTATATGTAATTAATGGATAAGCCTTCATCCTTCAACATGGCCATCATCTCTAACAAATATCCACTCAATATAGAAGCAACATGGCTCGATCTAGATTTAAAGATATGGGGATTTTGCCCTTATACATGTAGGACATGCAAAGTGAGGGAGCATGCCAAGTTTTTAATGCAAGGATCAAATCATTCACACTTGGTGGAGACATGCAGCTACCTATGACATATCTCTCTCAGCTCCAAAAATGGGAGACTTAAATACATGAGGGGATCAAGGAGATTTGTGGTGATCTTTGGCAGTTCATATCATGATCAAAGTAGTTGCATGCTTTGAATGCAAAAGAGCTCAAGGAAATAGTGGTGATTACAGACATTTATGACCCCCCTCTCCATTTTTTCACGTAATCCCCTTATTCTCTCATCCCTTTTTTCTATATATAGAGGATTTTGAGCCAAAAAATATATCCCTCAATTGGTGATAGATTTACTCTATCAAAATTTCCTCCTAACACTCTCTTGAAGAAATAAGATGAATTTTCTAATTCTATTTTAAAGCCAAGTGTACATTATTGGAGTTTTAATTTGTAGATATATGTCTCTTTTCATCATATATAAATTATCCACATATCTTTCTTTAATTATTTTAGTTCCTTGTAGGTTGTTTGAAGTGTCAAACATCGATGGCTTCTTGAAGTGTCATGAGCTTATAGTGTCTCATACAAACCTATTTCCTTATGTCCTTCAAATTATAGGGTTTCCCTTTGACCTCCACACAAAATACTTATGCTTGTAGCCTTGAGATAGGATCAGATTAGTCTATGTCTTGTTTGAATTCATTACTAGTCATTAAGGCTCCCAGGATGAAGTGAATTATTCCATCTTTGGTGCATCACCATCCTTATCTTAGGTTCCCCTTTCATGTTATGTTTCTCTCCCTTTTTCTTAGTCAATAGTAGATTCTAGTGTGGGAAACAAGCCAAAGTGAATCATATGAGGATCTAGCCTCAGTAAAAATCCTAGAGATTTAACCTCATTATAGAATACCCACAACCTGAGGGTGTTCCAATATTGTAGCTAGGAGTGAGAGAGCCTAAAAACTCTCCCACAAGGGTACAACTCTATACTACAACAAGACTCAAATATCAAGGATGCATTAGAAGCTAGAAATCATTGTGTGGTATTCGTTACCAGAGTTTGTAGACTATCAAGATGATCTTATTATAAAATATAAATGCTTGGAGTACTTTGTAAATTTTCACATGGTCTTCCTATTTTCAACTTGAGTGTATTTTTTACTAGAATAAATTCTGTGATAGCTTTAACTTCTATTTCCAAATCAATTAATTTTAATTATTTATTGGTTCCTATTATTGAAGATGTCCCTATTTATGTTTGATGTTGTATATGAGTAGTTCCTAATTTAGACTCCTTTATATGAGAAGGAAATCCTAATTTATCAACATCGATGTATTTACTTTTTAGCCATTTGAGAGTTTTACATAATATACCCTGGGTTTTATCAATGAGTGAAGTAGATTCTTTCTTGTGCAACTATACTTTTAGAATAGGTTTTGATTTAATTCCTTCTTCTTCATATATGGGGTCCAGTGCATCTTCATCATTAACTATATTTTCTTTGATCTTAAATATATAAAATTAAATAACTATTCCAAAGTGAATCATAAATAATCATGACTTTTCACATCTTTCTCATCATCATAATTCATCCAATAATTTTCAAATTGGTGCACATGTCAATATGAATAACCAAGAATATTATAAATTAGGCCTCTATCATTAATTTAAGGTCTTCTTTCAAATGACCAAATAGTAACTTGAGACATTTTATAATAAATCAATTTTTATTTTTTCAAAGAAGCATAAGTGTACCTGTGAACTAGGAATTTTTCAATAGAGGGGAGGTTAGTCTTGTGTTAGTCTCACAAAACAAATGAAATGAACACACTAAAATCTTAACACCTCTAGCCTAGACATTAGGGAGAGCTTAGGTAACAAAACTAAATGAAATCACAATAAAAAAAATAAAAGACATAACTCTTTTACCTTCCTTGGAGCTCCAAATGGCTTGTTGAATAGCTTACTTGGCATGTACATCAAGAAGTCTTTGACAATAGAGATTTCTTGGCTCCTTCTCTCCTTGGCACCTTCACTTGTGATTTATTGGCTTAATATTTTGGCATTATAACACTACTTGCATGATGATTATAGAGGAAATATTTTATAATAACTCTACAATATCCAATCTTAGAAATGAAGGGGTATAGCTTTGTGTTTATAATCTTAGTAATTAAATCTCACCCTAGGTGAGGTTAAGGTTAATTTTAGGCTTGGAATGAGTTCAAACTAACCATAGGTGAGTTAAATATAACTCTAATTGAGTTAATATTTATCACTTAATTATTATTTTTAATTAATAGGCATGGCTCTCAAATTATATATTTTTAGGATATTTTCAAAGAGCTTCACAAGTCATAAAGGCAAATGATGAAAGGCTAAGATATTTTGAATATTTGAATTTCCTTTTTTAGATATTTAGTAATTGTAAATGGATAATTCAACTAGTAATTTAATATTATTTATCTTGTTAATTGATTTTGATTAGAATTTTATCTCTTTCAAGATTTAACTAAGTGTGCAAGTACCCCACTTAATAGGTCCATAGGCCAAATCGATAGTTGTGATACTGCAAGGTGATTAGGGATGAATATGTGAGAGGTTATTATTGCATATGATAGAATACCCCAATTAAGGATGTCTCAACATGATTATAAGATTTTATGATTGATGCATATTTAAATTTGGGATGTTTAGTGATTCTTAGTCTTACTTTTCAATGGTTGGTAGGAATCAATCTAAAGTCCAATTGAAATCTAGTTGTGTCTAGTTTTAGGTGTCTACAGTTTGCCCCTATTTGGGAAGGTGTTGTAAGCTATAGGCACTATAACATATTTTTTAATAATTAAAAGGTCCTATATTCCTACTGTTACAATAGTAATGGATGAGTTATGGATGCCCCCTCAAGGGAATGATTATAAAAAATGGTCGATGATCAGTCCCTCAAAAGAAGGAAAATATGGAACCAAAAGGTAAAATGGGGTGGAAAAGTCTGATTTGCCCATAGGCAATTATAATCATTGGCATGGTGAGCTACCTTGCATAGTTAGATAAATAATATGATTTTCCCATACATAGTTATAATCATCAGCACAAATGGGACAAAAAAAAATGATTTGCCCAAAGGTGATTATAATCATTAAAAGGGAAAATAATGATTTTCTCATAGGAGTTTATAATCATTGGTAGGATAAAAATATGCCATAATTGGGTGGAGGATAGAGATAATGGTTTGCCCAAAGGTGGTTATAAGCATTATCACAATGAAAATGTGCCCTAGTTGGATAGATAATGATAAGGGTTTTGCTCATTGGTAGTTATAAATCATAACATTCAGGTATAGAAAAACATAATGATTTACCCAAAGGTATTTATAATCATTGGATTTGTGGATGGGATGATAAATAATGATTTTTACAAAAGTGGTTAAAATCATTGGCAACATAAATGGGATGATACAATGATTTGCTTAGAGGTAGTTATAATCATTGGTAGAATGAAGAAAGTGTGATAGCAAAGCAGATAATGAGGCTTACAAACTAAATCCATAGTCATGGAGGAAGAGTAATCCAGTGTAGAGGAGAAAGATGAATTTTGGAAACCTACTAGTATGGAGATGCACATCCTAAATAGCAAGGGTTAAAAAAATTGCATGATTTAATTACTCCATTTGAGAATGATTGGATTAGATCAAGAATTTTTTAGGTGCTAACGAGTGCCGCAACCTCATTACTTGTAATATTTCTTGATTTGGGTTTTTATATATTATGTGATGGTATGCATTACGATATAATACCATGATAACTTGGCCAAAATATGCATAAGGACCAACACATGATCCAATAATCAATAAAAAATAATGTACCAATGATAAAAACCATGATGACAATGGTGATGAATGAATATGTATGGACTTAAGTATATAATTCAAAAGGAATCATCTAATGAATGCAAATATACTAACTCAATGCACAACAAGAAAGAAAACAAATAGGCAAACAAGCAAATAAGAACACAACAGAACACTAAAAAATGAAAAAGAAAGATAAAATAAAGGAAATAAAAGAAAACAAAGACAAATATTGGTTAATCACAATGTTAGTGAAAACAACATGATATAAACAAAATAATAGACAATTCCCCTAGGATATATGAGATAATGACATAAAAAATGAGGGAATAGAAGAAAGAAAGGGGTGTCTGAGCTAACTCCAGATATACTAAGTAAATGGATGTTGCCTACATAATTTCATGGACATAAGGTCCAACATAAACTTTAAGCCAAATGTAGTTCTCCCAGGATATGGGATAGAATAAAATGATGATAATATAAACATGATTGTGTTATAAAGGGAAAATGGAAATGGGATCACAAAATGGTAAGAGTGTGTGGTGTTAGGCTAGTAAGGATGGGGAAACTACATGACAAGTGGTTTCTTGTGAAATAGCTAGGGGTCCTAGAATCCTTAAGGCAAAGAAGTGGTTGATGATGATTTTTAGGATTTTATAGATCACTTTACAAATGTTTTTGGAATTTTTGAAGCATCTCAACTCCATAGAGAATGATGAGAGACTAAATGATCTAAATCACAAAATAAGGATAGTTCAAATGTGGAATTTGCCTGAAAATGATGAGAGTGTGCTAAAGGGGTGACTGAGTACACCTCAACATAAATTGAGCACTACCTACATAGTCCTAATATATGACCTCAAGTCACTATAGTTTTTCCTTATAATAGAGGAATCTGACTAGGTAGTATTAAATTCACAAAATAAGCAAAGTAGGCAAATGTCATAGTATGGCATAGGAATTGCAAGGAAGGACTTTAATGTATGACAAAAGTGTTATTTTTAATTTTTCCATAGGTATTTATAATTAGGAAATAATGGCATAAGTTAATGATACTAATTTTCCCATAGATGGTTATAATTAGTAGCATGATGAAGGGACTCTAATTTTCCCAAAGATAGTTATAATCAAGAATACTTAGAATAAAATGAAATACAAAATGAAGGATACAATTATGAAAACATTGTCATATAGTTCTAAAAGATGGCCTCTATCTAGAATACAAAATCAACTTCTAAAACTAGATTTGAACCCTATTATTGAAGGTACCCAAAAAAATCAATGGAGTGGAACCAAGGTCAAAGGGTTGGGTAGGGAGGGTAAAAACAATTTTGGTTGATAGGAAAGGTATGGTAGAATGGTATATGGTATGGTACAAAGAATAATGTTGATATTATAGTATAATGAAAATGGACCTCACAGACAATATTACATGTCTTTCAAGTGAAGTAGCACTTGAGGTGTATAATGTTCATCAGCTCATCAAGTTCATCCCCATTTGGTATAGCAAGCCTGTATGCTCTAGAGCCATAATTTGTAGCAATGATATAGATACCTACCCAATTATCTTTGAAATTGACTTTGTGCTTCTTCTTAGCCATCGTATTCTATTGGTTTTATTTGAAAACAAGATTACCAAGCTCAAAGTCTCTATGTTTGACTCATCAATTATAGTGGCCATGGAGTCTATTCTGGTATGCTTGAAGATTGTTGACTGTGACCATGTGTTTTCATCAACTAAATCTAGCTCTTGTTGGTGATCTACTCAGTAGTCTTCATCATCCAAGACATGTTTTATCAAGATGAATAGAGAAGGAAACTCAACCTCAATCAAAATAATGGATTTATATGGAGTGGCTCTTATTGGGGTACAATAATTAGTGTGATATGCCCAGAGGGCATGGAAGATTTAGAGATGTCAATCATGGCCAGCATCATTGATAATATTTTTAAGGATGTTTACAATGGTTTTTTTGGATGCTTCTGCTTGGCCATTACCTTATGGGTAATATGTGGTAGAAAAATGTTGAGTAATGTTGTACTAGGCACATAACAATTTGACATCTTTGTTTTGAATGATCCACCATTATTAGATCAAATGTCAAATGGGATACCATAGTGGTAAATGATATGGTTGAAGATGAACTTGGAAATTTTTTTTCCAATCATGTAAGTGAATGGTATAACTTCAACACACTTAGTGAAATATTTTTTAGCAGTAATGATGTGTTTATATCCATCATATGAGGTTGGATTAATCTTCCCAATGAGATTGAGGCCCCATATAGTAAATTTCCATGGTGTAATCATTGGTTTTAGTATTTTGGCTGGGGTATGAATCAGATTGGTATGCTCTTGACATTTTTCACTCTTTTAACATATGTAGTTGCATCTGCATCCATAACTAGCTAATAATATCAATACATAAGAGATTTTTGGCTAAGATGGCCCTGCTTGTGTGGGATCTATATAATCCTTCATGAACTTCCCATAATTCTAATGTTTATTCTACCAAATTCAAATAATGAAGCATAGTTTCATCAAAGTTATGGTGTTAAAGGGTCAATCCAAGTAAGGTATATCATGAGGCTTGGTCGGTAAAATCCTTTTATTGTTTGTGGGATAGGTAAGGTGGCATAATATGGTCATATATGTAGGCAAAAAGTTCATAATACTATATAAAGATGGGACAAAAAATATCATAGATCATTACAACCGCTAAAGGTTTATGAGTAGGCACTATAATATTCTTAATAAGGAATTGATATTATTTTTCCTTGTCAATGTGGTGAATCAAAGAGCTAATAGTGGCCATGACATCTACTATTCTATTAATGGACCTTGGTATGTGTTCAAATTGTATTTCATCAATCTGTTATTTGAGAGTGTTGATCATGGCCTTATATGGCACCATCTTATCATCCTTGGTTTGAAAATGGTTTATAACCTAATTTATGATTAATTGAGAATCACCATAAACCTTGAGATGTTGGATATTCCATTGTACTACTTGATGAATCCCTATAATGAGTGTTTTATATTCAACCATGTTGTTAATACAAGGAAATCTGATATGGATTGATTTAGGGATAAGATCCCCTATGGTGTAATAAATAATAGTCCTACCCATGATCCATGTGTTGTGAATAATACATCAAAAAATAGCTTCCAATACTACTGCTCAAGAGGTGTTTCAATGATGGTTATAATGGACTCATCTAGAAATTGAAAAGTTAGAGGTTTGGTATCTACAAGGGGATCTTCATAAATTGGATCTATAAGTACTTATCCCTATATGGCCTTTTAGTTGACATATTCTATCTCAAACTTAGAAGAATTATCCATTTATCCATGCGACCTTCTAAAACTATCTTGAATAGTAGATACTTGAGCAGATCTACTTTGGAAATAACTATGGTATTTTTTATTTAGCATGTAATGCCATAGTTTTTGAGTTGTAAAGACCATAACTAAATATTATTTTTCAATAGGTGTATAATTTTTCTTATACATGAATAGTGTATGGCTTAGATATTACACGACATGTTATTTTCCATTATCATCATGCTAAGTTAGAAGTACCTCTAGGGCTTTCTCTATGGTAGATAGGTACAGTAGAAATGGTTTATCTAGCATAGGTGGAAATAAAATAGGTAGATTGGCAAGATATTCCTTTAGGTGCTAAAAATATTTTTGAAAATTTTCATCCCAATGAAATGTGACACCCTTCTTTAGTAAATGTATAAATGGATGGAGTTTTTTAGCTAATTAGGATATGAAGTGTCTGATAGACTAGATCTTTCCCTATAAATTATATATCTACTTTCAAATTTGAAGGTGGTGACATGTCCATAATGGCTTGGACTTTTCCAGGACTAACTTCAATGACTTAGTAAGACATAATGAAGCCTACAAATTTTCTTGAATTAGTTCTAAAAACATACTTGTTAATATTGAGTCAGACCTTATATTCATGCAACTTCTCAAATATCTTTTTGAGTGCAACTAGATGATTGGAAATGGTATTTGATTTACCTAATATGTCATCGACATAATCTTCAATAATGGCATGCATCATATCATTAAATATGATGATCATGGATCTTTGGTACATGGCCCCAACATTCTTGAGCTTAAAAGGCATAACCTGATAACAAAACATTCCCCAGGGAATGGTAAACACTATTTTATGTTGGTATTCTAGCATAATATTGATCTAGTTGTATCTTAAAAATCCATTCATTAGTGAAAACATTTCATACCCCATTGTGGAGTCAACTATCATGTCAATGTTTGGTAGAGAAAAGTCATCCTTGGGGTAGGCCTTGTTTATATCTTTGAAATCAGTGTAGATTTTATTCCTTCTAGCTTTTTACTAACTAGCACAACATTCAAGATCCACTCTAAATATTCAATCTGTTGAATACATCTCACTTCTAAGAGATTTTTAACTCTTTATTTACTAATACAACAATGCAAGGATGCATCTTGTGTAATTTTTTATTCATAGGCTTGGCATCATGATGTAAAATAAGGTGGTGTATAACCAAGGTGGGGTCCAAACCTAACATGTTTAAATAATCCCAATTAAATATGTCAATAAATTCTCTCAAAAGGTTTAAAATATTTCACATTCCTCCTTGGTGATGAGCATGCCTAATTCAATCTATTTCAGGTCATCTAGAGTCCTTGATGTTGACTTTTGTAGTGACTTCTACAAAGAGAGTATATCCATCTTACAAAATGGTTGGAAATGATTGGAATTGGCCTAAAATGATAAAGTCCTATATTTTTATTGGTTCTTTAAGTTCACCTAAATAAGATGAATCAAAATCTCCCAATGGTAGGGATGACCATGTTACAAATATTGTTGGAAACTCTTGGATAATTTGATCAAAGGCATGTTATTCTTCAGAACTAAACTACCATATGACACCTCCTAAAATGTCTAATCATTTTATTACCATGACCAATTAGCCTCTATAAAATCAAAAATTATTTCCTTCCCCTTATCTTCTTTGGGCACTGTATCCAAGCCAAAATAGTAGTTATAAATTTCTTACTTGGCCTCCAAATGTTCACAATGTTCGTAACACTACAAATCTCCATTGATGGTGACCTCCATACCTGAGTGAGAAAACTTGAGACAATGGTACAATGTTAACAAGATTTCATGAATTTCATGTATCCAAAGCCTACCCAAAAGAAAATTATATGATAAATTAAGGTCTAACACTTGGCATAGTATAGCATGGGTCAAGGGCCCAATGATGACTAGTAAGCTAATGGTACCTTGTGATTCCTGATCTTCATTGTCAGAAGACTTGATAGTGACCATTTATGGATGGAGATAATCTAGTGTGTATCTAAGATGCTTTATGAGCTTTAGAGACACAATATTTAGTCTTGATTCATTGTCTATAAGGACACTCTTCAATTTATATTACAAAATGATAACTTTAATGTATAATGTATTATTATGGAGAGGTCCAAGGGATGACATATCACTTTGGTTGAATGTTAACTATTGGCCTAGGGATAGATGTCTATCCAAAGTTTGGAATTTGTTTGGTCTTATGTTGTTTGGAACTTAGGATTGGCCTAAGAAATCTGTTAAGATGTTCTTATAGATTGTTGACATATACAATAAATCCAAAATGGAGATTTGTGCAGGCATCTTTTGAAGTTATTCCACAATGTCAAATATCTTCTCCTTTATAGCATTATATGGCTTGTTCCTACCCAGAATGGTGTGTTGGATGGGTTCAGTGGTAGATTTTTATGGGACTATAATGGTAATATTTGACCACTTAGTTATGATTTCATAATCAAGATTAGATATAAAAGCATTTTTACCATCAAATTATGGTGGAGAGGGGCTAGATAAGATAAGTCTTTATTTTTAGTGCACTTATATGTGGTCACGGGTCAATGGTGAGATATCTTTATAAGGTCTAAATTAGTAATCCTTGCTTGTTTGCATGCTTATATTTGGTCCCAAGTCAAGGAAGGATCACTGACATAGGTTAGTTGATTATAATTATTTAGCAATGGTCTTATTTAGTTAGAACTTGGTATTCAATTGATGGTAATGGTGGAAATATGACCTACCACAATATGACCTATAACTTTTTTATAATCATGTGCAATTACATGATAAGTTTGTTGGTTATTGGCATCATTCTAGGCTTAGTTCCATCCACTCAATTGATGTTGTTTTTTTGTTAAAATAATTTTTATTATTTTCATGGTTGGTATTATTGTTGATGTTGTTCAAGCCTTTATTTTTATTAATGTTGGTTATTATTTTTATGTTGAGAAAAAGGGTTTTGGTAAATACCTAGGTTTAGATTGGATGTATAAGCTCTATTAGCCAATGTTATCTCCCAATTTTCTAACATATTTTAAATTAGATACTTGATTTTCACACGACATAAATTATGTCCATGAACATGATGGTATTCATAGAACTTATTCTCTCAATACTAGTCTGGGTAAGGAATACATTCAGGATAGTGCTTCAATATTGGCTAACTAATAAGATTAGTAGTGGCTAGTTTGAAAAAAATGGCTTCAATAGGCTCTCTAAGGTCACTAAAGACTCTATGAGTAGAAAAAATTCTCCTTAGAGGAGGGGTTTGAAAAGGTAATGTTTGTTGCATTTATTGATTAGGTTTAAGCTACTGCAAACGTTGCACTTGATGAATAGGTTGTTGGTGAGGAGTAATTTACATTTGTTATGTAGGCTATCAATATAGTGTTTACATCATTTAGACATGTCATGACTCAATTACACCATTTCTAATAACATTATTATTGTAGTTTAATTTCTTAGACTTTTCATAATTATTGGCCTAGACAGGTGTTGATGTTTGCACTTGGACTTAGTTTTGGTTATTTTTTTGGTTTTGGATTTGATTTTGGTTTGATGAGGTTAACTTGATAATCCCTTTTTTAATAAGGTATTTTTTAATAAATAATCCTTTGTCGATGATCTCTTATAAAGTGTGTGCATATTGTAGCTATAGATGATAAGATATCTCACTGTGCAATTTTTTGGTAAACACAGTGGCTAATTACTTATCTAATAAACTATCGGTGAAGTGGCTAGTAAGTGATCTCCATAATTATAGATAACTTGAAAAAAATTCATCAGCCTTTTATTTGTATTGATTCAATTCTACCAGTGAAATATCATGTTTGATATTGTAAGAGAAATGTTACACAAACTTGTCTGAAAGATCATAAAAATTAGATATTGGGATTTTTTGGAAATTTTAGGAAACATTCCAAAGCTTGTCCTATGAGACTTCAAGGAAAAAATAGTAGGAGGTATATGTCACTATAAGACATTGGATGGAAAGTGAAAAATAATTAAATTAAATGGGCCTTAGGGTCTCCTTTACCCTTGTACTTGTCAAACTTTTGTGGTTTGTACCCTGGAAGAAATGGTATTTATAGACACTCCATGTTAAATGGGTAGGAACACATGTCATCCAACTTAAACTTCTTGGTATGTTTCCTAGCTTAGATGGTGGAAATTTCATCCTTCATTTTCTATAGTTTTTGTGCCAAGAAACTAGATGGAACATTAGCTTGAGGTGGAAGTTGGGCAGTCAAAGGTGGATTACCTTGACTAGGGTTAATGGAGGCATGGTTTGTTGTGGAATGTCAGTTTAGTTAGGGAACCAACCATGAATATGCATTCATGGATTGGGATGTTATTATTAAAATTACATGCATCATGGTATGATATTATAGTTTGGATTAGGTATATAGGCCTCATTTTAGGGAAATTGTGGTTGAGATGAAAGGATATGACTCAGGGTAAAGTGTTGTACCTATTATGGTTGAGTAGGGACTTGATGTCAACTATTCAAACTTGGTTGAATAAGGGGAACTTTGTGTGAAACAAGGCCCTATTATTGGATTTGTGACACATTTAGAACAAAATACAATTATTGCCTAATTGTTACTTGTTGAATAGTAGTACCTCTTTATTGCATAAACACTTGTTGTGAAATAGATGCTTATTAGGTGTTCAACATTTGTCACTAACCAATGGACATACGTTTTTTATTAGATAACATTTTCAATGGCAAAGGCATGTTGATCTATGACTATTGAGGCATATTTATCACTACCTAGTGAGTTGAAACATTTATTTCCCCTTATTGAGGTGGTATAATGTTTTGCCTCTGTTGCATTGGTATACTAGACTATGCCTATTATTGTGGAACATTAGTCATCAACTATTATAGTGGAGGAAAATTTATCACATTATGTTGAGGCACAACACTATTTTGATCTTAATTATTTAATCCTTGATGTTGTATGCTTAATGAAGTAATTGGTTGAGGATTAGAGGTAGTTTGTTTAGATGTAGGAGTTCTTACCCCTTATCATTATGAGCCACTTATGGTGTTTACTAAAGGCACTTGTTGTGGAGTTTTTGTTCATGTAGTTACACCACTTTGGCCTGGATTGGATGACACTTTCATGTTATCCATTATGTTTAGCACATTTGTCTGCATAGAAGTAGTAGACACTTCTTTGATAGATGGGGCATTAAACATGTTTGAAATTGAAGTTATTTGCACATATAGGTATTTACCCAAATTATCCTGGCTTATTAATTCAATTAAAACTCTTGTTAAAGGAGCTAAATCAATGAAAGGATCATTTGACATGGCCATGTTATTAAAGTTACACACTAAGTTTAAATAGGTTTGATATGTTGTTTACATTTGTATAAAATGGTCCTCCATGAAGACCTTTCCTATGATAAGAATATTAAGGTGTTGATATGACATTGGAAGTAGTACTTGAGGATTGATATAAGAGGCATGTTCAATGGTTTGGTTATAAGGTATAGTTAAAGGCACTCTAACTAGACCAGGTAAATTTTCATGGAGGAAGTCTATTAGAAACTTGGCCCCTACCTTTGTGGCTCTAATTAAAAATTCATCCTTATTTGTAATCAAGTGATAATAAAAAATATAAGGATCATATTTCAAAGGCATTTTGATGTAGTACGGTTATTTTTGAGCTTAGTTGACAATTGATGATACACTAGAAAGGTATTATGTTATTTTTTCTTGGTCCTGCTTTGAGTATGGAGGTGTGTTGACCAAATAGTGGACTAAATTATCTTGGATTTTTTCCCTGAATTGAGTGTTTTAAAGAGGATAAATATCCATCTCATAAACTACATCATCACAATAAGGGTCTTGAACAAATTCATCTTGTGTTACCACATTATTATATCCTAGATTGTACATGGATATACTAAAAGTATAGCAAGACATATTCAAGTCAATGATTAATGTTTCACAAAAAAGGCTTAGATTTATACAAACTCTAAAAAATAATTTCTAAAGGACTAATGGTTCAAACTTGGTCTAACTTGGTCTAAAAGAGGAGTTGTATTTCTAAAATGGTTTATGATAAAACTTGGTATAAAATAGTCTAACATCAAATGTCTTACACATAAGGTCAAGTAGATGAAATAAAAACAAAATGCCAAAATATAGGTACAAATTATTTCAAACAAGTCTAATCTAAATAAAATAAAAGTTGATAGGTCTTTCAGAGAAGGCACAAAAGCTAGGCTCAAAACAAGCATGTACTAGGTCTTTTGAAAAAGGCACAAAAACTTGACTTTAAACAAAATAAGGTAAGAGATTTAATCTAACAAATTTGAAACACTTTGACATAAACTAGGAATTTATATTTAATAATGAACTTGGTCATTTAGTATAAGGCATAAAACCCTAGGCATATAGAAGATAGATTGCTTCCACAAATTTAGGCACAAACAATAGTGTTCAAATTGAATAATAAATTAGGATAAGTTTCATAACCCAAAAGAGAAAGATTGATGTTTAGGCCAAAATTACACAAGGCATAGGCATAAATCAATCAATGTTTGGATTTGAACTAGTTAAGTCTAATTTATCAGCTTAGAAAACTAGGCTTCTTTAAATAAATAATAGTCTAGATAAATATGAATGACATAATGACACTAGGTAAATATCTAAAAGACACACATGGCATTAGCTTTGAAATTGGAATTTGGACTTAAGGAAAATAAGTCCTTTGAAATAATTTTAACAACATAACAACATTATCATGCTTTAAAGATATGACCAATTATTTGTTTTAAGACTCCAAGGTACAAAACTTGGGAAATGAATTTGGCAATGTAACGACACCCTTTCCAATGAAGTGACAACCACACACAAGGGTTGATAAAAATACTAAGTCACATGCATGATATCATAGTGGGAGGCATAAAGTTTCCTCAAATAAAATAATTATGTATAAACAAGACTTGTTTTTGTTATGGTAAGACATAAATTATTTAGACTCAAGACCATGAAATAAAGGATAAAATGATATAAACACCCAAGTATAATGTCCTAAATCCTAAAAATGACAATGTTTCATAATACTATCTAATTAAATAAATATACTCCCTCTTGAGAGGATTTTAATTATTAATCCAAAAAGTAAAAGCACATAAAAATTAAGGTTTTAGGCACTCTCTTCTCTCAATAATTTATATTATGATATGGAAATTTAGGTTACTCACCCTACATCAACAGTATGTCTACAGCAAGTGGGGTTGTTCTAAACTATCAATTTTTGTTCATTTCTTGATGGTCCCAAGTGTGGTTAACACTGGAGATTCAATCACATCATTTAGATCTGTGTCAATTGACTTATTGTGAAAAGGTCTTATCCTTTTCACAACCACTACATCCATCATTACTCAGTGTAGTGTGATGTTCGAGTTGATCATACATATCAAGGGTAGTAGTCACTAATGGAGGTAGTTTAACCACTCAAACTACCATCCTAGAGATTCACCAACTAAATTTATATACCCCACTATGGAGTGGGTTGAAATGATGCTAGGAGATGAATTCCTAGGTCAACACTTCCATAGTGAACTTGTGAAGAGGTGAACTCCCACTCAAAGCCAAAATGCATGAAAGATAAAAGACAAGTGAAAATACTTTATGGTCATTTTGGGGTCACCCAAACCATATGAATTTGGGGAGGGCCTTAGTGACTTTATTTTAAAGGTTTAGACTAAAGAAATGAAAGGCAAAGAATGAGCACTTTTGATCACCTAAGTTATCTAAAATGGATATGGGGAGAGCATACACACATCACTCATTTTGTTTAAACAAACAAATTTTAACAAGTGTAAAACAAAAAACTCTTACGAGTATGTAACTAAATGTGAAAGTTCATTTTATTGCACCAAAATGAGATGTGTTCTGAAATTTTTGGCCCCTTGGAATTTTTTTTTTGAAAACTTAAAAAAAGAAAAGATGATTTAAGCAAGAAAATTATTAAAACACCAATTATAAATGTGAAATTTGAAATTTAGAAGTGTTTTAAATGTTTCCTTGTGGCCTTTGGGTCCTACAAAACATGTTAGAGGGTCCTTGTACTTAGAAGCACATTATTGATGGACAAATGACTTCCCAAATCTTAATCTTGAGTTTTTGGTTTTTTACACAGTGTGCAAAACTATAGAACATAGATCAATTCCATAACTCACTCTTCAAAAATTCAACTATCATCACAATACCGTAACTTGCAGTTAAATAGAGTATTAAAAGCAATATCTCTACTCAAGTGATAAAATCACTAAAATAAATATAATACCTATACTATGAAAATCATAATTTTGTAACTTAACATAGTTAGCATGAAATTTTTAGCTCCCAAATTTTATAAATTTAGGAAATATCACAAAAATTTAAGCAATATCACTAAATTTATTATGATATTGCAACTTTCAAACTTACAATATTGCAATATCACTTATTTTATGGCAATACTGCAACTTCAAAAGTTATGATATTATAATATTGTAACTTCCCTAAAATAATGAAATAGTTAGTATAAACCTTGATAGTTAATTTATAAAAATTATATAAATAATATAAACTCACAACTATGTGAGTAGTGATATTGTGCAATATTGCAATTCTAGAGCAAAACCACAACTACAAGGAGCAACTTTATGACTTCCAAAAAAATATATTTTGGATTTTAATTTTCACATATTTTGGTCATGAAGATCAATTTTTTACATGAAAATCATTATTATAATGCTCTTAAATGCCTTAGGAGAAACTTTGTGGGGTGCGTATCCTACTAGGCATGCCAACATGTGAACTAGGAATTTTACAATAGAATGGAGGTTAGTCTTGTGTTAGTCTCATAAAATAAATGAAATGAACATAATAAAATCCTAAAACCTATATCTTAGACACTATGGAGATCTTAGGTAACAAAATTAAATGAAAGTACAATAAAAACATAAAATAAATAACTCTTTTACCTTCCTTGGAGCTCCAAATGGCTTGTTGAATGACATGCTCAGCTTGTGCATCAAGAAGTATTTGAAAATGGAGGTTGATTGGTTTTTTATGTATTTTAAATCATGTCTCCAATGTGTCCAATATTTTTTATGATTTGAAATTATTCTAGTATGTCAATGACAAAGTGTGCCTTAGTGATCATACATAGACCTTGTAGTGTTTACTTGGTTAGGCAAGATGATGGATGTTGATGATGTGTTGAACATGATTGATGGGTCATATGGGGTGTAAGGAGTTCTTTTTTTAATTTTGGAAGTGAAATTAACCCATCTAGTTAATTTAGATCTCTTATAGTGTTTTATTCCATGTGTTTATAGTATTGAGAGTGGGTTTTGTCCCCCATGAGGGTTTCTCACATAATTCATGTGTTATGTGCTTTTATCTTGCATGATTTTCTTCATTCATTGTAATTAATGGTTTATATCCTTCATGAATGATTATGATGAATGGTTAAGATTTTTAAGGATTGAAATTAAATTTGATTTACCTTTATCACTGATCCATCCCCCACTTTCAGTGATTGTACCTCTAACATTGGCTCCTTCTCTCCTTGGCACCTTGGCTTGTGATTGCTTGGCTTAATATTTTAGCATTATAACAATAATTACATGAGGATTATAGAGTAAATCATGTATAATAACTCTATAATATCCAAGATTATAAATGAATGGGTATGGTCATGTATTTATAGCCTTAGGAATTAACTCTCACCCTATGTGATTTAAGGTTGAGATCAGGCTTGGAATGGGTTCAAAATAACCCTAGGTGAGTTAAAATCTAACTCCAATTTAGTTAATATTTGTCAAGTAATTATGATTTTTAATTACTAGGAATGGCTCTCAAATTAGATATCTTAAGATATTTTCAAAAATCTTCACAACTCATAAAGGCAATGATGAAAGGCTAGGATATTTTGAATATTTGATATTCCTTTTATAGATATTCATTAATAGTAAATGGATAATTTAAATAGGAATTTAATATTATTTATATTTTTAATTTATTTTGATTATAATTTTATCTCTTTTAATATTTTATTAAGTGTGAAATTACCCCACTTAATAGGTCCATAAGCCAAATTGATAGTTGTGATGTTGAAAGGTGACTAGGGATGAAACTATGAGAGATTATTGTTTTAGATTAAGGTAAAAATAGGTTTTGAAGGGGGCCCAAAACCCTATACATCAGAAGAGAGATAAACCTTAAGCACAACCAAGTTATAAAATAGCCTGGAACCGGTAAAAGCAAGACCAAATTAACCAAGAATCTGAAAACAACAGTCAAGAGCTGGACAAACTATTAATATTTTTTTTACAAGACCGAAGTTTCATATCTAGAGGGGGGACCAAAGGCTTAGACTTCTTCCTCTTAACTGCTGTCCAACCATCCTCTACCTTAGCTGCCTCAGCAACCTAGTCCTCAGAAGGCCATGATCCATGAAGTCCAGGGGGCAACGATGCCTCAGCAATATCCTTTCGAGAACCAGCCAACTTTTGGCTCCTAGGAGAATCCTTCAAAATAGGTGGAGGGACCACCACCTCCTTAGTAATTGGTTCAGAGAGATCACATAATCCAATCTCCACAGTACCTTCAACAGGATTTGACTCCAGTGGAGTCTCCTGATTCATCGATTCAGAATGGATACTCTTTTCATTCTCATTCTCTGAATCAATCAAATCTTCCTTGGGTTGTTTAGCAAAATAATGTTCATGATCAGCTTCAGACCACCAAGAAGGTGATCTTCTAGATTTGGATTTCCCTGCAGTACACCGGGCTGCAACGTGCCCCGTCAGGTGACATTTTTTGCATCGAAAAGGTAAACCTTCAAAATCTAACATTTGTGTCCAAGAACTCCTAGGGGAGTCCAGACAAATTGCCTCAGGAAGGCCCTTAGAAACATCCATCTCAACCATTAGGCGTGCACAGGTCGAGTGGTAAAACCTCTTAGTTTCTTCATCCTCAAATAAAAACTCCCCTATAGCATTTATGATGGTTTTAAACACCGATACATGCCATAGATGTATTGGTAAATTAGGGAGCCGAACCCAGACAGGGATCTTGTTGAAGGTTTTCATGAGAGGATTGAAATCCATATGCCACCATTTGGCCATAAGAGGGTATTTACCCTGCCATAAAAAATTACTGTTGGACAGAATAGTCCTCCTATCCTTAGAGTTTTGGAATAAAGCTAAAAAAAACCTTTAACACATGGGTATATTTCAACATTTCCATCAATCAGTGGCAGCCAGGTATTGGAGATCCAGCCATGTAGATCTGCAAGAGAGGGCCAGTAGCCATGAAATCAAAAAATATCCCCATACTCTGAAAAATATTCTACCCGAATAAAGATTGCTTCAACTGTATCAGGATCTAGATTTACCCTAACAAGATTTAAAGCACTTATTGGTGAAACGCACGAACTCCCAGTAGAAGCTTGATGTTTTGCGTCATGTATTTTAGCTTCAAAAGTTGCCACATCTGCATAAGTTCTTCCCTTTGAACCAGGGACAGAACCAATAACAGGGGATCTTTTTGCTATATTCATAACTGGAAAAGAACCCCCTTCTGCAGAAGAATGGGCAATTAGGATCCTTTCCCCATTTATAGGTGGAGTCCCTTTCATAGCATAAGCCACAGCCACACTAGCCACCAGATCAACGGCTACCTGGTTCAGGATTTGGGTTCACACTCGCGCACACGCGCGCTCGTCATTCAAATTCTCCATCGAAAATATTATCTTCCCTATGAGAGGTTATTGTTGCATATGAGAGAATACCCCAATTAGGGATGTCTCAACATGATTCTAAGATTTTATCAATGATTAACAAGAAAATTTATGATTTTTAGTGATTATTAGTCTTAATTTACAATTACTGCTAGAATCAGTTTAAAGTTTGATCAAAATCTAGTTGTGGCTAGTTTTAGGTGTCTACAATACCAACCAATAGAAGTAGATAATTTTATTTTAGACTTATGTTTATAAGAAAAAAATTTGTGTGATTCAATAAATTATCTTACTATTTCCATTAAGGCTCACTTGTCATCCACATACCTCAAGAGCATATATGGAGTAATTTTGTAGCCACAAATTCTCAAGTAGGTGAAAGTTGAAAACTGCATGAACCAAGCTCCTTATTTAGACATATCTATAGAATCTTGAATTTTTAGAGTTATTTTCTTATGGGTCTCCTTTATTAGGGTCCCAAATGTTGAAACTTGATGAATATCACCTTCCTTTGAGAAAAACTAGACCCTGAATTATCCTTATGAAGAAAGATAAAAATTTGTCCTTGTTCAAGCAAGGAACAAATTTTGGGGTGTGCATATGCAAAAGGAAGAAATTGAGAGTGTGTTTGATAGATGATTAGATTCGTATAGTATTCTTGATACATGATATGAGATGTACACAGATAGGTATGAAAGTTTAATAAGGTGTATGATAAGGTATTAGATTTTGATAAGTGTTTAGGTAGGCTTTTTAATCTAATAGAATACTTGATAGGTTGTTTGATTCTAATGATGGTTTAAGCAACCTTAGGTTTTGATAAATGTTTGGGTAACCTTTAAAATATGATGGCATTTAGAACAAAGGGTTAGAATTTGGATGATGTTTGGACAAGCAAAAAACCTCAATAGGGTGCACATTGGAAACATGAATCTTGAAAAATGCTTTGGGGATGATTCTAAAATAATTATTTAAGCAATTTTATCAAATATTGATAAAATTCTAAAAATATCAATGCCAAATCAAACAAATGAAAACCCTAGCTTCTGTTGATGTTGATAAATTAGGAAGAGTTCTACAATTTCAAATATCACATTAAGGAAAGATTGCAAATTAGGGTATTAAAAATGGTTTAGAAATGATGTAAATAAATGAATTTAAAACTAGGTTTAAAAACCCTCATGTGTGTGAGGAAAATTTGAGAATTAATGACATAAAACTTAAGGTGCATGAGTTAGCATTGGGATCTATAGGAGTGTTTAGTAACATGTTAATATCTAAGGAGTGAATATGAAAAATTTGGAGTATGAGATGGTACTTGCAATAGCATCGGGTTCCATGGTGTACATGGGCAAGTATTGACATCCTATGCATGTTGGAGCAAGGATTAGGGTCTAATGATGTGCTTGATAAGGATCGGGTTCTACAATATACCTAAGCATATATTAGAATTTGAGGTGTGTCTAGACATGTGATGGATTATGATAACCTGATATACGATAATAAAAAATATGGGGTGTGTTTAGTAGGTGTTAAAAAGCTGACAAGGCTAAGGACTTAGCCAATTTTACATTTATTCTATTCTATTTTCAAAATTTTGACCAATTGTTGACTTTTGATAATGAATTATTCAAACAAGACATTTTTTACTTAATATTAATAAATTTGACCATATTTGACTTAAATTAACCATTTACAATCAAATTAATTAACATTCCTATCTTTTTTATCTCTATTGAAAAACTAGGATAACATTTGGCTCCAATTGGGGACCTCAAATTATAAGGGATAAGAGAATATCTTTAGACTCTAGTTTTACATACAAGTGTATTTTGATTGGGTGAATAATTTAACTTTTGATATAAAGATCAATTTATGATAGAGAAGGTAATTACAAAGGTAATAGAACTGACTCACAAGAAGAAGGACATGAAACAAAATGACACAACACAAAACAAGCCAAAAATAACAATACAAGGGGAATCACAACCAAAATTATTATGTAGGGGACTACATACTTTCACTTGAAGTAATGCTTGAGATATTACCCATTTTAGGGAAATAGAAAATATGTGACATCATGGTAGGCTAAGTAGAAAGTGTTTTCTACACAAAAGTGCTTGATTTTAAAGAGGCCCATCCATAAGGAGTCAAATTTTATATGACTTCCCTCAGGTTATCTGCATTTATCCCATATAAGAATAAGACATCCTACCTGAAAATACTTTCTCTTTATTTTTTTTGTCAAAAATAACTTTGAATTGAGCCTGATGTTTGGTAATATTATCAACTCGAGATCTATCTTCTTCAATTTTATTCAAGTAAATAATTCTTTTATCCAAGGGACTTTAAAAGTTATAATTTTCAATGGCCATGGCTAGGTGAAGCACAATAAATTCAAGTGTTATTGGAATTTATGAATAAATTCCATAGAGTAACTAGAATGGAGACATGCCTATGGATTTCTTTGATGTTATATGATCTTCCCAAAATGCATCATATAACTTCTTGTGCTGATTTGTCTAATTCTCATTGACTAATTTACAAATGATGGTGACCAAATTCTTATTAATAGATCTATCTTGACCATTTCCTTGTTCGTAATAGTCTAAAGACTGGGAAAATGAGATACCATATCCATATTAGAATCCAATCAACTTTGAAGAAGAAAAAATTAAAGCATTATCTATTACTATATTTCATGGAACACCATATCTTACTAGGATGTTTTCTTTGATTAAATTACAAACAACTTATGAAGTGGTCTATTTAACTAGAATGTCTTATACCCATTTGGTGAAGTACTCTATAATAGAAATGATGTGTATATGTCCCAAACTTTGATGAGCACTCATAGTTACAACAAAATCCAACCCCCATTGTTAAAAAATATCTTCTATCACCACTATCTTAAGTGGAAATACTACAAGTTTTGGTCATCCAATGGACTATTTATAGGCTTCAAATTTACTTATCCACTCATATGAGTCCTTGAATAGTTTTGGCCAATAGTAATGAGCTCTTAAAATATTTTAGGTTGTCACTAGAGTAGAAAAGTGTCCACCACAGACTTGATCATTAAAATATTTTGGGATTTCTTATGTCATTCACTTTCCACACACCTCAATATAA
The DNA here is from genome assembly GCA_037957365.1 of Torreya grandis. Taxonomy (NCBI): domain Eukaryota; kingdom Viridiplantae; phylum Streptophyta; class Pinopsida; order Cupressales; family Taxaceae; genus Torreya; species Torreya grandis. The sequence goes on along the minus strand of JARHVA010000932.1, from coordinate 988,508 downwards.
ATCCATCAATACTCCTTTTAAATACAATGTACCATCCCAAATTATGTATTTCCTAGATTTTAAATTGAGTGTTATGCATTTTTGTGTATCAATATGAGATTGACATTATCCATATTCCAAAAATAAATCAATATCTACAAACCATTCATTAGTAGAATCTACAAAAAAGAATAAAAGGAAGATCTTTATTTTTATCATCAGAATCTATTGAAGAGACTATCTAAGAATATTTTTGTTCTTTTATGAGATGACACAATCCTTTTCCTCAAACTAATTTTTTAGGTCTAATTTTAAGATCGTATTCCTAAACTTTAGTTATCTAGTTACCTCTCTTTGATCATGGATCTTATTGAGTTAAAATAGACTTGACTGCTAAACTTGGAACCATCACAATGAACTATTTGATGGCTTTCACAACTACGTATGCATGCTTCTCCTCTGAATAATATTTTAATTCATAGTCTTGATTGTAAAAACTCATCAAAGTGATGGGAGATTCAATACATTCATCATTTTTTTGTCCTAGTATGGCTAAGAGAGTATGTTATAAAGCATAACAATAAATAATGAACTCTTTTTTTGAAATATAGACAAACTAAAGTTTTCACATGAACAATATCAACTTTTATTTTCTTGAATATCTCTTTTCCATTATTAATCCATTTGAAGTATGGTTTCCCTTTCATCATCTCATAAATATGCTTGGTGAGTTTTCAAAAATATTAAAAAAATCTCTTTAATAAATTGACTTTCCCAAAGAAAGAATGTACACCTAGTTTACTAGTTGGAAAAATTAATTTTTGAATTACTTTAACTATTTTTGGATCAATCTTGATTCCTTTTTTGGAGATAATGTGCTTGATAATTTTCCCTTTAGTCACCCCAAAAATAAAAATTTTAGGGTTAATAAAAGTACCATGCAGTTGACATTTTTTGAACACTTTTTCAAGGTGTTCATAGTGATCTTCTCTTTTTTTTAAAACACTGTTAGGTCATCTAAGTACACCAAAATTACATTGTTCTTAAAATCTTTGAATGAAAGATCTAGGGCCCTCTAGAATGTATCTCCTACATTAATCAATCCAAATGGCATCTGTTAATATGGAAAATTACCCCATGGAGTTGTAAAAGGTATTTTGTGTTGGTCTTCCTTATTGACCTCAATCTAATTGTAACCTGAGAAACCATCCAACATTGATATCATTTTAGAGATCCTAATATCCTAAGAACTTGATCCATATGGATAATGAATAATTGTCTTTGAGAGAGTATTGATTCAAATTCTTAAAGTCTACACAAATCCTTATTTCTCAATTATTTTTATGAAATGAAACTATATTAGTAATCCAAGTTGAATGATGAATGGGTAAAATTATCTATGCATTCAACATTTTCTAATTTTTTGCAAAAAATATTATTAAAATCTTTGGATTGTATTATCTTTGCTTCTATTTTAATGGTTTGACATCGAGTTTGAGAGGAACCATGTGTTACATTTCCTTTCATGAAAATATTTGAGATATTTTTATGAATATGCAATAATGTCAATTTATTTTTGAAGCAAGATGATGAGTTTTCTCTTTTCTTCTGTTGAGCAATATTTTCTAATGTTAATCAGTGTGGGTTGTTATTTAGAGCCAATTTTCACTTTTTCATAGTCTACTAAATCAAGAGAATATTTCTACATTTTATTTTTGATAAACCTATCATGTTTATCAAAAATTTATTCCAAAGAAAACTAAGCTTTAAAGAATCTTATTCCCTTTTAGTTTAATTATCCCTTCATCTTTTTCTTCAGCCATGCCTTCCTTATGATTTTGAGAAGAATATTTTTTGTGTGATGAATCACTACGTTCAAAATACATAATTTTGAAAATATCAACTTTTTCAAGAAATGAAAATACTTATTGATCATTATTAAATGCATGTCATTTATCTGAATTGTCTAGTACATTAGGTAGATACATGAGTTTAATTATATATTTTTCCTTACCAACTTTTAAATTATGAATCAATAATGAATATGACACTATAATTGTGTCTACTTTAGAGTTATTTTCTCTTGGGATATCATGAATATAGAATGCACTAAAAGTTTATATATTATCCTAGACCTTATTTTTTATAGTGCTTTAAGTAATCATTTTTCACCTGATACTGGTCTTTGATCTATTATACAACCTATTACACATCACCAAACACTTTAAAGTTTTCAATTATTATCTCTTCTAAAACTTGTATCCCTAACAAGAGTGCTTCATACTCTGCAATATTGTTAGTACACTCAAATTATAATTTGTAAGAGAAAGGAAATCTCTCTTTGTCTGGGGATATTAGAATAATTCCCACACCAAATCCTATTGAAAATAAATCACCATAAAATTTTAACATCCAAACTTCAATAGAATTGATTTCCATGATTTCTAGTATGTCTATATCTTTTTATGACATCAAAAAATAATTGTCTATACTTACATATTCATATAAGATATCATCCCTAGGTCATCCATGTTTTTCACCATATACTTTATTTTCAATTCTAGTTCAAGGCATTATTTTACAAATTTGACTGGATTCATTTCATGTGACAAGTCTAACTAAATTTCACCACTAAGTTATTTATAAAACTTTTTCCTTGAGAGGATACCATAATCTATTGGGATATCAGATACTATGATGTTTATCTTGATCCTTTTATAAATAAAATATGTAAGGGAAACTTGGGCATCTTTGATTTAGATAATTAGTGGAACATAATATTTTCAAACTTTATCAATTACTGATGATCTCTATCTTACAAGAACCTATTGAGTCTTAAGCTCTTAAAGTGCATGCCTTAAGGGGTGCACTGGGAAAGGGGTGGGCATACAAATCATGATTTGCAGGATTGTTATCCCTTATTACCACTTGTTATCTACACATCCATCTCTTGAAAACATTTTCCTAAGCTTATCCTCTTATTTTACACCCTCTTCCAGTCATTTACCACTTCCATTATCCCTTCCCTAACCTAAAACCCTTTTTGATAGTTTAGTTAAATTGTCAAACCCATTGACCTTGTACTCAAATTAATAAAACTTATTAGGGTCTAGGCTGGCCCCTAAATGACCTATTCCATGACTTAATTTGTTTTTATCAATAATGATACTAAGTCAAAGTGTCGACCTTTAACTTAAACTTTGGGAAAGGATTAGAGTTATATCCACCTATATAAACACATCCATTTCATCATTTCAAAGAGAAGAGAAGAATAATTAAGATATATTACACATCTACTTATCCACCATTCTAATTGAATATCAAGCTTAAGGTTTCATACTTTCTTTGGAGATATGAATCTTGTTTTTTGGATAAGTATTTTTGATGCATAGCCTAGATCTGATTTATCCTTGTCATACTTACATACCATAAAAACCTCTTACAAATCACCTTGGCCAAGGGAAATATTGATGCTCGATAGGTTCATTTTTAAAGGTAAGTATTTCTAACTTTGTTCCTCCTTTGTAAGAGTATATATATATATGCATTTATACTTATCTTCCATGCATTATGATTCTATATACATTGACGTGAGTATATGTCTCCAATGAATGTTTAATTTTCATTTTTATCACTACCACTTTATGCCACAAGCTTTGGTGAGCACTAGAATAGGATTTTACTTTACATGTTATTAGTTTAGTGAATATGACCTCATTAGGTTTATTTCATAGTTTTTCTTGACTAGAGGCTTTATAACCCTCGCTAGTGAATTTATTGAGGTAAGAGATCCCTTGGCTAGGTCTATCATATCCATATTGGTCATGAACCTAAATATCTAATGTATTCAAAATCAAAAGTGTAAGTAGTATTTATCTTCTCTGAGCTAAGATTGATTTATAGATCTGCTACATTTTCCACTACTTACATTCTGGTAAACTTGAAATGAATCTAACCCTTGCATATTTTATTTCATGCTTTCATTTTTATCATCTTACTATATTTTTAGTATTGTATCAAAACATTTGATATATTTATAACTTTTTGTATGCAGGTTTAGCATATAGTCACATAAAAATAACTTTATTTTATATGTATAGGTCTTCATTAAATATAGGTTACTAGATAGAATAAGTTGACACAGTACTCCTATTCAGTTATAAATAAGCATATAGAGTTGAACAATTTGACTTTGTCATATTATTCTCTCTGCTAGCTTCTAGGTCAACAAAATGGGTCAAATAAGTTGACTTTATCATCTTATTCTTCTTTAACACATAGGGTTTTATATAATTAGGTTGAACTAGTTGACGTAGTTTACAAAATTTGAAAATAGCAGTTGAGGCACTTTAGCATAAAATTTGCAATCTTGACCATTTTCAAGCCCACCAAGGTTCCTCTCTTTGCCTTCTCTATCATTTCAATACTTTCTTAAATTTTATTTATCATAAGTTAGCAACCTTTAAAACTACAATTCTATAACCAACTAAGTTAATATGGTCAACTTAGTTCTTATCTTGTCTTCTATATAAGAGACATAGTCAACCCACTTGACTCTATTCTGATAGACCTTGCTTCTATAGAATAGTAGAAACCCAGTTGACTCTATTCTATATTGTTTGCATATAGTGTCACCTAAATTGATTTTGTACTATTCTTCATCAAATAATTAACAATTATTTTCTAGTAATAAATTCACACTTCCTTTTTAGTTATTTGCATGCTTAAAGTAAATCACATAGTCTAAATAGGTGGTTTTTTAAACTACCACTTAGTTACACTATTTTACTCTTTTGTACACACTACCAAATCACATAATATTCAAAATTCATTTAAACATTTATCTTCCCAAGGCCTAGCTACTTAGATGTAATCACTAAGGGGGAAGCCAACTTGGTTTTCTGACTAAGTATAAATATGTGATTAATGGTATATATTGGCAAAGCACTCAATACCCTTATCACTAAAAAATTGTGAAGTGAGGGGATAGGCCTAAATACCAAGCTAGTACCATTTTCAACATAGATCCCTTTTAGTCTAAACATCCTAAAACCATCCATAAATTACTTTCTAGTTCCCTATTTTTATCCAACTCTCTTATCACCCTTAAATAAATATTTTCTAATAATCTAAATTACACTTAAGATGACCACCTAGTTAGTATTTAATTTTTATTTATTTGATTTCTCTCTAATCATTATGTGTTGTATCGCAAAGACTTATATTGGCCAACATTGGTGTAAGGTTTTATGTTTTGTGCCCCAATTGGATCACTCACATTGATCTAATTGTTTATGTGTTTACTTTCATTATTTCTTCAATTATATTGTAAAAAAAAATCCTTTTTTTAGCACATTATCATTCTAGTAAATACAATCTCTTAAAGACTATTTATTCCCCAATTAGTAGTACATAGTTAACCTGTCTAACTGTGTACCCTTATCAACCTATTTTATGTCCTAGTTTGTAATATAGAGTCGATTTGTCTGACTTTGTATCCTTCTCTACCAATTAGGTTACATAACACATTAAAACTATATGACTTTATATCATTATCATCTCTTTTTATCCCCTATCTACAATACAAAGTAGACCTGTACAACTTTTTAATTTTATCTACTTGATGGATTAAAAAACATAGTTGACCTATTTGAATTTTTGTCCTTTTTTCCCTTTTATCTTTACATCATCTTAGTCTTCTTTATTTTTTATCCCTTTTCATGAACTTCCTATTTGAGGATAACATTGAGTTGAAATCAATATATATGATGAGTTTTACCAACCCCAATAAGTTATCCCATAAATATCTTATGGATCCTACTCTATATGAAATTAATGTGCATGTGGCCACTCACACTACAAACTATGGGACCCCTCCTCATACATATTTAGTTCATAACCCTCTTTTCTCCTTAGAAGGGCAGCCTAAATTAGAATATACTCCATAAATTATTTTCTTCATTAATGAATTTCCTCAACATCAAGAAAAATACCTTTCTATTATTTATCACCTTATGATAAGTGGTCAAACTGAAGAGCCTCATTCACCTTCATCCACATTCTCACATGGATTTGGGTAAATAAATTATTTACCTCTCAACCTCTTCATTTTATTTTGCCCCTTATCATAATATGACCTCTTCCTCTTTGATTTCATCTCCTCCATTCCAATTATCTCTATTAACATGGTAGGTTCTACATGTAGTGGGCCTCTTCTATTACCCATTCTTCTCAATTCTATTACTAGTGCATCTTTTGCTACCCATGGGACTCATGCCTCTAGTGTTGATTCTTCTCATCCCTCTACTAGTTCATCTTTTTCCACCTATTAAAATCATGCCACTAGTGCCTCATTTATGAACAATTATTCTCAAAATACTACTAGCATGCATACCACCACTCATGGTGCTACCTAAGCCACTAATATCAATGCTAATGTTTCACACATTGAAAATAACACCACACAAACCCATTAAATTTTGTTACAAACTCTTAAGTAAATTAATTCTTTCCAATCTAATAATGTCAACAAAATGATGAAAATGCAAAATCATCTTATTCATATCCAAAATCACCATCAACAAGTTCCATGGTGAGTGCATAACCAAAATGCCCCTGACTTCCCCTTTGAGATTCCCATGGTAATCTTATCCCTCAACCTTCTCTTGTTAATAAAACAATAAAAATCATTTAAAATGAACCTATTACACCTCAAATTTATAACATATACATCAAAGGTATCACCCATGCCATTAGTTATAATGGTCCAACTGATCCTACCCTTCACTTAAAATCATTTGGAAATCTATACTAAGACTGGGTCAAGGTAAACACTTTTGCCGCTACCAAGATTTTATCAAAAACTCTCTCTAGAGATGCTTTAGTTTGATATGACAAACTAAAATCTCATTTCATCACTATTTTGGAATATTTATTTAATGTAATACTATAAGAGTTTTAAACTAGTGACCTCCCTAAAAATACCTTGGCTCATTTTATCAATTGCAATCAACTTGAGACAAAAACCACACAAGCTTTCATAAAATGGTGGAATAGCTTGTCTAAAAAATTTGAACACAATATTACAGATGATAACCTATTTCATCTATTCACTAATGCTCTTTATCTTAAGTTTTAATATCGGGTCTAGACTCTCTCTTCACAAAATTTGGAATAAGCCATTGACCAAGCTAAGCACCAAGATTTCCTCATGCATCAATTTGATCCATCCCAACCTTATATGGGCACTCATATTCTAATCAAAAATAAAAATTATCATGATAATAATGATGGTTTCATTGATTCTTATGATACCATTCATAGTATTAAAGTTATTGTTCCCAACCAAGCTCTAAAACAAGCTTCCCCTGCCAACCACATCCCTAAACCTCTTTTTTATTCAACAAGTAATATCAATATTCAAAAACATTTATCCTTAGCATAGTTAAAAAAGTGTTTCCTAAGGCCTCTTCCATGAGAGCTTGATCCCACTCATCTCATGAAATCTTGGTATGATCCAAATAAATCATGTTGGTTTCATGCTAGTTGGGGTCATTCTCTTGAGATTTGTAGGCAATTGCATAATTTATTATGGATTTCCTCCTTAGTCCTAATTTTTACCATGCTTATATCATTCATAAACCTCAAAAAGACTATTATATTACCTTAAAATCCCATGAAATATAAACAAAAACTCAAGATTTGAACTGGGATAATGCTCATTTAGACATCTATAAAGACCCTCTTCTAAATCAGCGAGACAACAATGATAAGATTACTCCTACCAATAATGTTAATAGTATTATAGACACAAATACCAAAGAGAATATGGTTAACATGACTAATATGTGAAGGGTAGTTACCTTCATTAATTATCATCCTACCCACACTCACCAATCATCTTGAACTTTATGTTTTATCTAAGATTCTTTCCCAACTCACTTAATGGAGTTGGGACAAGAAGACCTTATCTCTTTTTATGAACCAATTATAACACCTCCATTAGATAAAACTTCTCATACCATTCTATAACTCTTCCAACCTCTTTACCCATCACCAATGATACTCAACCTTCTACTACCACTTCTTCAAACTTATCTCAAACCAAACCTGCATTAACTACCCCATCCTCTCAAGACAAGCAATAAACATAAATTCACATGCACTTATGTTCCTCCTTTTGAGGACCTTCATCAACACTATGCACATATTTCTATAAATACCCTCATGGGTTATGATAAATGGGATCCTATCACATAACTTACTAATATCCCATCTCAAATACCATTCCTCAAACTTTTATATACTTTTCCACATCATCGTAATCATCTTACACAGATCTTATTTAAAATGAACATCCCTTGTCCTCCCCTATCAAGATACAAATCCACATTATTGGGATCATAATATATCATTTTAAAATAGTGCAAAGAGATGTCTATACATGTTAACAAAATAATGGACATGTATCTCTCCCTTAAATTCCCCATTACTTATATGATTACCAATGAGATTGTGCTTCATGCATATGATCCTCCCATTTTTATCAGTGTCTAAATTGGTGATATCCAAGTTAAGTGTGCCTTGATTGATAAGGGTTTAGGTACTTGTTTTACCTCTCTTGATTTTATTAAAACCCTTAGATATTTTGAATGTAATCTTAAGTGCATATGCAACACATGTTAAGGTTATGACCAAAGGTAAATGCCTCCCTTAGGTTACGTATGGATCCCTATCACTATTATACTTGTCACTATTCAAGTGAAGGTAATGATATTTAGTTTTCCTCTATCCTATAACATATTGCTTAGTATGCCATAGACTCATCATATGAGATTAATTGCCTCTTTCACCTACCAATGTGTCAAATTTCCTTACAATGGTGCCATCTATAGGATTCAAGGTGACACTAACCATTTGAATTTTGAACAATTCCAAGACCTTGGTGTATTAAAAATTATAACCCTTGAACCCTTATCAAGTGTTCCATTTTGTGAATCTTAATAGTTTAACTTCCCTGTCAACTCCCATGAGGTTACCATGGTCACCCCAAACTCATTGGGAATATACCACCTAACCTCTTAGATTTATATGATTATAAACCTAATGAGATCAATCTCAAGATAAGAACCTCTAATTTCTCTCCTCATCTCATTTATTAGCTTCCACATTCTCTGAAGTTGCATTCCCATCAACCACCTAGTGATGATATATCCATTGTCTTAACTAAGGTTTGGCACTCCATTCATCACACCACATTTGATGACAAGGTCATCACTACCTATGTCATTGATATTTATACACCTAACTATGATTATGGTTATAACTTAGATGACACATTTTTAAGAGGTATTTTTCAAACCCAAGATGTTGAAATCATTAATTATTATTATTATTTTATTTAATATTCTCATATATATTATCACATTACATCTTATACAATTCCTAATTTTAGTATTTTTCCTATTCTTTGTAGGGTATATATGGTGCACACACCTCTAGTTTTTAAAAAAACTCATAGGATCATACTTATGGATTGTGCTATGATTGATCCCTATCACTTTACTAGATACCAAGATCCCTATAGTCAACTTACCCTTGAGATGTTTATGACTATCCTTAAACCTTCTAAGCATCCTGACCCTCCCTCAGTTGAGCTTAGTTTAGATCATATTCCACTCCCTTGTTAGTTGAGTCTCTTCCTATTTTTTATCCTATTTCTCCTTCCATCAAGCCTCATCCAGTCTTTGTACCAGCCCCACCTCCCCTTGATGATTATTTACTCCATTTATTTTATCTTGTCCTTTTCCCACCAAATGGGCCAATTAGCCATATTATGATATCCATAAAGTTGTCAGTCATTGAACTAGAGACTATTCACTACACCTGCCTTTCCTAGATTCTTTTTCCACTCCCTCTATTAGTACACCCATAAAGTATAATAAAAACTATATATATATTGCTTCTATGACATATATAATCATTCCTCCATAGATTATCATAAGTTGTAACAATATATTGACACCTTGATTCCCACTCTTCCTTATCCTAAAGATAAGGCTATACATCTGCCAAAATTATTGCCTAAATATATCCCCAAATATGGAGAGGTATATTGTATATGGTACTAATGTGTTACTCATCACACTAATCATTACCACATCCTTTAGAAACATTTCATGGATCACCTCATAACCATTCCTACACCTAATACCCTTTCCCCCATAGGTTTCCCTTGTAAGAAGACTCCCCCTTCTTCCCTTGTGGCTCCTCCACCTACGGTCCCTTCTCGACATATAGTTTATCCACTCATAATTCCCTCACCTGTGGATTTTCCTCCACCTATGGTACATTATTCACCAGTGACCCCTTCATCTCCTACAAAGTATAATCCTCTTCCTTCTCCTAAGAATCCCTTACATAATAGTCCTCATGAGCAAGATCCTCAAGCATTCTTACATTTTCCATTAAAGAGGTTAAATGTGAAGTACTTTCTCAACTTTCTCTAAAGATTAATGAGACTATGGTTAGAGTTTGAGCTCAACATCATAGAGACTTATTAGATGTTATGGATAATGTTTGTGGAGAAATATACCATTATTTTTGAACATATCATGGTGTTATTTCATTTATTTATTCATTTGGATTGGATGTGAGCTCCAAATTTACATTTATATATCTTATATCATTTAACATTATGTCAATTTCTTATTTATATTACATGATTACGTATGTTTCACACTACTTGTTGCTTATGAGTTCATTTTATTCCTTATATTATCTTATGGATTATTTTTCATGATTACATACATTTTCTCTATTAATTATTTTTTTATGCATATGTTTTTCTTTCTCTATCTTTATAAACATGGATAATCATTATTGTGACTTGGTTATACAAATCTTTTTCCCCTTAGTCATTCAGTAGTTACCATGTGATTAGTTAGAAAATAAGTCATCTCATGATAATGTCATTTAATTGGTCCATCTTGGATCTCCCTTTATTCTCCTAATTTACTTTTACAAATTAAGCATACACATGGTTGAAACTTGAGATAACATGATGGTTCATACGTAATCCTAAGTGTTTTAGTCAGTCATGTCTTTGGATACATAGCCTCCTTTAGCCAAAGCCTAATGCTCATTTGTGTGTATCACTTTGTCTCTCATGACTAGTCATTCCAATTCGGTATAGAGGAGGAATCTTAAAATCCATATAAATTCAAAAGCCAAATCATTTTAACAAAAGGCAATAATACAAAAGGAAACATTACAAATTTTCAAAAGTTAAATCACACTAAAAGATGTGATTCTAATCACATCTCTTTTCTCTAATTAAAGCTCAAAATCCATATTTAGCCTCATGATAGATTCAAGGTCCATTTGGGTGTGGTAGGCTAGTATATTGGAAAAGAAGAAATAAAAAATATTCTAGTGCTACTTAATTTCTCATGCAATTACCCAATCTTACCAGTAGACTAACAACTCTGTAAGAGGTCATGATGAATGGGGAACATGTTGTGGGAAGGTAGGTCTATTTTACTTTATTTTTTCAAAATAACCAACGTGAATTAATCTTATTACCTTACTTATTTATCTATATAGCTTTTTTCCTATAGTAAATTGGTATCCTCTATATATTGATGATCATTAATCACTTAGTGAGTTTCTATGTCTTTAGTGTGCCTCATTTCTTAGGGTATTCTTATAAGATGTTGATGTTATGATTTTTACATTCCTTATTTCATTCCCTACAATTCTAATATTTCCCTTTGAGAAATATTGTTTTATTCACTAATCACTCCCCTTAGGGATCCCATTTGTGAGTTGTAGTATAAAACTATACTGACTATAGAGATGATGATCCTATCGAAGGACATCCACTAGATCATGAGGCTACCTATATGGATTGAGTTGATAAAGCATATCAGTGATGAGGAGTGAGATGAGCTCATAGATGTGTTGTATGGGGATGACTTAGTCGACATAAGGTGGTATATGGGAGGCCTCCATTATGCACCCTTATATCATAGAGATAGAGGAGCGAGATGAGTCATGATGATGATGATGGCCATGACTTGTTATGCACTACCAAACTCGAGCAGTGGCATATTTCTTTCAATGTTACTAGGAGTTATAGTAGGTATGATGGTAGATCAGATAGTGTATGCTTAGGCACCTATCCTACTAATATGGATCTATCAAGAGATTTGGGGTTATAATTCACATAGAAGTTATGGAATTAGTGTCAATTTTATGCTACATTATTGGGCATATGAACACATTAGGGTGATTTATCTAGGTGGGTTACCATGGTATGGATTTTTATAGATGGACTAAAAAGTTGGATTCATGTGTTGGAGGTATGATTATGTTCTCATAGGACTAGGAAGAGAGGAATGAGACCTGAAGTAGTACCAACATAGGCTAGATACACTATTCAAGGGTGATGTCATATAGAGACCATATACCCAATTTTTTACATGGGCCAATCTTATGAGGTAAGTATTTTCATTATAAAGTTATAGGTGGATTGAGGGTAGATGAGACCCTGAGGTAGAGTTGATTCCTTTTGACAAGGTGAGGAGGTAGTTTAGACTAGTGTAGGGTATCTTAGGTGCTTTCCTATGGTACTAAATGGAGGACATAGAGTTTCCAATTCCTGAACCATAGTTTGAGGAGTTTGAGTTTGATCAAGAGGAGATACTAGTGAGATCAGAGATTGATGATGTAGGGGTCACACAAAAGTACCTTATTTGGTTCTAAGCACACTATGGCATGGTAGTGTTTGGGGAAGATGATGTATATGTTGGTCAATGGGCTATAGATGTTGATATGGAGGGGATGGGGACTAGATGGATATGGATGCTCTAGATAGGTAGTCACTCAACATAGAGAGGAATTAGGTTAGGGCAGTGTTAGTATTAGCATAGGTAGCTCTAGTGATAGTGACATTGGAGAGGGACATACCATAGGGCCAAGTAGGTACCCACATATAAGAGAGAGACCAAGCATGAGCATAACTAGCCTTAGTCACATAGGCAAGGGACACCTTAAGATAGGAAGTAACATAGCTGTTCATACCTATAGGACCATTGGGAATGATTCCTATGTCTAGATACATTGTTATAGTAGAGGAGCTTTGATATTATGAGGTACTAGTATTTACCCACCTTCTAGATGAGCCATGATTTTATGATTATGTGACATAATGATGGGGTGGAAGAGCTAGCATTAATACACTAGGTTAATGGGCATCATCCACATGTGTGTAGAGAGGTCCTATAGGTGGATAGGATCTAGAGAGTAACATTGCTCTAGCACCTTAGATTCTCATGAGACTTTGGTTTTTGGTGTATTATATGATTTTGATACCAGCCTATGAGCTGATGTAGTGAGATTTATATGATTTTGAGAGATGTAGACATTATATATATATATATATATATATATATATATATATATATATATATATATATAATAATGATATGATGATGTGGTTATGGTTATGGATATGGCTTATGGATGTGATTATTTAATTTATGTTCATGATGTGATGATGTTTGTTTATTATGTGATGTTATGCTTGGTTATGATGTGATGTTATTTTGTGTTGGACATGTAGATGTTTTAAATTAATGAATTTATGTTTCCTTACCTAGCTAGGATAAGATATGTGGATGAATCATGGATTTATGATGTGATAAGTGATGATGATGTGATAGATAGGATTGGATATGATTATGATATTGTGATGATTTTATGATGATTATGGTTATGGTTATGATGTTATGATATGATAATATTCGGGATGGTTAATTCATTAAAATGTTTTTTACTAAAAACACTTAAATAAATAAGACAAGATGTAAAACACATAATTGGTATTTAAATGTTTTTAATGGATTGCATTAGATGAAGGTGAATAAATATTTAAAACACATAGAGTAAGTTGGATAAAAAAACTAAATGTGAGGAAAGATGAAATAATCAAAAAATACAAGTGTCTTTAATGAATGCATCAAAAAATAGGTATGAGAGAATAAGAATAAGATAAGATGCTTCTTCTTTGGCAAGGACTCAAAAAAACTGAAGTTAGATTATCTTATGAACATAAGCCCTTCGAATGATTCACATGAGTGCTCATTAGTTGGTTAAAAAATTTCTAGATCACATAATGTCAAGTAAGCTCAAAAATACCTTGATTAATAGAAGGAAGATGGATAATGATGGAATATTCTTATGAGACTAGCATGCCTCTTCTACATGTTACCAAGGAGCAAGTATAAATAAGTCCATGTCACATAAGGTGTAGATTGATCGATACAAAAATTCTACGTATGAAAATCTGATTGAAGCTTCCAAAATTATCTTTGATTTTCCTAATTTTTATAATGAGTCATGTGATATTGTACTATTGATTAGGAAGTTAGGGAAGCTTATCAATGCAATAAGCTTCCAATAAATTACTATGCTTTGAAAAATTCTTTACTCAGCCATCCTTTAAGGGATTAGTCCAAGTTTGTGATATTTTTTAAGGCTTTTGATAGTTGTCCTTCAAGGGAGTAGTCTACCTTACATTGAGAAATTTAGAATGGTTTTGGTAGCTATCCTTCAATGGAATGTCTATGATTGCTTGGAATGACCCATAGAATACATAGTTTTTTAATTTTTTTGTCTATTGACATGGATTTAATTATATAAGCTTAAAATTTTCATTATCATGAAGGTAGGACTAAAGTACAAGAAGGTTGATAATGGGTAAAGGAGTTTTAATCAACAATGACCATGGGAACCCATACTATACAGGGGAAAAGAGACCATGAGAATCATGTCATGGGTAGATCCATGGTTCCTATGTTCAATATTAGGCTAAGGTTATGATAGAGAATCACATGATCCAACTTTAATCGGTTGTCCTTAAAATAAGGAGATTAATGTTGATGAAAACAAGGGATAAACTTAAGTTAGACAAAATGTGAGTTAGATCTTGTTTAATAAAAGAAAGGATGTAGATGCAAAGCATTGAGGGGCTCAAGTTATATTTTCCCTTCAAGAGAGGACAATCTATAAGCTCCTAATCCATACTTGTGCATAATGATATAAGATCCAAGCCAATTAAAATCAAAATTTACCCACTTGATTTTCTCCATATTGGTGATATGTTGATTTTCATTTAAGATGAGATATTTGATATTAAATTCTTGCACTTTGAGGTGTTTTTTTTTAAGTGTGCTTGATTTATTCTTGATAGATAGGAAGATGCTTGAGTACGGCTAAAAAACATTCATCAAGTAGCTCAAGTTAGGATAAACATTGTTGATGATAATCATCTTCAAAAATGATGTCATATAGGGATATACGAATAGAGGTAATTTGGACTTCAAGAGGCAAGATAGTCTCTACTCTAAAAACAAGAGAGAAAGGGGTAACACTCATAGGGGTTCATATGATAGTAATATATTCCCATAAGGCAAAGAGGATGTGTCAATACCAATCCCAACTAGATAAATTAACCATTTTAACTAGCATGTTCTAAGAGTTTTGTTAGAAGCTTCAACCTATCCATTAGTTTGTGGGTGATAAGGTGATGAAAAACTTAACTTGATACCAAATGCATCACAAAGGCCTTATACTTTCTTGTTCTTAAAATACTTACCATTATTAGTGATTATTTTTTGTGGAATACCAAAAAATTAGATGATGTTATGGTTAATAAATTTAATGATATTTTTGGCCTTGGTTGAAACAAGGGGAATAGCCTCCACCCATTTGGTGAAATATTCTATTGTAGTGATGATATAATGATTTTGTTTCAAAGAATGGGGGTTAATATCACCAATAAGATCCAAACCCCATTGCAATAAGGGCCAAAAATATTTATATACATGGAGACTATAGCTAGGTGCATGATGTAAATTAGTATGTTAACATTTAACACACTTATTCACATAATCACAACAATCTTGATTAAGGGTGCAATATTATTAGCCAAGGAAAAGGATATGTTTAGTGATAGCTAGGCCACTAAAGTGTCCTCCACAAACCCCATCATACATTTCCATGATAACATGAGAGGCCTCATGACTATGTATGCAGAAAAAAAGAAGGCTTTCAAATCCATGCTTATAAAGGATTCCCCCTAATATAGTGTAATGAGAGTTACTCTAAATGAATGTTCTCCATCCATTCCTAGAAATATTGGAAGGGATGATGGTAAGGTTGAGATAGTCAAAGATTTACTTATACCAAAGGTCAGGTTAGGTCTCCTCCACATTAAAGATGGTTAGAGAGTCTGATTTGACATAGGAAGGTTTGGTAATATGATGGATAACAATAAATAGTCTAGAATCAGATGGTGTAGATGGGATCTAGGAAGCAAGGGAAGCTATTATATCAACAAACTAGTTCGTAGATCATAGAATGGTTTAAATATGGTAGTGTTCAAATCATGCCAAGAGTACATTGACTAGTTGTTTATACTCTTATAAAACATCATTTTTATGTTGATAAGAGCCATTTATTTGGTTGACCATGAGCTGGGAGTCACCAAATATATTGATTATTTTTACTCACAAGGCTAAATAAGTTTGGAGACCTATCACTAGGGCTTCATACTTGGCCATATTATTGGTAAAATTAAAGTCAAGTTTGAAGGATAAAGGAAGAGGTTCAACATCAAGTGGAATAAGGATGAAACTAGATCCCCCAAAATGTTAAAATTTTTATCTATCAAATGACATGGTCATTTTATAGGTGATGTCTTCTTGAGAAATGGTGGTGATGGACTCATCAAGAAACTCAAGGGAGGGAAATTGGTTATCTACTAAGGGTGCTTCAGCCAATTGGTCAGTGATGACTTGACCTTTTATTAAATTCTACTAGAGGAACTCAAGGTTAATCTTATCTAAGAGATTGATCCATTTAGTTATATGTTGGTTTTGGTATGGTTTGGACTGCATATACTTGAGTAGGTTGGTATTAGTTATGACATAGGTCTTGTGGTTGAGAAGGTAGTGGAAAAGTTCTGGAGGTGATGAAGACCATTGTAAGGCAAAGTTTTTGGTATGGGTGTATCAAATCTCATACTTTTTAATCATATAAATTATGTATTATAAATCTTTCTCTTTATGTTTCTCATCCTCATGGGCCAATAATACCCCTAAGGAGTGGTTGATGGTGGAAATATAAAGGTAAAAAGGTTGATCTTCTTTGGGAGGAATGAGGATGGGTGGAGAAATAAGGTAATATTTAAGTGAATTAAAGGCCTTTTGATATTATTTATTCCACTTAAAAGATACATCTTTTTTAGAAGGTGGTGGAAAGGTTGGCATCGATCAGAGAGCTGAGAGATAAATCAATGAATGGATTAGAGCTTCCCCTATAAGATGCAAAATTGCTTGAGGTGGGTGGGAGGAGGTATGTCAAAGATTGATTAGGTTTTGGTGGGATCAACTTATATTCCTTGAAGGATGATGATAAATCCAAGTACCTTTCCTAACAAGAACCCAAAAATACACTTCATGGGGTTAAGGCAAACATGGTAATGGATGAGGTGTTCAAAGATAATATTGAGAACGGCCAAATAATCTTTATGAAATTTGGATTTCCCAAGAAGGTCATCAACAAAGTCTTCTATGATTTTTTTAATAAGGTCATGTAAGATATAGGTCATAGCATGTTGGTAGGTTACACCAATATTCTTCAAACCAAAAGGTATGACCCTATAGCATAAATTTCCCCAAGGGGTGATAAAGGTAGTTTTGTGTTGATCTTTAAGGGTAATTAAGATTTGATTGTAACCTAAGAACTTGCCCATAAGAGATAGCATCTCATGGTCATTTGTAAGATCAACAATTTGGTCAATGCTTGGCAAAGGAAGTTCATCCTTTAGGCAAGCAAGGTTAAGGTCATGAAAGTCTACACAAATTTGAACTCCCCCTATCACTCTGGTGATAGGGATGACATTTGATACCCATTAGGGATAATCAATGGGTTGAATAACGTTTACAGATAAGAGGTGTTGAAGTTATTCTTTTATAAGAAGAGCTATGTGAGGGTGTATCTAATGAATTTTTTGCCTAACTAACTTTACATTAAGGTTGGTGACTATATTATTAGTGGTGATGGAAGGGTCAATTCCTAGCATGTCACTATAAGACCAAGAAAATGATATGCTATGGTCTTATAAGGAGGGGAAATCTTAAAGTTCCATAGAATTTAATGATTGGTTTATGTTGACAATGTGCAAGTTATCTAGATTACCCAAGTTGATATCCATGGTGGATTCTTTCAACATAGTTAAAGTCTCATGGAGAAGGGATTTGTGGATGGAAGAATCTTTTACACCAATATAGGCATGAATGGAATCGTCATCCTGACACTAAATTGTATTAATGGTAGGAGAGTCATCTCCTACCATCTCAAGATGAGTTAGAAAAATGGTTATAGTCTCCTCATCATTTTGATAAGCTAGGGGTCTAAAGCTGATCATGTTGATGAAAAAAAAGTTAGGGGGATTATGTCAAAATCCTCAGATGTTGATGGTGGAGTAGATGGTGAGGATGTGACTTCCTTGTTAATTATAGTAATGGAAGGTGAGTATATTGGTTATTCAAGTGGAGAAAAACCAAGACCAATTTTTTTAGGAGGCTTTTGAGTCTTATATGGAGATAACTCATGTGGTCCATGCTCGTAACATCCTAGAGTGAATCCCTTCCAAGCACACCTATGGAGGTATGTCTTGGTGAACTCCATTTTATCTAGGTAGGATAAATCAGAGATGAATGGTCAAAGAGAAGAGGAGATCAAGAAGGTATCAAGTTGATCAAGTCCCCTATAGATAAGATTTATTTGGATATTGGGAGGCCCAAAATAGATAGTGGTTCTAGTATTAGGGTTGTAACTAATCTTTTGGTCAAGGTTAATATACTCCTAAGGAGTAGGGAAAGCATCCAAGGCCAAGAGGTGATACTCCCCAAGTGAGAGATGTTGGAATGTGGATTCTAAGGGGTCCTTTTCATGGATTTAGGTAGAAGGAATGGATGAGCTAGTCGAGGCTTGGTTGGTAAAATAAGTGGAATCATCATTGGTTGATGAAGACTTGGTGGTGGGAAGGAAGAGAACATCATTTGGATGGTACATCATTTGCATGATGTAAAAGGACTTAGGTTAGCTTGTATGGTAATTATTTAACCTTCATGATCAAATTTTATGTGGTGATGTACGGTAAATGATACGCAATTCATGGAATGGATCCAAGGGTGACCAAGTAGGACATTATACTAGAACTCACCTTATACTACATAAAAGAGATTAGGAAGTGTGTGAAGTCATAAAAAAATGTGGGGGATGATGTTTCATAACATTGTTGTCATAATGTCATTTAAGGAATGAATCACCATTGTGGTTTACAACATAATATTATCTAGCAATTTCATCTGGTCATATGCATGGGAGGAGATAATGTTGATGTTATCTCCCCCATCAATCATAACCCTCTTGATGTAGGTTTGGTTGATGTATGCAGTAATGAAGAGAGGAGGATCTAGATCTTAGGGATGAATGAAGGGTATTTATGATTCTATAAAGGTGACAAGGGTGGAAATTTGGAGGGCTCTAACAAATGCTACTAGAGGTTGTGGATCTTCTAGTTGAATATCTATGGATTGTAAATCTTATATCATTATCTAGAGGTGATGGGTCAAGGTATTAATTAGTTCATATAAACTCATCCTCACTAGTGTTTGGTAAAGTTACTTTAGAACCACTCTTTGGACTGACTCAGAAGTTTTGGATTGAGAGGTACCCAAGATAGATATCTTGGTTCTGGGAGAAGTTGTGGTTTTTTTGTTTTAGTTGATTGATTAGGTGGTAGAAGAAGGTTATGTCCATGGAATGGACACCTTGATCTTCCCTTTATCTTTTTTTTGGGCTTGTGATCATGTGACCACATGGATGGTTTGGATTTGGGGAAGATTTTGGCTAGAAGACTACCTTGGTTCCTCCACACTCTTGGATGAGGGTGAAAAAACAAGTAGGTTTGAGGTGGTGGATTTTGGTTCCTAGAGTGGTTGTGCGGTTACAGGTGGCTCTTCTGATAATAGATCATCATCAGCACATAGTTGATGGATTAGGACTTGGAGAGCTTTATAATTCTCCATATCATGCCCCAATGTTCTATTGTATGACCAAATCAGATTATCATCAAACTAGGATGGCTTAGGACTATGAGGGTCAAATGGTTTGATGGGAGGTAAAGTCAAGCAAGAAGCTTACAATAATCTTTAAAAGATGGTTGAGTAAGACTTGGGCAAAGTTGGCAAGGATGTTAGAGTTCTAGTTTTGATTTTTAGGGTGGAAGCATTCTTAGGAGTAGGATTAATAATGGGAGTTCTGGGTTGTAGATTATTCTTGGTGGTTGGTGGTTTGGATGCATTTTTTTAGAAATAATAGGCTTGGTAGTGAGTGGTTTAAAAATAAAAGGGTTAGAAGTAGGATATTTGGTAGTGGAGGGTTTAGAGGTAGAGAGAATGAAAAGAATAGGTAGAGGCATAGCTGGAAGAGGACCCTAGGTTTGGGTTGTCTTTGGGAGGCATGTTTTCTTAATGGAAGGATGAGGTCCTAGGATGGAAGAAAGCAGTGGTCCAAAAATGGAAGGCAAGGTAAAAATAAGTGGCAAGGTTCTAGTTTTTTGGATCCTAAGTATTCCTCTTTTTTGGTTAGCTTAACTTAGGGTTTATTTGGTGGGATATGTGGTGCTAAATCTAACTTTAATGGAGGGTGAGTAAGGATCTAACTAGGGATCATTCCTAGGTTTTTGACAGGCTTGGCTAGGATGGGCGAAGTTGTTTTGGATACTTTGAGTGGAGTTGGTTTGGTTCATTCAACTATGGTTTGAGGGGTAGAGGTTTCTAATGGTTTGGTTGAGATTATGGTGTGTTTAATAGTGGAAGTGGAAGGTTGGGTTGATAATGGCATGGTTGAGGGATCTTACTTGGTTGGGCAAGGAAGCTCGAGATGATACCAAAATGTGGAATGATCTACATTGGGTTGGGATAGGTACTCCAAGTTTTGAACCAGTCTAGAAAAAGGCTTATAGATAGGTTTGGTCCCTCAGGTATTGGTCTCAAAGGAAAAACCCATGGGTGGAGAGAGGGGAGTGGTTACTTCATCATTTTCCTCAATCAAAGTCTCCAGGGTTTGGTAAGGTGAGTCTTCTATAGGAGAGGTAGGTAAAGTGATCTCTTTTTTAGGAATGCTTTTTGAAGGAAGAGTGGATTGTTGTATGATGGAAGAAAAGGATATAGTGGTAATGTCTACCTCTTTTGGTATGTCTTCCAAAGGAGAGGTTAGTAGTTCCACCATCTCAACAAGTAGGGAAAGGGGAATAGTTGTTTCTTTTGTTTTGGTTTCTAAAGGAGTAGAAGGTGACTCCACTACCTCAATAAGTGGAGGGGAAGGAAAGGTGTTTTGGCAAATAGTTTCCTCAACAATTAGTTCACTAAGAACTACATTAATGGTATGGACCTCAAGGTTGTGAGAAGATTCTAATTTATTATTTTCATTGTTTATAGAAGGGAAATGGTTGTCTAAAGATGTTAAATGCTTGATTTGGGAGTGAATTGGGATTATCCAATACAAGTTACCCCTTGTCAATCAAACTTTAGACAATGTTTTTGAAAGTATTGTACCTACTAACATCATGCCCAATGACATGATGAAAATCACACAATTTGTTATCCTTATACCAATTATGTATAGGATGAGAATAATTTAATTTATATGGAGTTTTTATCTATGGGAGTTGTATAATATTTTATTTTAACAACTTTTCCAAGACTGAAGCATATGACTCCCCTAGTAGAGTAAATTGCTTTTGGTTATTGTGGTTCTAATTTCTAGTGTTTTGATTAGAGGAATTGGAAGAATTAGGCTAGTTAAAAACTAGTAGAGGAGTGGTTTTAAGGAAAAACACATTCATAGTTACCTTTTTTTAGTGTTAATGTTTGTTTGATTATTAGGTTTGGAGTAGGAGGCCTCATTTGATTTGAAGGTAGAATTCTTATTTCTCAATTTTTATTTCCCCTCTTTAATGGTTCTATTATATAACTTCTATGCCATGGTGAAAGATTCATATAAAGTCCTAAAAGTTTGAACCCATAAATTAGAGGAAATGTGTTTACCACAAACTCAAGAAAAAATCTCAATCAGATCAGGTTGGGACAAAGAGAAAGAGAGTTGGTTTATCAAGCTTCTCCAATGGGCTACAAAGTCAGTAATGGACTCATCATCAATTTTTTTAATGGAGTAAATATCGGTGATGGAAAATTTATTAGAGATGTTTATGAAAAAATGATATAAGAATGTTTGAGCTAGTTGGGAAAAAGAAAAGAGGGAGTGCTTGGTAATAGCACTATACCAATCTAGTGTCAAACCTGACAGAGACATGGGAAAAGTGCAAATAAGGAGAGCATCATCATAGTTAATCAAATAAAAAGAGTGTCTAAATGCTCTCAGATGTTATTAAGGTCTTCCTTGCTCTAAAATTTTGAAAATTTTAGAATCTCCCATTGAGGAGGATAAGATCAATTAGGGATGGATTGGTGAATTGGTTCATTACAGATTTGGTCATATGATAAGAGGTTATGGGTGCCAGAAATAGATGACTTTAAAGTGGTCATTTTATCCATTAACATCTTTACTAGATCCATTTTTGGTTATGTACCCTCATAGTTATAGGGTAAATTATGTTGGGTTTGGGTAGGTACAACATAAGGATGACTAGTGGAAGGTTGAGAGGTTGTCACATATTTATGTGTGGACATGGGTGGTTGGGAGGATGTCATGAATAGGTAGTTGGATATAGGAGGATGGGTAGAGGATGGAGCCATATACCCCTATGGGTGTGTAATATATCTTGGGTTGTGTGCAATAGGAACTTTTTGAATAATTGGCATGGGTTGAGTTGGAGGTATGGTCAGGTTGATAGGTTGAGGATGGGTAGTGATATTGGTGCTAATGGGTGGAAAGGTAGAAGATATGGGAACCACTAGGATCTAGAATGGAGTTGAGGTAGGTGAGTTAGAAACAAGAGGAAGGGTGGTAACACTAGTGGAGGGTACTCTCATGGTAAGTGGAGTAATAATGCCCAAAGGTTGGGTTGCTCCTCTACTAGAAGGGTTATTGGTTGGGGTGGAAGGTGTTTAAGTGTTGGTTAGTTTGGTGGGTTGTTTTTAGATAGTGGGATTGTTGGATTATTGGTAGAATAAGATGTTTGGGTGATTAAAGTTTGGGTGGAAATGGTGTAAATAGAGGTATTACCCATAAGTTGGGATGGAATACTATAGGGTGGGTCAATAGGTAGAACTAAAGCATGGGTATGGTGGGATATGGTTTTAAGGTAATGTAAGAGGGATATGAGGTTGTTATCCATAAAGGTGTTGAAATTTGTATCACCTTGGGTAACCATTTGATGGATACTAGGACTTCTAGAAGGATGGGGAGAACTATTTGCATTTAAGATGTACTCCATAGATGAAGAAGAAGAGGAAGATGGATGATTAGGAAGTGGATCCTAATTTTCTTGGTTTCTTAGTTGTTGCCTAGTTAAAACCATGTAAATAATGGAAAAAAGAAGATACAAGTGATCTCAAAACTCAAAATAGAAGTGATCAAAATAAAAATATCTCAAGGAAAATAATGCATACGATAATGTGTGTTAAAATCCTAGGATAATTTATTATCTTTCTTTAGGCTTATGCTTCAATTTTAAAGAAGTTATAAATACCAACTTAGGCTTGTAGAGAAAGTACTAGAAGAAGATATCTAAGGATGGTTTTAGGTAGTTAAAGGCTCTCAAGATCTATAATAAAACTTGGTATATGGCTTCATATTGGGGCCTACCCCCTCACTTCACACACCACAGTGATAAGGGTATTAGGGGCTTAGCTAAAATATATAGAGTTGCTAGAGACTATACTCAGCTAGCATACTAAGTTGGTTTTCTCCTTGGTGGTGAAATCTAAGTAGGATAGTCAAGGAAAGGCAATTGCTAGGTGATGAAATCGTAGTCCAACCTTATGTTAATGTTTTAATTTTTAATTTAATTTATGGTTTGGTTTTATATGTGTGGAAAGAATTGAGACTATGATTAATTTACTTGACCAAATTAAGCTATGTAAGCTAATAAATACAAGCAAACAATGGATGCAGAGTTAATTTTAATCCAAAAGAAAATTTTGTTATATTTTTAAATGAATACAAAACAACTAAGATGCACTTAGATATGATGATGATAATGCAAATCCTATGCCTAGGATGAATACTTTTGATTTTCATAAGTGAAAGTAAAACAAGATAATGTTTACCCTTTTCTAATAAAATAAAAGAAAACTAGAACTTGTGTTTTGGAAGAAAGAAAGGAGATAAGGAACGCTTAATTTTTAGAAAAGAATGCAATGGATGACTCTTATCTAATGCAACTAAATATCCTATAACTATGAACCCAAGAAAGAGATCAAGTGTCCCATCGATCATGACAGAATGTTTCACTAAAATTTTACTTTATTTTATTTAGAAAGAAAGTTGTAAAACTTGAAAGAAGGGTGAGGTTAGTAAAACCTAATATGTTACATGTGTATTGATCTAGATGATTTTGGAGACTCCTCTTTATTAGGAAAAGAATGACCTGTAGATAAGAAATCACTAAATAAATGGTTGATTATATGGATAGTAGAGTGGATCACCTAGCGTAAGCTAGATCCAAGAAGTACAAGCTTCTTTAGAGGCTATCAATCCATTGTTTTTAAAATAATTAAGTTATAAAGATGAAAGATAAATTTCTTGCATAAATAAGATAGGATACTAGAATCAAATCTAAGAAATTATTGATAATAAATAAGTTATTTTGACTAATTATAACAATAAATGATTAGATATCAATGCTAAATAAATAAAATGTGATTTAGAAGATTGAGTGAACCTCTATGATAAGACAAAAACTTAGAAAGTAGAATTTGGTCAGGGTCTGATAGGTTAAATAATCTTGCTATTGAAAATGATAGGCATAGACCATTAGTGGTTAGGGTTAAACCATCAGTGGTTAGGTAGCCATTAATTGTTAGTGATCATTGATGGTTAAGGTCAAACCATTTATGATTAGGAGACCATCGATAATTACTTTGGGATCTGGCTTAGGAAAATAAGTTTGGTTGGAAAGGTTGTAGAAATGTTCTAGAAGGTAAGTTTGGGTTGGCTATTGGTTTTGAGATAGAAGGTAAGGTTCAAAGGTGTCTGGTCCAAGGGTTGGGTGTTCATATGATTAAAATATGTTGTGGGTGGCCTTGGAGAAGAGAAGAAGTGTCTAGAGGTAAAGAGATCCAACATAGGAAAGTGGGGTGAAAGACAAAGTGACATAAGGAATGACACAAAGAAACTAATTGTTAAATCCTGATAAAGAATAGATACTTAACTTTATTGTTATTATTCTAAAGAATGTTGAGGTTGCTTGAAATCTTATTGTAGATTCTGAAATAATTTTGGTAGAGTGATAATATGTTGGTTGTTGACTAATGAGTTGTAATAGCACTTTTGATCTTTGTCTTGGTTTCTATAAGTAATAAGTATACCTGCATAAGAAGTTATAATCTCTTGCCCCATAATTTCTCCCTCTCAACTCTTATTCCTCTCTTAATATAGAGGAAAGGGAGTGGTGAAACAAAAAACTCAACAAGGTATCTAACAAGCTATCAAATTTTAACCTAACATGCATTGATTATGCAGATGGATAAAATAGCTATTAATAAAAAATCAATCTAGAGTTTGAGTTGAAGTTAACCTCTTGAGGAAATTAAGGGAAAAACATCAACAGTTGAGGTTAATCATCGGTGGTTAAGGTCAACCATTGGTGGTTAGGTTAATAGTCAAAAATGGATAAAATTAGACATTTCCACTAATGATTAGCAAGGTAAATGGTTAGGAAATAGTCCCAAATGGGTTTAGGGGTGGTCTAAGGGTCAATACGACATATAGAACTATAGGGTGTAATTTTCTAATGTCTACATTGCCCTCTGGATAACATCCCATACATATCATTCATGAGCTAGACCTAGATGCTAGACTCAAAATCATAGAGCATCCCTTGATCCAAAATGGACTAGCACAAGGCTATCACATATAACATTACCTTGCCATCTAACTTGTGACATAGAACTTGTGTTGTCACAAGTCTGATCATAGCCTTTTACA
The DNA here is from genome assembly GCA_037957365.1 of Torreya grandis. Classification (NCBI taxonomy): domain Eukaryota; kingdom Viridiplantae; phylum Streptophyta; class Pinopsida; order Cupressales; family Taxaceae; genus Torreya; species Torreya grandis. The sequence goes on along the minus strand of JARHVA010000932.1, from coordinate 962,282 downwards.
TGTTCAAAATCTATGAAATATACACATCAAACAAACTAAACCTCATCCCTAAGTATATCCTATCTGATCACATCACCCACTTAGATAGTGCTCATCTCTCCTCTAGATCATCTAGTCTCCCTATGATCATTGGTGTCCCTCCTATAGGCAGTCTAAGTAATGCATGGATGCCCTCTAATATGATACCCACCTCTATGGTATCCCCATCTACCACCCATCAAAATGTGTTGGTCAACCATTCCCATGCTCTAAGTAATATGATAATGAGATAAAAACTCAATGGGATGTATCTCATCTCCATAATACCTCAGACCCAGTGTAACCTATCTCACTCTATCCACATCTATCAAATGATCTATCAAATTTGGTAACCATAATGCATCAATCAATCACCAATATCTCTAATGTCTTTATAAAATATCAAATAATAAAGGATGTATTAGATCTCCATATCATTTATAATTAAAGTACATTCTTAAAAATTTTATATAATTTAGTAGGTTTGATTTAATTTGTTCATTTTCTATCGAGTTGACCTATTAAATACTAAATTAGCCTTATACTTCATTAGGGATACTAAATTAGCCCTATAAAATTTATACTAGATCAACCTTTTTAGTATTAAATCAGACACCCTTTGGTTTATAGTACTCAATTGACCTCCTTTATACCTTACCATACTACATTGGCCACTGTAAAAAATACTACATCAGTCCACTTGTATGTAGTTGGCACCCTTTTTGAGCCAACTAAATCAGCCTACTATTATGTAGTCAACCTATTGGCTTTCTTGCCATCTATAGACTAAGTCGACCTAGTTGACTCTATTCATCCATAGTGACTCTTTGACCAATTACCATAAATTCCTAGATCATTTATTGTTCTGACTCCTTTCTACCCAATACCCCATTTGACCCCTAGTGTCTCTAAAATTTTCCTAGGGTTCATTCTAGTGCCTAAATTTTGCCCACTATTCAATTTTATATAATTAACTTAATTTCAAATAAAATATTCAAAACTTTAAAAAATTTAGTTGCTTACCTTTGTTGCACTTATTATAGTTTCTATGCATCCTCCATGTCTCAGCTTTCATCTCCTCCCCATCTTAGCTCTCTGGTCTCTCACTAGGTCTGTCAGAGCTCTATTTTCTTAGAATAGTAAAAATACCAAATGAACTATTTTTCACCCTATTTATATTTAATATTCAAAATTATTTACCCTTCAAATATTTACTGTCAAATTTATTATTTTTGTCTCTACTAGCTCTTTTTCAAGTACTCAATTTACAACCCTTAAGAAATAAGTAAATATAAAAAGGATAAACCTTATTAGATTTAGAATTAATTACAGCCATGGAGTTCATTAGATTAGGAGAAGGGGTAATTAATATTCCTTTGACATTGGACTTATTTTGAGTGGGAATTTTGCCTTTGATAAATTCTACTAGTTGATCTAGATACACTCTCAAATATTCAGCTTGTGACATCTAAATTTTAGTTTTGTTAACATGTTTAATTATATCAAAATCAATCAGACTAGTACAAGAAGATAATTCTACAAGATAAGACACATTAGCATTCCTATTGATAGGATAAGTGTTATTTTGATAACCAATAGTAGTAGTTAGGGAGGACTCAACTATTTTAGCCAATGTTGTTTTCCGTTTATCTAAATAATAGGTAATGTTTCTTGTGAAAGAATAACTTTTATATATTCTTCTTGTTTATCAAATTTTTATTTCTTCTGATTCTGAGATCTTGTGAAGACTGTGAATGACTAACTATTCATGTCTCAAACATTGTTAATCATAATCATCTTCATATGAATAATATTCTAGTAATGCATTTGTGAAATCACCACTAGGTTCTTCAATTTCACATTCCTGAGGATTTGGATTTTATGATTCATTTTATTCTTCAAATTATTTATACCCATATTTCTTATGTTTCTAAAACATCATTTATAAGCAGATTTTTATTTTATTGTGGAGGATATTCCAATGAAAGCTTTTACTAAGTAGCTTTCAATCTAGGATGATTCCCTTGAAAAGGAACATAGTTTCTTCTTGAGATGTCTTGATAAGGAGCAGTGATGGTTTTTTGAGGTAGTTTCTTCTTTAAAGTTATTATATCATTAACCATATTTTGTAACATTTATTTAGTTGAATATTTTCCTAAACTTTTTGCCTTACCTTTTAATGGTTTTTTCTTTAGTTTTCCATCCATTATCATATCATCATTAACATCAATGATATTAAAATTAATTACTATGTCTCTTCTCAGTTGATAACTCAATTTTCATAACTAAGAATTGATAAAGAAGCATTTATGATTCTCATCTATCAGCTTAGTAGTTACTAGTATTTTATGTAGTATATTGTTATATTTAATTATGAAATCTCTCATAGATTTGTATGCTTATTTTTCATTTGAGTGAGTTGAGCCAATAATGTATGTGCATCTTCTACTAGTTTAAATCTATTTTCAAACTTAGTTTTCATATCATTCCATTTGGTAATGGATTCTGGAGGGAGATGATATAACCAATATAATGATCCATTATAGAGAGTTTCAATGAATAGTCTCACTACAATATCCTCATGTTAAACACTTAGAATTCCACATGCTATAGAGAAATCAATAATATGTTCATCTAGATGTTGTTTACCATCAATTAAAAATTTTGGAAAATTCTTTTTTGACCCTATTAGAAGTTCATGAAACTATCTCAAAGCCAACAGTCCAATTATATTACCCCAAGGTAAAACCATGGCTTGAAAGACTACCTATAGTGGTATAAAAAAAACTTGGTAATAGAAGAGCATGACTGATGATTGTTAATCCTTGTAACTATTTACCTTTATTAGGAGATGTGGAAAGACCAAATGCTCTCTTGAATTTACCTTTTTGTTCAATATTCAATTTTAAATTATAAGCCTCTTGTAACTAATAAAAAGGGTATTTTTACCTTTTGAATTACTAGCTCGAGTGAATCATTTTTATTCTAGTTTTTACTATTGATGAGGCACTTGTTCAAACTAAAGAATTCTTTGAACTAGTATTCTTTTTTTAGCTTTATGTGTAACTTATTCTTTATCTCTCTGTGCAAAAATAACATTATATTATTCTTCTTTTAATACCTCAACAACTCTATGAAAATACACTAAACTAGTTCTATTATCCCATTTAAATGCCCTCAAATATGAAAAATGTCTTCTTATGTTGACTTAACCAATCAATATTTTGTTAAATTACTAGTGCTTTAAATGATTTAATGGCCACCAGAATAAATTCTTACTGTAAAAAATATATGAGCATCTATATGAACTACTCTTCATGCTTATTTTCTTATTTGTCTTCCTATACTTGACAACTCATCTGGGATAACAAAATAAGTTACGTTAAATTTAATATTGTCACTACTATAATTAACATAAAATAAGATCATTCTACTATTGAATAAATGTCATCTTTTGTAAGTTCTATCTAATTTAAACTATATTGATGATAATGATTTTGAATATCTGAGAAGGCCATGAATGAAATATACTGATTTAGAGCTAATTATCAAGATTAGTGGGATTTTCTATGTTCAAAAATTATTTTTATTCTTTTTACATGATCTAATTCTTGATTAAAAATTATCATAATGATTTGAAATTGAGTTACATAAACTTGTCAAAATCCCAAGTAATTTATCTAATGTAAAATGATATCTAATTATGTAGCCTACTCCAAATCTAGTTCAAGTTGATAAAGTGGTCCTCAAGTTGATGTCAAAATCATATGGACCAATATCTCAAAATGTGTTTTTCACAAGTGCTATATAAACATACCCCTGAGTGGTAGGTTGAAAAAATTGTTGGTGTGAAATTTTTTTGAGAGGATAAATGAATATTTAATGTCAACATTCATGGGAAAAATTCCCTCTTCTATTATCAAATGGAGTTATCTTCATTAAAAACCAAAAGGATGCAATAAAAGAAAATATTTATAGAGAAAATAGGTTTTAGTGGGGTATTACTTTTAACCATAAAGTAAAAAAAATAGATATAAATAGAATATTAGATAGAGTGACAAGGGGAAAATGTATAATTATAAAAAGAGAAAAGTAACAAGTCTAGTGGGCCAAACTTGGAGACTTACTAGAAATGTTAAGAAAGTGGGTCATTTATATAGAAGGAAAACTCTCTTATTCAATGGATAGGAAAGACATATATATGTTCATAATAACACATAACATACACCAAAATAACTACCTATAATTGATAACATAATACAACAATCACTTTGTATTTCTTTGCAAAAATGAATAGAAATGTTATTTTTACTCTACCAAAATTTCACTATTATAGAATTAAAAATGTAAGTTTAAAATAAAAAAAACTACAATTGAATTACTTTAGCTTGACTAATTAATTTAAATTTTAAATATATTTAAAATCAAAGGTTTGAATACATATATATTATACATATGTGCGTTATCTAATTAGAAATTTTGAACACAAAATATGTAAAATCCTTGCTTGTATTGATCTTTTTTGAGTTGAAAATATAATATCCTATTTTAATAGTCTATAGAAAAGTTTAACTATCAAAAATCCCTTTGAATGAGGTAAAAACTCCTATTTATAGGTTAGAATGGGTGGTTATGGTGTGTAACCACCTTTTTAAATTTTTAAGGGTTTTTAAAAGCACTTTAACTAATTTGCACAACTTAAAACTTGAAATAACACATTAAACAATTTGCATAAATTAAAGAAAATATGTTGGTGTTTTAACATAACTTATAAAAGTAGAATGACAAATTTTCACAACTAGTAAAAATGCACTGGTAAATATGTACAACTCAAAATTTTAAATAGAACTTTGTACAACTACATGACATACAATGTGCAAGTTAACTATTTAAAAAAGTATGAAGTCAAAGATTGCAATAATTATTCAAGAGATATAGACTTATGAGAAAAGACTAAAATATAATGTGTAAATATTCTTCATCATCTTTGTTGAGGAGGGTCTGAATATTTTCTTTCTTAGGTTGTGACTTCTCTTAGAATTTGTTAAACTTCATGATCTCTAGCACTTTGCCTTTATCTGGTCCATCTGAATATGAGTAAGCTATATTTGCATTATAATATAAATATTACAAGTTATATTATGTTCTCTAAAGTCTATTAAACATTATATTTAGGTTCTCCATTTTTTTGATACTTAATCAACATCTAATTTGACTCATAATTGAATGTAGACTTGGGATTTAGGATTTCCTCAATATTCTTCTTGAATTGATCGATAATGGTCTCTTTAAGAACTAATTTCCCATTATCATCAATGAATATACATTTTATTATTTCTATTCCTCCCAATATTTCAAGGAGAGCATCACCTCTAATTTATTTAGAGTCATTTAATTTATTAAGGCTTTATTTGACAATACGAACCTTGTATATGGCATCTCCTAAGAACTCAGTGAGGTCTAAAACTTCCTCTTTGTGAACAATATTTTATTAAATAATTTAATATAGAGAAACATGGTAAAAATATTTTAATTTGGGTATTAATTCATTCCATTTATGTACCTTTTCATCATATTTGCTTTTAGCTTTGGTTGCTTGATCATATTATTATTTAATCTCAAAATACATGGTCATCATTATTTGAATGGTAGTGATGCCTTGCTACAATTTTTTTTCAAACCATTATTTTTCTAATTTTCCCATATGAACAATTTATTCTACAACATTTAGTGTCTATGTATCATAAATTTTATAAATAACTAAATGGGAGGATTGAATTAGCTTTACCATTTTTTGAACCACAGATGTTAATTGCTCAAATTTTTCTTTGAGTTGTTTTTTAGTTACTTTGTCTTGATCCATTTTATCAAACAATGTGCCAATTGCATATTGGAAAATTTATTTCAATCCTTCCATTGTAGATTTTTCAAAGTGTACCTTTATGATTTAGTAATTAAATGATTAAAAATGGTCTTTATCTTTATAAAAAAAAGAACTACTACTTCAACATATCTATCTCCTTTCTAATTTGTAATTATTTTAGAAACTATTTTAGGCTTATTGGATACATGAAGATGAAAAATTATCAAGATGATGAAATCAATCTACTGTGGCTATACAATTTTCTTTCTTTTCTTTACTATCTCATTTTAGCTAATCAGGAACTTATGTATTGGGATATTTTTTCATGAGTGTAATATCATATTCCTTTTGAGTCTCAAAGAAAGGGAGAGGAATTTTGAATACTTGAGATTTTTCCAATATTATTTCACATTCCTCTTTTCCTAATGTATCAATTAGGGTTTTAGGAGAAGCTTCAGTAGGAAATTCAACATTTTGAGCAAGATTTAATGGTATTAACATATCAAGCTAAGAAAGAATAGAAGACTCAAATAACAAAGATTTATCAGAAGCTAGAAATTATTGTGTGGTATTAGTTATTAGAGTTTTTGGATAGGTAAGACTATTAATAGGAGCATCTTATGAAATATAAATTCTTGGAGTAATTGGAAACTTTTCACCTAGTCTTCTTATTTTTAACTTGAGTGGATTTTTACAAGAGCAAATTTTGTGATAGATTTAACTTTTGTTTCCACTTCAATTTCTTCAAAATCTTACTAGTTCCTACTATTGAAGGTGAACCTATTTGTGTTTGATGTTGTAGATGAATAGTTACTAATTTAGTCTCCTTCATAGGAGTAAATACTTCTTTATCAACATCGATGCCTTTACTTTTTATCCATTTGAGAGATCTAATTAGTACACCTTGGCTCTATTAATGAGTGCAGTATGTTCTTTCTTGTGCCAACCCACTTTTGGAAGAGGTTTTGATTTAATTATTTATTCTTCATCTATGGGGTCTAATGCATATTCATCATTAACTATATTTTATTTGATATCCAATATTTCAAATATAGTAACTTGTTCTAAATCAAATCATGAATTATCACATATTTCTCATCATCACAGGCCATCCAATAGTCTTAAAATTGGTTCACATGTTGATATGAAGAACCAAAGTATCCTAAATTAGGCCTCTAGCATCAAATGAATTTTTTCTTCCAAATGACCAAATAGTAGCTTGAGTCATTTCCTCATCAGTCAATTTTGCTTTGTCCAAAAAAGCACAAGTGTACCAACAAATAGAAATAGGAAATTCTATTCTAGACTTGGGTTTTTAAGAAAAAATCTTATGTGTTTTTTAATTTTATAGGTAAAAATAAAGTTAGAGTAACTTGAAAATGATTTTGGAGCTAGATATATGAACCAGAAAAGTGAGGGTTTTGATAACTGGTCCCACAACTAAAATAGGGTTTTAGATAATGGACCCATAACCAATAGGGTTTATAGGATCCCACAACTATAAAAGATCATGATAATAGGGTTTTATGGATCCCATAATCATATCACAACAATAGGGTTTGATGTCTCTCACAACCTATACAACAAGAGGGTTTGAAGGGTCCCCCAACCAAAGAAGAGAGGGTTTGATAGATCCCATAACCATGATAAAAGGGTTTGAAGGATCCCATAACCTTATCAAGATAAGAGAGGTAACTCATTGAAAAATAAAAAATATGAAAAATAGTTATTACCCTTTGATGGATCTTCCCCAAAACTTCTGCTTTATAACAAAAACTATCTAGACACAGACTGTCTTCCATTAATCTTCTATCTTCTTGAAACATATGCATATCCTCTACGTAGTTGAAGAAAAATTAGTGAGCCAACACCCACTACGCCATTCAATATATAAAACATAATAATTTGATAGGAAAAACATCATCAATATTCTAGAAATAAATTGATATGAGTCAAGTGGGTTTGAAAGATCCCACAACCTTAATAACAACTCCACAATAAATATAAAATACAAACCATAGTTTTCACACTTTGACCAGGCTTCCCTAAAAAATTTGTTATCAAATAAAACCCCACCAAGAGTGGATAATACTATAATCTTATACCTTATTATATTAAATACATAACATTTTCACAAATGAAGCATAACTATTGGGCCTGTATTCCCACTGAGCCAAAAAATAGCTAAATCACAATAAAGAACTGTCTAACTTTTCCTCAAAAATTTAGCAACAACTTGATAGAAACCAAGAATATTCATCCCATCATGAGTCACCTTTATCTTTGCTTTGGCTAAGAAAACTTCAATAATCTATCTAACCATATCCTTCTTACTATAATGTTGGGATGATCTTTACACATCAGGGCAAATGACTAATAAATAACACAGAGAGTTTTTAAAACAAATCCTAGAAACTAGAAGAGCCAGGGGTGAATTCCTCTAACCTCCACCCTTCCTAGAAAGATAAAAAAGTGGAATCCTCAAACATCCAAAGAATTAATTAAGGGGTATATTCCTCTATCATCAACCCAAACTCCAAAAGATTTCACAATAAATCCTCTAACTTCCTCTATAAAATCCCACAACATTCTAGTCCTGAGAGGGTAGAAAAATTCAAAGAAGATCCTCTAACATCCACCTTTAAACCCTAAAAATTTAACTTAAAAATCATTAGAATATGTGAAATAATATCCCTTATGATAATAACAAGATAAAACAAGATCATAAAGGGTAGACAAAAATAACCAGTCTTACACATGGAGTAGTCTCCCCACCAGGTGAAGCTAGTTCTTAGGAATGTAGCCAGCATGGAGTTGATTTATCTTACCCAACATAACATAGACCCTTTATATCCATTGAAAAAATATTTATAAGTATTTTCTACCAAAACCCACCTATAAATATAAGTTTATACATAAGGTAAGCATAGTGTTAGCTTATGACTTTCTCGGCCATAAGTATTTTTGAAAAAAAGATAGTTTAAACACAAAACCTCCAAGCTTCCTACCTTTCCAAATAATATAAGGAGATAACTTAAGAGTCATCATAATATGTGAAACAAGATCCCTTATGATAAAACCAAGATGTAACAAGAGTGTAAAGGAAATAAAATAGTACCCAACCTTCCAAATGGGGAAATCTCCCCTCAGGGTGAAAAAGGTACCTAAACTTATACCAATTTGCACCTAAAATAGTATAAGCCCTTAGATATACTAATATAAGGAAACATCACTTTTACTATGAATAAATTCCACCATTTTGTCATAGATTTTCTGCCAAAATGTTGTCTTTTAAAACATAGTCTTAATCCCAGAGATCTACCTCTTACCATCCATAAATCTTTTGCTCTAGTTTTTCTACCAAAATACACATAAAATCTTTAGTTCCCATATTTTTTGTATTCCATAATTCCATTATGAATTTATTCTAACCAACCTACCGTTAAAATTTTTGATAAATGGTGTTGGTGGTGCAAGAAACCCCCTGTCCTCCTAGATCTAGATCATCTTCATCCCTGGGTTCTTCTTGTTATCCTTCCCATGCTCTCCCTATTTGAAAATTCCTCATCCCACTCCTCTCTCCCATACTACCTTCATTTTATTTGTATATACAAAATATTATATGTTTCAGTCAACTATCTTACTAGTTCCATTAAGTCCCACTTGTCATCCACATACCTCAGGAGCTTATACAAAGTAATTTCACAACCACAAATTATCAGGTAGGTGAAATTTGTAAATTATATGAACCAAAATCCTCATTTGGAGATATTTTTGGAAGCTTCAATTGATATATTTATATTTTATGGTTTTGGTCCATACATTTGAATCACATATTATAAAAATGCATAATTTATTCTACATAAATGATGTGCACTTTCCTTTAATGAGAGCTAAGGATAGAAATCATATATTTTTTTAGTTTGAATATCACCTATTGTATTTAAACCACTGTAGAATATTGTTCTAACAATATCATAAACAATATAAGAGGTCATATATAATTTGGAAGTACTATTGACCTCCATGAGATGCATGTGAATATATTCATTGATCAACTATCCCCAATTGATGTATTTCTTGTTTTGATGAAGGATCCATAATATCTATACATTTATGTTTTGAAATTTATTACAACCAAGCTTCCCTCTAATCTATGTAAGAGTGTGCTTATATAATTTATTTCATTCATAAAATCAAATCTAGAAATATTCTTATGAATCTTTGTTGATGTTTTCCTTGGTTTTATCAACCATAGCTTATTGACCTATTTAAAATAAGAACTAGTGTTATAATCCTAAAATTATTAAGTAGATGTAGGATTGAAACTAAAAAATTATTGATTATTAGGTGGCTATAGTATATGATTAATATGTTTTAGACCTAAGCATAAGATATACTCACCATTTAGATTCTTGACTTCTATTTTATTGGATCATAGTGCTTAGCCATTTTAGCAATAGTTTTGGACAATATAATGAAATAGTAATTGTAGTTGCTTAAGCCAATCCACTATTGTGGATACTTTGTCCATAATCTATCTTATATAACACACTAATTCTATTCTAAAATTAATCCATGTTGATGTGGCCTAGATCAATATTTGTTATTTCTTAAGCATTTGAATCTAAGTGTGAGGGTTGAAAACCCCCATGAAATTTATACTTCATATTTGTGTCCTCTTCTAATTGGATACTCTTTTGGGGAGGGGTATTTTTTTAATTGATTTTATTAGGAGTCTCCTTGATTGGGGTTCTGAATGTTGACATCTGATGAAAATTATCTACCTTTTATATAAAAAAATAGACCCTATATTGTCTTCATGAAGAAAGATGAAAATTTGGCCTTGTTCAAATAAAGAATATATTCTAAGGTGTATATATGTAGAAGGTATAATTTTAGTGTGTTTTATATTGGGTTGTAGTTTGATAGTATTAATGATAGGTGATTGTGTTCCAATATGCACACAAATAGGTGTTAGAGTCTGATGAGGTATCTCAAAAGGTATTATATCCTGATAAGTTTTTAGGTAAGCTTCAAAATTTGATAGCATGCTTGAAATAAGGTCAAAGTCAAATGATTTTTCAATCAAACCTTAGGGTCTAATGAATTTTTTATAACCTTCATAATATGATGGAGTGTAGAATAATGGGTCATAATCCAAATGATGTTTGGATAAGCAACAAACCCTGATAGGTTGTATAGTGGAAAATTGAACCATGTAAAATGCTTTGGGGATGCTTCTAAAAGAAAGATTCAAGGAATTTGATTAAATTTTGAGTACATCCTAAAAAATCAATGTCAAGTTAAATAACTACAAACCCTAGATTATATTATTTTTAACAAATAAAATGAAGTGTTCTACAATTTTAAAGATTACACGAAGTCAAGATTATAAGTGAAGAAATAGCATTATAGTTTGGAAATGATGAAAATAAATGGATTTACAACCAGGTTTTAAAAACCTCACACATGTGGAGAAATCTTGTGAACTAATTGTTTCAATGAATTTCATATTATATTCTCAGAGAGGAAGAAGAAATAAACTAGATATAGGTGTGGTTGAGAAACCTATTTGGTTTTGCATGTGTTGAATTAGATGATTATAGAGAACTCCTCTTTAGCTTTAGAGGAATGACCTACAAATAAGTCAACACTTAAGCAAATGGTTGGCTAGATAGATAGCTGGGTGGATTACCTAGTGCTAGCTAGATCTCAAAATCAAGGGCTTCCTCGAGGGTTGTCAATCTACATGTTTTAAATAATTAAGTTTAGAAAATAGGAGAAAGAGTATTTATATCAATAATCAAAAGGTACTAAAATTGAATAAAATAAATGCTTGATAAATAAATAGATTAAAATGACTAATATAAAAATAAGTGGTTTAATACTAATACTAAATAGGTCAAGTGTAGTTTAAAAAATAGGTTGGGGATCTGTGAACAAGTAGACAAAAATAAAGTTGGATTTAGTTGAGAATAGGTGGATGAAAATAGCTTTATGTTATTTCCTACCACAGTGACCATTAGTGGTTGAGGTGACCATTGGCAGTTGAGGTGACCATCGGTAGTTTAGATAACTATTGTTGGTTAGATAAACCATCGATCATTAAGGTGACCATCGATGGTTATTATGTGTTAGGTTTGGGTGCTAAAAGGTCAGATTGATAGGATCATAAAAGGTAATTTTTGGAGATTGGTTTGTGTTGGGATGATTGTAAAATGGAAACAAAGTAATTGATAGATTGAAAACAAATACTTAGCTTACCAAAAAATGATTAGATGAATGGTTGAGGTGTTTGGCTCATTGATGGAGTCTAGCATGATTCTAGTAGAGTAATGGTACTTGGTTGTCGATTGAGGGGTGAAGGCAAGTCAGCTCTCTAGCATGATGGCTAAATCATTATATTAGTGGAAGAAGTGACCTGTAAAGAAAATATAGATATAAAATCTCTTAAAGTCATGGATGGATCTCACCTCCTTATCATTTCTTCTTATAGGCAAAGAATGAAAGGTGAAACATGATGTTAACAAGTGGTCCAATTTTTTATCTGATTTTAACTTTGACATGTATAAGATCACACAGGAATTAGGAATTCTAATTATAAAAAAGCAAGTCATAGTGAAGGGTTAGTTGAGTTGGTTTAGGTGGTGGAACTTGATCATCAATGGTCAAGGTGATCATTGGTTGTTAAGGTGATCATCAACAGTTAAGGGTCTAGGTAATATAAGGTTTAAAAGGATGGATTTAGTTAGTAGGTCAAGCTAACTAGAATTAGGTAGGTTTGTTGGTTGAATGATCTAGGCTAAACCCAAGGGGGTCCTAAGGTGGTCTAATGGAATTACAACCTTTGAAACCATTATGTGTGGATTTATAGTGTCTACATTTTGACCCTTTTTATTATGTAGTTTATATCAACAAATGGTAAAACAAAAATGGATTATGAGTCAAAGGTTTGATTACCCTTGAGCATGGGAGGAGGTGGTCCCCCTCAAACTAGGACTTGATGAGGTAAAATAGGATTAAGTGTAGGTTTGGCAAGTGGTAAAGGTAATGACAAAGGTGGATGTTAGAGGTTGGGAACTAAAGTGCAAATATACACAAAAAGTGTGATAAAAGTGTGATATCCAATATCACAAATTGACTAGGTTGTCATAGTTGGTAAAAATTAGGGTTGATGTTAGAAGGATAAGTGATATGTGGACTATGTGACCATAGTTAAAGGTGGTAGTTGGGAACAATCATAAACACAAGTCTCCTAGGTAAAGTATGTGTTTTCATGGGTATCTAAGGTAGGAATTACTCTCAAGGAAAACATAAATAGGTCAAATGAAGTCATGGGTATCTAAGGTAGGAATTGCTCTTGAGAGAAACACAAATTGGTCAGGTTAAGTTATGGGTATCTAAGTTAGGAAATGATCCTAAGAATACACAAGTGGGTTTAGTGTGTGTAAGGTAGCATAAGTTCAAAAATTGGCCAACATGGCAATTGTTGTCATTACAATAAAAAAGACCAGGCAAGATCATCACAAAATGCACATGAGTTGGGCTGAAATAGACCAATAGTGAGGTGATGAGTTGGTTGGTAGGTGGAAAAGGTAGTCTCTATGGGTGGGTACTAGGTTCTATTATGAAAGGTTTAGGTGGAAAGGTAATAGGCCAAATTTCAAGATCTTAATCATCGATGGTTAGGGGTCATAGACGTGATTATCGATGGTCACCTTGACCATCAATGGTTAGGGTGTAAACCCTAAAAGCATGGAGACAAAAGTGTCTCCACTTATCATTTTGTTCATTTGAACAATTTGACTTTAGAGATCTAGATTTTTTATCATTTTGGGTGAAATTGTTGATGAGGCATGCTTAGTGGGTATGGTTGATAGGTTGAGTTGATCAAGTGGATTGAGTGTAAACCAATGAGGATGTAAGGTGGATGTGGATGAGGATGGATATCAAGTCCCAAGATTCCTCCTTGATGATAATCAAGGGATGAGGTGGGGGTTGCATTAAATTTGTAGTTTAGTTTTGGTTTTACATATGCTTGGGAATTAGGTATTATGCTTGAGTTGTTATTATTATTAAAGGGTAAATTAGGTTTGTGTGGGATTTGACCTAAGTTTTAGGTATTTTAGTTTATTAATTAAATGGGTGGGGAAAAAATGAAAATTTTGAGGCGTAGGTTAGGTAGGGGTGGTTAAGGGAAAAATTGAGGTGAGAAATTATAGGTTGGTCAGGGGTTTTTATTGGTTTTTTTGGGTGGGTATGGTTACTATGCTCTATTGGAGGTCATGTAAAGTGACCATCAGTGGTCATCCTGACCATTGATGATTGATGACCATTGATAAAAGGGTCACTTGACCTTCAGTGATCACTATGACTATCGGTGGTTAGGTGGGTTAAGGAAGTACTGAGAACAAAATGGGTTTGAAAATTTGCAAGATTGAAGGCAAGTTAGATGATTTGATTGTTTAGGTGTATTGGTTTAATGGGATGTTAGGGGCTTGATAGGTCATAGTGCCAGTTTTTAGTTTTGATAGATGAGTAAAGGGTAGCTTTAGAGGGCAATAGGTAATGGGAAAATAGGTAAGATAGGGTAGGCTAAAAATAGGGTGGCATAGTTCATATAGGTATAAATATGGTAGTAAACTAAGTTTGTTTGCTAATAAACCTAACAAGTATGGGAAAATATTTAGATGTAAGATTGAGTTCCTCACATCTTCCCATAGATGCATCGAGGGATGATTGTAGCGGATTGAGCTCACATGAAGGATGTGGGCCTAAGAGTGATATTGCATTATCAGCACATGCTATGAGATGTGGTGATGATCATGGCCCTCATTAAGAGATGGGATCTGGCCATGAACACCTTCTTTTTACCAACTAGTGAGATGACTATCTTATCATAGGACATTCACAAGATCACTTGGTTACCTATTTAGGGGGAGTTGATTTATCACATCGATCAAGAGGAGAGAGATGATCTTTAGAATTGATATATGAAGATGACCATGATCTCATTATATGGTATGCTATAGGATTTAGCTACACTCTACTATATTAGAAGATGAGGGGTGAGAGGAGACTACTAAAATTTTTGATTATCATAGTATCTTTCTTTGATGTTTTATATTTGAATAACATGAGGTTTCCCTATCTACTATTAGGGTTGCTATTGGTATGATGTTAGGATGCATAGTATTTAGGTAGGTGCCTATGTTTCTAGTATAGATATACAGGGAGTTGTGGGGTTTCAGAGCTCATATGAGATATAGCATTAGGATTGGGTTTATGTTACACTATTGGGCATTCAAGCACATATAGGTTCTATGATTTATGGGGCTATCATGGGATGGTTATACCCAGATGGACCCTATAGTTGGATTTATGAGGTGGAGAGATGATTTTGCTATCAAGACCGAGTGGAGGGGTACATGACATTGATTGGTTCAGAGGTGCACTAGAGGCATTGGTTATTAAAAATATGATTTGGAGGCCATATATCAAGCTCTAGAGTGGGTTGGATATAAGAGACATACATTATACTTATAGAGTTATAGGTGGATCTTCAACAAGCAAGATGGGGAGGTAGAACTCATCCCATTTGATAGGGTGTGGTGATAGTTTGTCCTAGTACAAGGGATTCTAGGACCATTTCTTAGATATAGGTGGGATAACATAGAGATTTTACTACCTGAGCCATAGCTATTCTAAACTTTGATTTATCATAAGTAATTACCAGCTAGGGCTAAGATTGACAATGTAAGATTTATAGATGGTTACCCTACATGGTATTAGGCACTATATGTAGTAGTAAATTTTGGTGGTGATAATGGTGGTAGATAGCTTATGGATGTTAACCTAATTTAGAGGTTAGTAGGTATAGGTATAGGGGGTTGTCTTAGATGTACAAGCAAGAGTGATTCTAGCTATGGCACATGCTCAAGTGGTAGCTTTATAGGGTTAGCTAGTATTAACACAAGGTTAAGTGACTACAGTTATGAGTGACAGGAACCAAACTAGATCTTCACTAGCCCTAGTTACTTAGGAGAGAGACTCTTTAAGATAGACCAGAGGAGGAGTCACAACATTTTTAAGATCATCAAGCATTATCCTTATGGCATTGTATCTAGCCATAATGGAGGAGCTACAATACCATGAGGCCATATTCCTAAGACATTATCCTAATGAGCCCTAATGGGGTGAATATAGAGCTAGTTTAGTATGTGGTGCTAGTGTGGTGACACTAAGTCAGTGGGATTCTTATATGGGTGGAAAATTAGGGACCTTAGGAGGATAAGCACTAGGAGGCATTGGTTCCCTAGGAGATAGTGGTGCCCTAGGGGCATAGTCATGATATAGTTATGGGATACTATATTTTATTGGATATCATTTTGATACTAGCCTATGTGTTGATGCTGTGAGATGTACATTTTGAGAGAAAAATGTATATTTTTGTATACATGATGATGTTGTTGACTCATTATTTATAGATATGATCCTCATTTATTGCTCATGGTTTATGTTTTACTTTGATGCTTTATGTTCATGATGTTGATTATAGTTATGTTGATCATTAATGATGCTATATTTATTATGCTTATGTTATAGATATGGATATTCATGTAAACTCACCTAGCTATGCATGTGATGGATTTTTATTTATGTTGATGATGAGTCTTATGTCATTTATGATGATGATGTTTATGCTAAAAACTAATGACTATGTTTCCTCATTTATAGTTAGACATGTGGTGAAAATCATTTATTTTTTATTATTTATTGATTTTATGATGTTAATATGATTATGATGGTTATGATTATGGTTATTTTGCTTGAGGTAAAACACATTCAATAAGGTAAATAATAACACTAGATGTGAGAAAAATAAAATAATCAAGAGACAAATGTCTTGGTGAATATATCAACTAGTTATGATAAGAGAAAAAGAGGGCATGATGTTTCTTCTTTGGTAAGGACTAAAATAAGACCGAAGTTGGATTGGCTTAAGGAAATTAAGCCATTTGAATGCTTTGCATTAGCATTCATTAGTTGGTTAAAAGGTGTCATGATCACATTATGTCAAGTGAGCTTAAAATCCCTTTTTTATAGTGTATAGAGGGAAGATGGATGAAAATGGAACCTTTTTGTGAGACTAGCATGCCTCTTTTATAGGTTACCAAAGAGTCAATATAAACAAGTCTATGTCATACAAAATGTAGACTAATCGATGTGGGAATTATACTCATGAGAGAAAATATTATAATTCAAAATTATTTTGCTTTTACTTTTGCTTGATAATGAGTCTTTTTCTTGTTTTATTGTTACTTGGGAGGGTTAGGTAAGTTGATTGATGTGGTAAGTTTCCAATAAATTACTAGTCTTAGAAAAATGCCCTACTTGTCCATCCTTCAAGGGAGTGGTCTAAGTTTGTGTGCTTTATTTAATGCCTTTTGATAGTTGTCCTTTAAGGGAGTATTCCACCTTACTTGTATCAACTTTGATATGTTTTTTGTAGTTATCCTTCAAGGGAGTAGTCTTTTAATACTAGTAATAACCCATGATTGTTATTGGTTCTAATTTTGTTGTTTGATTTGTTTGATTTTGCTTGACATAGACTTTTTTATATAAGCTTAAGAGTTTATCTTTATGATGACAAAATTAAAATCACAAGAAGTTTGGTTAGGTGTAAATAGGTTTAGGTGACATTGATCATGAGAATCCATCCTATGAAAAGGCATAGAAAGTACCATGAGAATCATGCCATGGGTAGAACCATGGTACCCATTATTTAAGATTAGGCCATGATTGTGATGGATAATCACATGATTCCTTTTTAATCAATTTGTCTAGGGATATGAATGTGGTTTGAAGGCAAAATATGAGCTTAAGTTATTAAAAAAGTGAGTTTAATCCCTTTTAACAAAAGAAAGGACATAGATGCAAAGCATTGAGGGGCTTAAGTTCTAGGTTTCCTTCGAGAGAAGATAGTTGGTAAGCTTCTAATCTATACTTGTGGGTTATAATATAAGGTCAAATCCAATTAAAATCAAAATTTCCCCACTTGCTTTTCTCCATATTGGTGACATGTTAATTTTCCTTTAGGATGAATTCTCCAATGTTGAATTCTCACCTTTAAGGTGTTTGTTATAGGCAAATTTTACATGCTCTTGATAGACATGAAGATGGGTGAGGGTGGCTAAATGATGCTCATAAAGTAGCTCAATTTAGTGAAAACATTATTGATGATAATCATCTTTAGAAATGAGATCTTGAAAAGATATGTGAAGAGAAGGAATTTGGACCTCAAGAGGCAAGATGGCCTCTGCTCCAAACATAGGGTAAAAATGGGTAAGACTTTTAGGGGTTTGGATGCCAATAAGATATGCCCATAAGGTGAAGGGGATGTGCAAATGATAATTCCAACTAGATGCATTCACCATTTTAGTGAGTATGTTATTAAAAGTTTTGTTAGAGGCCTTGGCTTGTTTATTTGCTTGAGGGAGATAAGGTGATGATAAACTTAACTTGATATCAAATTCATCATAAAGACCCTAGAATTGATTTTTTTTAAATATTTTCCATTATTGGTGATACTTTTGTGAGGAAGACCAAAGCAGTAGATGGTGTGAGAGTTGATAAAGTTGACAATCTTTTCTTATTTGGTTGATACTATATGAATAACCTCTACCCATTTGGTATAATATTTGGTCATGGTGATGATAAAATGGTGTTGTGAAGAATGGGGATTAATTTCACCAATAAGTTCCAAACCCCATTGTGAGAAGGGCCAAAAATTAGTGGATATGTGAAGACTATGGCTAGGTGTGTGATAAAAATTGGCATGTTGTTGACACTTAACGCACTTTTCCACATAATCACAATAGTATTGGTTAAGGTTAGTCTAGTAATAGCCAAGGTAAAGGATGTGCTTGGTGATGGCTAAGCCACTAAAGTGTCCTCCATAGATCTCATCATACATTTCCTTGATGGCATGAGAGGATTTATGACTATATAGGTAACAGAAGAGGAGACCAACAAAGCTATGTTTATAAATAATTCCTCCCATAATGGTATAACATGAGGTACTCTAGATAAATTATCTTTGAGCATTCTTAGAAATTCCAAAAGGAATGATGGAAAGGTTGAGATAGTCGAAGGTCTATTGATTCCAAAGATCAGGTTGGGTCTCCTCCACATTGAAGATGGTAGGAGAGTCAAGTTTGACATAAGAGGGTTGGGTAAGTCTATGGATAATGATAGATAGCTTAGAGTTAGAGGGTGTAGATGGGATCTTAGAGGTGAGGCAAGATATGGTGTTAGTAAACTTATTGGTAGACCATAGGGTTGATTAGATATGGTAGTGTTCAAATGATGTTAAGAGTTCATCAACTAGTTGTTTGTACTATTGTAAAACATCATTATTACATTGGTAAGAGCCATTGATTTGAATGAAAACAAGTTTGGAGTCACTAAATATGTTGTAATTTTGACTCCTAAGGCTAACACAATTTGAAGGCCTATGAATAGGGCTTCGTACTCAGCCATATTGTTAGTACATTAAAAATCTAGCTTGAAATATAAAGGAAGAGGTTCACCATCAAAGGGAATAAGGATGATACTAGTACCCCCACCACCTTGACACTTTGATCCATCAAAGAACATAGTCACTTGATAGGTGAAGTTCACCTAAGAGAGAGTCATAATGGACTCATCATGAAACTCAAGTAGAGGAGGTTGGTTGTCTACTAATGGTGTTTTGGACAATTGGTCAAAAATGACTTATGCTTTAATTTACTTATAATAAATAAAATCAAGGTCAAACTTAGATAAAATCATGAGAAATTTGGCCATACATTAGTTTTTTTATGGCTTGGAGTGCATATACTTGAGTGGATCAGCATTGGTTATGGTATAGGCTTATGGTTAAGAAGGTAGTGGAAAAATTTGGTGGCTATGAATATTAGGGCTACGTAAAGCTTCTCAATATAGGTATGTTGATTCTCTTACTCTATAGGCATGTGGATGATGTAGTAAATTGATTTCTCCTTATTTTTTTCATCTTGATGAGAAAACATTTCCCCTAGGGAGTGGTTAGTGGTAGATATATAAAGGTAAAAAGGTTGGTCATCTTTGGGAGGGGTGAATACATGTGGAGACAAAAATTACTCTTTGAGTGAATCAAAGGCCTTTTGATAGTCACTATTCCACTTAAAATGTGCATCCTTATTTAGAAGGTGATGTAAGGGCTAGTAGCAGTTTGAGAGCTAAGAGATAAAGTGATGAATGGATTGGAGCTTCCTCTACAAACTATGAAGTTTCTCTAGGTTTATTGGAGGAAATGTGTTAAGGATTACTTCAATTTTTTTAGGATAAAATTTGATTCCCCAAAGGGTCAAGGATATTTCTTGACAAGACCCCAAAAATACACTTCTTGGGGTTAAAGTAGATATGGTGACGAATGAGTCACTCAAAGACAATTTTGAGAATGGCCAAATTATCCTTATGATATTTAGATTTCCCAAGGAGGTCATCCACATAGTCTTCAATGATTTTGTGGATAAGGTCATGGAAGATATAAGTCATGGAACATTGGTAGGTTGCACTAATGTTCTTTAGACCAAAGGGAATGACTCTATAGTAGAAGGTTCCCATGGGGTGATAAAGGTAATTCTAAGTTGATCTTTGGGGGCAATTAGGGTCTTATTGTAACCCAAAAATTTATCCATGAGAGATAACATCTCATGGTTGGCTATAAGATCAAATAGATAGTTGATGCTTGGTAGAGGGAAGTCATTTTTGGGGCAAGCAAGGATGAGGTCATGAAACTCCACATAAATGCATAGTCCTCCTATGGATTTAGTGATAGGCATGACATTCAAGACCCATTGGGGATAGTCAATAGGTTGAATAAAATTGATAGATAAGAGATGTTGAAGCTCTTATTTAATGATAAGGGCTATGTGAGGGTGCATTCATTGAAGTTTCTACTTTAAAATCTTGGCATCATGATTGGTGACTATGTTATGGGTTGTAATGGTGGGGTCAATTCCTAGCATGTCACTATAATACCAAGCAAATACTATGTTGAAGTCTTGGAGGAAAGAGGGTAAGTACCAAAGTTCCTTAGAATTTAGTGATTGGCTAATTTTGATAATGTGAGGGTTAATTAGATTTCCCAAGTTGATATCCATATGGATACATTTAACATAGTTGAAGTCTCAGGAGGAAGATATTTTTGGATGGAATAATCTAGGGCACCAAGATAGGTGAGATTGGAATCATCATCTTGGTACTAAACGGTGTCAATGGTAAGAGACTCATCTCCTAGCATCTCAAGATGGGTCATAGGGATGGTTATAGATGCCCCATACTTATGATAAGTCAGGGGTCCAAGGCTGATCATATTGATGAAATAAAAAATTTAGGTGGGATGATGTCATCATCCTCACACTCAGGTGTAGAAGTGGTTGGTGAGGGAGGGATGTTTTTCTCAATAATGATGGTGGTAAGTGGTTTAGTGTTTTTATGGTTAGGAATAATGAAACTAAGGCCATGTTTCTCATGAGGCTTTTTATTCTCAACTAAAATCAGCTCGCATGGGTCATGTTCATATCATCCAAGACCAAATTTTTTACAAGCACACCTATGTAGGTATGTTTTAGTAAAGTTTAGTTTATCCAGATAGGAGAAGCTAAAGGTAAATGGTCAAGGAGAAAAATATGTGTCTAAATAATCAAGGGGTTTTTTAAGTCCCCCATAGATGAAATGAGTTTGATAGTTCAAATTTCCATGGGTAATAATGGCTTCAATGTTGGGGTCATAGCTGAGTTGGTTTCTAAGTTTCCCATACTCATGGAGAGTAGGGAAAACATCAAGGGTTAAGATATGGTATTACCCATATGAAATATGTTATAATGTGGATTTCAAGGGGCTTTTCATAGGTATTTGATCTACAGGGATTGATAAGCTAGTGGATGATTCATTAGGATAAGAAGATATGGATTCATCCTTCATGGTTGAGGGTTTATCTTTGGTCAATGAGGGTGTACTAGATGGAGGTAGAAGGACATCACTGGGTTGATAAGTCATGTTGCATGATGAAAAGGGACTTGGGTCAACTTGTATGGTGATAACCTAACCTTATGCTCAAATTTTATGCAATTATGAAGGGTAGAGGGTACATAACCCATGGAGTAGGTCCAAGGTCATCCCATCAAAAAATTATATTAGAATTCACCTTCCACTACATATAAGAGTTAGAGGAGTGTGTGAGGTCCTAAATAGATATGAAGGAAAAAAGTTCCTAGAGTAGTGGCCATGGTGTCATTAAAGGATCAAAGGATGGCCCAGGTTTTGGACATGACATTGTTGGGTAGTTTAATTTGATCATATGCATGAGAGGAGATGCGGGTTTTGTTGATGTAGGTAGTGATGAAAAGAGGGGTATATGGGTCATCAAGATGGATATACATTATTTTTAAATCATTAAAGGTGACAAGGTTAGAAATTTAGAGAGCACCAATAAAGGCTACCAGAGGTTGAGGGTCTTTAGGTTGGACCTCTATTGATTACAATGCCTCTATCATTTTTTGGTGATGATGAGGTGAGGTAGAACTGAATTCATAGAGACTCATCTTTTGTTGGGGTTTGGTGAATTTTTTTGTGCACCACTCTTATGATTGATTTAGAAGGGTTGGATTGAGAGGTACCCAAGATAGATACCTTGGGTTTTGCTGAAGGTGAAGGTGCTTAATTTTGACTTGGTTGGGAGGTGGAAGATGGGTATGTCTATGAGATAAACACTTTCACCTTCCCCTTATCCTTTTGTTGAGCATGTGATCAGGTGACCACCTGAAAAGTATGGATAGAGGGAAGATTTGGGGTAGGAGATTGGTTTGGTTCCCTATCACTTTGAGGTGAGGGTGGTGGATTAGATAGGTATTGGTTGGTGGTTATTGGTTATTGGATTGGTATTAGGATCATGAGAGGTTCATCTGTTAATCGATTATCTTCATCATAGAGATGAAGGATTATGGTTTGGAGAGCTTTGAAGTTATTTGTGTCATGATTGGGTGTTTTATGATAGGAGCATACTTGGTGGTCATTATACCAAATAGGTTTTGGACCTAGAGGGTCAAATGGTCTGATAAGAGGTAAGGTAAAGCAAGAGGCCTATAATAACCTTTAGAAAATAGTTGAGTAAGACTCAGCTAAAGGTGGAGAGGGTTTAGAAGTTTCAACCTTGGTTGGTGAGATGGGTAAGTCCTTTTAAAAATGGGCTTGGTGATAGAAGGTTTGGGTAAGATGGTGTTCATAATCGATGGTTTTGGTTTTGATAAGTTAGAATTTGATAAGTTAGAGATAGGATGTTTTAGGTTAGGTAGTTTGGTTATTGATGGCTTGGTAAATATGGGTGTGTTAGAAAGTAAGTGTGATGGTGTAACCAATAGTGGTGGTTGGGGTTTGGTTGAGATAATTAGCTTCCTAATCAAATTAGAGGGATGAGGCCCCAAGATAGAGGGCATGATTGATGGAGGTAAAATTTTGGCCCTCTATCCTTTTGATGGATGTAATTCCTTGGTCAATTTGATTTGGTCCTTGGTTGGTGGGTTTGGTGAGGTTATCTCTAGTTTCAAGGATGGGTGAATAAGGCTTGACATAAGGAAGATGCCAAGAGTTTTGGTTGTTTTGGATGGTTTGGTTGGAGAGGATGATTTAGTTGTTTTAGATTTGGTCATATTAGATGGTTAATAAATGGTTGGGTTGGTAGAGATTTTCATTATCATAGTTAATATGATCGTAGGTTGGATAATAGAAGTTGGGGGTTGGTTTGCCAAAGGTGTGGTTAGAGGTTCTTATTCAATGATGTAAGGGATACCCAATTATTACTAAAAGGTGGCTCGATCTATGTCAAGTTTGGAGACAATTTCCAATCTTTGAATTAAACTAGAGAATAGTTTTTAGATTGATCTTGTTCCCTAGATAGTGGGCTCAAAAGATAAACTAATGAGTTGAGAACAAGGAGTGGTGACCTCATCCCTTTACTCAATCAAAAAATGCAAGGTTTAGATGGGTAGTTCCTCTATGGGAGGTGAAAGTGTGATGTTTTATTCCTTGGTAATGATCTCCAAAGGGGAAGTGAATTGTTCCATAGTTGAGGGAGGAGGTAAAGTGGTGATGGTTACTTGTTCAAGTATGTCAGTTGATGGAGGGGTTGATTACTCCACTACCTCAATAAGTGGAGGTAAAAAGGGTACTTCCTTAGTTTGGATCCCCACAAGAGGAGAAGGTAAATCCACTACCTCAATAAGTGGAGAGGGTGCAGAATAGGTAGAATAGATGGTAGGTTCTTTAGTAACGAACATGTCAAGAACCATATTGATAGTATGGGCATCATGAGAACATAGCTTTATTGCTCTCATTTTTGGTAGGTGCATGATTGGGAAAAGGTTGTCTAAAAATGTCAAGGGCTTGGTTCAAAGGTGTGTTAGGGTTGTCCAACACAAGCTCCTCTTGTCAATGAGATTTTGGACAACATAATTAAAGGTATTACACCTACTAACATCATGATCCACTATTCAATGGAAAAAACATAGGACATTCTCATTAAACTAGCTAGGTGTAGGATGAGAAGAATCAAATTGTTGAGGGGGTTTAATATGAGGAAGTTGTATGATATTAGATTTCAATAACTTCTCCAACACTGAAGTATAAAATTCCCCAAGTGAAGTAAATTGCTTTTGATTATTTTGGTTTTGGTTTCTCATGTTTTTATTTGAGGAGTTAGAAGATTTTGGTTTATTGACAGATGGTGGAGTGGTCTTAAGGATAATTGCATTCACAGTTCCCTTGATTTTGGCATTGGTATTGGTTTAGCTGCTTGGTTTAGAGGAAGAGGCCTCATTGGTTTTGTAGGTAGAGTTTTTGTTTTTCAACTTTAACTTTCCTTCATCATGGCTCTATATTCTAGCTTACACACCATAGTAAAATCTTTGTCAAAGGTTATGAAGCTATGCACATGCAATGTAGAATAGATGTGCTTGGCACATGACTGAGAAAAATGTTAAATCAATTTGGGTTGGGGTAAAGAGAAGAAAATTTGATTTATTAGGTTCCTCCAATGGGCTAAAAAATTAGAAATAGATTCATCATAAAATTGCTAGATAGAGTAAAGGTCAATGATGGAGACTTTCTTGGATATGTTTATTGAAAAGTGATTCAATAAATTTTGTGCCAACTGGGTTAAGGAGAAGAGAGAGTGTTTGGTTATGGCACTATATCATTATAATGATGGACCAAATAGGGACATGGGGAAGGTATGAAGAATGAGGGCATCATCATAGGCAATCAAATAACATGCATGCCTAAATTCCCTAAGGTGTTGGGGATCCTCCTTTGAAATTTAGAAAACTTGGGAAGTTCTCACTGAGAAAGATATGGTTTGATAGGGACATATGGGTGAATGGGCTCATTTTAGATCTATTCATATGATAAGATGTTGTGAGAACCATAGATAGATGACTCTAAAGTAGTCATTTTATCCATGAGCATTTTTATTGGATCTATTTAGGGTTATGCACCTGAAAGGTTATAAGGGGAATATTATTGTTATGGTTGGGTGACATATTGATAATTGGTAAGAGGTTGAGGAGCTACCACATATTGATATGTGGACATAGGTGGTTGGGTAGATACTATGTAGGGATAGGTGGATGTAGTTGGTTGGGTAGTGGGTAGAGGTACATACCCTTGTGGGCTAGGGATGTAACCTAATTTGAGTGTGATGGGCATCTATTTAGAGGTTAAGGTAGTTTGATTAGGATATATGGTTAGGTTTGTAACTAAAGGAAATTTGGTGAACTTTTTATTGGTTGGTGGTAAAGTAAAAGGTATAGATACCACAAGATTTTAAAGTGGATTAGTGACTAATGGATTTGGGATAACTGAAGGAAGGTTAGAAATGATAGTTGTAGGTGCTCCCATGGTGAGGGGAGTATAGGTGGTTAATGTTTGGGTTACTCCAAGGGTATAAGAGTTATTGGTGGGGTTGGAAGGCATAAGGGTGTTGGTTTGTTAGGTAGGTTGGTTTTCCACACTAGTAACAAATGTATTATTAGTAGATGAAGATGATTGAATAGTAAATGGTTGGGTGGTGACTATGAAAATAGAATGGTTTCCCATAATGTCGGAAGGCATGCCATAAGGTGGGTCCATAGGTGGAACTAAAGTAGGGCTATAGTGAAGCATGGTGCTAAGATAATTCTAAAGGGCCACAATATTATTATCTAAGGTGGAAAAGTATGTATCTCCTTGGGAAAATACCCATGGGAAAGGACTTCCTGGAGGGTAAGGAGAATCTTTTGTCTTAGATACGTACTCCATGGGTGAGGAAGTAGAATAGGTTGATTAGTTTGGTGATGGGTTCTATTCAGCTAGATTCTTTTACTATTGGCGAGTTAAAACTATACAATATAAGGAAGAGAGAAAAAATAATCTCGCCACTCAAACAGAGAGTGTAGACATGTAAATTTGGCCACCAATGGCTTCATATCTGACTTTAAACCAATTATTGCTAATCATTGAATACCTAGCCCAAGAATTTATATTAGTCTCAAATTTGGCATTATAACCTTGCATTAAATCAATTTGGCCTATTAAATCAATTAAATAAGGAAAATACACACATTGAATTAATCAAAATCAAACAAATGACCAAATACCTAAAAAGAATTAATTATCTTGCACACCCTAATCAAAATCAATTATCAAGTTAAATCAATTTCAAATCTTAATTGAGTTCATCCATGAGCTAATAAATCAATTACTAAAAAGGAAATTTAAGAGCATCTTAGAGCATTCTAGAACACACTCATTACCTTTGTGAGTTATCACTTGATGAAAATATCTAAAATAATATTCTAAGAATATGTCAAACTCAATCAAAGTTAATAAACTAAACCATGGTCAGATTTAACCCATTCCAAGGAATTTGAAAGCCTATAAAATCAAGCCTAGAGCTCTTCATTTAGGTAGATCAATCAAATTAGAGTTATAATTTAGGAATAGATTCATGAAGCTAAAATTCTAGTGTTATAATACTGAAATTGATCCAAGCCATATCAATCAAGCCAAGCATTCAATAATGGTGCATAAAGGAGATGATGTTAGCCATATGTCATTGATGAAGACTTCTTATGCATAAACCAAGCAAGCCGATGAATAAATAATTTAGAGATCTCAAGGAAGATAAAGATTGTTGTTCTTTGCATTTTAGTTGGATTTTCAATTGTTGTTTGTTCATTAAACTCCCCTTAAGATCTAGGCTTAGAAATTTTAGTATGTTAGTGTGTTGATTTCATGGTTTTATGGACTAACACTTGATCTAACCTCCTCTCTTTGTCAAATTATTTGATCACAAATGGCATGTCCAGTGGAACTATCTTCATGAGTGTGTAACCCATGAATTTCTTTGTATTCATAGTTTTAATACTTTTTTTGTTGTTTTCATTTTGGTAGGGTAAAAACATCCCATAAATAATTAATGAATTTTTATTTACTTAATTTTTTTTTAATTTTTATAGGAGTATAGATAAATATGTTATTGATATTATTTAAAAATTTCAAATAAAAATCTCTTTATAATTTATAAGTTATAACTCTTTTTGTGAATGTTACTTTTTATTTTTTTATTTTCTAGTAAAAATGGTTAGTACAAAGCTAATAATTTTTTTAATTCATTTTTTTATTTAAATTTTTTCAGATGGGTGCACCATAGACCTATAAATAACCTCAAAAAAATTATTGAAAAATGGATGTATATTTTAAAAGTTATGGCTAAATTACTGACGATAGGTTTTTGTGATTTTTGAGTTATGTTTTCTTGTTTTTAACCTTTCAATTTGTTTGCATGTTTCATAGATTTTTTTTTTTTTAGTTTTTTATTGAGAATTTTGATAACCTTTGCATATCCTAATATGTTTGATTTTTTTGGGTTTTTCCTTTAGGTCAACAGATTTAATCCTTCAAAGTTTATTGTCTCATTTAATAAATAAGCTTTAAGGCTAAACGAAGTTCTGTCCTTTTCTTTGTAGTACCTATTTGGAGAAAACCATTTAAATCTAAATTAATCTTTTAACACTTTATTTGGATGTCTAAAAATAACTAAGAATCCTTAATTTTGGTGTTTAAATAAACCTTTAGGGTGTTTTATTGGTTATGTTTTTGTGGTTTATTTCAAAGTTCACAACTTAAAGCCAAGTGGCTAAAAGAACACCACCACACATTTTGTTTAGTGCTATAAAATTGAATACACTTCAAAGTTTTTGTAAGTTATTTTCATTATTTGTTAAGTCTAAACTTGTTTGATTAAATAGAGATTTGTGCATGTATGCTCTCCCATCCATCCCCTTTAGGGAACTTTTGGGATCCTCCCATCCATCCCCTTTAGGGAACTTTTGGGATCAAAAGCATCAACTTATTTTTGGGTGGTTTGCAATTATTTCCATTTACACATCTTAAAGTCAAGGGGATAGTAACAAATCTAATCAAACACTTTCAATTTGGTGCAATGAAATTAACCTCATTTCAATTATTTTAAAACTTTCTTGTTGACAAAATAAATGTGTCACACTTCATTGGGCTAAAAATTATCAAAAGGCTTTTTAGTAACTAAAAGACTATCTCATAAATCCCCCAATTCTATTGCCTTTGACACCAAGGAAACACTTCTTGTTATATATTTATACTACTGATAATGCTCTGAGGGCACTTCTAGCTCAGCATGATGACAAAGGAAAAGAGTATGTGGTGTATTATTTAAGTCATACACTAGTTATGTATGAGTATAACTATACACCCATCAAAAAAGCTTGTCTCACTATGGTCTTCGTAGCTCAAAAACTATGCCACTACATGTTGAACAATAAGACCATGGTTATTCCCAAAGTAGATCCACTTAAGCAAATACTATCAAAAATATCTTTACAAGGCCATATGGCCAAATATATCATGCTACTTAGTGAGTTTGAGATAGATTATGTAAACCAAAAATCAATTAAGGGGTAAGTTCTCATAGATCAGCTTGTTAAAGCACCTCTTGAAGACATAGAGTCATTAACATTCTAGTTTCCTAATGAATCCATCATGACCATCATTAAAACATCTATTAAAGAGTATCCCTATAAACTATATTTTGATGGATCATTCACTACACATGGATCAGGGATAGGCCTTTTATTCATAACACCTTAGGGGGATCTAATCCCCAAGTCATTTAGAATCAGCTTTCCTTGTACCAATAACATGGTTGAATATGAAGAACTCATCATAGGGCTTTGATAAGTAGTACAATGTAACATGCATCAAGTCCTAAAGTATGTTAATTCCTAAATTTATTTTTAGTCTCTCTTTTAAATCATGCCTTAAGATTTTAAGAAATTATGTGACTAAAATTGGTTTATAGAGCAGGTACTAGAAAAAAAAGTCTATGGTTGGTTTTAGGTTGTGTTTAGACTCTCAAAAGGATCTATATTATAAAGTAATACATGGTTTAGTATTGGGGCCTACCCCTTCACTTCACACACTGCATCAATAAGGGTGTCAGGTGCTTAGCCAATATATATATTGATTTTCAGAGTTTATACTCAACCAAAGAGCTAAGTTGGTTCTCCCCTTGGTAATGACCTCTAAGTAGGATCACTAGGAAAGGGTAAGGTGATATTCTAGGTGTTGAAATCCTAGTTAGGCCTTATGTCAAGATGTTTATATTTTTTATTGATGTAGCTGGTTTGGTTTAGTGTGTACAACAAAAATGATGCTATGATTGAATTACTTTGGTTAAATTTTACTAAGTGAGATAAACTTGTAAGAAACCAATGTATGCATTTGATTTTAAACCCAAAAAAAAAATTAATTTTATTTGAGTATAGAATAGGGAAAAGAGTATGTAGATGCAAATAAAATAAACCCAAGTAGAGACTCAAGGGTCTAACCAGGCATACTATAATGTTTCAATTAATTTCAGCTTATATTTCAAGAGAGGAAGAAGAAAGAAACTAGATACGAGTATGGTTTAAAAACCTATTTGATTATACATGAATTGAATCAGATAATGGTAGATAACTCCTCTTTATCTTGGAAGGAATGACCTACAAATAAGATATCACTAAATCAAATGGTTGGTTAGATAGATATCTAGGTGGATTGCCTAGTGCTATCTAGATCCCAAAAGCAATGGCTTCTTCAAGGGTTGTCAATCCACATGTTTTAAGAAATTAAGTTTATAAAATAGGAGATAAAGTACTTGCATCAATAATAAAAAGGTACTAAAATTAAATAAAATAAATGCTTGATAAAGAAATAGACTAAAATGACTAATATAGTAATAAGTAGGTCAATATTAATGCTAAATAGGTTGGGTGTAGTTTAGAAAATAATTTGGGGGTCTATGAATAGGTAGACAAAAATATATTTGAATTTGGTTGAAGATAGGTGGGTGAAAATAGTTTGTTATTATTTCTTACTATAATTACCATCAATGATTGAGGTGACTATTAGCAGTTGAGGTGATCATCAGTAGTTGAGATAACCATTGGCAGTTGGACAGACCATCGGTAATTAGGGTGACCATCAGAAATTATTATATATTGGGTTTGGGTGTTGAAAGGTCAAATTGGTAGGATCATAGAAGGAAATTTTGGGAGATTGGTTTTTATTGGGTTGATTGTGAATGGAAACAAATTAATTGATGGAATAAAAACAAATATTTATTTTACTGAAGATTAATTAGATGAATGGTTGAGGTGGTTGGCTCATTGATGGAGTCTAGCATAATTTTGGTAGAGTAATGGTACTTAGTTGTTGATTAAAGTGTGGTAGCAAGTCATCTATTTGACATGATAGTTGGATCACTATATTTCTAGAATAAGTGACCTATAAATAAAATCTGGATACAAAATCTATTGAAGTCATGGATGGATCTCACCTCCTGCTCCTATCTTTTTATAAGCAATGAAGGATAGGTGAAACAATGTTAACAAGGATTCTAACTTTCTACCTAATTTTAACTTTGACATGCATGGGTTTGCATATGAATTAGACATTATAATTATATAAAATCAAGTCAGAGTGAATGGTGAGTTGAGTTGTTTTAGATGGTAGAACCTAACCATCAATGGTTAAATTAACTATCGATAGTCAAAGGTTAAGGTAATGTTGGGTTTAAAAGGATGGGTTTAATTATTAAGTCAAGTTAACTAGCATTAGGTAGGTTTGTTGGTTGAATGGTCTAGGCTATGCCCAAGGGGGTCTTAAGGTGGTCCAGGGGAATATGACATTCAAAACTATCATGTGTGGATTTTTGGTGTCTATACTAATGGTAAAACAATAAAGGTACATGAGTTAATTTTATGATACCTAGGAGTGTTTATTAGTATCTCAGGATCCAAGGAGGTCATATACAAAAGGTGGAGTCATGGATGGTGTCTATAATAGTGTTAAGTTTTGTAGTGTACATGGGCAAAGATTAGAGTCTAATGCACGTTGGAGAAAGGATCAGGGTTTATGATGTGCTTGGCAAGGATCAAGTTTTGAGGTATGCCTGAGCATACATCAAAATATGAGATGTGTCTAGACACATGATGGATTTTGATAATTACTAGATAATAGTCATAAATCTAGGGTGTGTTTAGCAGGTGTCCAAAATTTGGCAAGGTTAAAGACTTATCTAATTTTGCATTTCTTTTATTTTGTTTTCAATTTTTTGACCAATTATTGACTTTTGACAATGAATTCTTCATATTGGACATTTTTGACTTAGGGATAATAACTTTGACCATCTTTGGCTTAAATTGAGCATTTTTTTGTCAAAGGACTCAACATTCCTAGTTTTTTTACCTCTATTTAAAAACTAGGATAATGTGTTTCATTCCTATAATGGTATTCCTTAATTACCAAAATGAATTTGGTTAAGCCTATGGAAAATTTGAAGTATACAACTCTCATAATCATAATATTATGTCCATGACTGACACTAGCAAAAATATTCAAAATCCTTATGCATTATATTTTTCCATTTATTAAGAAAATCCATCTAGCAATTACAACATGGCTATTATAAAAAATTGTGTATATCCTAACCCTAATGTTAACACAAGATCTAGGGTTAGAAAGAAACCTTATGAATAATTTGATTATGAGGGTGAAACCATAAATTATCTAGAGTACACTCATTAATATATACTTTCAAGAACAACACAAATATGTAGTAAAATTCCTTTAATAAATTCATGCCCTCATGATGGCTCCTTTTATTAAAACTCCTTATAAACATATATTTTATAAGAGAATTGGGGTAAGTCATTTTAGGACCTTAATCCATTTTATTTCCCCATGCCTAACTTAGCTACAAGTATGGTTAGTAAAACCTTTAATAATTAAACTTTCAATATCAACATTAGTGCTAATCAGACATACAGTACTAATAAATATTTTCACTCTAGTAAACATATGACTCAAACCAATCAAAATTCACCTAACACTACTCAAATAATGATGCAAGTTTTGAATCAAATAACTTATTTTCAACCAACTAGTTCCAACCAATTATCTAACACTCAAAACCATATCTTAAAAATGAATAATAAATCTTTAAAAAATTAGTGGGGAGTGTTAAATAAATACCCCTTCGCACCCCCCTTCTTATCCCTCAACCTCTAATTTACATTAAAGTCATGAAGTACCTATAAAATTAACCTTTAATACATCATATTGAAAACATAAACATTGGTGGAATCACTCCCACCATTACATATGATGGATATAATGATCTTTTTTTCACCTTAAATCCTTAGGAATATCTATAGTAAGTGGTTAAAAAGTAACACCTATACATCTACTAAACTACTTATCAAAACCCTAATGGGTAGTGTTTTAGAATACTACAGTCAACTCAAGCACAACTCTATCACTAATTTATAAGGATTTGTAAATGCATTGGTTAAATAATTCTAATATTATGATTTACTTGAAAATATTAGGAAAATTTTTAATTACAAGCAAGTGGATAATAGGCCAACACATGACTTCATTAATCATTGGAAATTCCTATATAAGAAATCCAAACACAACATTTTTGAAGATAACACATTTTAAAATTTTAACTACTTTAGAACCCAAATTAAAATACAAATTTTTATCCTAATCACCTAAATAATTTGAATAAACCTTCAATAAATCTGAATGATAGGACAACTTCATGAGATAATTTGAGGTGTCTTAATCTAAGGGAAAAACCTCAATGATTATGAGAACTAACAATAAGCATTATACCAATATGGTGTTAGTGACACTAATGATCATAATCATTAATCTAAGTAACTATTTGTGCTACCATCATAGGTGGTTTGAAAAATATGGCTATTTCTAAACCAAGTACCATAAAATAAATAGTTTGATAACCAAAAATTTTGTTGGTTTCATTATAATTGGTGTCACTCTCAAAAAATGTTGTTCTCTCTTAACTCTAGCATATGGTTTTTTAATTTATTGTAATTTTGACCATGATGCTATGACTAAATAAATTTGTCAAGCTTTTAATAAAGTACAAAAATAATGAGGGTAAAGTTAAGCATGATGCACTAAATAAATTTGTTTATCCCTAAAATCTAGATTATGGGATCTAAGGTTAAAGGGATTAGAGATATATTAGAAGACAAGTAGGTAAAACTATCTCTAAAATAGGCCAATTAATTATAAAATTTAGATAAGCATATACTTAATTTATTATGATGAGATATGCTAAAGATAAAAAGTATAGTTATGTTAAATATTTTAATGAATATGATACATAGTTGATTCTAATGTTAATATAAATATGGATCTAGAACATGTAGAAAGTATAATGGATCTAGATTCTAGATCAGTCAATTATGGAAAATTTACATCTGTATCTATGGATACTTGTGTCAAATTGTAACTGGTGTGTCAATTCTACTATCTAAATTAGATGTAGGTGTCGAGTACAAAATACCTATTAAAATTGGATGCGACCACCTAGATGCTTATAGGTTGTATGTCATATTTACTTTGGTGTATTTAGATCTAGGTCATAGACTATCACTCTTTATTAAATATCAAAACCCTAGTTCTTCATCTTCATAGTGGTTGTGGGAAAAATGGGTCAATGGGCACATGGTGTCATTTTTTTCCAAACCCCCATCTATTAATGAGTGCTACCTTTATATCTAATATGTTGAAGATAACCTCAGACTTATGTAGTTATCCCCCACATGTTGACTTGTGTGTGAATCATGTAGTGTGTGATAATCAAAAACAATAGTGACCTAGATTATAACTTAGCAAATATGGATATTAGGCTACTCCTTCAATAATTTAGACCTGTAGATATATTATCCCTATGACTTATATGTAAATATGAGAAAAAAGTAATATTTTCTCACTTGAGTGCTTGATTGTGTGATTTTTGGTTTGTACTAGGTTAGGAATGAATGAGGATTGATGTGTGTGTGTGTGTGTGTGTGTGTGTGTGTGTGTATATGTATGTATGTATGTATGTATGTATGTATGTGTATATATATATATATATATATATATATATATATATATATATATATATATATATATATATATATATATATATATATATATATATATATATATATATATATATGTATGTATGTATGTATATATATATATGTATGTATGTATATATATGTATATATATATATATATATGTATGTATATGTGTGTGTATATATATATATACGTATATATATATATTTATATATATATAAATGTATATATATATATATATATATATGTATATGTATATGTGTGTGTGTGTGTGTGTGTGTGTATCAACCCATTTGGAGAATATATCACATTAGAGAACTTAGGCTGACCATAGGAATAGGATTCATTTGAAAATTAGATGATGTTAGGGAATTAGACACATGTTGGATTAAGAAACTTGTGTTTACATAGGCATCTAACTAAGACAAAATTTTCTAGGTAATTGGAAAATAAGTACAAGTCTAGAATTTACAAAGATGGAAAATAAGTAGGTTTATAGCATTTTGGTCAAGATAGAAGACCTGGGTCATTAGAATGACATTGGTTAGACTAAGAGATAATAAAATTAGGCACAAAGAGATAGTTTATGTGAGCCTTTTAGTAGTGGGAAAGGTGTATAAGCTAAAGGTACATCCATGGTATGTATTTTCCAATTATACAAGACTAGGTGCTATATAATTTAGAAAGTGTATAAATTTTCTCTCTTTTAATCTAGTAACGAAATTGCTAGTTTAAATGAAAATAAATGTGTACCTAGATGTGTATAATACACCTTGTCTTTGATTGAGTCTAAATTGAGTGCTTTGATTGGGATTGACTTGAAACCAAGAGCATGATATAGTATATAATCAATTCATATAATCTAAAATTAAAATCGTTGAAATTATTGAAATCCAAAGAGAATAAGGTTTATGACTACACCTATGTATTGATGCAAATGTCTTACCTTTTAACAATTTGATTTAAAAAAATATATCATTATGAATCATTATATATGAGATTAATAAAAATATAAAATATGTAAAGTACACATATCTAAAGATAGATAGATATATTGGAGGACATATACCCCCAACCTTGGATAAAATGTGAGTTGCCACTTGATAGTTGAGATTAGCTCAACCGTGCAACCCAACCATACTTATAACCTAGTTAGTGTGAGAAAACCAAGTCAAATCACACTATAAAAATAGTTATATTTTATGATGTAATCAATTTTAACCTATAAACTTGACAAGATTGAGTGATTTAATCACCTCAGTCATACCAAAATGTGAACCAACTACTATAGTAGATTGAATCAATACAATTTGTAAAATTCCAACTTTGTGGGTGATGACAATCCCTAAAAGTGTTTTAAATCTTAAACTAATTTTATTTTTTAAATTTTAGGTGCTCTTTGTATAACATATGCACCTTAGATATGTCTCATGTTGAAACTATGTTTAATAATGGTACCAATGTATAGAGTTTTACCATAAATGTTTATTTGAATCATATAATTATGAATTTCCAAAACATGGCCCTGATATATATGGAGAAATATGAGAACTTATATAAGTGATAATGTGAAGGACATGTTTCCAAAACATTCCCCCACTATAATCTAAATTTTAAAATGGGTGTACGTGTGGAGAGCATGTTTCCAAAACATTTCTCCACTACCATCTAAAAATGAAAAGTGATGTAAGTTTCAATTTTGAGGACATATTTCCAAAGAATTACCCCATTTTAATTTAGGTATTCTAAATAATAAATAAGTGTGGATAACATGTTCCCAAAATATGCCCCCACTAAATCTAGAACTTGTGACAAATGTGCAGAACATGTTTTCAAAACATGACCCCAATGTAATCTAAATCTATGAAGAAATGTGGAAGTCATGCCTTTATGTGATTCTCACACTAATATGCCCCTCTTTTTATGTGATGGAAACTAGAAATTGGTAGTTACTTTACCTTAAAAAGATAAAATAACCATGTAAATTATGAATGGAACATGTAACATTTAGAGGGAACATGTCTAGGTAGATATATCATTAAAACATGAACAATGTGATCACACCAAGTCCTAAAATTCATGATGTAGATGATTGAAATGTCTAGATAGTAATAAGAAAAGATAAAAAATAAATCAATTACATGCACAAGATCACTCAAAAGTAAATCAAAAGACAAAGGTCCAAGGAGACCTCAAACAAGGGGAATGTTCAAATTCTACATAATCTAAGGAACATGACTTAGTCAAATATCCACCAAAATAAGAATGACATATTCAAATGTCAACATAAAATAAAAAATTATCTATTCAAATGTCAAAGATTCAAACAAAATCACAAGGGGTGTAAATAATGGAGCATATTCAAGTGTTCAAACAAGAAAGATAATAGCAAGGCAAGACACTCAAGGAAGTACATGAATGAAATCATAAGTAACCAACATAAACATAACATACTAGTCCATGGATCATAATTATTAAAAAAAAATGTTAACTACATATCATATATAGTACACTACAAAATATATAATCATGTATAAAGGCATGTGTAAATATGTAATCTCAAACATGATAGTGTAAAATGACCATAAAATGATATAATCTGGATGTATCATGATCAAATAAGTAGAGGCCA
The DNA here is from genome assembly GCA_037957365.1 of Torreya grandis. NCBI lineage: Eukaryota > Viridiplantae > Streptophyta > Pinopsida > Cupressales > Taxaceae > Torreya > Torreya grandis. Next base: position 925,179 of record JARHVA010000932.1, on the reverse strand, counting down.
CTAATGTCCACATGGAATGAGTAGAGGAAAGGCCCAACATCTGAAAGTGCATCGATCATGCATGTGTGTATGCCTATATAACACTCAAAAGATGTGTGAAACATGTGTATATAGGAAATACTTATATGCGATCTACCAACATGGAACCGATAAAATATATGCCAAGGAGTGAGTAGAACATGTAAATGCTAAAAATGTTTTTGGATTTTTGTTTGTTCATTTATGATCCAAGTAGTATTTACCTAGTTTATTATCTTATATTAATTTTTTTTAGTTATTCAGGTTAGTTAAAACCTATAATTTAGTTTTAACTTCTCGTGAAAGTTTTATATGCTTTCACCTTTCATTGTAAAAACATCCTGAAATAATAAAGCTTCATATTATTGTTAAATAATTTATTCACAATATAATTTTACTATTATTTCCTTCTATTCTTGGAGCTAATAGTGGTATCATATCATGGTGAACATGGAATTTAAATTGAATAAGGATAAGCCAAGTTTAAAAGACTCTAAAAAAAGAGAGACGGTTCGTAATCTAAGCATGATTTATTCATAATCTGATTAGTTAATTCATATAATATTTTTCATGGAAATATGTGATATCATACAACCTCCAAATTAAATTTTTCTTTGAATTATTTGACATTATAATCCTATTTGGTGATCCCTACGGTGTGTCATAAGAATAATTATATTCTGATTCTGTTGATTGCTCAACATTTTTTTTTTTAAGAAAAGAAAAGGAGAAAATATGTACGGTGGTTGGGGATTTTCAAGAGAAGTTAAAAACACTTTCTCCTATACTAGGTTAATGAAAATGGTGAAGGATATTGAAATAACTTACAATTATTTTGATTCAAGCATTTTTTAAAACAACTGAAATTAGTTTTATTTGTTGTGAGCATTTTCTAATGGTATGGTAGTCTAAATTAAAAAAATTGTGTTGAGAATTAAAAAAAGGGGGTCAGATTTTTGAGTTATAGTGTATATTTATATGATAATATTATATTAAAAAGAAGATAATAAATTTGTATGTCACTTTGTCAAAATTATATCTAGACATCTATGCAATAAAATGACATTCTACAGTCAAATATGGCACAACAACAATGAATAAATTTCATGATTTATTTTTTATCTACTTTTCCAAAAGTTTTATATGTTTCATGGGCCCAAAAAGAAAATAAGTGTGAGGAAATTTTGTTTGAAATGCAAGTAAAAATACAGCACACTTCTTTACATGCAAATATATTTTTTCCAAATTAGACAAATTAGGTCTAAATATAATATTCTCTCTTTGTGATATAAAAATGCTTGTAGATGAATTTGCCAAGTTTATTTTATAAGTTGTTCACTACAATATGTCAAGAGATCAAACCTCAAAGCATAATTTTTTTCTCAAATTTGTGGTCACATTTAATTTTATTTCATTTGACATTGAGTTATTTGTACTATGACACTTTTTTCAACAAATCATTATTTTATCTAAAGGTAGTCATGTGACCAAGCAATTTATAGGTTTTTAAATGTTATAGATACATTGGAATGGTTAGTTTTGTAATTTTAATTGTTATTATATTATTTTTATAGTAAATTTATTAAAACTAATGTATAAAGGTGTATTTTTTATGGAAACTAACACCTTTGACATGAAAATTCTAATAATGCCACCTCTTGCTTGTCTTGTCAACAAACACATTATCCTTTATAGGTCCCTTAGGATCCTATTAATTGAAAAACTATGAGAATATTAATGGAGTTTGAAGGATCCACAAAGGTTGGAGGATAATTTCCCTTCTCTAGTTCATTATTTGCTCAGAGTATGTGTTCACTACTAGGATAGCAATTTTTCATTTGTGTACATTTCGTTTAGTTTCGATTTTATTTCAATGCATTGATATGATTGTTGAGGAGTAGATAGAGTAGTTTGAATTTGGTTTTATATTTCACAACTTCTCACCTCTCACCTGATAGGGGGGAAGATATTACATAGTGGCCTTTGATCAATCATTAGTGGTTGTATGAGTCAGCATTAGATTTTTTAGTATTTTAAGTGTTGAGCAAAGGCATGCATGTGATGTTGATGATTATTGAGCATCTAAGAGATGTTCTATATAGATTATTGGAGGATCAATTAGATGGGTTCCTATGTGGGACCTTATGTGGGTCAATTTAGTTGGATAGGTTTTGATCAAGTTCTACTATAGTATGGTACAATGATCATAAGGGATGAGTAGGCCTTGATCATGTTCATCAGCTTTTTATGCCACAACTCATAAGATAGGCTTCTATATGGAGCAGCATCAGATTTGATTAGTACCATGATGTATAGTGTGTTAGCTTATAGATGTAGCAGATATTCATTGATGACTTCATAATCATAGCTTCATATCTTCATCATCTATACCCATTTAGATCAAGGGGGAGTTTGTTGGGTCATTTATGATCCAAGTGGTATTTACTTAGTTTATTATCTTAGATTATTTTTTTTCATTATTTGGATTAGTTAAAACCCATAAGTTAGTTGTAACTTCTCATGGAAGTTTTATATGCTTTAACCTTTCATTGTAAAAATATCTCAAAATAATACACTTTCATATTATTGTCAAATACTTTATTCACAATGTAATTTCATTGTTATCTCCTCACGTTCTTGAAGCCAACAATTTTTGAAAGTTTTCTCTTTTTTTTTGGTATTTTTGGAATATGCCAAAACAATAACTACCTTATAATATCATCCAATAGATGAGTAAATGTATAACCTATCTTGGATGAGATGTGTCATATGTGTGAATAATAGATGTAGGAAATGTATCATGGTATTTTGGTAAGTTTGTATTTGGTATCTTTGCTTAAGAGATGTTTTCCTTCATTATTAGTAACCATGATTTCCTAAGTTTTGTATTATATTTGGGAAAAAATAGACTAATATGTAACATAGTTGTTGATGGTTTTTATAACACACCAACTTAGGAGGAACAAGGATCATCCAAAATCTTCTAAAAAAAGATCCAAAAAATATCTCCACATTCTATATCTACTAGGTCTTTGTGGACTAGATATCACTAAGTTGGGCATTGTAAACTATTCTATATAAGGGGCCTTTATTGGTTTTATAATATTTTAATAATAGTTTAGAACTTTAAAAAATGATAGGAAAATGTTTATTTTGTTGTTAATTTTATGGGTTTTGAATGGATTTTAAAATGATAACATATGCATTCATTCACCAATAAAACAATGGATCTCATGCAATAAAAATAAATGAAAAAGCATTTTTCAACTTGCCCATGTGAACAAAAATTAGCTTTGATCAAGGTTTCAATTTCAAAGGAAAATAATTGATTTAAATGTGTTCATTCCATTGCATTTATAGATTTAAAAATTCCATAATAAATAATGTATAAATTGTTTGTAATAAAATGTGGCATTAAATAATATTGCATTTAAGATTTACCTATGTTCAAAATCAAATTTTAAAGGGTTTTCAAAATATAATAATGTGGTTTATTTGTATGCTCATTCATTATATTATATTAACATTCAATAATGTATTTACAATAACAAAAAATATCTTACAATAAGGATAAAACAATAATAACATATTGCATTCAAACCGTAGATCTAACAATTTGTAAAAAATTAACAAAAGAGAGGGTAAAAGGAAAGAAAAGGCCTATGATATTTGAGACAAATTTAATCCACTTGATGTAAACAACTCAGAAAACCAATCCTTATATTAGCCATCATTTATACAATGAAGTACAAATAAGGTGTAAAATTCTAAGGAGAGTAAAACCTGAAAGAGAGAGAAATCCACCATATCGCATATGTAGGAAATGATAATCTTCTTTCACAACTTTAATTAGAATCCATAGATTCAATTGAGCAACACAATAATATAACTATTTACAATCTAAATTAGCCCAAATTTTTCCAACATAATAGCAAGGAAGCAAATGAGAGGGAGAAATTATACTAAAATTGCATAAAAAGATGGAAGACTTTTAAGTGTTTTGGAGCATCAAAAAGCCAACCCTTGGAATGAATCCAATGGGTCAATACATATATAAAGATATGTCCATGGGAAAATGTTTTCCCTCTAAAATATATTAAGGCACCATTAATATAGCCACCAACCAAGGTAAATTTTAATGGTTATTTTTCATTAATTCATGAATATTTTAATTTTTTAAATTGGTATTTGGATATTTTATTGGGTGATAAAAAATGTGGATTCACTTAGATTATTTGAGTGTAAGTTTACAATCTAGATCACCTATTATTTAAAATAAATTTTATACATATAAATATAATACACCACTCTATGAATAGTCAATATGATCTTATTCACCATTATATGTAACATATAATCATTTGACGACTAAATTTTTGAAGCATATTGGCATAGCTACCATCTAGAGGTGTTTTTGTCATTCACCAGCATAATTGTCACTTACCTAAAACAATATCACCCATATAACAACATAGATGTCATTTTGTATTTTAACTTTCATTTGATAATGCATCTATCATAAGACATCTATGTTGTTGTAAGATATTTATGTTATCAAGTGACACCTATGTTATTAAGTGATATCAATGTTGTTGATCTAAATGTTATCAACTAAAAATAATGTTATCGAGTGATAGCATTACTATTAAGCAAAAATAATGCTATTGATCAACAATGATACTATTGAGTGACATCAACACTATAAAGAGATAACATATTTGTTAAATGACAATAGACCCATCATTTCACATTATGTTTGTCATGTGATTTAATTATTATCATTCAATAGAAAATGCCTATCATCTAAGAAAACTATTACCATCCATGTGTGAGTTTTTCATATAGTCACATCTCAGCATACCTTCTATTGCAAGTTATGTTTTGCATGTTGATTCATTTTTACATCTAAACATTGTCTATTAAATTTTTCCATACTTTCAAAACACATACTTATAATTAACCCAAGAAAACCAAGTTCATTTCTATATGGGACACTAAAATTGACCCTACCACCAACCCACTATCTCATTAGATTCCATGCCATTTTCACTTAATGCACCTTTACAACATGAAAAAGATAAAAAAAAATATTAAATTTTGGAAAATTAAATCTCCCAAACCAAATATTCAACTTACATATCATAATTAATTTCATAAGTATAATTTATTGAAACTAAAGGTACTGAGACATCCTTGGTGGATTCAAATTTCAACAGTTTAAACAGTTTGAAAAACTGACATCTCAAGTGAAAGTTATGACCAATAAAATAACTTGGGATTGAAAAGGCCTTTTAAGACATATTCAAGTTTTGGAAAATGTGTAATCAATTCATTAAATGCATTTTTTTAGGTATTCAGATTCCTAAACCTAATCTCATAAAAAAAATTATTATGTCTAGAAAATGAAAATTTGAAATCCTAGACCTAATCTCATAAAATTTTATGGTTAGGTTTAAAAAATGAGAATTTTTAAAATCATAGACCTAATCTCATAAAAATTTCTAGTTAGGTCTAGAAAATGAAAATTTATAACCCTAGACCTAATCTCACAAAAAGTTTTGGTTAGGTCTAGAAGATGAAAATTTAGAATCCTAAACCTAATCTCAACAAAAGTTTTAGTTAGGTCTAGAAAATGAAAAATTGAAAACATAGACCTAATATCATGAAAAGTTTTAGTTAGGTCTAGAAAATGAGAATTTGAAATTCTAGATCTAATTTCATAAAAAAATTTGGCTAGGTTTAGAAAGTGAAATTTTGAAAACATGGACCTGTTGATGCAGTGGATTGCACCCTTAATAGGAGGCTGAGCTCCTGCCTTCCACATGTCACAATAGAAACTCCCCTCTTTCCTATGGACCTAGAAAAACTAGGGGGAGAGTCTCTAGATAAGGGATAGCTCCCTTTGATGTATCTTTTAGGTCCTGGATTTCCTACAGCTAACAAATAAATGAAAAAAGGGGGGGTTGAAAAGGGAGAAGGATGTTGAAAATAGAACCTAAACCTAAAATAAAAGGTGATACACCAAAAAAATTGATTTACTTAGCTTGGACCTACACTTTTCACCAAGGACAAGCTAACATACACTTCATCTGATGTGGGAAACTCTTCTGTGTTAGTGAGTCAGGGGTCCATAGAGATACAGGGAGGAAGAACTACCAGAGGTGTTCTAAGACACACTTTGGTAGCCTATTCACATACGCCTATACTCTGCTAGGGACACTTCTGGCTAACTTGCAAAAGGAAAACTCATAATGCACTAGACATGCTGAAATCATCCTGTAAAAGCATAAAGGAAAATGACTTAACACAAAATAAAGGCATAGACACATACGAAAGTGCAAACTTAGAATGGAGGTAAAAATGGTTTGTCTTGATTCAAGGTAAAATTTGGTAGAGTTCTACCTTACAAACCCAAAGATTTTTGGGCAGAGATTTGCCTTGCAGGCTAAGAAGATCCCCCTCCAAGTGAGAAGTTTACAATATATAAAGGGAAGAGGAAAAGACTTTGGTGCTTTCTAAAAAAAGACTTTGGCACCCTTCTTACAAGTGACCCATGTGCATTGAGAGCATTGGGAAGAGGAATTTGCTTGATAGATAATGTTATGTCGGCTCCTGCTTTGACTTTGGCATTCAAACATTAATGTGAAAGCATGGGTTGCACCTCTTTTTTGTAAATAGACTACTCCCTTTAGATATTCACATAGTTTGTCTACTTATAAATGAAAAGTGGAGAAAAATAGGGCATGCCATTCACTATTTACACCGCTTGATGACCACTTGGTGGGCACTATGTCAATCGTTGGAGTAACTCACCTCCCCTTTGCAACCTAGGCTATTTTGTCTATTTCTACACTTTGTCTCTTCCTAGTTTTGTCTTCTCTATCTCCTTCATCCCTCAGGGATATCTTCTCGGTGAGTCGATGGGTTCACTCACAACCTGTCCTTAAGCTTTTTCAAAAATCAACAGCTATTTCACCACCTTAAAGTTGACATCTGTGCACCTATCACTGGGTGTTTGAACTTTTAATGGCTAGTTTTTCATGCTCAATTTTGACGTCTTTGGGCCCATCACCCCTTAGAATTTCCTCAGCCTTTTCCTTTCCTTTGGCCTTTCTTTTCTCTAGTTGGGCTTTTGTCTTGGCCATTTTTCCCATGGACAAAATGTCCGCAAGAATTGTCTCGATCACTTTGACCTTCAAAAACTTTCTTTGGGTTTTTTCCCTATGGCTCTTCTCAAATTTCTTTGGACTTTATGTCCGAAGGAATTCCTTCAGACAAAAGTCTGAAGAAATTATTTCTTGTTTTTTGCCTTGGTCTTGTTTATTTCCATGAAATTTTTTCTGAAGATTTCTTTTGACAAAATGTCTGAAGGAATTCCTTCGGACATTTTGTCTAAAGAAATTCTCATCCTTTGCCTTGTAAAAATTTCTGAAGAAAACTCAACTTTTTGGCTTTCTCCTTGACCCCTTTACAAGTGTTCCCTGCCCTCTGCAAGGGCACTTGGGTCCATAACTACCCTCCACAAGGCCACTTTAATGGTTCTTTTTATGTTTTACTACCCTCCACAAGGGCACTAGTCCTTCAGGAGACTCTCTTGAACCTTCTGGTTGAACCCTTTGATTTGAACCATCCAAATGAAAACAAGCCTTTGAACCAAGCCGATGAACCATTTCATTGAACTTCACCATTGACCTTTGTTGATGAACCAAAGCATTGAACCAAAGTGATGAACCAAAGCATTGAACCAACCCAATGAACCAAGTGCTTGAACCGAGTGCTTGAACCAACCCATTGAACCAAGCCGACTGGACCAAGCTATTAAACCAAGCACTTGAACCAAATTTGTTGAACTTGGGATGGTCCACTTTGTGCCTAAATGTTGGGAACCTATTTCTTTCCTACAGAGTCCATAGAAATTTCGTGTAGAGTCTATAGAAATAGGCTTTCAGAGTCCATAGAAATTTCTTGTAGAGTTAGTAGAAATCTCCTGCAGAGTCTACAGAAACTTCCTACAGAGTCCATAGAAATTTCAAGACTTGTGAAAAATCAAAAAATGAATTGGCTCAGAATATCAGGGAAAGAAGGGGACCGATTTTGGCTTATTGGACCAAAAATGGTCAATAAATTGGTGACTCCCAAGGGAAGCATGCCTGTTATGCTTAGAAACTAGTTGCCTTAAAATCTATTGGGCACAGAGTCAGAACACAACTTGAAAAAGGTCAGAAATAGCCCCAATAAACCCAAGAATCAATCATGAAGCTTTTACCCCAAACACAAAGGAAAACACACACAATGCTAAAAACACTACTTGTACAAATAGCACTTAGGGAAAATAGGGAAAGCAAACTGAAAGCAAACTACTATATATAGCTAACTAGGTATATTTGCCTCCCTCTTGGATCAAAAGTAAAATTTCTTAAGTCCCCTTCCTAGCAAAAAAACTTATGATGCCAGACAAGTGGATAAATGGAATGGAGATTTGGTGACCTACTCATCTTGCCTGCCACCTTGATTGGCTTTCATCTGAGTGGATCAGAATCAAACATGCTTCCAACATATATGTACTCTTCTTGTTCTTAGAAGCTTGTTGAATACTGGTCCTTCATGTTGGTGTGTCTCATCAAGAAATCAATGGCTATTGGTTCATCACCATAAGCCCTTTGATGTGTAGAGTTCCTTTGCATTGCACCATGGTTTGACTTGTTCCCTTCTATTTCATTGAAGACCCTATCAAACTCATCCTCTACTCCTTCATGGCTTTCTTGAAGAAGGGTGACTATTGTGATGTCTAATTTGGAATCACAAATTGATTACTCATCCTACAGAACATCACCTTCTTGTTCAAGGCTCTCTTCTTCAAAAATGTTCTCAAGATGAATAGGCCTCTCCTTTTCTTGCTCAAGGATCAGAGTCTCTAGTTGTTCAAAGACATCCATCTAATCCTCCTCTAAATCAAGCACCTTAGCATATTCATCTTCCTCATCGAAGCAATAAGGAATTTCATCAAATAAGGGAGGAGAGAGCTCACCATGCTTACATTCCTCTTCATATTATTAGAACATCTGCATGTATGCATGACCTGTGTCTTCCCTATTGCTAATGATGTCTTCAAAAGGAGCATCAATGATGATTTCATCTTCTTTATTGCTCTTGATAGCCTCTTGGGAAGTTGTAGATTGGATCTTCTCTTCCTCACTTACCTCTTGCAAAATAGGTTCCTCCTTGAGAAGGGATGAAGTGGAAGGCTGACGATTAAAACCATGTGGAAGAGGAGGCAGTCCTTGAGCTAGAATCAAATGATTCTCCTCCTTCCATTTGGCCAGCACTTCATCTATGTTAGATGTGTCCTGATATCTCTCTTGGAGGTGTGTATATGGGGTGTGTTTAGACATGAAAACTACTGCATCCATCACACATTGGCTGAGGAATCTCACTCTGGATTCCAACTCTGTAATTATCTTGGCTATGTCTTCTTAGAAGAGCCTTTCTTGGAGGTCACAAGCATCATCATGATGGGTAGGAGTAGCTTTATCTTCTTCAAGATTTTGAGCAAAACCTTTCTTCTCCTCCTTCTTACCCCATGATTCCACTATTTGCTTCCAAGTCATGACCTCGGAATTGGAATTTTCCCTTGTTGTTAAAAGGCAACTAGGAGAGTTGTTTGGGGTGATTCCATGAAAAACCTAAGATTGATTAAAACCATATGAAGGAATACAAGGCCCATGATTTTGTGTAAAGGGATTAGACATATAAAAATGTGATTTCTTGATGGCACCAAGACTGCTTAACCAGCTAATTCAACTCAGAGTCACCATTGGTGTTGATGAAAAAGCCTCCAAAGGCTGGTTGGTTAAAGAACACACCAAAATTCTTTAACTCTTTGGACAAAACTTGTCCTAGTTGGTCCCACTGGGTGTGCCAAAAACTATTGATGTAGTGGATTGCACCCTTGAATAGGAGGCTGAGGTCTTGCTTTCCACACGTCACAATGGAAACTCCCTTCTTGCCTATGGGCCTGGCAAAACTGGGGAGAGAGTCTCTAGATAAGGGCTAGCTCCCTTTGATGTATCTTTTAGGTCCTGGATTTCCTACTGCTAAGAAATAAATGAAAAAAGGGGGGGTTGAAAAGGGAGAAGGATGCTGAAAATAGAACCTAAACCTAAACTAAAAGGTGATACACCAAAAAAATTGATTTACTTAGCTCAGACCTACACTTTTCACCAAGGACAAGCTAACATACACTTCATCTAATGTGGGAAACTTTTTTGTGCCAGTGAGTCAGGGGTCCATAGAGATACAGAGAGGAATAACTACCAGAGGTGTTCTGAGATACACTTTGGCAACCTATTCACATACACCTATACTCTACTAGGGACACTTCTGACTAACCTACGAAAGGAAAACTCAAAATGCACTAGACATGTTGAAATCATCCTATGAAAGCATAAAGGAAAATGACTTAACACATAACAAAGGCATAGACACATACGAAAGTGCAAACTTAGAATGGAGGTAAAAATTCTATGTCTTGATTCAAGGTAAAATCTAGTAGAGTTTTGCCTTACAAACCTAGATATTTTTGGGTAGAGCTTTGCATTACAGGCTAAGAAAATCCCCCTCCAAGTGAGAAGTTTAAAATATATAGAGAGAAGAGGAAAAGACTTTGGCATTTTCCCAAAAAATACTTTGGCACCCTTCTTACAAGTGACCCATGTGCATTGAGAGCATTGGGAAGAGGAAGCCACTTGATAGACAATGTTGTGTCGGCTCCTACTGTGACTTTGGCATTCAAACATTAATGTGAAAGAGTGGGCCATGCCTCTTTTTTGAAAATAGACTACTCCCTTTAGATATTCACATGGTTTTTTTGCTTATAAATTCAAAGTGGGGAAAAATAGGGTACGTCATTCACTGTTTGCACCCCTTAATGACCACTTGGCGGGCACTGTGTCAACCGCTAGAGTAACTTGCCTCCCCTTTGCCACCTAGGCTATTTTGTCCATTTATACACTTTGTCTCTTCTTGGTTTTGTCTTCTCTATCTCCTTCAGCCCTTGGGGCTATCTTCTCAGTGGGTCATTGGGTTCACTCACGGCCTGTCCTTAAGCTTTTTCAAAAATCAATAGCTATTTCACCACCTTAAAGTTGATGTCTATGCACTTGTCACTAGGTGTTTAAACTTCCAACGGCTAGTTCACCATGCTTAATTTTGACATCTTCAGGCCCATCACCCCTTGGAATTTCCCCATCCTTTTCCTTTCCTTCGGCCTTTCTTTGCTCTAGTCAAGCTTTTGTCTCAGCCATTTTCCCATAGACAAAATGTCTGCAAGAATTGTCTCGATCACTTTGACCTTTGGAAACTTTCTTTGGGTTTTTTCCCTGTGGCTCTTCCTAAATTTCTTCAGACTTTTTTTCTGAAGGAATTCCTTTAGACAAAATTCTGAAGAAATTATTTCTTGTTTTTTACCTTGATCTTGTTTATTTTTGCAAAATTTTTCCTGAAGGATTTCTTCAGACAAAATGTCCAAAGGAATTCCTTCGGACATTTTTTTTGAAGAAATTCTCATCCTTTGCCTTGTAAAAATTTTTGAAGAAAACTCAACTTTTTGGCTTTCTCCCTAACCCCTTTGCAAGTGTTCCCTGCCCTCTACAAGGGAACTTGGGTCTAGAACTGCCCTCTGCAAGGGCACTTGAATGGTTCTTTTTATGTTTGACTACCCTCTGCAAGGGCACTGGTCCTTCAGGAGACTCTCTTGAACCTTCTAGTTGAACCCTTTGATTTGAACCATCTAAATGAAAACAAGCCTTTGAACCAAGTTGATGAACCATTTGATTGAACTTCATCATTGAACTTTGTTGATGAACCAAAGCATTGAACCAAAGAGTTGAACCAAAGCAATGAACCAAGGCATTGAACCAAAGTAATGAACCAACCCGTTGAACTGAGTGCTTGAACCAACCTGTTCAACTGAGCTGACTGGACCAAGCTATTGAACCAAGCACTTGAACCAAAATTGTTGAACTTGGAATGGTCCATTTTGTGCCTAAGTGTTGGGAACCTATTTCTTGCCTGCAGAGTCCATATAAATTTCTTGCAAAGTCCGTAGAAATAGGCCTACAGAGTCCGTAGAATTTTTTTGCAGAGTTCATAAAAATCTCCTGTAGAATCTGTAGAAACTTCCTGCAGAGTCCATAGAAATTTCAAGACTTGTGCAAAATCAAAAAATGAACTGGCTCAAAATAGGAGGGAAAGAAGGGGACTGATTTTGGCCTATTGGACCAAAAATGGTCAACAGGACCTAATGTCATAAATTTTTTTGGTTAGGTCTATGGAAGTTAAGATTTTTAAGTAAGACTAAATCAACTCCAAAAGTCTTGATTACAACCATAAAGTAAAAAATTAATCTTTGAAGACCAAAAATAGATTAAAACATGATATTAGCACTGAAAGTCAAGAAATTTAACTTAATAGAATAGTTCAAAAAATGAGGCAAGATTAGCTAAGGAAGCCTAGATTATGACCCGATTTATCAAGATTTTACAAGTGCCATAAGTGAATCTAGAATACATCTAAGGACCAAGTGTAAAATATAAAATTATTCAAATGACCTTAGTTATCTCAAAAAGATAGATTTTAGGAATTGAATTGGAAAAAAAATTGAGATGACCCCTAGAGGGGCTCAGAGAGATAAGCTAGCCAAACTTCAAATTCAAATTAGGAGGGATAGGCTTTGGCTAGACACTAAGTGTCTTATATGAAATTTTATCACACAGACGTGGTCCATCCAATGGTGATGGCTGTCGGACCTAGTTTTACATGTAAATTGAGGTGAGATACCAAGGCAAATTGAGAGTGTCAAGACCAACAAGCCATGAGCACAAGCATGAGTGTCTATAAATTTAAAAATAGGCTCCTTGATTTTGGAAAGAATTATGACATGTTTTATAAGTAATAATAAATGGTGACTATACTGGAAAATACTCTTGAGTACTTTAGAATGATATAAATATGTCTATGAAATAATAATATATGGATGAGACTACGCATGAAACATGAATGGATTTGATAGAGGAAAAGATGAAAATAACTAAGAGACCAAATCAAATATTCACATTGACCCAATGTGTGAAAATGAGTTAATTTTTGTTTCTTATAATATGTAATGACTAACTACTATAGATTCAATCATCAAGATAGTGAATCCTACCTTGAGAATGTTTACTTTAACATTGCTCTATTTCCATCCAAGCATATATAGCCCCAGTGGAGTTATCTTTGATCCCACTCTAGGCCTTGCTCTACTTCCATCTGGGTGTCCATAGCCCTAGTACAGGTTACCTAAATCACCCAATATTGAGTTTTTTGGGGGACCATTGTGGCAAGTGAAAGGTATAACTATAGATTTTTTTCCCTAGATTTTCACCACAATACGTTCATCTAGGAAAACCTACAAACTATTTAGATGTGATTTTTTTCTTGGTTTTGATATAATATCTTTATTAACTAGATAATTTACCCCAACTTATCCAAATGTGAAACAACTTAGAATTCACATGATACCCTAAGCCTTCAAAACTAACTTAGAAATAGAATTTAATGCTACAAACTACTTAGAGTACTTACACACTAGAATGTCATTCATGTCACTTACCTATAGGCCTTTTCATTATTCATTATTTGACTAATAAGGGAAACCTATAGGGTAAAATAGATAGGTCAAACCAACAAGAAACAAATAAAGAGGCCATACTATATTGATTTGCATACCTAACCTAGTGATAAAATGCTCCTCGAGGAAGATGACTGCAAGCTTATTTGTACACTTCTTGAACCCTTGAGCTTTGGTCCCATAGGCATAGTAGTAAGTTATGTACATTGGACTTTAAAATATGGGGAATAATACAACATCAAATTCTTCATTCACTTTCTCACTTTCTAATGGGTAAACACTTTGTTTTTATACTATTAGTGACCTTCTAGTTTGGTCTTCAGTAGCAAATGTAGGTATTGAGTTATTCATAATAGTAATTTTTCCATCACATGGGCTTTTAATGCCCTAGTTTTCACTATTATATTACAAGGTATTACTATGTAATGAATCTATTTTAGATGCATAAATGATATCCTCTTCATCTAGTTGATCCAAATCTTCAAGCTCTAAATTTTCTTTCACAAATAACACATTAATGAAAAGGTTTTCATAAAATTCTATTTTTTCAAGTTTATAGACCCCAAGTTTTGACTCATATAATATTTCATTTGTCTTATGTTACTCTATAATCATATGAGTCATTCTTAGTTATTTATTGATTTAGATATGATTAAGAAGTCCACTCCATGGAATACACATATAAGATAAATTAGTTTACATGTATCCATTGAGCATCCTCGACCAATCTCTACTAAGAAGCATACCATATGCATTAGGTATATCAACTAATTGAATCTCAATAAATTATTAAATTAATGGATCAGAATCCAATTGTATTTAGATATAATTAAGTTCACCCACCACCCTAACCTCTAATTGTCCAACTAAACAACCTTTCTATTTGACTTTGTAGAAATCAAACCCAAACTATAGAGTAAGTCATCACATTATTCAAAGCACGTGAATCAACTAAATAATTGTGTAAATTCTTACCAAAAATGTGGATTTTTAGGAGGAAGGAAGAGTTTTAGTCTTTTTGTTGTAAATTAAAATATGAGCATCATATGTACTACCATTTTCTTTCCCTTTAGGAGTGAATTATTATTTTAACAAGTCTTTTTGGTTATATATTTACAAAAACTCAAACATGGTTATGTTAACCTTAGTTTTCTTCAAGTTTTATATAATAATATAGATAAGTTTGTTTGATTCCACTAGTTTTTCAACTTGAGGGGGCGTAGTGTTGCTCTTTGGTTGATAAGACATCTTAGGTCCTTTATGCATAAATGGATTTTTGTTTGAGTTCTCATCAGGTGGAACTTGAGCATTGTTTGAAGTAGTAGATGTGGTTAAATGATTTTGAAACTTACTCCTCATTTGATAATTATTTTCTCTTTGGAATTGTTTAAAGGCATGGACTTCATCTAAGTTATCCTTAGGATCATTATCACTCTCAAATAGGAATTTGTAAGTTTATAATACTAGATTTATATGTGGCTTTGTTCCACTTTTATTTGAATCATTATCAGGTATAAGCACTATCTTGAGGTTATCCATCTCCTTTTGGAAGATGTTTGAGGCTAGGATGAACTTAGTATAATCAAATTTAGCATGATCAACTATGTTATGTAGTCAAAACCAAGTGGGCAAAGCTAAATCAGATAACTTAACAAAATTTAGATCACTACTACTATTGCTTTGATTTGTGTTTTCAAGAGGACTAAGTATACCTCCATTATTTGGCCTAGTGTTCCATTACCTATTGGTTCTCTAAAAATTGAAATTCCTATTTTGTGTAGGTTTATTCATAGATTGATTTTTTTTTGAGGCATTTTTCTTTGAAAATTAACCATGTCATTTGTTAATCATTGAACCATTTATTACAAATTTGTTACTTATGAGTTTACATTAGCATTTTGTTGATTTTAGGTTTAAGGTGGTGCATTAGCCATAGGTGAATCAGTATTTATAAACATAGGAAAATAATATGTGTTTGGTTAGGTACATTATTGATAGGTATCTGATTGTTTAATAATGATGGGACATCCTGTTGATTGATATTGGGGGAATATAACCACTAGTGCTAGGATGGGAAATAACATTATTGTATGCAACAAGATCAAATTATTGATTACTTACCTATGGAAATACAATATTTGGGGTTATAAATTTTTGATTTTTAGGTGCCATTATAGCATTATTTTAGGTATCAGTAATCATTTATTGATTATTTACTTAAGGGAACACTTGATTTGGAAGATTAAACTAATTTCTAGACATCTAATTTAAAGGAGTAGGACTATAGACCATATTTTGGTTTAGGGACATAGTTCTTGAAATTGGATTCATAAAGGAAGTGTTATACATGAGATATTTATTAATCATAGGAATTTTATTGTATCAACCACTTCCACCAAGCCTGAAAAGATTAGCCATTGGTGGGTTTTGAGGAGTAGCAAACAAATTAACAAAAAGAACTACAACAATTGTAGGAAAACTATTGGTTGATTATATTTGTCAAGTTTTCAATTTTCCTTTATTTTCTCTAGGTTTCCTTTATTCAATAAGTCTAATAGTTCAAATTTAGTCCCAACATATTGTGATCTAATTATTATTCATCTAGTTTCTAGTATCACTATCTGAATACCTGAGCATGAGCAAGGTTTATAAAATGTTCAAGTTTTGGATTTTTTATAAAAGTTTAAGTTTTTGGTCTAAATTATATTAGTAACCCTCATTATATCACCAATATATTGATATGTATTTCAAGCACACAATAAATTAGGAGAAGTGTAAAGGATGGCCACAAGACTAAAAATAGATGATAAGTTAAAATATTTCATTTAAGGCCCTCCTTCTAGAACCCATCTATTGATGTGCATTTCAAACACAAAATATGTTGGGAGACATAAAGGATAGACACAAGACTCAAATTAATGATATGTTAAAATATTGTGAGTAGGCCCTCCTTTTAATGTCAATCTATTGATGTGTATTTGAATCACATAATAATTTGGGATAAATGTAAAGGATGGACACAAGACCAAAAATAGATAAGTTAAAATATCTCGTGTAGGCCCTCCTTCTAACACCAATATTTTTATGTGTGTTTCAATCACACAATGGGTTGGGTTAAGTGTAAAGGAGGCCTAGAAGACCAAAATGAGTGATGTGCTAAAATTTCAAGTGTACAACCCTCCTTATATCACCAATTTATTGATGGGTTGTTTAGTATACCAACTTAAGAGAGATGGGTATCATCCAACCTCTCTTTAAAATATATCAAAAAAATCTCTCTAAGGTATATATTTTTTAGGTCTTTTTGGACTAGATCTCACTTAATTGGTCATTGTAAATTATTCCATATAAGGGACCTTTATTAGTTCTAGATTATTTTAACAATATTTTGATACTTAATTAAATTAGAGGAAAATACTTGTTTTTATGTTTTTTTTTGGGGTTTTGAATAGATTCAGAAATGATTACATATGATTCATTTACCAATAAATCAATGGATATCATGCAATAAAAAAGTTAATCAAGCATTTTTCAACTTTCCCATGTGAATAAAAATAAGTCTTGATCAAGGTTTCAACTTGAAATAAAAATAACTAATTTAAGTGTGTTCATTTCAATACATTTAGAGATTCAATAATGCCATAATAAACAATGGATAAATTTCTTAAAATCAAAATTGATGTGTTGAAAAATAGTTTTTAAAGGATTTTAAAATGATAAGAATAAGGATGATTTATATGATAATTCATTCCATTATATTAACATTTAATAATTCATTTGAAATAATGGAAATGATCTTGCAATAAGGATAAAAAATAATAACATATTACATTCAAACCCTAGATCTAACAATTTGTAAAAAATAACAAAAAAGAGGGTAAGAGGAAATAAAAACCCTATGATATTAGAGACAAATTTTTGATCCACTTGATGTAAACAACCCAAAAAATCAATCCTTGTATTATCTATAATTAACACAACTAGGTGAAAATAAGGTGCAAGAGTGAGGAGATCAAAACTTGAAAGAGAAACAAAAATCCACCATATTGTATGTGTAGGAAATGATATTCTTCTTACACAACTTCAATTAGATTCCATGGATCTACTTGAGTAGTATAATAATATAATTTTTTACAATATGAATGATCCCAAAAAAAATTAGCATAATAGTAGGGTAACAAATGAGAGGGAGAAATTACACTAAAATTACATAATAAGATGGAAGAAATGTTTTGGAGTAACAAAAAGCCAAGCCTTGGAATGAATCCAATGGGCCAATATATAGAATAAGAGATCTCCATGGGGAAATTTTTTCCCTCTAAAAGATATTAAATCACAATTAATACATCCATCAATGCACTATCTCACTATATTCCATGTTAATTTCCCTTAATTCACTTTTTCAACCTATAAAAAGATGAAAAAACATTAAATTTTGGTAAATTAAAGCTCCCAAACCAAACATTCAACTTATGGGGATCATAATTAATTGCACATAAATAATTTACTAAAACTAAAGGTACCAATATGTTTGTGGTGAAGTAATATTTCCAACAGTTTAAATGGTTCAAAAAATTGATACCTGAGGTAAATATTATGGCTAAACAACTAACTCGGGCTCCAAGGCCTTCCCAAACCTATTCAAGTTTTGGAAAATGTGTAATTAAGTCATTAAATACATTTTTTCAATTTTTAAAATTTATATACCTAATCTCATAAAAAAAATTGATTAGGTCTATAAAATGAAAATTTTAAATCATATAATTAATCCCACAAAAAAATTTGGGTAGATCTAGAAAATGAAAATTTGAAATCCTAGACCTAATCTCACAAAAAGTTTTTGTTAGGTCTAGAAAATAAAAAATTTGAAACATAGATATAATCTCAAAAAAAAAAATTGATCAGGTATAAAAAAAAAAAAATTAAAACATAGACCTAATCTTGAATAAAAAGTTTGAGTTAGATCTAGAAAATGAGAATTTAAAATGCTAGATCTAATTGCATAAAAAGTTTTGGCTAGGTATAGAAAGTGAAACTTTAAAACATATACCTAATCTCATAAAATGTTATGGTTAGGTCTATAGAACATGGAATTTTCAATTAAGACCAAATCAACTCCAAAAGTCTTGATTATAAGAAAAAAGTGACAAGTTGACCTCTAAAGACCAAAAATGGATAAAAACACAATATTAACATAAGAAGATGAGAAATTTGATGTAATAGATTGGTTCAACAAATGAGGAAAAATTAGCCAAGGAATACCATATTGTGACCTGATTTATCAATATTTTTCAAGTTCCATAAGTGCATCTAGAATGTTTTAAGGACCAAGTAAAAAATTTAAAAAATGACTTGAATGAGCTTACTCATCTTAGCAGGATATGCTTTTGGAACCAAACTAGCATGTAAATTAAGATGACCCCCAGAGGGTCTTAGAGAGATAAGTAAGATAAACATTAAATGTTAATTATGATTTATACACTCCATCTAGATGTTAAGTGTCTTATATGAAATTTTACCACACATATATAGTGTTGTGGAAAAGGGTGCACAAGGTTGTCTTAGTCAGTTTTGGGTTTATTCCAACCAAGTGCAAACATGGGATATTCCTTTTGTGCTCAATATTTTTCACTTGAATACATTGGCATCACTTCACATAAGGCATAGACCTTATGTGCTCACCTAAAGTGTAGTTGAGAAGGAACTAGGGATCATATTGGGCTAGTTGTGCCATGGTGCAAGACATTAGCTCTAAGACTTGGTTAATTCAAAGGAGACTTGAAGTTGATCCATAAGCACAAGCCCTTCATGGGCTTAGCCGAGTGGCCTAAAGGTACAAGTCTTTTGGGTAGACTAATCCTTGAGTCATATGGGTAAAATACTTTACTAAACTAATTCTAGCCTCATATTGGCAGTTCAAGGGTCAAAGGGTTTTTTTCACTACTAGGCTCACGCTTTTAGCAAGGGAAGGAACACTTGGCATAAGATATATACACATTATCTATACAAGTTAATGATGATGTCATTACTTATTATAGGTACTTCATTAATGATGCAAATTAGAAGCCTAGAAATAACATTCTTAACATAAATGTATTAAAATTATAACATTATAATCATTGTGCATTCAAATATCAATACCAAAGGTGTATAAACTAGATACATTATATTTTAAGGTATTTATCTTCATTAAACATGTTTAAAACTAGAGTGTATATTTTGCAACATTTAGAATCAAGTATATGTTTAGATTAATCTATATAATGGCTTAGAGGCTCACATGAGCTTGGGCACTACAAATGAAGACTTAATGGCATTCATTTTATCCCTAAGTCTAATGGATTCCATAACAATGCATAGAGATCATCTTCAATCTACCAGAGCTTTGATGCACCAATTTTCCCCCTTTTTGCATCAATTGGGTCAAAGTCTTTATATAGATCTTGAAGAAGATCTACACTAGGATGAAATTCACACATTGAGTACCAATATGGAGCCTTGATGATCATTCTATTAGCTCCATCACTTTGAAATATTTGTACTACAATCACCATGTATCATCCAACCTATAATATGCCTTGAAAATCTTAGAATTGGTTAGCTACCTACCAAATAACATAAGGTAATGCTAATCCCTCTATATAATACCAAAATTCCAAAATTCATCATTAATAAAAATGATGCCTTGCATTGATGTGGATGTTAAGCTAACATGAATCATATACTTACTAAAATAAGGATCCCAACATTACCCCATACAAAATTTCTAGTCTATCTTCAAACTAGGCTATCAAGGTCTTTAGTGTGCAAAACTTAGGCATGCTCACCTTAAGCTCAATGCTAAAGTCTTTACAGCCCTTAATGATGAGCTTGATTTATTTAGTGGTGTTATCTATTTTGGAAGAGGTATCACTAAGCATAAACACATTGGTATTTTATAGTTCCTTTCAGAAGGCCTCCACATTTTCCATAGCCTTAGTCAGACTCCCATCAAATATTTTTCCTTACACATAGGCCTTAGTCTATAGAGGGTGGAAGAGTGCTTCTAGGTTCTACTCTTGGTCCTTGATTTGGTTTCTTATCATATTGATGTTCTACATGACCTGTGCCCACTTTGACCTACTCATTAAGTATACTTGCACCATCAGCTTATCCTTCTCTTCTTTTGGCTATTTGAGTCACACATCTATGACTGATGCTTGGTTTGAGAAGATCAAGAAGATGGCATTCACTACATTTCTTCCCTCTTGTAGTTTTACAAAGATGTGTTCTACCTATTCTAGCTTAGCAGTAAGCTCCTTCTATAGCATGGTATAGGGATATTCTTCTTCTTTTTACATCGGCTTAGGTTTTAACCTTGGGAGAATTTTCTCTACTAGCACACATATTTTATCAACCTTAGAAAGGTTCAAAGTATTGATTCCAACTAGAAGGTATGTTTTTATTGTCTCTATGTACTCACATAGTTTTTATAGCTTGAATTTGGTGGCCTATTCTTCATCTTTGGCTTCTTTACAGAGATTCATCCATTTTCTCATCTTATCATCATTGATGATAATTTTACATAAAACTTTAGTGACCATTATAATAAGTGCATTCATAGACTATACTAGGTTCATGGAATGAGGATTTATGAGGAGGGATTCATGCCCTTCCTTAGGTTCTTTTGGGCCCAAAATATCTACTCTAGGTACCTTGAAGTGAGGCTCATCCATGTAATGATCAAAAGCAAATGCAAGTTATTTGCACATCCTAGTTATGTTGACTTGGGGGGTTAGGTGTCAAACATGTACATTTTTTCATCCTCCAATCCCTTTTATGCCTTTTCCTTTATGCTTAGTTCCACATCATCCTTTTTTATTATGGTCATCTTTGATTTTTCTTCCTCCTCTTCACTAGCACCACTACTTTCTTTGGTGCTCTCCTTAGAGGACTCATCTACTTTTTTCTTAGGGGTTTCTTCCTAAAAACTTTCCCCTTCATATGATTCTTCCTCTTAGGGTTTCTTAATTTTCACCTCTAGGTTAATTCCCTTGATGTCAGCATTACCTTGTTGTTGGGTTTCCTCAGTTATCTCTGATTTCTATTTTAAGGTGTCAATATCACCTTCTTTTTCTTTAGGTTCCCCTTTACTACTTGGGTTCACCTCTTATGTAGCTTATTTTTCATTTTTGATGGGGGCACTGGACACGTTCTTGACTAATTAAATAGTTGGTCCTACACTTATAGAACCTTCTTAGTCTTCTTCTCTACCTTAGCCACTTCCTTTTCTTGGGCCAGTCTACACTTCTCTTCAATTGTTAATGCCTTCTCAAAATCTTCCTCACTTAGACCCATTTTCTTCCACACCCTTCTCTTTTCCTCTTCTATTTTTGAAGATGGTGTGTATATTTCTTCACTAAAAGAGGAACTTGTATGAAATCATAAATGCATCATGTTTATAAATCAATCCTAACTCAGAGAAGATAGATCATACCATACACTTCTGATTAGGGACACATTTATTAAGTGGTAACATGACCAATATGGGGATCTACTAGACCTAATTAGGGGATCTCTTACCATAATACATTATGTTAGGGAGGGTTATAAATCCTCCATTCAATAATAATCACATAATAACCCTAAGGGAGTCCTATGTTTTATATTCACTAAACTAATAACAACTAAAATCTAATCTAGTGTTCACCAAAGCTTGTGGAATTAAATGGGGGTTATAAATAATAAAATAAACATGTATAAGAGATATATACTCATGTTAATTTATACATAATATTAATACATGGAAGAGAAGTACAAATTCATATCTATCTACTCTTATGAAGTAGGAACAAAGCTAGGAATACTTACCTTTGAAGATGAACCAATCGAGCCTCAATCTCTCCCTTGGACAAGGTGCTTTGCAAGAGGTTTTTGTGGTATGTAAGGATGATAAGGATAAATCAGATCTAGGATACATGACATATCAATGCATCCAAAATACTTTTCCATAAGACAAGATACATATCTCTAAAAAAAGTATGAAACCCTAAGCTTGTTCCTCGAGAAGAATGGTGGATAAATAGATGCATAATAACTCTTAATTCTTCTTCTCTCCTATAAATAATGGTGAAATAAACTTGTA
The DNA here is from genome assembly GCA_037957365.1 of Torreya grandis. NCBI lineage: Eukaryota > Viridiplantae > Streptophyta > Pinopsida > Cupressales > Taxaceae > Torreya > Torreya grandis. The sequence goes on along the minus strand of JARHVA010000932.1, from coordinate 902,368 downwards.
TATGTATAGGAAAATTTGACCCTAAACCATTCCAAAAATATTAGCTGATAGGGTCAACCTAGTTAACCTAGAACAATTTCAAATAATAATTCACTAGGTCATGAGCTAGGTCAGCCAAGAGCCAAACTAGTTCCTAAGTGAAAATCACCCAAAATTATATAGGGTCAACCCAATCAACCTAGTATAGCCAAATGATAAAAGGGTATTAAGGTGAGAAAAAGGAGGATAAATGTGGGAAATGAATGGAGAGGGTACAATATATAATAACAAGATTAAGGAAATGGATTTTAGGAGAAACGTGTGTAGATAACAAGTGGAAAAATAGACAATAATCCTACAAAGCACCAATGGTCTGCCCACACCTTTCTCGATGTACCCCTTAAGGCATGCACTCATATATATTATTACTAGATGAGTTTCTACAAGATAAAAACTATCATTAAGTGATAAAAGTTTGAAAATATTATGTGTATACATATGCCCCACTCGAAGCTCATCACATGTCACGTGAGTGCAACACAGGACGGTGCTTCGAGAATAGAACATGATAACACATAATGTTGATGATAAGTAAAATGTAGTAAGGATAAAATATGATAAATGAAATGAATAAATTGAAAAACACATACCTTTACTTACCCTAGTGTTGTAGCTAAAGGAGACTTTAATAGAAGTGAAGGTATCCAAATATGAAGAACATTAGGTGAAACTATAGAAGTTAGTACAAAAAATATCCAAAAATAAAAATAATTGGACAAGAGGCATCTAGTAGTGAAAAATATTCTCTATTTAATTATGATTCTATGACATTTTATGGTTTAAAAAATGGATTAGTAGAAACAAAGATATAGGCAAAACAAAGAATCTAATAGAAAATATTTGAAAGATTAAGATTTGTGAAGTAAGTTTAAATAGGGTGAAAAGGGAAGTCATTTGTTATTTTTAACTTGTTTGTGAGAGAAAAATATCTTTGAGAGACTAAACAAGCTAGGATGGTGAGGAGATGATAATCGAGATGAGAAGAACTCCCAACGGGTGCAACACAAGTTGGCAACTGAGAATCTCAAACTAGTTTTTGAACTTTTATTGGAATTAAGTGTTTTTTGTATAAATTTGTAATTTAAAGCAATTCTAAGAACTAAAATAAACCCAAAAAAGTTGATAAGGGTAGGAAAAACCATTATGTAAATGGGTTTGAAGAAATCAAAATTATAACTACCGAAAGGTATTTATTGCTCAAAATGTAAGGGGTCGGTGAGTAAAAACAACTAGGTTGACCTAGTTGACCTAGCACACTAAAAATTGGTAAAACCCACACTGCCAACCTAGTAGGTATGTGTCAACCTAGTGTGTTTACCAAATTACCAACTTAGTATATGACTTCTGACCTAGTATAAAAATCCACTGTGATAACTTAATACTAGGAGGGGAAAATAGAGGGGTTGACTTAGTTTGTGAAGTTAATTGAGTCAAAATAAGGTAATTTTGGTCAAACTAGTGTTTAACTAAGGGACCAGAATAGTACAAAAATGTGTGCAATAGGATAAAAGAGTGATAAAAGGACCCATAATGGTTTAATGATGGCTAAAAGGGCTGAGTAGGCTAAAAATAGGTCAAATTAATGAAAAATGATTAGATTAAAGTAATTTAGGCTTGTTCTTGTTAAAATTTGAAAAGAATGTATTTTGATTATGAATGGCATGGAGGATCTAATACATTTATTATTCTTTTATGGTTACAAGTGCATCTAAGGTTTTGGTACTTAGTGGATGCATCATGGCTCCTAAAATTATTAGAGTGCTTATCTATTGAGGATAGAGCTAAATTGATCTCATTAGGCCTAGGAGGCATAGTAGACATGTGTAGGATTCCTTTGAGTTCAGACTTATTAGTCATGTTCCTAAGAGCCTAGGAATGATTGAATAATATATTTAGGTGGGAGGTGGAGGGGGATACCATAGAGGTGGGTATTAATTTATGGGATGTTCATGCCATCGTAGGACTGCCTATAGTAGGTACACCTATGGATATGAGAGTACCAGATAGTCAGGAGGAGAGGAGAGCCTTAGCCATATGGGTAATGAGATTAAAGAGGATATGCCCTTGGATTGAGGGTGAGTATGTTTGATGGATATACATTATAGATTATGGATATTTATAATGTTATGATAGGACTTATGATAGCATGGGTGTTGTGTCACAAATTAGCTAGCAAAGTACCACTATTTTTGATAGCTTTGTGTCAAATGATATTAGAGTAAAGGGTGTTATATGACTTGGGATCTACCATCTAGGTACAACTCATACATAACATAGATGGAGTGTTGTCTATAGGGAATAATTCTATAAGAGTGATTATATTTTTTATATCATGGATATATGAGAGGTTCCCCATATATTGGCCAACTGGGTTGCCCCATTTGATCGATGATAGGTTACCTCAAGTTTAAATATGGAGACAAGACTAGGTAGCATGGATCATGCCCTACATGCTAACACTATAGATGGTGAGATGATTAGATATTTTATGGCATCTATATGGGCACATCACTAAAATATGGCCTAGTTGGGAGATAGTAGCACCAAATTTAGCATAGATAGAGGTAACATCGCACTATACCTAGTGGATGGACCTACATCCAGTGGCACATGTACTAAGATGATGGAATAGCCTCACTTAGTGGAACTGATAGTGATGCCCATATTTTGGGCCCAATATGTGAGAGAGCCATAGGGGAGAGGAAGATTAGGGCCACCAATGCTCAGGCCATAGCATGAGAAACCATAGATAGGTCAAGCATGATGGGCAATAGAGCAAGAGGAGATGGATGTAGAGGAAAAAGTACCATAGGTACCACTACCAGCTCTACAACATGAGGATTAGTGACCACCATGGACATATCCTTGATAAAGGTAGTAGGATTAGGAGAGAGTAGAGATAGTAGTCATCCTAGATGACCCATCAGTTGGGTTAGGATAGAGATGGGTGATAGAAAGACCACTCAGGCATAGCCTGAGATGGGAATGAGTGGTGACTCCAAAATTTACTTTTGGGTGATGAACTATAGATGAGGTTCTCAGAGGATGCATTAACAGGGAGATTATGCTTGGTGGTCACATAGATGGAAATATAGTGGTGGACAACACAGCCAAGTAATAAAAGATGGTTAAATTTTTTTTAAGTTTACTTGAGATAGAGTATAGATAAATAGATTTTGAGATATATCAGCGATCTAATATCTATCTAGTGTGATTTTTATAGGTATTATAGAGGAGGATAATACTATATGGGGTTATCTAATAAGGGGATCACTTCATGATATCCTAGATGAGGTGTTGATGCCATACAACCCTATCATATTAGAAGATCTCATAGTACCATCTACCCCAGCTTACAAAAGCTCATTTAGACTAGTAGGAGAGGATGTAAGGTAATTATAGGCATGTAGAGAGGGGATGTATCCATTTATAAGGGTGGGTATAGGAGATTTGGTAGCATAAAAATCTATGGCTTAGGAGCGAGCCACACATCCAGTTACCATGACATAAATGAGATAGGTACAGGCCCAAGAGAGAATGGTACATATATCAACCTTGACCCAGTTGGCATAGGTATAAGCTTAGGTGGCTTATCTATAGGGGTAATTATTAGGACTAATATCTTAGATAGCCTCTTTACAAAATTTTATTTAGAGGAGTCAAATTGAGGCATCTATGGGTAGTATGGCTAGGCCATGAGATGAGCATGATGGGGCCCAATCATAGAGCTGGAGCTTTTTATACAGTTGTATTTATATATATATATTTATATATATATATATATATATATATATATATATATATATATATCATTTTGGTAGTTGAATGTTGAGTGTATGTGTTTTCATTATGGTTATTGATTATGGATGCTTCTATATATTTCTTTATATTACATGTATTTAGTTTTTTTTGTATATGCCATAAGAAATATATGAGTTGTGGTTTCTTTACTAGCATTATGTAAGACACATGCATGGTTAAAAATAAATAGGTGAAAAAGATTTGATAAAATATTATCAATCAAAAAATGTACTACACATTATTTCATGTTGGAAAATGTGTAATAAAAAGAAAATGACTAAGCATAAAGAACCAAAGGATGGTTAAAAATATGGTAAAAAGTTTGTTTTTAAACTAATAGATCACTTACGCAATCTTATTTCTACCTATGATAGACCTATGGGCATACAATCCAACCATTATATTGAGGTACTTGATCTTCTCTAGGGGATCAGGTTAGTGAGAGATTTCCATATAACAAATATTATCATTGAAGGTGATTCTTTGAATATCATTAAACACCTCAATGGTATTCATCCAGCTAGTTGGACTATCAGAGACTTCATTTTGGAGGCTATTAGCATATGTGGGGCCTTTTCAAATTACAAGATATGTCACATCTATAGAGAAGCTAACCATGTGGCAAACTCTTTTGCTAATATAGTGGTGATTAATAAACAACTTCAATTTTGGTCTACTCATGACTAAATCCCATAAAATACTAAAGATATCATTATTAATGAAGGAGCAACCAGTTATGCTTAGTTATGGTATGAGTGATTTGATCATTCATGTGAAGGATAATCATTATTTGGATTTCACATGCCTTCTTCAAGATTATTCCATTGGTATCTTGAATTGGTCTTCTTTGCAATGTTATTTTCTTAGGTATTGGGTTGTGCAAAGGTAGTGTGGGAGTGGATTATTAGCTCTATTATGTGTGCCTTTGTGTTAAAAACCTACTACTAATGTCATGGGTAGATCTCTATGTCATGTTGAGCTAATGTGTGACCTAAATTGGAAGGAAAATGGAGAAATATGGAGGACTTTAAATTTGGGAGGCTTCACAAGTTTCATGTAGAAGATCAAGGGACATGACAACCACAGTTATGTCACTTTTGCCAATAATTGGAAGAATAGGGTTTTTATCTATAGAGGTAAGAATTTCTCCATCATCAAAGAAATAATTTCCTCTATAATTGGTCTTATAAGGGATGGTTTGAATTTATTCATAAACAAATTTTACAAGTCTACGAAGGAGAAAAGGCTTTTGGAGGGTTCTTTGGTTAATGCCTTGAAATTTGCCAAAGTTAGTATTGTGTGTTCCTCTCTTCCTACTTATTTTGATGAGGTGGCTTATATGTTGGTTAGGTATGTTACTTTAGAGGGTAGGTACAACACTCTACCACTTCATCATCTCATCCTTCTAAACCATTTCCATAAGGGCCCAAGGGTTAGTCTCTCATACTATATCTTGTAATCCATGGAAGCTTCTATTCAAGAATTTAAGACACACAAACATGCCTTACCTCTTTATGAAGGGGTTATTTTTATTTTACATCATCACTATAACATAATCTATGTTAAAATTCTAGTTCATAATATTCCTCCCCCTCCCCTATCTAAGAGGGTGCTTAAAAGTAGTGATAAAGGTAAGGATCTAGCTCCTAGCTCTCACATGGGTAAGGAAATTACCATTGTAGAGTATCCTTGACATAGGACGTGTTATTATGGATTTTGGTCCCTCCCAACTCATTATTAAGGAACCTGGGCTCAAATATCAAGTTATGTAGCTTGAAGAAAGGATCAGTGAGCTTAGGAATGAGGTCACATAGCTCAACAAGATTATTGATAAGGGCTAGAAGAAGGTGGATAATTCTTCCCATTATGAGACTAAGATGGAAGATATTTTCAAAATAATGAAATATTTAGAGGGAACTTTGGATCATATTAGGATAAGGTAGATTGATCATATGGCCATACACTAGTCTATTCTAAAGTTCCTTAAATTTCAAGTTAGGCAAGTTTTCACCCTTAGTAACTTACACCCAGGCTTGTGGAAGGGTGGTAATAAGAATACTTATGCTCTAACCACCAATGACATGATAAAATCATCTAAAAATATTTCTCTCAATATTTTGAATGCATTATAGGGACTTAAGAATAGCTTCAACAAGCTCCTCAAGTGAAATTTCCTTTTCTTACTTTTTAGTTCTCTATTTTGCTAACTTGTTGTTGCTTTGGTACTACTTTGATGCTATGAATTTGTTGTTGATATGTTTTTTTGGTGTTGTTATCTGGTAGGATGTTCCCTATTATTTCTCTCTCTTATTTATTTTGGTTTTAGACATTTTTTATAGCTAGGGGGAGGACCCCACTCATCAAAAAACACTACTATACTCATGTATTATCTAGCTTTTGATCCCTTTTTAGTTATGGGTTTCCTTGTTATATCTAGCTTTTGAGACTTATTTTTTAATGGGTATGGTCCCTTTCAAAACCATTTATCAATTAAAAAAAAAATGGGACCAAATTAAAACAAGTAAAATCACACTAAACCGTGTTAGGAAGTATGAAAATAATATAATAAAGTAGATAGCACATAAAAGGATAAATGGTATAAAAACAAATCAATTAATTCATTAAATTATACTAAATCACATTGGTAAGTATAAGAGAAAAACAAAATTGGAAAAATTGATCTTAAATTTATCACACTAATTCAAGCTAGGAAGTATGAAAAATTCAAGACATGGTTGGACTCTTACATGCAATTGGAAAATAAGAAGATAAAAGTGAAAGAGAAATAAATTAAGCATAAAACCTACTAAATCAAGATGGGAACCATGCCAATGATGTGTAACTTTAGGATAAATCACATCTTATCTCATATTTGACACATGTAATTTTTATTGTGACTTGGATTATTGGAAAATTTTGTGAAGAAGGCCAGGTCTTATCCATGCCCTTACACTGCAACTCACAAAGGGAAAACTATTTATGTGTAATAAACATGAAAATATGATAATAAGTGATGTTGGTAATAGGAATGTGAAATTATAGTAATTTGTGAGGAAGGCCTAGTCCTATCCATCGTCTTACAATGCAACTCATAAATGGAATCCCTTGGGGAGTGATCAATGAACAAAAAAATATTTATCAAGAGGAAATATAAGGAATTTAAGGAATGAAAAATATAATTTAAAAATCATAACTTAGGAATCTCATTAGAAAATCTTAGTAGATAAGAGGTATACTAAGGACATGAGAAGATACTAAGTGATTAGTGATCATCAATGTATAAAGGAAACCTTGTTTCTTATAGACACAAAGTCTATGTAGGAAAATAAGCATGCTACTAAGATCAAATCATGAAGTTAGATTGGTACAAGAAAATTAAAATGTACTTACCTTTCCATGATGTGTTCCCCATTATTCAAGAACCCTTACAAAGTCGCTAGTCTACTATGAAGAGTGGGTACTTGCATGATAAAATAGGTAGCACTAAAATATTTTTTTTATTCTTATTTTCTAATCTACTAACCTACCACACCCTAATTTCCCTTAGCTCTATTGTGAGGCCAACTATGGAGTTTTAGCTTTTACTAGTAAAAGGAGATGTGATTTGAATCACATCTTTTAGTGTGATTTAACTTTTAAGGATTTTGAATGTTTTTGCCTTTTATATCATTGTCTTTTATTAAATGATTTGAATTTTGAATGTTTTTAAGGATTTTTAATATTTCTCATCCATATATACTTTGAATGACCAATCATTAGAGATAGAGTGATACACATGAATGAGATGTAGGCTTAGGCTAAAGTAAGCTAAGTGACCAAAGACAAGACTGACTAGAACACTTAGGCTTAATAATGAACCAGCATGTTATCTCAAGTCTCAACCATGTATATGCTTAGTTTGAAAAAAGGAAAAAAGGGAAAAAAAGAGATCCAAATTGGACTGGTAAAAGGAGATTATAATGAGATTAATTATTTTCTAACTGATCACATGCTAAAATAGAATGACTAAGGGGAACCGTGTTTGTATAACCAAGTCACAATGAAAATTATCTATGTATATAGAGATAAGAAAGCAAACAATCATGAAAATAAAACAAGGGATTTTTTAAGAAAGAAGCTCAAGAACAAAAGGAAATCAATGATAAATAATACCTCCACAAGTAAACATAAATGAGATTATAAATAATATAGAATGTGAAATTAAAGTCACCATGTAAGGTTAATAAGAATTTGACACAATGTCAAATGATATAAAAAATAGATAAAGATAAGAGTGGATCACACGTCTAATACAAAATGAAAATGTAAAGAACACCATGCATGTGTTCATAAATACTGATAGATTTTCCCACACACATTATCTAGAATATCTGATAGATCTCCATGATGTTGGAGTTAAACTGTAGCTAATGTCTCATCTATCTTCAATGAAAATTTAGAAAATACTTCATGTCTAATATCCTCAATAAAAAAGGTAGGAATGCTTGATGGATCATGTTGAGGAGGGATATTAGGCAAGGGATGCTTATAAGAATGCATGGGATCAAGAGAAGAAGATATCTCTGATGGGGAAGGATCCATAGGTGAAGGACTCATAGGTGGAGAAGGAGCCATAAGAGGGGATAGAATCATGAGAGGTGGAACCATAGGAAAATAAGGGGGATCATTCTTATGTTAATAACCTATGGAAAGAATGGTAGAAGGTATGGGAATAGCTATAAGGTGGTCTTTAAGATGTTCTTAAAGGATATGGTAATGATCGATGTTATGGGTGCCACATTGGTGTTAAAGATAATACACTTCTCCATACTTAGGAATATACTCAGGTATTACCTTTAGGGGAGGTATGGATTTGTCTGAGGACTAAGGGGTATAAGGATGTAAAGTATCAATATATTGTTTCATCTTATGATAATGCATGGATGAATGATTATTTATGTCATGGAAGCAACAGTTATGTTTATGAGTAGTTTTGGTATAGGTAATCATAGGAAGAGATGTAACACTAGTGAAAGGAGATTGGGAAGGCTCATAAACCCATTTAGTGGGTAATGGAGCCATTTGTGGTAAAAGAAGAAAACCATCACTGAGAGAAGGTGGTGTTGGAAAAGGAACTAGAATAGGCACAATGGAGGGAGTGATGGGATCAGAATCAAGAATAGACTCAGCTAAAGTGGGAGTAATAATGGGCTCCAAAGTGGCCTCCATTAGGAGAGGGGTAGTGTCTATAGAAGGCTAAAGGAGGATTGCACGTGTCTCAGGGATAAGTAGGCTAGAGGGGTTCAGGTACCTATCAAAGTGGTAAGGCTCAGTCATAGCATGATTCATAAGCATACTCCTATGTGATTCTTCAAAAACTAGAGGTGTATTCACCATCTCTACCTTATAATAAAGAGGAAAAATGATAAAATTAGGAACTATATATGATATAATATGGGAAGAAGCACTAAAAGACTAAAGCAAAGATGAATGATAATAGATAATTTCAACATCATGGGTTTGAGCAAGACCACATAATAAGGGATCATCTAAGGTATAACCATCATCATAGTCATGTGTATGAAGATCAATGATGTAGGTAGAGATGACATTATCATCTGATGAGGTGTGATGAATGGAATTTTAAGTCTTAGTGAAGACAATGGGGATATCATCACAAGGTGTTTTAAGGGAATGAGGCTGTAAAGAAGCAAAAATTTGAGAGATGAGATGAGGTGAGAGATTATAAGTTTTAATCTTTAGGTTGATCTCATCAGGTTCATCATCATCAAAATCTAAGTGGTTAGGCAAAATATTCCCAATGATTTTAGGATGCAAATTGTAACCTTGAATGGAATTGATGGGAAAGTTAAATCATTAAGATTCACATAATATAACACTGGGCAAAGGTTCAAGAGTAGGAATCTTGAAGACATAATGGCCTTGGAATTATTTGAAATTCTAAAGGTTAGTGTCACCCTAAATCTTATAGATGGCTCCATTATGAGTAAATTTAACGCATTGGTAGGTGAAAAAATCAATGGCTCTCATACAGTGAGTCCACGACCTACCAAGAAAGATGTTTTAATATAGAGTAAAGTTAAATAGCATCACCTTCACATGAATGATGATAGGTGGGATGGTAATGGAAAGACACACAAAACCTAAAAGAGGAATTTGCCTTTGATCATATCCTTGACATGTGTTGAATGTGAACTTGAGGTTGCATTTATAATATCTAAGGGTTTTGATAAAATCAAGAGAGACAACATAGGTGATAAAACCCTCATCAATCAAGGCACACTTAACTTGGATATTGTCAATTTGTACACTAAAAAATACAGGAGGATCATCTGTATGAAGCATAATCTCATTGGGAATCATGGAAGTAATGGGAAATTTTAGGGAAAGAGAAGTACCCATTGTTTCATCAACATAGATAGACATCTCTTCACATTATTGTAATATGTTATCTTTAGATCCAGATAAGGTTGTTTTGCATCCTACTAGGGAAGGATGAGAGATGTTCATTTCAAACAAAAGTTATATAAGATAGTTTTGATGAAATTGAGAGGTCTTCATAAGTTCAATAAATGGAATTTGGGATGGGAAATTAGTGAGTTCCATGATGGGATCCCACTCATCATAACCCATGAGAATATTATTATAAGGTGCATAGTACTCAATGAGGTCCTCAGAAGGAGGATCTGAAATACATTGGAATTTGTGTTGATAAGAGGGAGAATATTTATAATAAGGTTGTAAATTATGTTTAGAAGGTGAATCAATTGGTTCAGGTTGGATTTTAGAGTCGGTAGGAGAAGTGTTGATATAATCTTGATTGTCATTAGGGTTAGGTAAAGAAGATGGAGGGATGGTAGAAATAGAATGGGAAGTGTTATCTAAGGGAGAAGTGGGAATTAGGACACTAAAATTTATAAGGTCATCTTTCCCCAACTCATTTAAGTGATTTGGAGAAGAATCTTAGATAACATGAAATGTGTGAGACAATGGAGGAGTGTAGATAGGTTGAGGATCAATTAAAGTAACCACCCTTCACATATTAGTCATATTAACCACATTATCTTCAAGATTTGAGTTAACAAGACTTTTGTACATTATTGGTGGCAAAGGTGGGTTTATCTTGGTTATCTTGATTAGGTTGGTGATTAAGAATAGGGTCTTTATAGATAGCCAAATGAGCATTATCTTGATTCAAGGCTTGATATTTAGTATGTGTTTTATGAGCCTTTAAATTAATGTCATAGGCTTGTTGACATTTTTGAATGATAGAATCATGATCAAAATTAAGACCAAGAAGAAAATCCATAGCTAGATTATGAATCTACCTACATGTCTCATGAGAATGACCCCAACTAGTATGAAACCAACAAAACTTGTTTGGATCATACCAAGATTTCATAGGCTAAGTGGGATCAAGTTCTCATGGTAGTGGCCTAGGTAAAAAAATTATTAATTTAGTTGAGGATAAAGTTTTATGAACATTGGTGGTAGTAGGTGAAGATAAATGAGGATTAGTGTATTATTTAGAAGGGGGAATTGGTTCTTAAGATTGGTTAGGAATGATAGCTTGAATAGCGTGAATGGTGTCTGAAGAGTCTGTGACACCAACATTGGTATCATTACTATTTTTATTTTTAAGTAAATTATGAATACTCATAGAAGGTTGGAGTAGTTCAAATTGATACATAAGGAAATCTTGATGTTTTTCTTGGTTATTGGATTCCTCCAATGTACGTGGAGAGAGAGTGTAGACCTAATATTGTAATTTGAGAAAAAGAGCATTAGTAAAGAGATGGAAAAGGTTATCATCAGCCATGTTATGTTCACATTTGTTTGAAAAAAATTTCCACCTTTTAACAAAATCTTGTGAATTTTCATTTTCAAGTTGCTTATAATTTATAAAGTGGGCCAAAGTATTCTTAGGAAGATCACTAGTTTGGAACTCTTGGACTAAAGCATTCACTAAATCTTCTAAACTAGTAATAGAATGAGTTTTGAGTTGGTTGTACCAATATAAAGCATCACCTGTAAGGGTTTTAGATAAGATTTTGGTAGTGGAAAAGGTATTCAATTTGACCCAATATTTATAGAGATTTCCAAATGTTTTTAGATGAAGAGCAGGACCAATTTACCCATTGTATGAAATGGTAGGGGTGATAACTCCAATATTAATATTATAAATTTGAGTGGTAAGAGGTTCATTTTGAAAATGTTTAATTATCTTTTTTATAACAAGAGTTTGAGGGATGACATTTCCATTGGAATGCATAAGAGGAGGTGGGGGAAAATTTTGATTATGCATGTCCCAAAGCATTGGTTGAGGGTGGGCCTAAAGATGGAGAAGGTTATTTTGCATTCTCATCATTTAATTTGTCTTATGATCTTGAAAAAATTTCATTTGATTAAGGATTTGTAATAAAATTTAATGAGTTTGATCAGCATTTTTATCATTATTTGATACATTAGAGTTGGAAAGAGTGGATTGGGTACCACTATTGGTGTTGATAGGAGCTTGAGAGGAACTATTAGAATGTGAGGGACTAGTGGAAAAATTTTCTTGTGTCGAAAAAGTTGAACTAGTGAAGGGATGAGAAGAGGAAGCACTATAAGAATGATTACCTTGGGTAGAAAATTATGCACTAGTGAAAGAGTTAAGGAGAGTGGGTCTTATGAGAGGCCCACTATATGTATAACATGTCATGTTAGTGGATATACTAGGCATGGAGGTGGAAGAAGTTAAAGAAGAAGAGGTCATGGTATGAGAAGGGATCATAGTAGAGGGAAGAGGTTGAGAATAAAATAAGGTACTACCACCAAATCCATGTGAGAATGTGGGAAAATATGAACAAGGCTCTTCAACTTGACCACTAATCATGAGGTGGTAAATGGTAGAAGGATCCTTTCCTCGATGTTGAGGAAATTTAGAGATAAAGAAGAGCATTTTAGGGGTATAATATAATTCAAGTTGATACTCAATTGAGAAGAGATTATTATAATGTGAATTTTAATGAGGAGGGGTCCCATAATTCATTCTATGAGTGGCTATGTGAATATTACTTTCATCCAGGAGAGGATCCCCACTCTGCTTATGGGAGACCCTATGAGGGTTGGTAAAACTCATCATATCTATTGAATTCAACTTATTGTTGTATTTAAATAAAAATTTCATGATGAATTAAAAGTAATCAAGGAAAGAGAGATGCAAAAACAAGAAAATAAGAAGTGACAAAAAACTATACAGAGTTAATAGGGTTGACCTAGTATAGAAAATAGGGTCTAAAAATTATATAGAGTCGAAGAGTCAGCCTAATATAAAAAATAGGGGATAAAAATTGTATAAGGTTGATAATTTCAACCTATTATAGAAAATAGGGGCTAAAAATTTTACAAAGTTGATAGGGTCAACCTAGTACAATAAACAAGGAAAATACATAGTCTGTAAGAGATTATGTCAATAGAAATGATTGTGTATTAAAACAAGAAAACATTTTCAAGTATTTTTGAAATAAATAAATGAAGGGAAAAACTTAATAAATTGGGTCAATGAGGTTGATCCAACTGAGGCACACATCATAAATCCTTGCACCAATGCTAACTAATGCAAGCTTTTATAATACAACATACAATTGATCAAAGAGCAAGCAGTCAACTTGGAAAGTAAAATCTAAGTAATCATCATGAATTTTGTCAGATTATTAGAATATGATTTTAGATGTGATAATAAAGTTGGTTTTAATAAATAAACTATAAATAAATCTAAGGATGGCTTCAAGATGTTTGGGTTGAAAGGGATATGTATTGGTAATGGTATTGGGTTGGTATTAGGTCTTACCCCCTCACTTCACACACCATAGCAATAAGGGTTTTGGGTGCTTATCCAAAATATAAAATTAAGCATGTATTTATACTTGGCCAAAAAACCAAGTCATCTTCCCCCTTGGTGATGAAATCCAAGTAGGTAGGCCTTGGGTAGACAATTTTTAAAATATGTTTTAAGATTTTGTGATTTAGTAGTGTGTGCATAAAAGATAAAATAGTGTAACTAAATGGTTTATTAAAAACCACCTAATTATACTATTTTATTTATTATAAGCATGCAAAAAACAAGAAATGAAAGTATGATCTAATTACTAGCATATAAAGGTTAATTCCAACTTTAAAACATAGTACAGTGTCGATTCTATTGATAATATATGTAGAAAATACAAAATAGGGTTGATAGTGTCACCTCTTTATTATAGAAGAAAGGGTCTAAAAATGAATTATGTCAATAGATTCAACCTATATTTTTAGATAGAACTATGTCAACAGGGTCGACCTAGTTGATTATATAGGGGCAGTTTTAAAGATAACAAACTATGAAAATAGAACTATAAAAAATAACAAAAATGATAAAGAAGGATAGAAAGGAACTTTATTGGGTTGTATGATAAATATGAAAATAATATTATTATTAAACTACCCTAATTTATACTTCAAATTATTCTAACTCTATCGACTGGGTTGACCTAGCTTTGTAGATCCTATTTACTAAAAACCTAAAAATGTACAAGGTCGCCTGGGTTGACCTAGTATGTTAGATTGCATGTCTAAAAATGTATAGGGTCAACTAGGTTGACCTAATAGTCTAAACTAGAAGTTTGGAAAACCTGCACAAATACAATGGAGTTGTATTGATGTGATTGTGTGTTAAACATGTGCACAAAAGTTAGAACTATGTTGACATTGTCGACCCAATATTGAAAATATATATAAAAAATTAAATGATGAAATATGTGAAATAAAACCTTTAAGAGTTATATTTTCATCAAGTTCACAAAAATATATGCAATTAAAAATGCATCATGACTATAAATCAATCCTAACTCGAAGAAGATAGATCATACTATACACTTCTGATTGGGAACACATTTATTAAGGGAGAACATAACCAATATGGGGATCTGCTAGACCTAATTAGGGGATCTCTTACCATAATACAAAATTCTATGGAGGATTCCAAATCCTCCAATCAATCATAATCATGCAATAACCTGAAGGGGGTCCTATATTTTATATTCACAACACTAGTAACAAGTAAATCAAAATCTAATATAGTATTCACTAAATCTTGTGGCACAAAGTGGGTGTTAAAAATAATAAAATTAAACATGAATAAGAGACATATACTCATGTCAATTAACATATAATCCTAATGCATGGAATATATGTACAAATTCATATCTATCTACTCTTACAAATGAAGAACAAAGTTAGGAATACTTACCTTTGAAGATGAACCCATCAAGCCTCAATCTATCCCTTGGCCAAGGTGTTCCACAAGAGGTTGTTTTGGTATGTAAATATGACAAGGATAAATCATATCTATGCTACACAACCTATTAATACATCTAAAATACGTTTCCACAAGATAAGATCTATATCTCTAAAGAAAGTATGAAACCTTAAGCCTTCTCCTCAAGTAGAATGGTGGACAAGCAGATGCACAATATCTCTTACTTCTTCTTCTCTTCTCTAAATAATGTCAAAATGAACTTGTATATAGGCATATTTGACCCTAAACCCTTCCAAAAATCTTAGATGATAGGGTTGACCTGATCAACCTAGCATAATTTTGGATAATAATTCACTAGGTCATGAGCTCAGTTGACAAAGAACCAAACTAATCCCTAAGTGAAAATCACCCAAAATTATACAAGGTTGACCCAATCAACCTAGTAAAGCTAACTGATAAAAGGGGATTAAGGTGAGGAAAAGGAGGATAAAATGTGGTAAGTTATTTGAGATGGTACAATAAATAAGAACAAGCTTAGGGAAATGGATTTTAGGAGACAAGTGTGTATATAACAAGTGGAAAAAAGGAAAATAATATTGTGAATCACCAATGGGCTACCCACACCTTTCTTGGTACACACCTTAAGGTGTGCACTCAAATATATTGAGACTCAATGATTTATTGTAAGATAAAAAGTGTTAGTAAGTGATAAAAGTTTGAAAATGTTATGTGTATATAGAGCTTTCTAGTTCCTCTGCTTCTTCAAGCATGGTAGTTGTGCCACTTTGGAGGACCTCTTGAACATTCTTAGTGTTTGGATCCTCTTATTCTTTAACCTATATGATGTAAGTCCCTACACTTTCTTCCTAAATATCTTCCTCCATCTCAAGATTGAGGATATTTTCTTTCTCCATTTCTACCAAAGTTATAGTTGGGAACATAATGGGTCCCTTATACTTCTTCTTTTTGTGCTTCTTGATGGAGGAAGTAGTCTCTACCACAAAGGTTATGAATTTATTAGGATCTATAGGTGTATTTTGTTTACTAGAGGCAATCTTCAACTTGATGCACTCCTTGATCTCCTCTAGTTTCTCTCCTTGGTTCTTCTAGGTTGTCTTTTCATGCATCTTTGGTGATGGTTTCCCTTCATCACTAATTAGAAGGGGGAGATCATCATATTTTTTAGGATCAATGCCCTTCTTATGCAACTTCATCTCATAATTGAGGTTGAAAATGCTCCCAGTTATTATCTCCCTCTAGAGGGGATGGAGGTCTATTCTATTAGAGTCATCCTCCTCATCCTTTATGTCCTTGGATCTGGGGTACACATACTAGTTCCTTAACCTAATTCTATCTTGATCCATGGTATTTACTAGGATCTCTAGATACTATGCATTGGGAATCCTCCATAACACTACCATGAAATACTTGGTAGATAATGAATAAGGTAGATTTAACCATCGGAATAGGTTCTCTTCTATGAGAACTAGGTACACTACAATAAATGTTACATTATGGAAAAGGTTATCATTACTACCATATGTTTGGGGATATCCTAAGGGATATACCATTCAATCCTAAAGGCCTTAATATACTATTCACATCACCCTTACTCCCTTGTCTTGTATTTTTTTAAAAATTTGGGTGGGAAGTTTAAGTCTTGATACTTTATCAAAAGGGAGTCATTGTGGGGTGGGAACACCCAAATGTAGTCATCATCTCCATCTGGCATATTGATCTCCTTCATCATCACCATCTAGCATGTCGATCTCCTCCATCATAATTAATATCAACATAGATCCCCACTTAAAGGTCTTGCATGCCTTGTGGCATTCTAGAGCATTTTTAACAATCTCCTTATAAATGAATTTGGAGATGTTAAACTTTTCCCCTTACACCATGTGATGGGTGATGCATAATTAGGTCTTGTTAATGTCATACCATTGAATGTCATGGCATAGTTTGGAGTTAACCAAGTACATCACTACTCTCATGTTAAGGTCCTAAATATCATTAATAGGGAACATGAACCCTACCTTATAGTATCCAAAGAGATTTGGGACCCTCTCAACTTGTACTTCATCTTCCATCATCTAGTGGATGTCTGCCCTTAAACCTAGGAGTCCCAGTATCCTATTGATGAGTCATGTCAAGATCTTCATGTGCCTCCCTAAAAAATAGAAGTGGTCATTATAGACATATGAGAGGAGGAATTACACCAATTCCTATGATTTTCTAAAACTTGGTAGCTCATACAATTGGGTCATGCCTATTACCACTAACTTGTCTTAGATGGAGACATTAAATAGGGTGGTGCCTACCTTGGTCTTCTTCCCTATATCAACCATCTAGTCCTGGTTGACTTCCTATGTATTACTAGGTGTATAATGGTTATACTCCTTCAATTTGCACATGTGTGCAAAGGATACCCATTTATCCCCCACTATGACCTCTCGAGGGAAATGTATCTCTTTATAGGTAAGCTTTGCACTTGCTTCAAGTTTAATTATAGTGATCCTAAATCCTTCTACTAGTTTTGCTTCTCACTTTGTAGCGGCTACTTATTTTACAGTTTGAGCCTTCTTCGCATCCTTATATGCCTGTGGTAGACCTATACTTAATCTTTTCTTGCCCATTCTAAACTACCTAATATTAAATCATAGTTGGTTTATCTTTTCAAATACCTTAATGACGCTTTATTCTCCTTCATAGTCATAATAGCTATGACTATGTCTTTGGCTCTCAATCTTCATTCATCATTAATGGTAGCCTTGGCATTCTAAAATATTTATACTACTTAGTTTTTCCTTCAATTCCTCTCCACTTTCCTCCTTTCCAATTTAAAGAAGAATACAATATTATTTCAATCATTCTCACTTGAGGATGTGGATGCTCTCATTTTCATTGTGGTAACATTTTTTTGGTTTTTGTGGCTTCGACTATAGTTTAGCTCTATGTGTCTGGTTTCAATTCACACAAGGTTTGTAGCCTTTCAAATTGGGTCATTTACCCCTTTATACCTTAGTTTTAGCTACCTTATTAATGGTGAATTATTAATGGCATGTGGATTCTTAAAATATGATAAATCGATGAAAATTGGCTACCACATTCTCATTTATTATAGATCTTTGTGTCTCTACCCTCACGATCATTAGATTTTCTTAATGACTTTTTTGGTAAAGTGATAAGTGATTTAAATGGTCACTTCCCACTGACCATTGGGTGGGTGTCATCTATATTGATGATCTCTCTTACACTTTTTTCATCTTGGCATGACCTTCACCCTTCTTATAGTAACCTAGGTGTAGTGCTTCACATGCGCATGATTCGACCTCCTTGGTTTCATCTCTCCTTTGTTATGCACTTCCTTACAAGTGTGCCTTCCTTTATTGGTTGATTTTTATATACGTTCATGTCTCTTGCTTTAGCCTTCCTTACCCTATACAAATCCTTGCACTGGTCCTCCAATGCTTCATTCTCTCTTCTTAATTTCTTTCGCATGAAAATATTATGTGCCTCCCTTTTTTAACTTATTACTCTTAGCTTTCTAAATCTATAAAACTTCATTTGCTTAAAAACTTAGGTGTCTAGCCTCAAGTACTTTAAAAAGTTTCCAAGCTCAATGCACCCAATTGGATTTATGTGTGTAAGTACTAGAAGAGTTATCCTATAGTCTTTAAAGTGTCATGATTAGTCACCTAACACAAATATAACAACATAAGGAAATATTTGGCTTGCACCAAATTTTATTATGATCAACACAAGGCAATTAACTTGTGACCAAGAAGTTGGTGTTTGATGGTGCAAGTGTCATCCTATTGACTATAGTGCTTCAATCTATTGCCATTAAAATGCCTATGGAGAATTTCACCCATCAACATGAAAATATTACATTAAATATTATCCAATATACTATGGATGATATAGGGTCCCATCCACCTAATCTACAGCTTACTTGGGTGCTTGAGGTACTTGGAGTTATATAGCAAGACTAGTGCACCTTCTATAATAACTTCTTTCTTGATGTGTTTTTCATGCCAGAGCTTTTAGTGAACCTTTTATATTTTTTGGCTCCATATTTCTTATGCACATGTCTCATCTAAGTGATCCAAGTCTTCCAGGGATGTGCTCAAATACTCTTAGTCAATCAATCAACCAATTCATGTTATGGATAATGAGGACACTATAAATTCCATGGGTAAAATAGCCTCTACACCAAACACTAGTTGAAATATTGTAGCCTTATTCAGGTGATTATATGTGGTGTAATAGGCCCACAACACTACTAATACATAATTATCCCAATATTTACAACCAACATTGCATATCTTTGTGAGGCACATTCCCAACATCTTATTAAATGCCTCAGTGGTATCATTTATTTGGGGATGATAAGGTGTCATATTATGGTATGCCACCATATATTTAGACAATAGTATGTGAATAGTTTTATTGATGAATTACACACCATGGTCATTGGTTGAGCTACACAGGCACCCATAATGGATGATGATATATTCCCATATAAACCTTACTATGGTGGTGAATGTGCAATATTTGGTTGGCACTGTCTTGGCCCACTTGGTGAAGTAATCTATGGTTAACATAATGTATCATGTGCCTTTGTACCTCAAATCAAGAATAATAGACCAAAAAAAATCAATGGCCCATTTTTTAAATGGTACCTAAGCAAGGATGGGTATGAGAGGCATCTCATCCTAGTGGTTTAGTTTTCTCATGCACTAGTAGATGTCACATGATTTTGTGCATTATTTTGTATCCTAGAATAGGTTTGTCCACCATAAGCCTAATTTTAATACCTTGCATACCATAACATCTTTAATTAAATAGCCTTCATCAATCCCCTCATACACCTTTTATAATATTGAGTCTTGTTCATGCCATAACTTGTATAGTTCTCTACTAATGAGTTGAAAAGGGGTGGTGCAAACTATGAGCTACTTCTTCTCCTTTATCATGATAGTCTAGGGTGCAGATATAGATGTCAAAAATGTGGCAATTTTTACCAAGTCTTTTAGGATGCACTGGATCCTATAAATTTATGTATTAGGCATATCATCCTCAATAGACACTATCATATCACTAGAGTTGATGAAAAATATATGGTTTAGGCCTAAGTTTTATTTTCCAAGTTTTACTATAATAGAGAACTATAAATCTTGAAATAAAATAATCCATTGGCAAATGCACCTATGGAGAATGGGATTATTCACCAGGTACTTAAGCACCTCATAATTAGTGAAAAAGAAGAAGGAAGTCACCAATAAATATTGCCAAATTTTTTATATGGTATAGACCATGGAAAGCACTTCATGCTCAGTTATGGTGTAGTTTTGTTCTACTTTTATCAATTTTCTACTTGCAAAAGAAATGGGATGGTCTATTTTACCTTTGCCAGGTTGCACTAAAATGGCATCAATCATAGTACCATATGAATCGACATAGACATGAAATGGAGTCATATAGTTGTGAAATTATAATATCAATGCATTTATTAGTTTGAGATTTAAGGTTTCAAATGCATCTTCTTATCATACACCCTAATATAATGGGCAATCCTTTTGCAAGAGCTCTTCTAGTGGTACTACAATATTTTCATAGTTCCTTATGAACTTCCCATAGTACCTACATTGACCAAGAAAGGAAAAAACATCTTTCTACATTGATGGAGTTTGGAGCTGAAGGATGATTATAATATTCATTGGATAAATGATCAGACCATCTTTGCAAATGATGTTTTTGAGCAAAGTGCTAAATGGTGTTATGAAAACACACTTCTTTAGGTTTAAATAAATTTGAAACTACTTGTACCTTTCAAACATCAAGTGCAAGTTATCATAATGATCCTTCACTGACCCATACAGAGTCCAGTCATCTAGGTATACTTGGATGAACTTGTGAATGAAGTATTTGAATTTAGTGATCACCACTCAAGAGAACATGACTAGTTCATTCTTCAATCCAAAGGGCATCATGTTATATGCAAAACAACCCCCATTATGTCAGAAAGGTGGTTTTGGGATTTTCTTCCTCGATCTAGACTTGATGGTATCCTAAGAACCCATTAGTAAAGGTCTATATCTTACAACCTATGATGCCATACAAAACTTCACTAATGAACAAAGTTGGGAATGGGTTGTTTATGCTAGTGGCATTTAATAATCTATAGTCAATAGAAATATAAATGCACCCATACTTCTTGATATTGAGGAATATGGGTCTAACCCATTCCCAATTATGTTCATTGATGAAGTTTTAGATGGCATCATAGGTTACAGGATATACACCTTTACTGATGGGTTATTAGGGTAACATCAAGTCTATATTTAGTAAGAGGTAAAACCCATGTAGGCAACATTCAACAATCTATAGTCATCACAAATCTAGATGCACCCATACCACTTTATATTGATGACCATGGGGCTAACCTATTCATATTTTTGCATAGGTTAGATGACTCATACAACTAGCATACCATAAATATTTGTTTTGACCTTGGCATAAAGATTGGGCTTCATCTTGTAAGGTCACTTCTTGACAAGTCTTCCACTATTGACTAGCTTGATGCTCATCTTCTTAAGGGATGGGTGTGTGCCTTTCATGTCTCTATAGTTTCAAGGGAAAAACTCTTAGAATTATTTCAAGAGATCCATAATATGTGTCAACTTTGTGTTAGACTAATAAGCACCAAGAGTAATGATCTTTGGTTCCCCTTATAAGCTGATATCTACATTTATAGTTTTTAGTAGCATGTGGTAGGGCTCATTATTCTCCTGGTGTGAATCTCAACCTATCTACTGACCTCAATTATTTCTATCCAAATATGGGTGGGGTCTTCTTCTAGGGTGTTATCTTCAATTAGGTGTATTGGCTTTATTTTTATTATCAAATTCTTCTAGTTACGCACCTTCCATGTTTCATCATCTTCATCACTAGAGTCATTATTGAGGGTTTGTTCTTCAAATAAATTTGAGATCATCAACCCTTTTTCACTAAACATTTATTTTAAGCACTACTCCAATATTATAGTGTCCTTAAACACTAACCTTCAAAATACCTACAATGGCTCAATCAATTTAAGGTTTTATGAATAAAAGGAGAAAGTATGAATAAATTACTCCTTAAATGTATCCTAGTTGGTTGTCTCATAGTGTATCTCATTAACAACATAACATTTCCATGCCAAAGTATTTAAGGTCCTATATAAGGTGTGCACCCATAGGTTTCTTAGGTCATTTTCACCGTAGATAGTCCATGTTTATTCATAATGGTGCACATGTGTTATAGGTTCAGAGTCACTAGAGTAGAATGAGATGTCCAAGTCCTCATTGTTCTTCTTGAATTTGGTGTAAATGACCACCTTCACATATTTCCAAGTTGGTAAGATAGGATTTTATGCTGCCCACCAATGAATGGTAGTGCTCTCCAATGTATACACTAGTACACCCATTCTATTCACCTCTTTTGACATGCATGAATCAAGGTACCAAATTTAATCTTCCACTAGATTACTCCTTTCATATCTTAGGATCATTAAAATTTTACCCTTACTAATGTGAAACACTCTCTTTCCCTTCTTCTTAGCATAAGGGACCAACCTTTTATAAGCACAATCAATCTAGACCCATCCTATCTTTACTATTTTTGGTGCCTTTGCATACACCAAATGGCATCTTCAATAATTAGTCTTGTATGCTTCCTTGACCCATCAATCATAAGAAATATTTGTGATGTCTAAGGTTGATTGTCTACTTTCCTAAGAAAGTACTCCTTAATCATTAGGTTCTAGTGTTTCAGCACTTTGTGCCATGATGTTATATATGTGCTTGATCTCATCTTTGAGTTCCACACTCTCAACATAGGAGGGTCTTTGGTCTTATGAGAGGGGTATAACTACCCTCTCCTTTCCATTATTAAATGTCATCTAGAGCTTCTTGAAGAACATATCTATATTGTTTACATAACACTATGGTCTTCCTATAATTTTTGGGTAGTTATCCTATTCTACTAACATAATCACTTCAAAGTCAGCATGGAATTAGGTACCCATGATTTCTATAATTATGCTCTTCAAAATTATGATAGGCTACACCTAGGTCTTATTGGCCATGAAGAGTACATGAGGGGAAGGCCTCAAGGCTAGCCTACCCATTTTCTCTTAGGCATTCTTGGTCAACATTTAAACCTTGGCACCTATGTCTATAATGACCTCACATATATACCATCCATCAATAGTGGCATTCATGAGAAGTTCTTGGTCATTGTAATGAAATTACTTCAAAAATTAAGTATAACATCAGAATTATATCCAAATATGACTGAAATATATCCAAATATATGATAATAGATAAGCCACTTCGAGGGGGCAACCTCCACAAGCTTCAATAAGAGCAGAATTCACAATATGATGATAAATGATTATCCACTACCTCCTATATATAGTCTAACTAGGCCATGGTTACTCCATAGGCTGACCTACTAATCTAAAAAAAGCATAGATAAATGTAATTTAATGTCAAAGAGGGATAATTAAGCCACAAGTCAGCTAATACTATCCTCATACATGTGATAGGTTAGGGGCATAGCATGCCCTTCCCCTTCAAACCAACATTGTCCTCAATGTTGAACAATTGTGGATGTTGTTGCAAAAATTCTTCACCTTCCCAAGATGCATCTTCACTGCTTTGGTTTTTCCACTTGAACAAATATTCCTTAATCTCTCTGGTTCTTAACCTCTTAGTACGTGTTTCGAGGATCTTCTATGGTTCCAAAATGACTCATCCTTCTTCATCTAGTTCTGGGAGCTCTGTCTGGGCAGAAACTTTCTATCCAATGACCTTCTTCAAACAAGAAACATAAAATATTGGGTGTATGTGAGATGAATGAGGTAACTCGAGATTGTAAGCCACACTTCCAATTTTTTTTAGAACTTGATAAGGGCCATAATACTTTGGAGCAAGTTTGTTGTCCTTTTTCTATTGCTTTAAGGACATCTGCTTGTAAGGTTGCAAATGAACAAATACCCAGTCACCCACCTCAAAATGTTGCTCACTCTGGTGTTGATCTACTTGTTACTTCATCCTATTTTATGCCAAGGCCAAATTCACTCTCAAACTAGCCAAAACCTCTTGTTGATGTTGAATGTGCTCTTCCACATCTTGAACCTTGGTGTGCACCTTTAATGAAGAAGTGATGGAAGGTGGATGGTACCCATATAGTGCTAGAAATGGAGACATTTTAGAAGAGGTATGGAAAGATGTGTTATACCACCATTTTGCAAGTGGTAGCCATTTAACCCAATGTTCTTTTTAATCTGGTACAAAACAATAGAGATACCCCTCTAAACATTTGTTAACCACTTCAGTTTGTCCATCAGATTGGGGGTGGTAAGATAAGCTATGAGCTAGCTAAGTACCCAAATAATAAAATAGTTTAGTCTAGAAATTACTAGTGAAAATAGGATCATGATCACTTACAATTATTTTTGGGGTTCCATGTAATTTGAGAACTGCTTCCATAAAAATAGCCACAATTGTACTTGCTGAAAATGGGTGTGAGAGAGCACAAAAATGGGAATATTTTGTAAGCCTATCCACAATGACCAAAATAACATTATTACCTTCAAAACAAGGCAACCCAGTGATGAAATCCATGAAAACCTCCTCCCACCTTTGACTAAGAATTGATAATGGTTGTAACAAACCTGGGGTCTTAATTGTTTCACCTTTATTCTGTTGGCATATCATGCATTCTTCCACAAACTTTTGTAAATCTCCCTTGAGTCCTTCCCAAAATAATTCTTTCTTAATTCTATGATAATTTTTCAAGAACCCTGAGTGTCCCCCAAGTGGAGATGCATGCAACTCTGCAAGAATCTTATGCTTAAGCTCTGAAGTTTTGCACAAGTATAACCTACCCTTATACCATAAGACATTACCTTTCCATTAAAATTTGTCAGAGGATAAATTACCCTGCTAGAGATTTTGAATCAGAACTTGTGCATCCTTGTCTTTCTCCCATTCTAACCTAACTTCATCCACCCAATCTACTTTCAATATGGACATTGCACAAAGTAATGCTTCTGTGGATGCATCTCATTTAGATAGTGCATCTGCTAATACATTATCTTTACCCTTCTTTTAGATGATTTCAAAATCATAACCCAACATTTTGGTTACCCATTTTTGTTGTTCCTCAGATGATAATCTTTGCTCCAAAAAGTATTTGAGACTATCATGATCCATTTTCACCTTAAAGTGTCTACCCATCAGATAAGGCCTCCATTGTTTAACTGCATGAAGAATAGCCATCATTTCTTTCTCATAGATAGGTTTTTGTAGATTCTTACCTTTGAATTGATGACTTTCAAATGCAATGGGTCTTCCTTCCTGCATTAGTACTACCCCCAATCCAAACCCAAAAGCATCACATTCAACAGTGAATGTTTGTGAGAAGTCTGGAGTAGCCAAAACTGGAGTGGTGCACATAGCTACTTTTAGTTTCTCAAATGTTTTGGTGGCATCATCATTCCAATGGAAAGCATCCTTCTTTATCAATGTAGTGAGTGGAGTTGCTATGCTGCCATAACCTTTCACAAATCTTCTATAGTAACCTATTAGTCCAAGAAAACCTCGAAGGCTTTTGAGATTTTTTGGCATGGGCCATTCCATTATCGCTTTGATCTTCTGAGGATCAACTTTGACCCCTTCATGGGAAACAATGTGACCAAGGTACTCTACCTCCTATACTCTAAAAGCACATTTATATGGCTTCACATAAAGTTGGTGCTTCTTCAAAACTATCAACACTTGTTTCACATGTTGCAGATGTGCTTCCCATGTCTGACTATAAATTAATATGTCATCAAAGAAAACTAGCACAAACTTCCTTTAAAAATGCCTAAAAATAGTGTTCATCAAGCTCTAAAAAGTAGATGGTGCATTTTTAAGACTAAAGGGCATTACCAAAAACTCATAATGGCCCTCATGTGTTCTAAAAGCAGTTTTATGAACATCTTCATCCTTGATTCTAATTTGATGGTACCCTGAGCAAAGATCCAATTTTGTGAAATAATTAGCACCATGCAACTCACCAAGTAAATCATCAATTACTAGAATAGGAAACTTATCTTTGATGGTGTACTTGTTGAGTTCCCTATAATCTGGGCACATCCTCCATGTGTCATCCTTCTTCCGCACCATGACCACTGGTGATGAATATGAACTTTGGCTATGCTTGATGATCCCTGCCTCCAGCATCTCATGGACCATCTTTTCAATTTCACTCTTTTGTGCATATGGATATCTATATGGTCTGATATTTGGTGGTTGACTACCTGGAATTAGTTGAATGGCATGATCATGTTCTCTTTTTGGTGGTAGTCCTTTTGGCATGGCCCCAAAAATAGATGAGTAGTCTTCAAGAATTATTTGTAGATCAGGATGTGTAGATACCTTTGTGAGTTGAACTTCTATGGAGCATAATCGTGTAATAATTCCCTCTACCCCCTTTTTAGCATCTTGGTCATCTGATGTGAACTAACCAATTATGGAGATTTTGCATGTAATCCATGTAGTTTAATTTTCTTACCTTCAGAATGAAAGCGCATGAATAGTTCTTGGAATTTCATCTCAATGGTACCTAAGGTTGTGAGCCATTGGACTCCCAAAACAATGTCTATGTTACCCATGGGAATAGAAAACATAGGAGAGTCGAGATTGTACCCACCCATAGTAAGCTTAATACTATGGCATTTGCCTGAACAATTAATTGTGCCACCATCTGCAATCATGACCTAAAATTTTGGTGCTAGGTAGATGAAATAGTTTAATCAAGTGGCCAACTTATGGTGTATAAAGTTATGTGTGCTCCCTGAATCAATCAACACTGTCACCTTCTATTTCTTGAGGAAACCCACCACCTTAAGAGTTTGTGGAGTGCTAATACCTGCAAGTACATGACAAGAGATTGTAGGTTGGGAATCTTCAGGTACCTCCTCTATATCTTCCTCATCATCATTGGAGGCATCATCTGCTTCTTCATCTTCATTTGGTCACTAAATGTAGAATAACTTCTTCTCAGCACATCTATGTCCTTTACTCCACCTACTATCACAACCAAAACATAATCCTTTTGCACGCTTTTCTTCAATTTGTTAAGGGGTCAATCTAGTAGGTGGAGGAAATGTTGATGATGATATGCTATGATCTTTGAAGTGAGTGAATGGCTGATTTTCATTGGCTATGAATTTTTCCTTAGCTCTACGTGCCAGGATAATAGATTTAGAAATATTAAATGGATTAAACATGCGTACCTCATGTTGAATGTGGTCCTTGAGTCCACCTAAAAATAGGTCATTCAAGTTTACATCAGAAATTGTCTCCACACGTAAGGATAGGTTCTGAAAATGATGAATATAATCCTTGACAGAGCTAGTTTGTCACAATTTTGCTAGTTGGCTAAAGTAATTATCTGTCACACTATTGCCATAGTGTAATTGTAGCTGCTCTGTAAAAATTGACCAGGTGACATTGAGACTCATCTTTTTCTTTTGAGCACACAACCATCGATACCAAATGAATTGATCAGGTTCAAGATACAAGGATGCCATGGTAACCTTCTATCCACTTGGAATCTGATGTAGGTCAAAAAAAATCTCCATTTGGTTGAGCCAATTGAGTGGATCTTTTCCATCAAATTTGTGCATATCCACTTTTGGTAATAGGTTCCTCTGTGGCCATGGAGTTGGATTTGAAGTAGACTAGTTAGGAGAACCACCCTGGTGGGTTTGTGAAATAGATTTAGCTTGATGATTTGATTGATTAATGTTCAAATCCATCATGATATATCCCAAACTATCTTGTATGGATTGCATATTCGATTGTATGTCTTGCACCTCACTCTGAATGCCTTACACACTAAGGTCAAGCTGGCTCACTTTGTGATCTATGTCATAAAACCCTAGTACAAAGGGTCTATTACACCCCCCTTCTGACTCCATCTCATCTTTGTTAGGAGTTTTTCCTAGAGTTTCAACACCCTTTCCTCAACCCCGAGTTTGTGGACCTGCCATAAAAGGGTTTTATGATGTCGACCCTTATTGACACTTTTGACCTAACTTTGACCAAGTGATTTTGGAATTATTTCAGACTCAAATCAAAATATACAAATAACAAACCGTAGCCAAATTTTTCTACTATTTCCAAAAATATAAACAAATCAGAAAATTTCTTTGAATTGCGCACTATAGAGCAATTTTATGAAAACCCATAAAATAGTGATAACTTTTGAAAAACAGATCCAAATGAGCTTAAATTTTAATGGAATCTTAATTTGATTATTTTTCACCTATAGTAAAAAAATTTTAGATAAATTCGTAACATTTTTTTATATATCACAAAAATTAAAAATTTAGTGTTTCGCCCACAAGATTGCCCAAATCGCAGCTCTGATACCACTTGTAATGAAATTACTTCAAGAATTAAGTATAACAATAGAATTATATCCAAATATGACTGAAATATATCCAAATATATGATAATAGATAAGCCACTTCGAGGGGGTAACCTCCACAAGCTTCAATAAGAGCAGAATTCACAATATGATGATAAATGATTACCCACTACCTCCTATATATAGTCTAACTAGGCCATGGTTACTCCATAAGCCGACCTACTAATCTAAAGAAAGCATAGATAAATGTAATATAATGTCAAAGAGGGATAATTAAGCCACAATTTGGCTAATACTATCCTCATACATGTGATAGGTTAGGGGCATAGCAGTCATATTCTACATTTTGTGTATGCCAAAATCCTCATGCCTTCTCTATATGTGGCACAGTGACTTCAACTTGATTTTGTCCTACATGCTCCAGAATTAATTTCTTTAATAGGGGTAGCATTCCCTCTATTTTTAGGAGGCATAAGAGCTCAGTTAATTCTTATATCTCCACTTTCTGGATATCCTACTTCTTTTTATAGGTACCATCTTATGCTTCTAGGTGTTACACTAATTAGAGCTTCCCTTATAAGCCTTGGATGACATTTATAACCTATTACAATACATCTTTCTGGTGTGTCAGGTCTTGGTATGATATAACTTTGGGTTTAGGCCATGTTATATGCTTAGTATGACCCTTATCCTCATATTCTAAGCATAACTTAGGTATTGGTATAATTGGTGGTTGAGTGGTGAATCCACTACAAGTAGTCACCTATACCATGACTATCTCTGTGCAGGTTAGTTGCACCTTTGGGGTCCACTTGTCCATATTTGGCTCATGCCTAATCAATATTTTTCCTTTGTCTATATTAGGCCTACCTTTGGTCAATTTTTTTTATAATTTAGGGCATTCTTCAACCTTATGGGACCCTCAACAATACCCACATGTATGATGTATAAAGCAATCATGTTGATAATTCTATTATAAGCCACAACTATAACATAAGCACGGTGTGAATCTACCACCACCACATCCTCCACCTCACCCTCTGGTGCCTCATTTCATCCCAAAGCATATATTTTATTGACCATATCCTTCATTTCCTTGGCTAACCTACCCTTCAACTGCTCTAATGGCCTATCGTGCACCTTTTTCATGTTCTCACACATCTCATCAATCACCCAAAAATCATTAGTGGTATGGGTGAAGGCATCACACAACTTATAATAGATGGTTATGTTGACTTGGATGGTACATTGTAATAAGGGGTAGTTATAGATGTCATGCACCTCTTGATAGACTTTGAATCTTAGAAGCAAAGTGCACACATTCCTTTATGGGTAGTTAGTTTGATTATGGCCTTTTACTTCATAGTCAATGCACCATAATGCACTTTGAGTGTCATGCGAAGAGATATCAATAATATTTTAGAGTTGGGAGGCCATAGATGTAATATGTGCCTCTATAAATGGGTTAATGTTGGTATCCACACTTTTGACTACCTCAACTCTACACATGGATTCAAGTGATTTATGAGGATCTGTAAACGTGTTCATGGAAAGTTCTCATTAGAATGACACTAGAAACCCTCTAATGAATAATTGTGCATGATAAGAAGGGTGAATATCATATGACTACTTTGATAGGAGAGTCTTGAACCTTGCATCATACAGGTGTACACTTTTTGAGAGTCCTTAGGTAATCTCTTTGAGCATGGTGATGATCTACTATTAAAAATTTGGAATGTCAAATTCCTTAAGGAATTCCTGTTTTAGGTTATCATAATCAACCATAGTATGGTTAGGGTTAAATTTCATATACTAGGTATGGGCACAATCAAGAAGAGTGGTTATAAAGTAGGTTAACTTGCACTCTGATTAGGTTATGCCTCATGGGCACCACTATAGTTCACATTTTAGCACATGATCTATGGTATTCTTTATGCCATGATACTCTATAAAATTCATGGCCATTTCATATTATATTTTTTTTTGGGGGTAGTTAGGTTCTAAGGTGCTTTTCCACCTGAATCTATCTTAGTAGTAGCCCTTCAATGCCTCCAACCACAAGGTTAGGCATTGGTCCTAGTGTTAATACTAATATAGTTTATGTTTATGGAATTTTACTACTTACTTGTGGTGATAGACCACTTATTATGGGTTATTACCTATTTTATGTTGTTGATATCAGCTGAGTTGATATACTTGTGCTCAATTTATATTATGGTAAGTTAGTACCCAATGGTCTAGGGTTAGTTATGCTCACTTCCTCATATGGAATAATCTATTTGATCATAAAGTTACACTCCAAGTCTATAAAATGTCAAAGATCTATGTGAACAATAGGGTTAGTTATTACTTCTATACTTTATTTAAGTGGGGGATCTAGTGCATGAGCATGTGCCTTAGGTTCAAAGGGGGTAGGTACATTAAGAGTATCTTCAGTCACTAAATCCTATAAGAACCTAGTAAATTCCACACCTATCAAATGTTGACCTCAATTCATTACTTCATTATATCTTTCATCCTCACACTACTATATTTCAAGATTTCCTTCCCCGTACCCTTCCTACTTACTATGGGTTCTCTCAGCACTTCCACATTCCAAATCTTTCATCAATCTATGTCGTTTATTATTATAGGTCTATATTTTTAGCACTTAGGTGTCAATTTACTCATCCCTTTCCATTTCACCTTGCCTACACATCCCCTTCTCCCCATTTTCATTATCCATACATGAAAGGACTTTAGCCTTCCATCCCTAAAGTTCAAAGTTGTAATCCACCATTAGATTTTTGAGATTTTCACTGAATTCTTTCACAAACATGCCTTAAGGGTTGTGTAAGAAATGGTACTATGCTTCCTCAAGTCACAAGTATGTTGAGACTATAAACTCAATTAATTAGTTATTTAATGTTCATTACCACCATTTATCCACTACTCTAGTCTAAATGGCATCCAAGATCTCAAGCCTCTCTAGGAACTCTTTCATCCACTCAGCATAGCCCATATCTCTATCTTAAGTGGGTTGAATATGCAACCAACCATCGGTACACATGCTCAAGAAAATCATATATAAAGACTTCATATAGAGTATCATATAGGTTATTTTAAACCCATTTATTTGAATTATATCCTTTACAAGTTAGATGTTTCAACACAAAGTTATCTTCCACCTATTTTAGCTAGCACTCAATGTTTTTGAGGGAGAGTTATTACATCATTCTTCCATACCATTACAACAACAAAATTCAACATGGGTCCTAGCAACAAAACCAAAAATGTTGTAGAAAAGGGTGCATAAGGTTATCTAAGTCAATTTTGGGCTTATTATAATCATACACAAACATGGGATATTCTTTTTTCACTCAATTGCAGTGGCATCACATTACATAAGGCATAGGCCTTATGTGCTCACCTGAATCACTACTGAGAAGGAACTGGGGCCTACATTGGGCTATTTGTGCCATAGCATGAAACATCAGCTATGGGACTTGGTCAATTCAAAGGAGGATTAAATTTGGTCCATAGGCACAATCCCTTCATGGGATAAACCAAGTGGCTTATAGGTGCAAGCCTTTTAGGTGGACTAATCCTTGATCATATGGGTGTAAGCCTTTACTAATCTAATCCTGGCCTCATATCGATGATTTAAGGTTCAAAGTGATACTTTCACTACTAGGCTCATTCTTTTAGAAATGGAAGGAACACTTGGCACAAGATCTATACACATCATCTCTACAGGTTAATGATGATTTCATTACTTATTTTAGGGACTCCATTAATTATGCAAACTAGAATCTTAGAAATAACATTCTTAACATAAATGTATTGAAAGTATAAAATTATAATCATTGTACATTCAAATATCAATACCAAAGATGTATAAACTAGATAAATGATATCTTAAGGTATCTATATTCTTCATTAAACATGTTTATAACTAGAGTGTACAATTTACAACATTCAAAATAGAGTATATGTTTAGCTTAATCTATTTAATAGCCCAGATGTTCAAAATTGAGTTTGAGCACTAAAAATAGATCCTTAATGGCATCCATGTGATCCCTAAGTATAATGTATATCATAACAATGCATATATATCATATTCAATCCTATAAAGCTTTGTTTCACCAATTTCCCCCTCCTTACATCAACTGGTCAAACTCTTTATATAGCTCTTCAAGAAGAGCCCTACTAGGGTAGAATGTGCATGGCAAGTGCCAAACTAGAGCCTTGGTGACATTCTACTAGATCCATCACCTTGAGTTCTTCACTCTATAATCACCACATATCACCCAACTTAGAATATGCCCCAAAAATTCTAAAATTGGTTAGCCACCTTCCAGCTACCACAAGGTATACATTAATCCCTCTAACTGATGCCAAGATGTCAAAAAATCATCATTAAGAAAAATGATGCCTCGTACTGATGCAAATGTCAAGATGGAATTAATACTATACCTACTAAAATAATGGGCCCAACTTATGGTCCATCTAATGTTAATGTTTATGAGACGCATTTTTGCATGCAAATCAAGGTGAACTACCAAAGCAACTTGAGAGTGTCAAGACCAACAAGTCATGAGTACAAGTGGGAGAAACCATAAAAGTTTTTAATCCTAATTTGGATAATAGGATATCCTACTTATGTAAAAAATTTAAATATATATAAATGATAGGGCACACGGGTAAATATTAGATCTATAATAGGCCATTTAATGTGCTAAACTTAGATGTACCAGATGCTAAATTTACTATGCTAAGATAGGTTGTTAATGGAAAGTATAGCTATGATATATATTAAAATTACATAAAATAAATTAATTAGGTATTTATGATGATAATATAGTGTTGGATTTGATACAGGTAGGAAACAAGAAGGAAGATAGTTCTAGATTAATGATCAGATTCTAGACCTGGTACCTCTATCTCTTTGGACACTTATATCAGCCTAAGATGATTGCATCAATTTTAGTGTCTAATTTTAATGTTAATTTCCTATATATAATATATACTCAAACATTATATGACCACCTAGATGCTTTTGGGTTTGGATTTACCTTTACTCTAGTACATTCAAATCTAGGTCATGGATTATCGCTCCTAGTGAAATGGCAAAACCCTAGCTTTCCATCATCAATATGACCTTGGGGAAAAATGGGTTAGTGAGCACATAGTATATATCTAACCCATAATTACCTCACTATTAAATGTCATTGGATACATATCCAATACTCCATAAGAGGGCCTCAGACTCATGTAGTTCTCCCCTACATGTTGGCTTGTGTGTGTATCATGTAATGTGTAAAGTAAGTACAATAATGACATAGATTTTAACTTGGAAAATATGACCTTAAAATTACTCCTTTAGTAATTCAAACCTTTATCTAGGTTATTCCTTTGATTGATATCAAAATAGGGTATAATAATAAATTTTTTGGTAACTTGAGTGTTCCTTAAGTGTTGTTTTGATTTGATTTCTAAGTGAGGAATGAATAAGTGTTGATATCATAGTTATACCAATATTATTAGGAGATAACTCACATTAAATCACTTAAGTTGACCATTGTAATATGTTTCATTTTTAAATGATGACTTTAGGTCACCGGACACTTATGCCAGGCTAGGATAGTAACATCAATGCTACTTTCTAATTTGGATGTTAGTGTCCATAGAGAAGGAGAGTAGGCATACACTCAAAAAAATTATAGGTATAATATAATTACATTATAAGCATTATGGGCAAGATGGGATGTCTATGTCATCAATATAAGGTAAGTCAAACTAAGAGATAGGCTAAGGGAATAAGATAAAGCACATGTGAGGCTTGTGAAAGTAAGGGATATGTAGAACTAAGAGGAATAGATAGGGTCATGAGTTTTCTAAGTGTGCAAGACTAATGTGCTAAATAATCATAAGATCTCATCTACATTCCCCCATTTAATCTAGTGATTAAGTTTTTAGTTTAAAAGAATGCAATAAGTACATGGGTGTGTATACACACCTTATCTTTGCTTGAGTTGAATTTGAGTGATTTATTGGATTTGGGTTTGAGTGTTTTGTTTGTGACTAACTTAAAAACAAGGGCATGTTATAGTGTATAAATAATGCATATAATTTGGGTCAAAATTACTTTAAATAGATTGAAATTAAAAGAGTAAGGTTTAGGAGTACACCTATTTATCGATGTGACAACTTTGACTATTGTAAAGTTATTTTTTCAAAAGATGTATGATTGTAAAGCTTTGAAACTAAGATTAGTATAAATATAGACAATTATTTAAATTAAATATACCCAAGGAGATAGATATATATAGAGAGATATTGGAAGGCACATGCCCCCAATTTTGGATTAATAGTGAATTTCCACCTTCTAGTTGAAATTAGCTCAACCATGTAACCCAATTAAATTCATGACGTAGTGATTTTGAAAGAAAATTTTCAAATTAAAAAATTTTAAATATTGAGTGATTTAATCACCCCAACCATGATAAAAGGTGAAGCAACTACTCTAGTATATTGGCTTTCTAAATTACATAAAAGTATAATGGGCATCAATACTTGCAATAGTTTTAGAATCTAACTTTGATTTGTATTTTGAAATATTAGGCACATATTGCATAGCATATGTACCTTAGATTTGTCTCATGTTGAAATAGTGTGTAACAATGGTACCATGTATATAATTCTACCATAAATGTGTATTAGAGTCATACACTTATGTGCTTTGGCCAATTTGGAAAAGTGAATAAGTGTGAAGGACATACTTCTAAAACATTCCTCCATTACATGTGGATAAATATGAAACTTATATAATTACTAATGTGGAGGACATGTTTCTAAAATATTCCCTGTTGTAAACATAAGATGCTAAAAACTGAGTAGGTTTGGATAACATGCTTCCAAATCATGCCCCCATCAAATATAAGAATGTGAATTTATGGAATCCATGTCATCATGACATGTCCCTTCTAAATCTACAAACTAGTGTAAATACCACATATTTATGAGTGTGGAGAACATGCTTCTAGAGTATGCCCCTACTGTAATATGTAAATTATGAATGTGTGGAATCCATGTCACCATGACATTCCCCCAATAATATTCTCATACCATTTTAAGTGAGGTAAAAATAATACCCGATAGTTAGTTCACCTCAAAATGGTAAGACAACTGTAAATCTATGAATGTAACCATGTATCATATAGAATGAAATATGTCTAGGTGGATGTAACATTAAAGTGCATTAGAGAGCCAATGTGATCACATGTAGGCCTAAAATACATGATAAATATAATAGAAATGTCTATATGGTAATAGTATAAGCTATAATCTCAACATAATCACACAAACACAAGAGCACTCAAAATCAAGTCAAAAGTCAGATTTAAGTCAAAAGGCAATGGTCCAAGGAGAAAATAAATAATGGGCATGTTTAAATATAAAACATAATCGAATGGATGTGACTTATTCAAATGTCTAAGAAAATAAAACATAGACACAGGGGCAACAAATAATGGAGCATATTCAAATACTTGAAAAAGCAAGATAATAACAAGACAAAGCACTGAAGGAAGTGTGTAAAGGAAAAGCATAAGCAACCAACATAAACATGTAATAGTGCCCCATGGATCAAATGTGTTATAAAAAAATTTAATTACGTATCATATCAAGTACCCTATATAATGTATAATCATGGATAATATGACATGTGTAAGTACATATGTATGCTTCAAACAATGATAGTGCAGAGTGATCATCAAATCATATAACCTAAGTCTATCAAGATTGTAGAAGATGGGTACCCCCATGTCCTAATGATGTGAGTAGAGAGAAGTCCCAACACCAAATATTTTATCATGTATATGTGTATGCATGTGTGTGTATGTATAGGAGTAAATCATTTGCTAGTCCTAAATATGGAACTAACACATTGATGCCAAGGATCTAATATAATATGTAGGTATCGAACTTATATTTCAATTTTCAGTTTTATTTTTTTGGTAATTTTATGGAAGAGACAAGATCCTATTATGATCTCATGAAAAGAATGATCATAGGTATCTCCCCACTTGAAAACTAGTCCAAGAAACTAGTGGTACTACCAAAAAACATGTATAGGTAGAATATATGTCATTATAGTATCTATGATGGTCGATGTATGTATAATATAACTCTTTGGTCATGAATTTTCAATAGAAGGAATAGAGGTTCTTAAAACCCATATTTGTGTACTCCTATGGTTTATTTATGGAATAGTAAATAGTAGAAACTTGTTTAAGTGATTTGGATATTTTAATATGGTAAATATAAGACAAGGATTTCATTGAAATCCATTGTCTATCTTTGATGTAAATGTATCTCAAGTACTGGCCACCTAGTAAATGGGTATTACTTGTCTGCTTACCCTATTGTGGAGTATTAGCCTTAAGAGGATTGATAATTAACTACATGGGTATGAATTTCTATTATTAAATAGGATGCTTATATGGAATACTCATAAATTGTAATTACCTGATTTCCCTAAATGTATTTAACACACCCACATGCACTATAGAAGGAAATTGCTCGAAGCATTATGTATCGAAGGTCGTCCCAAAAAAATGTGAATGACACATTTATAAGGTATAACTAAGAAATTAGTAACCCCACTGTGTGGGATTGAATCTATAAAGGTAAATTAATCTCACCAAGAACCTTCCTAAGAGGACCCATCAAATGCTTTGACTAATCTAGTATAATGGTTTAAATTGTGATGAGTATAACCCAATTACAGTGAGTAATGTCATGGCATTCAAACATTTTTTACTTTCATAATTATCAATCAAAAAACTATGTATGGGGTGTTTATCTTGGTATGCTCAATTAAATATAGAATGAATATCATATTTCGTCATCCTTAATTTCAATGTCCATCAAATTGAAATGGTAGGTATTGTGAACCATGGGAGGTATATGTCTCATTTAAGTATTAATGAAACCATATAGTGTGTTTCCATAATATGAATGGAGGAGGATGTGTAGCTATATGCCATTTAAACTTTTGGTTCCTTTTTGGAATGGTCTTGAAAAAGTATTATTAAATATTTTCTATTTATGGTGATCACCAGGTTGTGAATTTGATTATTTTAGAGGATAATCAAATGTAATCTATTAGTCATTTATGAGGTCCTTGATTTTATGATTCAAGCTAAAACAACTATTCATAGAATGACTAGGGCCTTGGTGATAGTCATAATAATAATTTTCATCATATCCTTTGTGTAGAGGTCTATTTACATCAACCTCTATAGGAGGGGGAGATATAATATGATACTCTAGAAACTACCAGAGTAATTAAGCAAGAGGTTTATGTAAATGTGTAAATTATCTCCTTTGTGCATTAGATAGGACAATTTGATTAGGTTATTGTGAAACTATGTTAACTATGGTGGTTGTTTCATTTTTAGGCTCATGAGGTTTTACCTTATAACTTGGTTTAATTATAAATTATGTATTAAATGTAGATGTAGCTAGTGTGTTTGCTACATACTTGATATTATTCAATGACATAAGCTTAATTTCACAGTCATGTACAACATGGCATAAGTCATTAAAATATTGAAACTTTTTTAAAATAATAGACTCATGTAAAGAAAGAAGCAAATTTTACTTGAATGTGTCTTTCAACTCTTTGTCTACCAGAGGATTGGTCATTTTAGCTAACATTGTCTTATATCTCAAAACATATTAATTTATTAGTTCCTTGTTTTATCTTTTCAATTTGAGCATAGTAAACCATTTTGATAATGTTAATAGAAAAGTGTGATAAAACTATTCTACAAGAGGTTTGAATGTTTCCATGGATTGGAGAGGTAAGTCATAAAACCATGTCAAAGCATAGTCCTTGAGTCTCCTTGTAAATATTTTGGTCAAAAGTTTATCTTTTGAATAATAATCAAGGCATGCCACATAAAATGATTGAAGATGTTGTTTAGGATCACCCTTTCCATCATAAAATGTGAACTTAGGTGTAACACATCTAGTTGGTAAAGGGTGAAAATATATCTCAAGTGAAATTGGTTTATGTAACACATCTTAAAAATCTATAACATGTGAAGACTTTTGAGCCTTTTATTCAATGTTTGTAACCTTATCCTACAAGGTATTTATGTTTTGAAAGAGTTATTAAACTATAGGCCCATTGGGATTTTGATTATCAATTTTATTAGTCACCAAAGGGGATGGAAACATGTTTTGAGTAGTAATAAGCATTGAAACCAGTGTTTGTGTTGAAATAATAGGTAAGTTCCTAATAGATGCATCAATAGTAGTTTCATGAAATAAAGGTTGGAACACATAATTCATACCCCCATTATATGTATTAATTTTTAATGTGTTCAAGGGGATGGATGTATCCACTAAATTTTTTTCATTTTTAGCTTCAAGTATAGTTTTTCAAATTTTTCTCAAGATCTTCTGGGTTTTTTTTAATGTGCTCAAGAAACATTAAAATTAGATAACCTTGGTCATTGTCATTTATTTCTATATTTTCATTATCAACAATTTTTCTATGATAACCCTATCAATATTTTTTTATTATCAACATGGGTATCATCATAATCCAAGGTATGAGATCCCTCATTGGTTTGAGACATCTTGGATGGGTTGAGGGGAAGATCAATATGATCTATAGAAATACTCCCAAATTTATGGTTATGCTAGGTTGCATACAAAAGAGTACTACTATAAAATGAAAAAACACAATAATCTAAAACCCTAACTAGTTTAAAACCCTAAGAATTAGAATAATTTACATTCACACATATCAGGATCACCAAATGTTTAACTCTAATTTGGATAAAATTCCATCATACTTGGGTAAAATGGTTAAAGATATATAAATTTTATGGGGAAATGATGAATATCATATCTCTTATATACCAATTAATGTGTTAAAATTAGATGTACCATATGTTAAATTTATTGTGATGAGATAGGTTATTAATGGAAACACAACTATGATAGATATATAAATGACATAAAATAAATTACTTAACTATTTATAATATTAATACAATGATAGATCTAGTATAGGTGAGAAACAAGTAAGAAAATATTTTTGGATTAGTTATCATATTCTAGATCTAGTGCTTCTAGCTTTATGGACACTTGTGTCAGCCTGAGATGGTTGCATTGACACTAGTGTCTTAGTTTGATGCTAGTGTCTTGTATGGAATATCTACTCAAATAGGATGAAAAAACCTAGATTATTTTAGGTTTAGCTTCACCTTCACTCTGGTGAAATCAAATATGGGTCATGAACTATCACTCTTAGTGAAATGGCAAAACCCTAGATTTCCATCTTTAATATGACCTTGGGGGAAAATTGGTTAGTGGGCTTATGTGTGAATCATGGAAAAACCCTAGATTTCCATCTTTAGACTCATGTAATTCTCTCCTATGTGTTGGCTTATGTGTGAATCATGTAATATGTAAAGCAAGTACAATAGTTACTATTATTACCTTACACACAAACCCCATTTTCAAAAAAAATAAAATAGGGATCCATTATTGAAAAAGCCCTACCTAAGGGACTATCAGCCTAAATATCTATGATTAGGGTATCACGTGTTTGTCATAAGTTTATTTCTACCAAAATCCATCATCACCCAAGTAAAATTCATAAAAATCTAAGCTTAAACTAGTATCTTATGTCATCTCAAACCTTGGATTACCCATAATTTTTACTTTAATATGATTTGTAGACTAATGAATCTAAATTTTTTGTCCTAGTACGTATATGTTGATCATAGGATTAATAGCTAAAGATTGTATATTTCCTCCAATCAGGTTGATAATAAATATCTCATGTAGTTGTGACACATGTCGCTCTTACATCATTCAAAATTTTGTATGTTTATAAAATATTAAGTCTTTCGAGCCCTCCAAGTCTCTTGAGCTCTACAAATAGGCCATGTGTCATATTCATGCTAAATCAAAACTATGGGAACTTCACTTGTTTATTAGTAAACTTAACAGTTATGCATCCCCATGAGCCTCTATGTTTTTGAGTTTTTGAGTCTCTAGGTTTATGATATCACTCCACATGTATAGATCACATTAACTCACTGCTATGAGAAGTTTAAATGGTTCTTTGATCTGTAGTCTAATTTCATATCTCTTAAGATTCTAGCATTCTTAGTGGCTGACACATGTCATACTTGCATTAATCTACATAATCATCAAGTTGAACAATATTTTGGTTTCCAATCTAATGTTTTGATCTCTCAAGTCTCCAAGCTTCTCAAATCATTCCATGTGTTTTGATCATATTGACCTATGACCAAAAAAAAATTTCACCAAAAGGAATACCCATTTAATTCCCAAAGCTTACATGTTTCTAGCATTCTAATATCTTTCCACATGGCTCAATCATGTTAACTCACTACTATAGGACATCCAAAACATAGAAAATAAATTTAAAGGGCCAAATTAATGAGATCATGACACATGGAACTATCTAGGGAAATTAAATCCAAAACATAAGAAATAAGGTTTGATATCATGGCAAAGAATCAATTTAACAAATGGTTGATAATTGTCTTAAAGTGATGACTAGACATGAAATATTTCTAAAAGATGACCACTTAGAAAATAAGGGGCACCCACCAAATTTGAATGATATATTCAAATCAAAAAAGGCATTAAAGGCAAGAGTTCATTATCAACATTCAAGGTGTATGAATACAATAAATACATTATATTTTGAATGATATATATGAAATCTGTGAGCATTGGATTCATTTTTTTATTCCTCTGATCATTAAGTGATTATGTTTTCTAACTTCCTAAGCTTCTAGTGAACCCTAATTTTCTTACAGTTATAGATCACTTAATTAACTAGTTCTAAACTTCACAATAGCTGAAATGAATAGATGATATCAATATATTCATCATCAAAACAAGGTATTACCTTAGTCCCATCCCCATTCTCATTTGTGAGATCAACAAAATATAGGGATATAATTTTTTAGAAGAGCACTTTGAATTTCAATTTCCCTCACTACTCAACATTCTAAGATGAGGTTGAGTCAATTTAGTCTTAGTATATAGAGGACTAACTCTCCCTTGAAACAAAATAGTACATAGATTATTCAGTCCTAATCAAGGAACATGGCCTCCACCAGGCTATGACCAAACTAGAGATAATGCCATACATTGACCTTTTAAAGGTTCTATTCATAAATGGAACCATTTTAGGAGATATTTTACATGTGAGTAAGGTCCATATTACCTTTTCCAACATATTAATGATGGAATTTGAAAGTTACCTAAGGCTTCCTCTTCACTAAATTTCTTATAATCAAGTCTTAACCAATGTGTGGCTTAGGCATAATATCATAGATAGAAAAATAAAGTAGTTGTTAGAAAAGGGCCAAAGATTAAATCTCAAGGGGGTAATTTCCACCAATTGTATTATTAAATTAAATCTTAGAATTACCATTACAATGTGACTATTGAATAAATTGTATGGATTCCAAATCATTACATACATCCATGTCACATGGGTTCCATTATTGGATATAATATCGACCACTGATAAGTTGGTATCTTTGGGAGAGATTATAATTACAAAAATGAAATAAAAAATCCTCTACCCTGACAAGAGGCCTAAAGATGGAAATTTTTACATAATGTGTTATCTACTAGATGTGTATATGGCTACTATGTACAAGCCCTATGACCAGGAATGGTAGCCATTTACATATTTAGGGAATAGGGTTGGAGAATATTTCTCCTTCATGTTTATTCATAGGTATAGAAATGACATTAAAATAATAAATAATGAGGTATACCCTCATATATATATATATATATATATATATATATATATATGTATATCAAGTTATGTAAGGCACTCCAATTCCTAGACTGTCTGAGAACATAACAAGGACACTCACCAAGATGGGTGATTACTAGTTGTACCCAGATGTTATTCCCATTTGAGTAGAGGGTACTAAGACTACCCCTTTATTAATACTTCACCATGTTCTTGATCACATTACAGAACAAGAAATATATTATCATATTTTCAATTGTATTGATGAATAACTTAGCCATAAACACTTGGCCTATTACTTTGAAACCCTACAACATTGGGAAACACTAGTATGTGACTAGGTCACATTTTATATCAACTAGAAAACCTAAGACAAATTACCATTTATAGCTAGCACCATTCTAGAAATGGGATCCTAGGAAATGGATAAGGGGTTAACTAAAGACCATACTAGAAAAGAAAAAGGTTCATTTTTCTTATGGTCACCAAACCTATGACCATAATCAAGTTTTCTTGAATGCCTCAAATGACTCCTAGGTATGGATAAAGATGAAAGATAATAAGTTATTAATATATTGGCATAGGCTCTTCAATATAATCATTAGGCCACATAGGAGTGAGCTCAGAATGCATGGAGTCAATAATAGCCTATATCTCCACCAAAAGGCTCTCATCAACTAGAACAACCTCCATCCCCAGAAGCACAAACCATAGAAGAAGGGGAGATCAGTCTAGAAGCCAAATGGAATCAAATTCTTAGCTAAGAAACGAAATCTTGAGAGGACTTCTTGGCCCTCAAATTCATTCT
Source organism: Torreya grandis (assembly GCA_037957365.1). Taxonomy (NCBI): domain Eukaryota; kingdom Viridiplantae; phylum Streptophyta; class Pinopsida; order Cupressales; family Taxaceae; genus Torreya; species Torreya grandis. The sequence continues at coordinate 859,153 of JARHVA010000932.1, read as the reverse complement.
ATTTCCACATCATCATATGAGAAAGGCATGGAGAAGCTATCACTTACCTTGATTAGCCAAAGAAAGAGAAGTTTTATGATGACTCCTTTGCCTCCACTCACCTCTATTACAAAATTAAGTCTTCTAGAGTTCTTTAAATCATCATTGCTTCAATTAAAAATCCCCCTAGCTCTCTTAAATCACCTAGGTCTCCCTAAAGAACCTTGTGCTCTCCACACTCACCACTTCATCACATACTTATCCACATCCTACCATAATTGTTCTCATAGCACCTATACCATCTCATCCACCCTCCACTCCACCAATATTCACATACCATAAGAAGCCCAAATATTCCCTTGATCCTTCCCTAGGTATAAAATTAGAGGAGAGGCCATCTCTTGTTTTCCCTATCATTGAATAAGCTAATGAGGAAGAGGAGAAAGACACAGAGGATGTTATGGAGCTAGAATAAGAGGAGGAACCAAATAAATTAATATCTCTGGTTGACTATACATTAAAATAAGAAGACTTAGATATAGGTATATCACATCCATATGATGAAGAATTTGAACTAGAAAAGGCAAAAGATTTGATTTTGGGAACATAGGAAGGAGATAACTTGGTTTGGCTTACTTCAAATCAAACTCTAAAGATTTTTGACATAGTTTCTTCCATTATTTATTCAATATCTACTATACAAGTTCTAAGTGTAAGTCTGACTATAATAATGCCTACTATTACATTTTCTACTTCCCTTGTTACTAGTATATATTCTAACATTATTTTAATAAGGACTCATAAAATGGTCCATTTTGATAATTTGGTTATAGTGTCCCTTTTTAATAATTTTTCATCCCCATGAATGAAGGTAACCCCACCTAGAGTTTCCCTTGACCTAGCCACAAGATTTGCCACAAGTAACCATCATAGTAGTAATAACCCCAGGGTTGACCAAATTCTTGGCTGAGGTGACACCAATAAAGGAAGCCTCTTTATGGCAAGTGGTGGGCCCAAATCTTCCCCAAGTACACATACAAATAAACACCTCAATGTTATCTATATCTCTTCTAATAAAAACATACCTTCCTATGACGACTCATCCCTCTACCTCTTCATAACTTACCCAAATAGAAGATAGAGGTGAATTAATAGTTCCTTAATGGGTAAGGGAGATGCATAATGTGCATGATGAAAGGCTGAACCTAGTTATGGTTGAGCTTCCCACAATTTATATAAGGTTTGATAAAGAGATTGGGACCATACAAAGATTAAGGAAGAGGAAAATAATAAATACATGAATAAAGGTAGAGATAGAGTTTGAGCAAAGTAAGAATTCATTTCCACAAGCCAAAATACCCAAGATGAATCCCAATGACCCTATAGAGTACATTAAGTATTTTAATACTCTTTTTGATTTTACTAGGTTGGCACTAACATAAATACACCAAAGCACTAAGGAGGCCTTGAAGAGATGAAAATAGATTAATATCATATAGGCTCCTCAAGAGGTAATATTTGAGGTACAAAGTGTAGCTACAAAGTTGTATAACATCTTGCTCAAAATTAGAATATTTAAGGTAGCCAATCAAGCTCATAGAGAAAATAGAGTTAAATTATGGAACATGATGAAGTAAAAATAAATGAGATTGATTTTCGTAATCTAGTGTTTTAGAATAAGTGTCTTTGATCAGCTAAATTTGATGAACCACATGGATGCTTATTAGTGCCTATTGTGGCATAGAATTTCACCCTTATGGGAGAGTTCTTTAGGCTCTCCCACTCCCAGCCATAATATTGGAGCAAATTCAGGTTTTGGGTATCCTATAGTGAGGTTGAACCTCTAGATAAGGTCATCTTCCTTTTGGTAGATCACCTAAACTAATGTTTTTTCTTGGAAAAGGGATAGAAATGGGGTATAGGGTAACTAAAATAGATAAAATGGTGATTCACCAAATTAAATGACACTCACGTAAGCTTTAAAAAAACATTAATTTAGCATAATACAATCCTTACTCACACAATCTCACAAACTAGCTAATTTGCATTAGTATTTTTTGAACTAGGCTCACTAAACAATAGGTGAAGTAAAGAAGAATTTCAAAATTCACACCAATAATCCATTAATGGTTGAAAAGCACAAGTTCAGACCTAAAAATAAATTAAAAACACCTTAAAAGAGGTAATAAAAAAGGGAAATGAACATGGAAGATACTTCTTCACAAATCCATCATGTACAATCTTAATAAACATAAGTTACAAGTAAGAGATAGGTGAAAAATAATCTTATGATTCAAAAGGTAGTTCCTACAAATTTTGATAGGATTTTTCCTTGTTAAAAATGAGAGTTTCTACTTATTTAATGGGGGAGAAATGGGAGATATAGGAGAAAATGAGAAGAGAGAGAGGAGAAATGAGCAAATAGAAATCAATAAATGAGCTTCAACCACCTTCCATGAATTATCAACCACATTTGGATCAATTAAGACTAATCCTTCCTCAACAAATTAACCTTCATTATCCCAAATAGTCTTCAATCCCTGTCATTGGCTAAAAAACACATTAGAAGACTAGAATTTGTTGAGGATGATGATGTCATGATTCACTAAGAAGAAAAGCCTCCAAAGACTTTAAAACTTGGATTGAATACTCCACCTGCACTCTCCAACCATCAAATCTCTCTCCCTTAGAATTCTATGCCACCCTCCACTTTCCTTCTAGAAGATGCTTGGGTAAAAGTTGGTTGACTTAGCATAAAGTTCTTAACTAAACATGGAGGCCATATTTTATGTTTACCTTTTGAGGTGTTCTTCTATTTTCAACTCAACTTTGCTCCTCCAACATGTAACAAACTCCATGATACCTGTATGATGCCACCATCAACAGGGTACAACATGATCTTCTTTGTTAATGCTAGTACTCTTCAATAGTATTTTTTCACTACAACTATTCTCTCAACATTTTTTCCATATCAATGATTGGCATAAGGAACATGATCAAAACAACACAATCATGATGGTGATATATATATTACCCCATGTCTCATATTGGTGAAACTACCTTTTATTACTCTTGCCACCTATGGCACATTACCCACACCTATATAACCTACAATGACTACCTTGTGGACAAGACACCTTGGAGATTTAATTCACCCTATATGTATCCATATGGACATTCATTTATAGTCTTTTAGTCTAGATTCAACACTCTTGTAGATAACACAATACATATACTATTACCATTAGTCATTTGATGGCTTGAATAACTACAAAACATAATAACATGGTAAATCAGCTTATACACTCTCCTCAACACTTTATCCACTCTTAACATACTTAACCTAGCCTGAATAAGTCTATACAGGTCTTTATTTTATTAGTTTCAAGTATCTAGCTCCTTACTACCCTATTCATAGGCCTAAAGGCTAGTGGCCCTATTTCAAGGTTTTTTTTGACATATTTACTTGTAATCTAAGCAAAAAATATATGTGTGAACATTTTTGGATACCCTTTATCTTGTTTGACAACATACATAAAATCTAGGTGGTGTTCTTTTATACAGAGTAAGACTTCTCAAGCTAGACATAGACCTAATTAGGTCTCTTTAGGGGACTATAGTATAATAGTCAGCACTTATTAGATGAATTGAACCTCCAAACTCTTCTGTAAGGTGAATAAATCTATCTTAATCCTATTCCAACATTTCTTAGCTCTTTACCACATGTGTAAGCTTGTAAAATGACAAATTTGCACTCCTACAATGCATAATAACCTCCTAGAAGATAGGGTACATTGCATCCATACCTAAATATGTGAGGGAAACTTAAAACCTTTCACATAGGTGCATATAGGCATTTAATGATGAATCACAAAGTTTTGTGATATTTTGACCATACAATCTCTACTTATGGGTTGCCCTAGGTGGAAGACAATGAGGAATAAATTGCTCCTACAGGCTTGGTTATTGGATCTCAAAACTTGGAATAAATGTTTTAAGGTCTTTGATTACCCTCTCCACCTTACTAAAACCCTATAGAGGTTTCAAACACCTTATAACTTTGACTATAAAAATTGAATTTGTTATCTTACAGGGTGTATACCTAAATAGTTTAGATAGATTTAATAAAATGCATTAGAAAGGTCTTAAAACTCTTACATAATCTTGTTACTAAATCCACAATGGTCTCAAATCCTTCTAATAAGTCCTTCATGACCTAGTAACATGACTGTAGGGTTTGAGCTAGCTGCCTGCACCAAGGAAACAACAAAGACAACTTTTACAAAATGTGTATAATGTATAAAAACTCTGAAATTACACCTAAAACTTTTGTCTCAAATTACCATTAACTCTAACAATATCTTAAACCTTCACAACATCCTCATATAGTATATTAACCTAACTATAACAAATGAATCCTTTACATTACATAAGGAAACAACTACAATAAATTTTGACAACTACACTCAAAACATAAAAACCTCATAGTTTACACTGAAATCCTTCTTATCATTCTTGTAAAATCATTCAAATTCATTACAATACCACACACCCTCAATCCTTGTATAGACTCTCCTACTTGAAACTTAATTATTGTCTTTTAAATAGTCCTATATTGTTCCTCAAACTACTCAACTGACTCCTTAAAAATCTCAACAGCATGTTCAAACTTAGGATTGTTCAACTATCTCCTGATCTACATCTTAAATGACCTGATTCTAACAACCTCACATAATGGCATCACTTATATGCCTTAGTCCCTAAATTATAATTAAAACACAAAAATTTGGCCCATTATCAATTTTTGGCCAATTTACAAGTTCAAATATTTGAATTTCACTAGTTTTTTTTGGGGGGGGATGACTCAAACACTCCTAACCACTTAGGATAAATGAAAGCATTCTTGATGCTCCTGCATTAGATTCCCACACTTAAAATGTTTCATGGGCTCTTGGCTATGAGTCTTCATCTCTCCTAGTTGTCTCTTGGTCTTCTTTTTCATGTTGTTCTATAGTTCTTCATTTTTAATAGCTATTTGCTCATACTTTATTCCTCTTTTTTTATCCTCATGCTCTCCTAGATCCCATATCTTCATTTGGAATGATGAAACTTGAATTATTTAGCATGCTCTTCAAATGAGTAACTTGTGTCTATCTTCCTCCTTGTATGGTTGTATTGCACACCTGCATTCATATCAAACATGTTAAGTAAAATTACATCTCCATCAAGCTCCTACTTCCATTCTTTGTCATTCTTCCTAAGTTTATTGTCTTCAAGGTCTTCACTATTTTCATGGAGTCCAAAATACCCATGCCCAACCTACAATGTCATTATTATTTCATTTTTCAATAAACTCATGACTATTGTTCTATCACAAATCAGACTAATGTCTAGGTCATACTTTCTACTTTGATCATCCCCAATCTTCTCTTCCACTCCATCTATATTGTCTATTAAAATCACACCTCTTTCTTTTAGACTCTATTAATTTTTTATTTTTGGAAAATCCTTGTCCTCTTTCACATCATGTATAGCATGTTCTAATGCTTCCACTTCATCTTGCAATTTTTCCATACTTATATAAATAAAAATTATGTTTTGTTGCTCATCTAACAACTCTTTAGAACCTAAAATTTGATCAAACTCTTCTATCTCTCTTAATATATTTCCTTCATCAAGAATCAACATATTCTTATCCATATCAATTACATTTTCATCATTCAAAATAAAACATTTCTTTTTTACACATTTTATTGCTTCATGCAATACAAATTGTTCTTCATACCTTTGATTTTGACCTTCTTCTTTACCTTGTAGCTTATCTTCTGGTACTTTGACTTGTATTCCATCTTTTTCATCCTCTTGTATGAGGATTGATTCTTGTTCCATCAACTTTTTATGATGGTTGTCTAACTAAAATTATTTGTTATCTTCAACTTACCATTTTTTGATCCAAGTACCTCTCCATGAATTATTTCAATGGCTACTTCCCCAACTTCTTATTTTTCTTGAATCAGATCTGCATCACTAATGAATTCTTCTTAAAGATCTTCTCTTAGCTCCATGTCCTTCTTCAATAGGATAAAACAATGTTTCATGCTCCCATATCATGTTCTCTTCTTCCACAGTACAAGCATGTTGATCATGCTTCTCCTTTGCTTCCATCTTTTTAGATTTTTCATCAATTAGGCCCTCAAATTGGGCTTCTCCTTCTTTTATCTTTTTTCTTGCATACATACATGACAAGAAAATATTAGATTTAAGAATGTTTTAAGGTTTGGATTCCCCTTCCTCCTTCTCTTTAAATTTCTTGGCTTGTAATCTCTTTTGTTTCCTTCTTCTCTCTTCCTCAAAGATCTCTCTGAGAGGCCACTAAATCCTCTTCCTGACTCTTACAGTAAATTTTAATCTTGACTCCTCCAAGACCTTCTCCATGGCTGTAAAGGCCATCTTCATCTATATAATCTCACTTGCTACCTTTATCTCTCTTCTTTTGGTGTCTTTCCCCTTCCTATGGAAACTAAATTCTTCTAATCCCTTCATTTTCTCTCTTGTCTTCACTCTTTTTCTCTCCCCTTTAGCAAGTCTTTTTCACCCTACTAGCTATCACCTCATCTAGGTCTTTTTCACCCTAACCTTTTGGAAATGTCTTATTTAGTCCCTTCTTGGACTTCACTTTCTTTTCTTCTTTCTAAGCTCTCCTTGAGATTTCCCTGAGCTTTCAATAGTTCTCTTCAAGCCTTTATGGCTTAAGGGCTTTGCCACACTTGCTCACTCTCTTTTCCTAAGGTCTCCAACACTCTCTTACCTCTCACTCCTTCTCAACATTTGCAACTATCACTGACTATTTTCCTACAATCCTTCACTACATATACTCCATAATTTTATGACAATAATAACTCATTCACCTCATAGTCTATCATTTTCATCATCATTCCTCATTCAAAACACAAAACATAAGCATAACTGTAATTATAGTTAACATTCTTCATGTAAACCTGATTTGAAAACATAACTTGCATTACTTACTAGTTCCAAACTAATTTCATCATATACCTTGATCAATATCTACAACTAGATCACCACTTTGATAAGTAATCTCTAATTATCTATCTCTCCCTTTTGCTATTAGCTAGATCTCTATATGAACTATCTCTATAGATTTATCAACCATTCCTTTATTTAACTTTGATTTGTACAATCTATGTTCTCTTGCACTAGTAACTTGTAAGCACACCTCCAAGGCTTCTTCTAGTTTTGTGTCTTTGATTACCAAAAATTGAGATGAGTTCTTATACCAAAAATGATGCCACCATCAAGGGGGTACAACAAGATCTTCTCTATTAATGCCAGTACTCTTCAATAGTAGTTGTTCACTACAACTATTCTCTCAACCTTTGTTCCATATCAATGATTGGCAAAAGGAACATGATCAATACAACACAATCATGATGGTGATCTATATATATATATATAGATATATATATATATATATATATATATATATATATATATATATATATATATATATATATATATATATATATATATATATATTACCATATGTCACATATTAGTGTAACTACCTTTCATTACTCTTGCCACCTATGGCACATTACCTACACATATATCACCTGTAATGACTACCTTGTGAACAAGACACCTTAGAGATTTAATTCACCGTATATGTATCCATATGGACATTCATTTACAATCTCTTAGTCTAGATTCAACACTCTTTGAGATAACACAATATATATATATATATATATATATACTCTTACCATTAGTCACTTGATGGCTTAAATAACTACAAATCATAATAACATGGTAAATCAGCTTATGCCCTCTCCTCAACACTTTATCCACTCTTAACATACTTAATCTAGCTTAAATAAGTCTGTACAGGTCTTTATTTTATTGGTTTTAAGTATCTAGCTTCTTACTACCATGTTCACAAACCTAAAGGCTAATAGCCCTATTTCAAGGGTTTTTTAGAAATATTTCCCTATAATCTAATCAAACAGTAGATGTGTGAACATTTTTGGATACCCTTTATCTTGTTTGAAAACATATATGAAATCTAGGTGGTGTTCTTTTATACAAAATAAGACTTCTCAATTTAGACATAGACCTAATTAAGTCTCTTTAGAGGACTGTAGTATAACAGTCAACACTTATAAAATGAATTAAACATCCAAACTCTTTTGTAAGGTGAATTCATTTATCGTAATCCTATTCCAACCTTTATTAGTTATTTACCACATGTGTAAGCTTGTAAAAAGACAAATTTGTAGACCTCCAGTACATAATAACCTCTTAGAAGATAAGGTACATTGCAGTCTATACCTACACATGTGAGGGAAACTTGAAACCTTGCACACAGGTGTATATAGGCATTTAATGATAAATCAAAAAGTTTTGTGATATTTTGACCATACAATCTCTACTTATGGGTTGCCCTAGGTGGAAGGTAGTGAGGAAGAAATTTCTCCTACAAGCTTGGTTATTGGATCTCAGAACTTGGAATAATTTTTTGAGGTCTGTGATGACCCTCTCTACCTTATTGAAACCTTACAGAGGTTCCAAACACCTTATAACTTTAACTATAAAAATTGAATTTATTGTCCTGCAGGGTGTATACCTAGACAATTGGATAGATTCAACAAAATACATTAGAAAGGTCTTGAAAATATTACATAATCTTGTTACTGACTCCACAATGATCTCAAATCCTTCTAGGAATTCCTTCATGACTTGATAACATGACTGTAGGGTTTGAGCTAGCTGCCTGCACCAAGGAAACAATAAAGACAACTTTTGTAAAATGTGTACAATGGATAAAAACTCACAAATTACACCTACAATTTTTGTATCATATTACCATTGACTCTAACAAAATCTTAAACCTTCACAAATGCCTCATATAGTATATTAACCTAAATACAACAAATGAATCCTTTACATTACACAAGGAAATAACTACAATAAATTTTGACAACTACACTCAAAGCATAAGAACCTTATATTTTGCACTACAATCCTTCTTATCATTCTTATAAAATCATTCAAATTCATTACAATCTCACACACCCTCAGTCCTTATACAGACTCTCCTACTTGAAACTTAATTATTGTCTTTTAAATAGTCCTATATTGTTCTTCAAAATACTCAACTGACTCCTTGAAAAGCTCAATAGCATGTTCAAACTTAGAATTATTCAACTATCTCCTAATCTACGTCTTAAATGACTTGATTCTAACAACCTCACATAATGACATGGCTTATATGCCTTAGTCCCCAAATTATAATTAAAACACATAAATATGGCCCATTATCAATTTTTGGCCAATTTATTAGTTCAAATATTTGAATTTCACTAGTTTTGTTTTTTTGGGGGGGATGACTCAAACACTCCTAACCACTTAGGATAAATGAAAGCATTCTTGATGCTTTTGCATCACTGTAAATCTTATATACCCCATTGATGGAGGTCACAAGCTTGAGCCACCTTGAACCAGCTACCCTGAAAATTGCTCCCATATTTTATGCCTAGAATATGACTGTATACTTTATTTCTTTATAGGTTACTACTAAGGGTGAGAATGACTAAGTGCAATGCCATTGTAAAATATAGTATTCTCTTGAAACTCTTGAGCTCATTCATTATGAATTTCCCCTTTTGGCATTCCTTTCAAAAACACAACTTTGCCCTTACTCCAGGTCCATTTAGATGAAAACCAATTCCCTTATTGGTTTTTATATAGTCATAATCTTAATTAAGATCCATAGTCAAAACCTAAGATAAACTTCATAACTTGATTGATCAAACCTCTGCATAGAAATGTAGATTATCCTAAAATCATCTTCCTACTTGAAATAGTGAATGCATAAACAATTTTATGGATTTTTTGTTTTCTTAAGGGATTTTGAGGGATTAACTAAGCTTTAATGATGGCATACAAATTTTTAGTGTTTAATTTGGTAACCCATGGGTCCATAAAATCTTTTTATCCCATGTCTACCTATGTGGCATCTCTTTGCCATGTTTATTTAATTTAAAATATGACCATTATCACTTCAGACACATGTCTTCATCTTGTGCCCCCTAGAAAATTGATCAAATTCACTCCATTGATCTCCTCAACAGTCTCATGGCCTTGAATTTCAATATTGGTTATTTATCTTTGATTCAACTTCTAAAATTATGACACTTGGTAGCCCCACATGCATTTTATGGACCCTATATTTAGTCTCCATTTATTTAATGCACTTACACCATGTGGTATCCTTACATGCAATCTAGGCTCATTGACCTCTTGACCTGATTTGCACCATTTATCTCTATTTGCATGATCGAATGCATGTCATTGATCTAATAATTCACTATGATTGTGACACATGGTACCATCACATTTAATCTCAGGATCATCTGACCTATTGAATTAATGATCATCATTAGATAGCCATCTACATGATCAAATTCATGTCATTGATCTATCTTGACTTATTGACCCCAATATTTAACATGAATCATCATGCACAATTTGTACATAAGAATATGCACCATCGATCTTGATCTGGGGGACTTCGACTTGTTGACAAGATTGATCACCTACATGCCATTGATCCTTGATTCCATTGAGTAAAGGATTCATCACTTGGAAGTCCTATGATAAATTCATACCTTTTTAAATCTTTTATTGAATCCAAATGTCTATTTATTTTGGCTTTAATTTGATGTCCCCTGGTAGGCCCCACACTGTTAGATCATCTTTGAAGGCTTATATCTTTAAATAGGAAGCACACCAAGACACCAAACTTGTAGGGGATTTTTATGACACAAAATACATCATTTTCATGTGATCCATTAACTTTTATTCACTTCCCAAGTATACTTATCAAATGCACAACTAAATTGATCTGTTCATTCCTACATGATGTGTTAAGACAGTCAGTTTCCTCTAGGCATGTGTTAGTCATCTTTCTCTATTCAAAAGGACACTATGAGGCATTAAAACTTTACCAAGACACCTTTGAGCTTCAAAAACATATTTATTACCTTAATAACCTATAGGGGATGACCTTCACTTGTAGTTTTAGACCTATTTTTAAACTTCCTTCTCAAAATCACCTTAAAACTTACTTAAAGTGTTTCAAAAGCTTGCTAGTGACATGTGGTAGGGTCATGAGGTTTGTCTTCTCCTTTTACCATTAGATAACTCACTCAACCAAGACTCTACCTAGCTTATCACACCACACCTAGGCAAAAGCTTTGTATGTAGGCCAATCTTTAGCCAACATTTATGGCAACCTCCTAGGATTGCATGCATACTATACAATATATTAGTTGCCTTGTCTGATCTATTAGGCACACGAGGTCAAAATTATTTCCTTTCTATCTAATATAAAAATGATAAAATGTTGTCCCTTTCCTAAAAACTCTTCTTGAAGCAACAAGGATAATAAGAACAAAACTAGCACTGTGCCCAAGGCACTTAGGGAAGGGAAACACACAATTGAAAATATGTACACAAAGCACTTAGAGGAAAACATGAAAAAATATTCTAATATATACAACATGTACAATGGCTTCAAACTCTTGTAATAGTAAGGATTTAAATTAATCCCATTAACTAGGATGAGTAATACCTCTTCATCCAGTTGGGCAAGATGAAAAACATTATGATGTTATATTTGTGGATTAAGTAAGGGCTATTCTACAAGCTATCAAACTTTGTATGGTTTCCTAGATTGGCCTTATTCAAATCCCACTTGAGGACTAGATCCCCTTTTTTAAGTCCCTTACTATGGATCTCTTGTCAAATACTTGCTTGACTTGATCCTTATGTGACTCTAGTGTCTTCATTACAAGGTCCCTTATTTCTTCAAGCTCCATGAGCTCTACCATCCTCATGCTCATAGGTTCTCTCCATCAACTCAAACTAATGGGCTAACACCAAGGTAGGTAACTCAAGAGAGAGGGGTAATTTGACCTCCCTCCCATATACAAGGATAAATTGTGAGTTTCCAATGGAAATTTTGTGATTCATTCTATTAGCCCATAAGGTTGTCCTTAGATTTATGTTCCACACTCTCTAATTCTATTCCATAGTCCTCTTGATGATCCTTATCAAGTTTTTATTTATTGAATCTACAAGTCTATTGCCTTGGAGATAGTAATTTGAGGATGTACTAAAGTAGATGCCCATCTGAAGTGCCTAATCACTTGGTCCTCATGCCAACAAATTTAAAGTCATTATCTAAAATTATTGTTATTAGTACACTAAACCTCATTACTATGCTATCATATAAGTCCATGACTATTGTTTCATTAGCTTATTTTAGGTAAATTGCCTATACCCACTTGGTGAAGTAGTTAATAGTAGTGAGTACCCATTTATGTCCTCCACTAGAAGGTGGATTGATAATTACTATGAATTTTAGACCCCACTGCACAAAGGGCTGCTCTATCTGAATTGGGTTGAGAGGAAGGGCTGCCAATATTTGCTTACCTATAAAGATAGAAAATTTTTGACACCTTCTCACCCATGCATATGCATCTTTGAAGAGGTTGAGCTAATAATAACTAGATCTCATCACTTTTGTTATTATAGTCCTTGGATCAAAATGGCCTCCTACAGGCCCATCATAGAATTGTTCCAAGAGTCTTATCACTTGGCCATCATCAATGCCCTAAAAAACACTCCATTGAGGCCTTTTCTGAATATAACCCCATAAACCAATGCATAAGGTATGGATTTAAGTCTAAAATACCTTCTCTTTGCCCTATCCATACCTTGTGGGCACTCACGTATTATCAAGAACCTTGTCATATCCTAGATCCAAGTAGTGTGAGGTGGAGTTACACTATTTTTGAGTTGTCTTGTGTCACTAAAACAACCTATTTATCTTCATGAAGGTCATCCACCATATGCTCATACAAGCCTTTGCCTCTTACTAGCTTAGTGACCTTGATCTCCATCTCATACTTCATGACCTTGGTAATCCAACCAGTCCTCTTTTAATTTAATTCTTTGTTAAGGAGGAATTCCCTTACTCTAGGATGAGACACAATAAGATAAATCTTGATATTAGAGAGCATTGGTCTAAAAATTTTAATCCTTTTTACCACTACAAGGACTTGCTTTTCTATAAAATTATACCTTACTTTGTATCCTTCAAGCCCTTGACTGAAAAAAGCAACTGGTTGCTCAAGTCCTTCACCATTGTTCTACATCAGCATAGCTGATATATAGTTAATATTGAAAAGGCATATAATATGAAATCCATTAATAAATTAGGAGTCATGAGTTTTTGTGCTTGGGAAATGGCTTGTTTAATAGCCCCAAATGCTACTTTACCTTCATTTGACTATATGAACACTTGGTTCTTCTTCAGCATGATAGTGATGTATTTGACCAAGTTTTCAAAACCTAATATAAACCTTCTCACAAAGTTTATTTTCCTAGGAAACTCTAGAATCCCTTCTTATGCTTAGGTAAGGATAATTATAAGATAACACTTATTCTACTAGGATCAATAGCTAATCCCTAATTTGAGATGATGTGTTCTAAGAGTTTTCCATCATGGATAACAAACACACATTTCTTGGGACTCAATGAGATCCCATATTCTCTACATCTTTCAAAGATCAATATTAGGTGATCCAAGTGCTCACTAGCCTTCTTGGAGAAAACTATTATGTCATCTAATTAGACAAGAACCATTTGATCTATTAAGCCTTGTAAAGTCATGTCCATGGCTCTTTGAAAATTTTCCCCAGTATTTGACAAGCCAAAAGTCATCTTTTGATAAGTATGTGTGCCCCACTTTGTGGTGAAGGAAATCTCGTATTGGTCTTCTTATCTTACTAGTACCTAGTTGTATCCTGAGTACCCATCCAAAAGAGAGAAGCACTCTGAACCATCAACTATTTAAAGGATTTTCTCTATGGTTGGTAAGGGGTAATGATCTTTCAAATAGACCCTATTCAAATCTCTAAAGTCAACACACAACCATATTTCACCATTCTTCTTCCTCACATGCACCAAGTTAACTACCCATGAGGATTGCTTGATGGGAAAGATGATATTAGATTCAATAAATTTAGTCAATTGTTTCCTCATTAAATCTTCCATTTTAGGGTTGATAGGCCTTTGATTCTACCTAATAGGCCTGGCATTAGCCTCTAATTCCATAGTGTATTAGGTTAGCTTGGTCTACACACCAAAAATATGCACATTGTGATAATAAATGTTGAAACACCCCTGGACCACCTTAGGACTCCCTTGGGACCAATTTGAACCTTTGACCCCTAACCAAACCCAACCATGGTTAGTTTTACCAAATGACTTAACTTACCCTTTTACCCACCTTTTACCTTGGCCCTAGACCATCAATAGTTAGGATGACCATCGACGGTCAGGGTCCACCTTCCCAAAAGCTAACATGTAAACATCTGCCTTACTTTTCTAAAAGTAACTCATCTAAATTTGCATGCATGAGTTAAAATTAAAAGGCCCAGTTAACATATTGTTGCACCTCTCCTTCCTTGCCTATAATAAGAGATGATCAGGAGGTGAAAGGGGATGCATCCACAACTATCAAGAGCTTTTTCATCTAGAGCTTTCTTTTGTAGGTGTTCTTCAAGAAATCTAGCAATCTAGCCATCATGATAGAAATCCAACTTGTCACTACCCCTTAATCAATATCCAAGTACTATTACTCCACCAAAATCATGCTAAACTCTATTAATGAGCCAACTACCCTAACCATTCATTCAACCAACATTAAGAAAGATAATTACTTGTTTTATAATATTCATTTACTTTATCTTCATTTCACAACTAACCCAGTACCAACCCATCTCTTATAATCCAACTTTGTGATCTCATCAATCTGACCATTTATTACCAACCTCCAACACATAGTAACCATAGATGATCACCTTGACCACCAAATATTTGTCTAACCTCTGAAAATTGTCTCAATCATCGATGGTCATCTTAACCATCAACATTCACACCAACCTCTGATGGTCACTATGGTCAAAAATAATAAGTTATTTTGACCCTCTTACCCTCAACCAAATCTAGTTTTATATGTTCATACCTATTCATAGACCCTTGCCTAATTTTTTGAAATAGACCCAAGCCATTCATCACTAATGTTGACTTGCTTATTGTTATATTAGTCATTTCTAGTCTATTTATTTAGCATGCATTTCTTGAGTTCAATTTTAGTACCTTTCAATTATTGATGAAAGTATTTTATCATTCTATTTATAAACTTAATTATTTAAAATGTGTGGATTGATAGCTCCCAAGAAATCTCTTGCTTCTGGAATCTAGCTATCACTAGGAAATCCACTCAGCTATCTATCTAACCAACCATTTGCTTTAGTTTTGTCTTACTTACAGGTCATCTTCCTAAGCCAAAGAGGAGTTCTTCATAATAATCTAATTCAATGTACACATAACAAATAGGTTTTTTAACCATACCCATATTTAGTTTCTTCTTCTTCCCTTCTTGAAACATAAGTTAAAATTCACTGAAACATTTTGGCATGTTTGGTGGGACCTTGAGTCTTCACTCAAGTTTTTTCTTGTTTGAATATATATGATTTTCTCTCTATTATGTGCTCATAAATGACACCAAAGTTTATTTTGGGATTAAAATTGATTGCATACATTGGTTGCTTACAATTTTATCTCACATATTTTAAATTAAGGCAAAGTAATTTGATTATAGCATCACTTTTATTACACACACTAAACCAAACTGCCTTCATCATTTAAACATAAAATAAACTTGAGACAAGGCCCAAATAGTATTTCATCACCTAACGGTCACTTTACCCTTTCTTATCAATCTTAATTTGATGTCATTACCAAGGAGAGAAATAACGCAACTCTCTGGTTGAGTATAAACTCTATAAATTGGTATATATTGGCTAAGCACCCGAAACCCTTTTCATTGTGGTGTGTGAAGTGAGGGGGTAGGCCCCAATAATAAGCCACCTATTGATTCAAAATATAGATTATTTTTGAGAGCCTAAATACAACTTAAAACCATCCATAGACTTCCTTTCTAGTACCTACTCTACAAGTCAATTCCAATCACACAATTTCTTAAAAGCTTAAGACATAAGCCAAAAGAGAGACTAAAAAGAACCTTTAAAACTTAACATGATTTTTAGAGTGTGATTTATTTTCTTAATCATTTCTTATCTTCTATCTATTTGAGTGGTGAGATTATTTGTGTATTCTCTCTCCCTTATCTTGGATGGTTCTAACTCATCAGCAATGAAAGAACCTAACATAACAAAACCCATCACCAAGCCAATCAACCTCTTCTACCTCCCATCTATGGACTACATATCTAGACTAGTATACTCTCCTCACCTTTTTATAATTCCTTCTTTCTCTTAGGAAGTTCTTCAAGGAGACACAGACTTTGCCACCTTCTTATTTAACAATCTTATGGCCCTACAACATTACCTTAAAAACATGCCTCACCATACCCCTAATTTGAATCCTCCTATGAACCCACCTTATGGCATGCCTTCCCACCTCATGGGAAACACCACTATTGCCATAGTCACCACCCAACCATTGGATACCAAAGCATCTTCATCCACCAATAATCCCTTTGATACTACTATGGAAAACCAACCTCTTCAACCTACAAACACCCTTATACCTTCCACCCCCACCAACAACTCCTCTACCTTAGGAGAAACCCAACCACTAGCCACCTATACTTCCCTCACCATGGGAGTACCTACCACTATCATTGCTAACCTTCCATCATCTACCTCTAATCCACTAATTTCTACCCTACTTTAGAGTCTCATACTACCTATACCTTCTACCTTACCACCAATCACCATAAGGGTCACCACCCTTCCTCTGATCACCAACTTAACTACCACTCCTACCCAATAGGTTCCCATTACACCAAACCTAGGTTAAATCCCTCACCCACAAGGGTATGTACCTTTACCTATTACCCAACCACTTGCATCCACTACCCCTATATAGCTTCCACCCAACCACTAGCATCCACATACCAATATGTGGAAGCTTCTCAATCTATAACCAATTATCAGTATGTTACCCAACCACCACAACAATATGCACCTTATGAATTTTTAGATCCATAACCCTAAGTAGACCTAATGAATATGCTCATAGATAAGATGACTACCTTAGATTCATCCATTTCTAGAGCACACAATGTCTTATCATATGATCATATTTTTAATGAAACCATCCACCCATTTTTCCCTATCAAACCATATCCTCCTTAGTGGGAGCACCCCAAGTTATCCAAGTTTTATAGTAATGAGGATCCCCAACAACACCTTAGGGAATTTAGGCATGCATGTTATTTGATTACCTATGATTATGTCCTCCTTATTTTTACCCTCCCCATGTCCCTATCCAATCCATCATTTGATTGGTATAGTGCCATAAGCAAGTACTCTTTATTCTCCTTCACCTAGCTAGCCCAAAAAAATTTAGATCACTTTTTGATAAATATCTCCAAGAAGGTTTCCATCACTAACCTCTACTCTATTTTTAAATTTGATGATGAATCTATTGCTGATTTTATATCTCATTATAGGAGCCTAATCAACCAACTTTCCTTTTCCTTTCCCCAACCCTAACTGATAGAAATTTTTGCTTGGGCATGTGCCAAGCACATCTCTTCTACACAGCATGTCCATAGCTTCAAAACTTTTGATGAATTTTTTACTATGGCAAGTAAGTTATAAAATAGATCCATTGATGAAGGAAAGATAAAACTAAAAAATAAGAAATCTACCTACAAAACTAATGAGGCCTCTTCCTCTAAACTAAGCAACCAAACCAACACTAGGAACAAAATCAAGGGAACTGTGAATGCGGTTGTCCTTAAATCCACTTCTCTATCATTTTTCAACCAACCAAATTCCTCTATCTCCTCAAATCAAAATGTGAGAAACCAAAACTGGAACACCCAAAATCAATTTACTCCACTTAGAGAATCTTATGCTTCAATCTTGGATAAATTATTGAAGGCTAACATCATACAACTTCCTCCTATCAAACCACCTCAATAATTTGATTCTTCTCTTCCTACACCTAGTTTTTATAATGATAATGATCTATGTGATTTCCATAAAGTAGTTTGGAATGATGTTAGTAGGTGTAATACCTTCCATAGCATTATCTAATCTCTCATTGACAAGGAGAGATTATGTTAGATAACCCCAACACACCTCAAAACCAAACCTTTGACATATTTAGGCAACCTTTCCCCCAGTCATGTTCCTACCAAAAATGAGATATATAAGGTTGAGTTTTCTCATGATGCCCATACTATTAACATGGTTATTTCCACGCTCATTATTCAAGAACCTACCACCTAATCTACCTATTCTTCACCCTCTCTGCTTATGGAGGTAATAGAGTTACCTTCTGCTCTTTTAGAGACTTAAACCAAAGAATCACCCCTATTTCCTCCTCTACTTATTGAGTTATTAGGACCATCAACCCCTCCTTTTGACATACTAAAACAAGCACCCATTTTACCTTCTCCCTCAACCATTGAGCAATTTACTACCCCTTTGGAGATCATTCCCAAAGAGGAAGCCTCCATGTCTACACCTTCCACAAAGGAGTCACCCATTAAAATATTACATCATTTGATTGAGGAAAATTATGAGGTTAGCATCCCTCTATCTGAACCTATGGGCTTATCTTTCAAGTCCACTATCCAGGGAATAAAACTAGCCTATAAACGATTCTCTCAGTTAGTGCAAAAATTGGAATTTATCTCCAATGTTGACATGGATTGAGCTACCTTTTGGAAAAAATTAGGGATACCTTATATCACCAAGTAGAAAACTCCAAAAACACCTTTAAAAAACTAACCCACCACTCCAATTATCCAAACCCCTATATTACCAACCAAACTGATAAAAACCTCTAACAACCTAATAATTCCTCAACCATCCAAGGTACCTAAACCCCAAACAACCAAATCACATTCTCCAACCAAAAACCTTAGTACCTTCCCTACATAAATCCTTAATCACCCATCTATGAAAGTGGAGCTTACCTCACCCAACCCAACAACCAACCACAAAACTAAATTGATCAAGGAAGTAAAGCTAGCAAAAGACCAGAGGGCCAACTTCCTACCTCCCTCAACCTTGCCCTCTATCTTAGGGCATCATCCCTCTATTTTTATTAGGAAGACATTTGTCCCAACTAAAAGTTAATTATTGTTGTTTGTTACACCATCACACTCGATTTCAAACACACCTATCTTCATTGAGCCATCAAATACTAGACTATTTACCCTAAAACCTATTACCTCCAACCTATCAACTTTTGCCTTACTAAAACCCAAACCATCAACTAAGATCACTACCTTACCCAGACATCCTACCACTAAACCCATTGCTAAAAAATACTTCCACCTCACCAACTAAGACCAAAAAATCTAAACCCTCTCAACCTTTAGTTAAATCCTACTTAACTATCTTCCAAAGGTTATTACAAGTTTTTTGCTTGACCCTACCTCCTATCAGACTGTTCAAACCTCTTGGTATAAAACCCATCTGGTATAATAACTACCAAGTGTGCTCCTATCATAGGACACCAGGACATGACACAAAGAACTAAAAATATCTTCAAACCATCATCCATTAGCTTTATGATAAGGATGATTTATTAATATATGAACCTCATTACCAATCCACCAACCAACAACCACTATTCAAAACATACCTATTCCCCCACTCTCACCTTAGAGTGATGAGGAACCAAATAACTTTCTACCCCAAGTCCTCCCTCTATCCATACCATCC
This sequence comes from Torreya grandis, assembly GCA_037957365.1. NCBI lineage: Eukaryota > Viridiplantae > Streptophyta > Pinopsida > Cupressales > Taxaceae > Torreya > Torreya grandis. The sequence goes on along the minus strand of JARHVA010000932.1, from coordinate 839,309 downwards.
ACGTGGTCACAAGGACACAATAGAAGGATAAGGGGAAGGCCAAAGTGTCCATCCCATGAATATACCCATCTTCTACCTCCAAACTAAACCCTACCCAAACATCTTCACCTTCATCCAAACCCAAGGTATCTATCTTAGGTGCCTCCCAATCCAACCCCTATAAATCCATCAGGAGAATAATACTCAAATAGATTCACCAGACCCTAGTGAAGATGAGCTTATATGAGTTGATTAATAATTCACCTCATCATCACCAAGTAATGATTGAGGTATTGTAGTCATTAGAGGTCTAACCTAAAGAAAATCAACCTCTGGTAGCCTTTGTTGATGCTATCTAAATTTCCAACCTTATAACCTTCAAGGATTCAAAAATACCTTCTATCGATCCCAATGACCTAGATCCCCCTCTCTTTATTACTACTTACATCAATAAAACCCACATCAAATGGGTCATGATTGATGGGGGGGCTAGTATTAATATTGCAGACACCTAAAACTGGCCATCAATAACCTCCAATCAAGCTTTTGGCTAGTTTCCACCTACAATGCACAATTTGGCCTAAAAACACTAAAACATGCTAAATGATGTGAAATTGACATATTAAAATGCTGATTTTGGCCAAGGTATCCCTAAATGAGGTAATGTAATGTATGGGCCAGCTAACTTTGATCAGTCCATTTTGAGTCAAAATGCCAAATTTGCACCTGCGTGCTCCAGACTGCTCGTTCCTATCAAATATTTTGCACAAGACTTGTGCCTTTGTTATTTTTTGTTAGAAACATACTAAATTGGATAATGCATCCAATGCATTTTATGTGGACTTCCAATTCAAATCCAGTCAAATTTAGGACCAATAATAAGGCATTCTGATTAATTTGGGTAATTTGTGCATAAAGTGCTTAATCATGCTTAAGAGATAATTAACCCAAACTAAGGCATAATCAATAATTCCATGGAAAATTGTTGAATACTTTGTTTTGGAAATAAATATTGAATATCTGCATTATCAAGTGACCTCATTTCTTAGGACAACATCCCTAGGCCATAAATACCATAAATATCAGGATTCATACCTTCCATGCCTCATCAATGCCTTCCATGATGCCCTCCATACCTTTTAATTGCCCCTTCTTCCAATGTCATGATGAGGATAATTACAAACTTAATTCCAAAAATTAAATTAATCCTCAACCACACATCTCAATCTTGAGATAGACGGTTGAGTTTGATTCTGATCAAATCTAAAAATCTATAAATAGGAGGCATGACAACATCATTTCTAAGCTAAATTGGTGCAAAGTTATAATGCAGGATTGGTTCAAAAAAGATTTAATAAAATAGTGTTATAATTCCAAATTAATTTCAAGCCAATCCAAGCCATAAGCCAAAGGTGCCAAGGAGAGATGGAGGTTGTCAAGCTTCCATTGCCAAGGACTTCATGAGCACAAGCCAAGCAAGCCACCACAATAATAATTTTAAAGAATCTAAGGAAGGTAAAATAGTTTTATTTTGAATTTTAGTTGTGTGTTTTATTCATGATTGTTAATTAAGCTCTCCCTTGTGTCTAGGCCTAGAGATGTTATGTTATTAGTGTGTTTATTTCATTTTGTTTTCATTTTGGAACTAACACAATACTAACCATCCTCTCTTGAGTCAAATTCATATATCACATTATGGCATGCCCAATAGGACAAGATGCATCTCACACATAAAAGAGATCATTTTTAAACTCTAAAATATCCATTTGGACCTTTAAAACTCTTGTAAATTTATTTTCTAACTTTATTTTGTCATTTCTTATTGCCACAAGTTTACACAGTAACTGACGTTAGCAGGAAATACCAACATCAGTTACTTGGCTCAATCGACATTGGTTAGAAAAACTAACATCAGTTAGATCTCGATTGGACATTGCTGATGTCGATGGTATATAATTGACATTGGTCACTATGTTTTATTAAAAACACAAACTTGAGAGCTATTTTAAAATGCTTGGTTTAGGGTCATATGGACTCCTTTTTGGATGATTTTTTTTAAACCATGTGTTTTCTCCTAAATTTTTAGAATTTAGCATTATTTTATCTTAAAGTTTCATTTATTTTTTATAAAATTTGCAAAATATATTTAAAAATTTTCTAATCTAACATATTTTCTTTTGAGCTGATACCTTAAGGGTAGATAGGTAACTAGCGGATTTCAAGTTTGATAAATCATGTTTTAAAACATATTTTGCATGCCTTAAAATGAATTAGGAACATTATTTTACTGCTTAAAGTAACATTTAAGGTTCTTAAATAAGTTTTTTTATAATTAGTTTTGAAATTTACAACTAAGACCAAGGGGTCAAATGAACACCACTCAATCTTTCAAATGTGGTGCTTAAAAATGAACTCATCTTTTTAAAAGTTTTTTATTTTCAATAGTTGTTTGATATAATTTTGTTTATTAAAGAGAGGGGTGTTGCATGTATGCTCTTCCATTTGTCCACTTTAGGGAACCCTTGGAATCAAAAGCACCATTCCTATTGCAAAAATCCTAGTCCAAGGCTTAGAAAGAATGTCATCTAAATCACTCCCCAAAAACTCATCAAATTTTTGGTGACCTTAAAATGATCCTAAAGTCTTTCTATTTCATGTTTTATTTATTTTTATGCATCTTGGCTTACGAGGGGGATGTCATTACCTCTCATTATTTCTTTAGGGAAGCTTTGACCTAGGGTTTTATCTCCTCACATTGAATTTACTTACTCCTTTTGAGTTGCACACAGGATGTAGTGGCACTTTGGACATCACACTACACTGAGCGAATAGCAAGATGTAGTGGTTGAAAAAAGGACTAGACCTTTTTGTAACAAGCCAAGTGATATAGACCCAAAATCTATGCTTTTCTTTTGCATTGTTTGATGTGAAATTCATTATGAAATTGATTCCCATAGTGACATTTGAAACTTGATAGTTTAGTCAACCCTACATGCCATACCCTTGTTAGGATTTGGAAAATTATACTTAGTGTATTTTAGTCATTTATCTTACTTAGTGTTTTTGAGACTAAAACTTTTTTGTTTGTGTGTAAACCATGTTAAAACCATTTTGTCTATATGTCACTCTTTTGTCTAAAGAGGTGTTATGCTAGCCATTTTACACCACACTTGTGCCTTGAAATTTTTGCTAAACTTGTTTATATGTATGTCATTTGAGTTGCAAAGGGTAGTGTTATGCTGCCCAAATCATGTCGAACCATTTTGAGCCTTTTTTGAAACATAACATTGACCATATCATTCAAACATGCTTATGTTGTTAGGCTAGTCAATTTATTTCAAGACTTATTTACCATTGTATCAAAACCATTTATTTCAAACTAGTTTGTGTATACCATTTAGACCTCTATCTTGTGCCATCATGTTGTCTAATCTTGTCTAGCCTGTTTGGTCCAATCTTAGTTTTCATCATTAAGTTTTCAATTAGCCTTGTCAAGTTTAGATCCAAACATTGAGTGATTTCTATTTTGGTCTCAATTCATGGGGTTGATACATAGATCTTTCTCTTTTGGGTTGCATAATTTCAGTTAATCGACTACCCAAATTTGAAAACTATTGATGGTTTATTTGTTCAATACCTATCCTTATCATTGTTTATGCCTTTATTTGGTAGAACACATCATTTTTCAAAGATCCTTTTGTCTTATTCCTTATGCCAATTGATCATGTTTATGTTTGATTCAGGTCTATGTCAAAGATGTTTCTAAACTTGTTAGATTAAATCAAATCACATCAGCATTTGTTTCAAGTCTAGATTTTGATGATGTTTGGCCAAGAGTCCTAGCACATGCCTATATTTTTTAGCCTATCTTTTGACTCCAAATTTGGATAAAAAACCTAGCAACTCAATTCTTATTTTTCCTAGTTTAGACCTTGTTTGGAACACTTTGACCTAGACCTTTGGCATGCCAGTTTTTAGACACTTGACCTTTTATGAGTATGACATTTGACATTAGACATTTGATATTAAACTATTTTATGCCAAATCTTAACACAAAACATTTTGGAGATACAACTCCACTTTCAAACCACATTGGAGATACAACTCCACCTCTTTAACCAAGTTGGACCAAGTTTGAACCATTTGTCATTTGGATCATTTTTTAGAGTTTGTAGAACTCTAAGCCTTTTTTTTAGAGAGATTTCATCATTTATGTGGATATGTCTCACTACCTTATAGTGGATTCACTTAAAATATAACTTATGATAGAATGGCCACACAAAATGACTTTTATGGCTTTAGTCAAGACCCCAATGATGCTAATATGGTTTGTGAGACAGATTTATATCTACCTCATATTAATCATTCATGGGAACAAAGTCACAAAATAACTTATGATCCAACTCGAGACTTTGATTGGTATAAAGAGTCTTGTGAAGAGGAATTTTAAGACCCAACTATAGATAATGTTTTTTGGGATACAGATCCATACCCTCTTTGCAATAATTAGTACGTGAAATGCAGTCAAGAACTAGCTTATGATCCAATTCAATATTGGGATGATATGGTTTATGAGGAAGACTTGGATGCTTTTACTTTTGAAAGTAATCAAGTTTCATGACATCCTTTTATTATCTAATCACCATCTACCCCTAACCCTCCTTTGGTTTATATGATCTATCAAGCTCTGTAATATCTAAGGAATACCATTACCATTCCTAGACCCAGTCCTTTGACTTATATTGATAACCCAGTCTCTAAGGAGTTATCTCTTGACCTTTTTCCCATCCTAGAGGAGTCTCACTTTGACAAACTAATTTTTGTGGATACATTATGCCATTACAAGTTGTTACTCATCTAATACCAAATATTCAACAAGACATCATTATAACAGAGTACCCACCAAATGAAGAATCAGAGTTAGAGTCAAGTTTTACTCTTGGACCGACATCAGATTTACCATCAAAATCTAAATCTGAATCAACATTAGATTTAGAATCCCTTGGATTAGAATCAAATTTAGATACATAATATGTTCATGACTATTACAACATTGGTTATGCATGCCTTGTAGATCAATTTAAATACATTTGTGATCCTTATATAGTTTTTCAATATAGCCATATCATTGACATTCCATCTTCTACAAGTGTTGATTGGGATCAACAGATTCACACTTTATTAAACTACATCCATGGTGACATATCAATTGAAAAAGAGTAATAAGGATAAGAAAACATTCATGTAGTATAAGAACACTCTCCTAGTAAGACCTTTTCAAAGGTGCTAGGGGACAATCTATGTTAGAATTTAGCATCTCCTTGTGACACTTTTTTAGAAGTGTTAGAAGAAAATCAAATTCAAAAGCCAATGTTCATTAGTGAAACCTTCTTGAAGGTGATAAGAGATAATCAAGACAACTTCATTAGTGAAAACCTTTTTGAGGTGCCAATAGCTGAGCATAAGATTTCTTCACTACTTGATGAAGACAAAATCAAAGCTCAAATCAAAATAGCTTCTAATCTATAGCCTAATCAGATGGTAGCTACTCTCAATCCCAAATAAAAACAAAATTTGATGGTCCTATTGAGATAACAAGCCTTCATCCCCACCACAACCAAAATTATGTCAAATCTAGCATTAATAACATTATTTATGACTGAAAGTTCTGATCTTCATTTGTTTTCCCGCCATTATACATTCCATTATCATCTACCATTCCATTTCACAATCAAACTTACCATCCATTATTTGTCCCTATTTACCATCCATGATTGCACTTTCCTTTAGAAAGGCTATAAATATACCTTGTCTCTATGCTTGAAGGAATCAAAATCAATGACCATTGAAGATCATAAAAATATTCTCAGCAACCAAATCTGTAGGCCATTCTTGACAAAGCAATTATTCCAATGAGGTGTAGGATAAAAATTAACATGATAAAGTATTATATTTGTTTCATTTATTGATTAGGATGTGCATCTCCATCTGAATAAGAAAAATAAAATCAAAAACCACACCCAGGCCAAAAACATGTACCATACCATTTCACATTGTCATGTCATTGCCATTGTTACATATCCATTTTCCATTATCAAATATCCCAGCCATTTACCCCATCACTTGGGGGCAACCCTCCTACCATTTTAACCCAATTATCAAACCATCATTATCCCTACCAATGACATGTCATCCTATCATTCAATTCCTATTTAGACCAAAGACTATTTTTAGTCATCCTACCCAATCCTATTTTGATCTTGGTTCATTTGGTTCTTCCTACACCTTTTATGGGGGGATTCCAATCAAGTTTCAATAATCATTCAAGTCCATGTTTATAATGATATTCAATGAAAGTATTGTGATAGTTGATCTGGCAAGATATCTTTCATCCTATCAAGTTTGTTTATGTGAACCTACTTATAACTGCCTATGGGTAAAACAGTGTCTCACTAGTCTTGCTACTAATTATAACCACCTATGGGCAAATTAGTATCATTGACCTATGTCATTGTATCCTAGTTATAATCACCTATGGGAAAACTAGGGGTAGCACTTATTTATCATACATTGTCATATCATCTTGCCATTATTGTATTCATTTGACTGGCCATTTGTCAGATTTGAGAACTTGTTGGGACCTAGTTGGTTTTTCCCTACCTTTTGTGTGGATAGAATTACTATGACTTAAGGTCATTTTAGGACTATGTGGGTCATGCTCAATTCATGTTGAGGTCATCTTAGTCCCCTTTTCTATACGCTCTTGTCATTTTATGAGAAACCTAAGACAATCACTCTCACCATTTTATGAGTAGGTATATTGTCATTCTCTAATGAGTTAAGATACCTCAAAATTCCAAAAACATTCATAACATTTCAAAAAACCAACAACATTTGTCTAGTCTAAGCCTAGTCAGTTATCCTCGATCCACCTTATTGGGGCATTATCATTGTTAGGATGCTTTCTTTTGCTTTTATTTTTAGGATTTCTATTTGTTTGTTTATTTCAAGTTGTTTATTTGTTTTTTTTGTTTATTTGTTTGTTTGTCTGCTTACCTGTTCGTTTTCTTTCTGAACTATTGCCTTGACTCAATCTATATGGGTTCATTAGGTGATTCCTTGAGAACATTATTCTTTAGTCCATCCATATTCATACGTCAACATTGTCATCATGGTTTCTATCATTAATGCATTATTTTTTGAGTACTTATTGATCAAGAGTCAGTCCTTACTCATATTTTGGGATACTCTTTATGGTGTTTATCATGAATCCTACCATCACATGCTACCAAAAAAATCAACTTCAAGAAGGTCTACAATCAATGAAGCTATAGAAATTTCTCTTTGGCACCTTAGAAAATCTTTCCATCCCACCCTTGATCAAATTAACCCATTGGCCATTCTAGTTATATCATTGTTAATCATGATGAGCATCTCCTCTTTGGTAGGTAAAACTAAATCATTCACATTGATCAAACTTATTATTTTATTCATCTCTTTCATCACTTTACACCTAATCATTTTTAATATTTATTCCAAGTTATATCCTTGAGTTATGCTTTCTAATCAGCCTTAACTAGGGCACAATCATCTTTAGCCAATCTAGGTCCTCTTAATGATTATGATTGCCTATGGGTAAATCATTATTTTAAATTTTATGCTTGATTATAACCACCTTTGGGCAAATCAACATCCTTTTTACATCAATGCATGCAAGAATTTTCTCATTTGGATTAATCTCAATTATGGGTTAATTCCACCTTTATTCTTATTTCTTTTCGAGGGACCATCCATCAATAAATGTGTTGGCCACTCCCTCAAGGGGGAATCATCATAGGCTTCCCAAAACCATTGGGAGCTTTGTTCTTTGATCATCATCTTATTTATGGCATATAGGCCATTTCTCATTCTTTGAGAAGACATTACTTTTCCTATAGCTTGAAACATCTTCTCAAATAGAGGTAAATTGTAGACACCTAAAATTAGTCGTCGATAACCTCCAATCAGGGTTTTGTCTATTTTCCACCTAAAATGCACAATTTGGCCTAAAAACACTAAAACATGATAAATGATGTGAAAATAACATATTCAAATGCCAATTTTGGCTAGGGTGTCCCTAAATGAATAAATGCAATTTATGGGCCAGCTAACTTTGACTAGTCAATTTTGAGTCAAAATGCCAAACGTGTACCTGCATGCTCTAGACTGCTCTTTCCTATCAAATATTTTGCACAAGACTTGTGCCTTTGTTATTTTTTACTGGAAAAATCCTAAATAGGATAATACATCTAATGCATCTGATGTAGACTTTCAATTTAAATCCAGTCAAATTTAAGACCAATAATAAGGCATTCTGATCAATTTGGGTAATTTGTGCATAAAGTGTTTAATCATGCTTAAGAGATAATTAACCCAAATTAAGGCCTAATAAATAATTCCTTGGAAACTTGTTGAATACTTTATTTTGGAAATGAATATTGAATATCTACATCATCAATTGACCTCATTTCTTGGGAAGACATCCCTAGGCCATTAATGCCACAAATATCAAGATTCATGCCCTCCATGCCTCATCAATGCCTTCCATGATGCCCTTCATGCCTCTTAATTTCCCCTTATTCCAATTTCATGATGAGGATAATTACAAACTTAATTCTAAAAATTAAATTAATCCTCAATCACACATCTCAATATTGAGATAGATGATTGAGGTTAATTCTGATCAAATCCAAAAATCTATAAATAGGAGGCCTGACAACATCATTTCTAAGCTTAATTAGTGCAAAGTTATAATGCAATATTGGTTCCAAAAAGCTTCAAGAAACTAGTGTTATAATGCTAAATTAATTCCAATTTAATCCAAGCCACAAGCTAAAGGTTCCAAGGAGAGATAGAGGTTATCAATCTTCCATTACCAAGGACTTCATGAGCACAAGCTGAGCAAGCCACCACAACAAGAATTTTGGACCATCCAAGGAAGGTAAAAGAGTTTTATTTTGAATTTTAGTTGTGTGTTTCATTCATGATTGTTAACTAAGCTCTCCATAGCATCTAGGCCTAGAGATGTTATGTTATCAGTGTGTTTAGCATCCATCATTTTGGGTAAATCACTATTTTGACTTTTATTCTTGACTATAACCACCTTTGGGCAAATCAGCATCCTTTTTACATCAATGCATGCAAAAATTTTCTCATTTGAATTAATCTCAACCATGGGTTAATTCTACCTTTCTTTTTTTTTCTTTTTTAGGGACCGTCCATCAATAAATGTGATGGCCACTCCCTTGAGGGGGCATCATCATAGGTTTCCCAAAACCATTAGGAGATTTTTTATTTGATCATCATCTTCTTTTTGGCATGCATGCCATTTCTTATTATTTGAAAATAATTTTATTTTCTTATAGCTTGCAACATCTTCCCAAATAGGGGTAAACTATAGACACCTAAAACTAGATGTTGATAACCTTCAATCAGGGTTTTAGCTAGTTTCCACCTAAATGCACAATTTGGCCTAAAAATACTAAAACATGCTAAATAATGTGAAACTGACATATTCAAGTGCTGATTTTGGCTAGGGTATCACTAAATGGGGTAATGAAATTTATGGGCTAGCTAACTTTGATTAGTTTATTTCAAGTCAAAATGCCAAATTTGCACCTGCATGCTCTAGACTGCTCTTTCCTATCAAATCTTTTGCATAATACTTTTGCCTTTATTATTTTTTGTTGGAAACATTCTAAATGGGAATACACATCCAATTCATCTGATGTGTACTTCCAATTCAAATCTAGTCAAATTTAGAACCAATAATAGGCATTTTGATCAATTTGGGTAATTTGTGCACAATGTGCTTAATTGTGCCTAAGAGCTAATTAATCCAAATCAAGGCCTAATCAAAAATTCCATGGAACTTGTTGAATAATTTTTTTTGGAAATGAATATTGAATATTTGCATATTTAAGTGACCTCATTTCTTGGGAAGACATCCCTAGGTCATAAATGCCACAAATATCAGGATTCATGCCCTCTATGCCTCATCAATGCCTTTTATGATGCCCTCCATGCCCCTTAATTTCCCCTTCTTCCAATGTCATGATGAAGATAATTAAAAACTTAATTCCAAAAATTAAATTAATCCTCAACCACACACCTCAATCTTGAGATAGATGGTTGAGGTTGATTCTAATCAAATCCAAAAATCTATAAATAAGAGGCCTGACAACATAATTTCTAAGCTTAATTAGTTCAAAGTTATAATACATGATTAGTTCCAAAAATCTTAAATTAACTAGTGTTATAATTCAAAATTGATTCCAAGCCAAGATAAGCCATAAGTTAAAGGTGCCAAGGAGAGATAGCGGTTGTCAAGCTTCCATTGCCAAGGACTTCATGAGCACAAACTGAGCAAGCCACCATAACAAGAATTTTTGATCACCCAAGGAAGGTAAAAGAGTTTTCTTTTGCATTTTAGTTATGTGTTTCATTCATGATTGTTACCTAAGCTCTCCATAGTGTCTAGGCCTAGAGATGTTATGTTATTAGTGTGTTTATTTCATTTTGTTTTTATTTTAAAACTAACACAATACTAATGATCCTCTCTTGAGTCAAATTCCTAGATCACAAATATCATCTCCTCCCATGGCTATAACCAACTTAACCTATCAAAAAATTTCATGTCTAAAACCTTGATCATCCTTGAATCCTTTAATGACACCATGACCACTACCATAAGAACTATTGTCCTTCATATCCATGTAGGACCTCGCATGCTCCTTAAACTCTTCTATGTAGTGGAAGGTAAATTCAAATACAATGTTTTATTAAGATGATCTTGGATTTGCTCCATGGGTTGTGTACCCTCTACCCTTCACCATTACATCAAATTTGAGCATGAAGGTTAGGTCATCACCATCCAAACTAACCCAAGTCCCTTCTCAACATGCAACATGACTTACCAACCTAATGACATCCTCCTACCTCAGTCTAACACACCCTTATCAGCCAAAAATAAGCCCTCAACCATGAAAGAAGAATTCATAACTTCTTCCACTAATGAGGCATCAACTATTTCATCCATCCCCTCTGATCAAATCCCCACCTCAAACCACATAGAATCCACATTCCAATGTATTTCACTAGGTAATATCACCTCCTCACCCTTGATACTTTCCCTACTCCCTAAGAGTATGGGAAACTTGACCACCAACCCAAATATGACCCCAATGTCAGAGCCATTATTCCCTTTATACCTTCACACTGTAAAATCCATTTTATCTATGAGGGATTCAAAAAACCACTTAATGTTTCTACTTCTTCCTCTTCACCTTGACCATTCACCTTAGGCTTCTCCTATCTAGACAAGCTAAATTTTTCTAAAACATACCTCCACAGGTGTGCTTGAAAAAGATTTGGTCTTGGGAAATATGAGCATAGCCCACATGAATTTATTTCCATTGAGACTATAAAACCTCATGAGAAAAATGGCCTCAATTTCACTCTACCCACCAAGAATTAAACCAAACCACCTGCCACCACCATTATTGAGGAAGCCACCCTTTCCTCACCAACCTCTCCTCCACCTACATTTTAAGATGCTAACATCATCCCACCTAACTTTTTTTTCATCAACATGATCATCTTCAGACCCCTAACTTATCAAAAGGAGGTGGAAACTGTAACCATCCCTTTAACCCATCTTGAGATGATAGGAGATGACTCTCCTACCATTCACATTATTTAGGGCTAATATGATGATTCCATTCTCACCTACCTTAGTTCCCTTAATTATACCATCCATAAATCCCTTCCTCCCAAGACTTTGACCATGTTGAATGAATCCACCATGGATATCAACTTGGGCACTGTGAACAACCTCTATATTGTCAAAATTGGCCAACCACTAAATTTTAAGTAACTTCAGAACTTCCCCTCTTTCCTCCATGACCACAACATATCATTTTCTTAGTCTTATAGTGACATGCTAGGAATTAACCCCACCATTTCTACCCATAACATAGTCACCAACCATGATGCCAAGCCTATCAAGTAGAAACTTTAGAACATGCACCCTTGCATAGCACTTCTCATCAAAGAAGAGCTTTAGTACCTCATATTTATTAATTTCATCCAAAAAATCAACTATCCATAATGGGTGTCAAATGTCATACCTATCACCAAAGCCATAGGGGGACTATGCATTTGTGTGGACTTTCATGACCTCAACCTTGCTTTCCCTAAAGATGAATTTATTCTATCAAGCATTGACAAGTTACTTGATCTTATAGTTTGCCATGAGATATTATCTCTCATGGATAGATTCTTAGTTTACAATTAGATCTTAATTTCCCCTAAAGATTAGCACAAAATTGCCTTTACTACCCCATAAGGGACCTTATACTATAGAGTCATGCCTTTTAGAATAAAGAATGCTAGTGTAACTTACCAATATGCCATGACTTATATCTTCCATGACCTTATCCACAAGATTGTCAAAGACTATGTAGATGACCTCATAAAATCCAAACTCCAAACAGAACATTTGGCTATTTTGAGATTATATTCGAGTACCTCATCCATTACCATGTCTACTTCAACCCCAAAAAGTGCATTTTTGAGGTCTTATTAGGAAATCTCCTCAACTTTATCATTTCCCTTTGAGAATCAAAGTCAATACATTAAAAATCAAAGCAATCATCAACATGTTTCCTCTAGTCAACCTCAAGAAACTTTATAGTTTGTAGGGGAAGCTCCAATCCATCCATCACTTTATCTCCTAAATTTTGAATTGATGCCAACCTTTCCACCAACTTCTGAAGAAGGATGTGTCTTTCAAGTGGAATATCAACTATCAAAAGGCCTTTGATTCACTCAAAAAGTACCTTTTGTCTCCACCTATCCTCAACCCTCCCAAATATGACCAACCTTTTTACCTTTATATCTCTACCACTAACCTCTCCCTAGGGGCAATGCCTACTCATCAAGGTGAACAACACAGAGATAAATTCATCTACTATATTAGCCACACACTTGTAGAGTATGAGACTTGATATACCCACACTGAGAAACTTTATTTACCTTTAGTCTTCATGGCCACCAAACTTTAGCACTACCTTCTTAATCACAAAACCTATGTCATAACCAATACTAACCCACCCAAGTATATGTAATCCAAGCCATACTAAAACCAATGTATGGCCAATTTGATCATGCTTTTATCAAATTTTGACCCTGAGTTCCTTTAGAAAAAATCAATTAAGGGGCAAGTCATCATTGACCAATTGGCTGAAGCACTATTAGTCGATAATCAACCTCCTCCTCCTGAGTTCCCTGATGAGTCCATCATGACCCTCTCTCAAGTGGACTTCACCTATCAAGTCACCATGTTATTTTATCGATCAAAATTTCAATGTGGTGGGGGAGTTGGTATCATCCTTATTCCCTTTGAGGTGAACCTCTTCCTTTGTCCTTTAAGCTTGATTTTGAATATACCAATAATATGGCCAAGTACAAAACCCTAGTCATTAGCCTTCAAAGTGCCTTAGCCTTGGGAGTCAAAATAATCAACATCTTTGGTGACTCCCAACTAGTGGCTAATCAAATAAATGCCTTTTACCAGTGTAAGAATGATGTTTTACAATAGAACAAATAACTAATTGATGAACTCTTAGCATCATTTAAACACTATTGCATCTAGTCAATCCTGTGATCTACCAATAAGTTTGTTGATAGCATGGATTCCCTCACCTCTCAAATCCCATCTACACCTTCTGACTCCAAGCTATCTGTCATTATCCATAAACTTACCCATCCTTCCTATGTCAAACCAGATTCTCCCACCATTTTCAATGTAGAAGAAACCTAACTTAGCCTTTGGTATCAATAGACCTTCAACTGCTTCAACCTTGCCATCATTCCTTTTGACCTTTCTAGGAATGCCCAAAGAACATTTATCTAGAGTACCTCATGTTATACCATTATGGGGGGAATTATTTAAAATAATGACTTTGATGGCCTCATTTTCTATTACCTATGCATTCATGAATCCTCTCATGCTATCAATGAAATATATTATGGTATCTATGGGGGACACTTTAATGGCCTCATTGTAGATAAATTCATCCTTCACCTTGAATATTACTCACCTACCCTTAACCAATACAATTTTTATTATGTGACAAAGTGTGTTAAGTGTCAATAACATGTCAATTTTCATCATGTACCTATCCATAGTCTTCACATTTTCACCAATTTTTGGCCCTTCTCACAATGGGGTCTAGGCCTTATTGGTGAAATTAACCCCCATTATTCATAGTGACACCATTTTATCATCACTAAAATTATTTTCATCTCTGCTTAGCCCATCTTGAAATACTTTATGAGCATCACTTAGTATCTGTTACCCATCTTCATGTTTATCAAGATCACATCAAGCATGCCTATGAAAAACACCTTAGAGTGTGATAATTTAACATTGGTGACCTCGTCCCAAAGGAAAATCATCATGTCACCAATATGGAGAAAATAAAGTAGGGAAAGTTTGATTTCAATTGGCTTGGACCCTATATCATTACCCATAAGTATGGATTAGGAGTTTACCATTTGTCCTTTCTTGAGGGAAACCCAAAACCTAAGCTCTTCAATGCTTCACATTTTCATCAATTATTTTGTTAAGAAGGATCAAGTTCACCTTTTGTTTTAACTTAAGATAATCTATTGATTTAAACCACATTCATCTCCTTATTTTAGGGGCAACTAATTAAAATTAAATCATGTGATTATCCATCATAGTCATAGTCTAATCTTAAACAATGGGTACCATGTCTCTACCCATGGCATGATTCTTATGGTACTTTCTGCTCCTTTCCTAGGATGGATTCCCATGATCATTGTCACCTAAACCTCTTTACACCTACTCAAACTTTTTGTGATTTTATTTTTGACTTCATAAATGTGAACCCTTAAGCATATGTAAACAAGTATATGTCGACCAAAATCAAATAAAGTAATAAAAAAGGCAAAATCCCTACCAATAGCAATCATGGGTCATTATTAGCATATGTAGACTACTCCCTTAAAGGAAAGCTATTGAAAAAATATTTATAATTTTTCAACATAAGGTGGGTTTCTCTCTTAAAGGATATCTATTAAAAGAATTAAACAAATCACACAAACTTAGACCACTCCCTCAAAGGATGGTTGAGTAAAGCATTTATCAAAGCAAGCAATTTCTTCGAAGCTTCCTACATCGATCAGCTTCCCTGACCCTCCTAAGAAAATAATCAAAAGACCCATTATCAAGTAAAAAGTGAAAACATGATAATTTTGAAATCTACAATCAGCTCTCATAAAGTAAACTAAATATTGATATCCGTAATTGACTCTCATGAGTGGACTTCCCACATCGAGCAGTCTACACCTTGTATGACAAATTTTTTTATACTAACTCTTTACAAACATATAGAAGAGGCATGTTAGTCTCACATGAAGGTTCCATTTTAGTCCATCTCCCCTTTATACACTATAAGCAATGGATTTTGAGCTTACTTAACATTATGTGATCCAAACACATTTTTTAACTAATTAACAAATGCTAATGTGAAGCATTTAAATGGCTTAAGTTCATTAAGCCAATCGAAATTTAGTTTTTTTTAAGTCCTTATCAAAGAGAAGCATCATGCCCTTTTCCTATCTTGTCATGACTAGTTGATATTTTTATTACAATGTTTGTCTCTTGATTGTATTCTTTTATCTCCCATCTAGTGTTGTTAATTAACTTACCTCATGTGTTTTACCTTAAAAAAATAACAAGCACATGCACATGTGTCATAAGCAAATGCATAACCATAACAATCATAATAACACCATAGCATCCATGATCAATAAAACATCAACCATTTTCATCACATGTCTAAATATAAATAATGAATCATATACTCATCAAAATCTAGCATGTCATAAACATACATGTCAAAAAGCATAACCATGAATAAAACAAGATATATCGCATTGCATGCCTAGCTAGGTGAGTCTACATCAGCAACCATTATCCATAACATAATAATAATCAAAATAGCATCTTCAATATAAAAATTACCTCATTCATATCATAGCAAATAATAGACCATGAGAATGAGAAATAACAAAGATCATATATATAACTCATGAGTCAAATAACATCATAATGTATACAAAAGATATACATGTCTCTCTCTCTTAAAATATAGATCTCATCATATCATCATGTAGATTAGAATCAAAATGATGTACAAAAGCAAAATATCATATCACATATCATATATGCCTTTGGGGCACCACTACCACTTTCCCCTACTACATTGTTGCCTCATGGTGCCTATCCAACTAGAGATGTGACCCACTGACTAGGTGTCATTACACCTGCATGACCTACTAGCCTAGATCTATACTCACCCCATTGGGGCTCTATTGGGTAGCGAGTGAAGACTATAGCCTCATAGTATCATAAATCATAGATGTTGGCTATGTACCTCTACATATCAATGGTCCCTATTAGACCTATTAGTATTATTATTATTCCTTTGGCCTATCTCAGATCATCTCACTCCTAGGTGACCTAGACTATTATAGCTCTAACCTCATCCCTCTCACCTATCACAATAACTAGTTGACCTTGTAATGTATCCACTTGCCCCTATAATATTTCCACTTGTGCTTATGTCATGGCTAGCATTATTCATGTCCATGTATTAGGGCCAACCCCCTATGCTTTTGCCCTCTAGCTTCTTCTCCCAATTGGGTCAACATCCATAGACCTCATACCATTTTCACCATTACTAAAATCTATAGCCACATATAAAACCTAGTACCATGCCATATACCCATCTACAAAGCTAACATCATCTATCTATGGCCTAGCTAGCAAATCTTCATGATCTAGCAATGTCCTTATGGGATGTGGCTCTGGTAATAAAATCTCTAAGTCCTCACGCCTATATCTAGGGAATGCACTTGGAATACCTTGAACCAAATTAAACTGCCTAGAAACACTATCAAAGGGAATAAGTTGTACCTTCCCATCCCTCTTATTGAGGATCCACCTATAGTTCTATAAGGAGAATGTTTGCCTCCTATAGCTAGGCTATACTATAAATTGAACATATGGTCACCAAGTAATATCTCTAATCACTAGTGCATCTATTACACCCATAAACCAATCTCCATTGTGTACACCTCCTCCCACACCTAAAATAGAAAAATCAACTCTCCACCTCGTGTAACTAATTGGGAACTCAATTTGTGCATATCCCATCCATAATAATCCAATTGGCCTCAACACTCAAATGTACTCATAGGCCTAGCAGTGTAGAATAAGATAGACACTGATGTTTTACCTCTTATGGGCCCTGAATCCCCATAGTTCCATGTGTATATGCACTAAGAGAATATGTACCTAGCCAAATATGGTCTACCCTAGTAGCAACTCCACCAAAACCCCCAGTAGTAAGTATGGGAACCTCCTCCTATTCAAATCGAGAAGGGAAAAATAAAAAATGGCAATCATTAGCATAGTCATGAGTCTCCTCTCACCTAGTGTCCTCTCATACAGAATGTTGTAGGTGAATCCCCTAACATGCCATCTGACCTAATCATGGTCATCATCATATAATAGCTCAAGGTGATCTTCATGTTCCTCCTAATTTATTTGGTATATTAGATCACCCCATAGGGGTAACTATGTAATCATGTACATGTCTTCTAGCAGGATCATGATCTCAATGGTTAGGATGACCATCAATGATCACTATGTATGACCACTGATAGAATTCCACAACCCTAAAGTTGCCAAAAAATTGCCCAAACACTACCATTTTTTCTAAAAATCCCCTATGATTTCTTATCCTTACCCACCCCCACTACCCTACCCTCTTCAATTTAAAACTCAACCCATAACATTCACCTAAAAACATCAAACCCAACCTAGTAAAATTAATGCCAATTCAAATGCTTATTCACATGCCATTACAAAATCAAGCTAAACTACCAATTTAAAGGCTCCCTTTACCTCATTTTATGACCACCATCAAGGATTAAGGCATAGACATATCCATCCACATCTGCATTACATCCTATCCCATTTAACCTAAACCACTTAGTTCCCTTAGTCTGCTTGCTAATGCACCTCTTAATTAGTCACCGTTAGTAATATTTTAAAATGCCAAATTGCTAGAGCTCATCAATAATAAGTTTAAAATGAGTGAAAATACCATTCACTTTTGAATTTTACCCTCCATAGATTTAGGGTTTCCACCCAACTATTGACGGTTAGGGTGACCATCGATGATTTCCCTTTGGACCCCTGACCATCAATGGTTAAGGTCTCAACTTTTGGCAAATTACCTCTTCAATCAGCCTATTTTAGTGCACTTTACCCAATAACCCACCCATGGAGACCACCTTCTTTTCCTACCCTGATCACCTTGATGCCTCACCATTGGTCCATTTTGGCCCAACTATCATGCATTTTATAAAAACATTTGCATGATCCTTAGACCATAATGACAACATTTCCATGTTGATCACTTTTTCAACTTATACCACCTCACACTTACCAGACCCACTTATGTCTTTTCAAGAACACTTCCTACCTCAGATACCTATGACACTTGAATAAAAAAAAATTCATTAGGAGCACTTCCTACCTTGTATACCCATGGAAATATAGACATTGCCTAGGAGACTTACATTTATGAGTGTACCTAGCCACCATGCCTAAATTTAGTCACATGGTCCACTCGTCACTTGTCCTTTTAGTACCAACCCTAATTTTACCAATTATGATAGCTTAGTCTATGTGTGATCTCAGATATCACACCTTTTTATTGTACTTTATGTGCATTCTTGTGATTTAGTGCCCAAACTATCATTAACTTGCTATATCATCACTTCACCAAATTATCAAGATTACACCTAATTTTGTTTTACTTCATTAACTCCTAGTTTGAGGGGAACACTTCCTCTCATACTCAAGGAAACTAGACCTTCAACCAGTAATCAATTTTTATTTTGTATCTTGTTAATTCAAAGTTGCATAATAAAAGGGGCAAAATGTAAACATAGAAAATTTCACACCATGATTCTAAATGTTAAAACACCCGTGAACCACCTTAGGACCCCCTTGGGACTGATTTGAACCTTTGACCCCTAATCAACCCCAACCATGGTTAGTTTTACCAACTGACTTAACCTATCCTTTTACCCACTTTTTACCTTGGCCCTCAACCATCAATGGTCAAGATGGCTATCGATGGTCACCATGACCATCAATGGTCAATATCCACCACCCAAAAATCTAACATGTAAGCATTCACCTTGATTTTACAAAAATAACTCATCTAAATTCATGTGCAAGCCATTACATGTGTGAGTTAAAATTAGAAGGCCCAGTTAACATCTTATTGCACCTCTCCTTCCTTATGTATAAAAAGAGAGGATCAGGAGGTGAAAGGGGTTGCATCCATAACTATCAATAGGTTTTTCATCTAGATCTTTCTTTTGTAGGTGTTCTACTAATCTAGTGATCCAACCATCACAATAAAGAGCCAACTTGCCATCTCCCCTTGGTTAATAGCCAAGTACCATTACTCTACTAGAATAATGTTAGACTCTATCAATGAGCCAAGCACCCCAACTGTTCATCCAACCAACCTTCTACAAGCTAAATACTTATTTTTAAATATTCATTTACTTTATTTTAATTTCACAATTAACCCAGCACCAACCCATCTCTTAGAATCTAACTTTGTGATCTCATCAATCTAACCATTTATTACCAACCTCTAACACATAGTAATTATTAATGGTCACCTTTACCATTGATGATCTATCCAACTACCAATTATTGCTTCAACCATCAACGATCACCTTAACCACTGACAGTCACACCAACTATCGATGGTCACTATGATATAAAATAATAGCAAGTAATTTTCACCCTCTTACCCTCAACTAAATCTAATTTTCTATCCCTGCTTATTTATAAACCCTTGCCTAATTTTTTGAAATAGACCCAAGCCATTTAGCACTAGTGTTGACTTTCTTATTACTATATTAGTCATTTATAGTCTATTTTTTTAGTAAGTATTACTTGTGTTCAATTTCAATACTTTTTTATTATTGATGAAATTATTTTATCATTTTATTTTTAAACATAGTTATTTAAAACATGGATTGATAGCCCCCAAATAAGCTTTTGATTCTATGATCTAGCTATCGCTAGGCAATCCACTCAATTATCTATCTAACCAACCATTTCCTTTAGTGTTATCTTACTTACAGGTCATCCTTCCAAGCTAAATAAGAGTTATTCACAATCATCTGATTCAATGCATGCACAATCAAATAGGTTTTCCAACCATACCCATATTTAGTTTTTTCTTCCTCCCTTCTCAAAACATAAGTTAAAATTCACAAAAATACTTGGGATTAAAGCCTCTCATATCACTATATTCCCAAGAAAAGATGTCTGAATATCCCTTATAAAGTTTAATGAAAATGTGTCTTTCAGCGTCAGTGTTTACCTTTCCAAGCTTGAGCAACTTCTCTTTGAAGATAAGAACTCTTTCATAGTTCTCCTCATTAGTTTACATCATTGCCTTATATTTCCTAATATGGTCTCCCATATAGAAAAAACCTTCAAGGGTGACCATCCCTTTAGGAATATAGTTAGACCTCAGCTAAACAATTTGATCCTCATACTAATGTTTTAATTTACCTTGGTTCATTGAGGAAAATTCTACCTCCTACTGTAATAAAAAATCAATTTTCTTGTCACTATCCAAGACCTACTAATGAGTCTCATTATCTAGCATTGATGTTCTTACCACCACTTTAACATATGGCTTCACTTTAGACTTATTCAACTCATTCGAGAGGTAAAACTAAGCTCCCACAACTACTAGCCTATCAACATGCTAATTTTAGTTCATTGGCATTGCTTAGATGTTGAAGGCCTCAAAGTCCTCAAGTATATCCCACACCCTATATTTTGAGGATTTCAACAAGGGATTATTTTTGATGTTTTGGCCTCTAACTTGATTCACTATCAACTCACTATCCCCATATACTTGTAACTTCTTGATTCCCCTCTTACTAACCCATTGAAGGCCATGGATAAGGCCCTCATACTACGCTACATTACAAGAGAAACTAAATTGGAGCTTATAAGAAGAGAAGTACTTATCATTAGATGGAGATACTATCATTCCACTTGTGCCTACCCCATGTTTTCTCTTTGAGCCATCAAATAATAATTTCCACAAACCACTAGTATCTTCTTATGGCCTAGTGACAGATGCGATGGACTCATTCTCCTCATACAATCAATAGACTCCCATGTTTCTTTCCTCAACACCTTCCAAAGGGTCAATTATCTGATTTTCACTCCATAACTCATCCAAGAACATATCAGGTATCCCCTCAAGATGAGTATCTAGTTCTTGACCAATCAGGTGTTCATCTTCATCAAGAATGGTATAATTGATGTTTGGGTTATCTAGACCATAAAGCTCAATGTGAAATTTTGTAATAGGCTCAACTTTTATGGATACCTTGGTCCCATACATTATTTTTAAATCCATGTAGGACCAATTTGCTACTAAATAAGCCCTAATTTTTTCTATGAAGTTTGTAGATAAGCATAGAGCAAAATGAGGAAGCACATCTAGAATCAACACATCCTAAGCCATTAAAACACTAGGAAAGGCATGCAGGGTCAATCTGATAACTCTAATAATACCAATTGGTTTGGTAGAAGATCCATCAATATGCAAAACTACCTTAGATTAGGATTTATACTTCAAACTAAGTTGATATGCTATTAAATTTGGCATCACTAAAGTACTTATTCCACTATCTACCATGAAATTATGTACCAGAGAATCACCAATGATTACAAAAAATTATAAGGGAGGAGGTTTGACCACCTTATTTTATTTCCCTTCATTAGGTCCCTTAGTTGTATTGGTGAGAACCATGTTTTCCTTGCTTGGTGGATTTTCAAAAACATTAATCTTTGACAAACCTTATTAAAGGATATCCACCTAACCAAGCATGGAAATTAGTCCCACATTGGGACACTTACATTGGACTTTTTCATTTGTTCAATAATATTGATGGCCATACCACCAACTTTTGTTTGTGCTTTGGGATTCGAAACAATGTTTTAATTTTGTGTGTTTTAGGGCACAAAGGCATTCCCTTAATTCTAATTCTTTTTAGTTATTGAAACCTTTGGATTAGTCGTAAGCTCCTTTACATTTGATAACAATGGAGTAATAATAGGAGACTCTTTGACTACTTCCTGGTTACCATCCATGTTCCTTCTTTGAACCTAGTATTAGTTGCCACTAGAATGTTTGTTTGGCTATAACTAGCATATTGATTGGATGCATAGCACTCTTCTTACTCATAGTTAAGCATTGTAGCACCCAAATGGTTTGGTCCTTCATTAGGCCTTTGGCCTTGTTAAGGCTCTTTGGGCTTTGTCATCATAGTTACTTCTATGTTATGAGCCATAAGAGCTTGATTGAAACCATAGATAGCACCCTACTACCATTGATCATTGAAATCTTGATTAAAATCACTGTTTGGGATAATGGATTGACTGAATGACTGATTCCAAAGCATAGTACCTTGATCTTATTAGGAAATTTTATTTTTAATAGGGACCAAAGTGTTGGAATTTATTGTAGCATTTGTATTATAATTGTTTTGCCTAGCATAATTAGGTTGCCCTTGTCTTTGGCCTTGATCTTGGACTTGTCCTTGGAAATTTCCTTTATAGGGTGGCCTGTTTTATTGATAAGACTATTGTTGAGGTTTATATAGAGCTTATTAAGGTATATTAAACTAATTTTGATACATTTTCACATTCATCAATTCATTTCCAAAGGATTGAAACATGTTATTATGCTCTTGGAAGTTCTTGTGCTTTTGGGAGTCACTAGATTGACTAGATAAAACCTTTTCCTACTTTGGTATAGGTATGGTAGAAAGTGTTAGTATAGGAAGAATATAAGTAAGTGAAATAATGGAAATAGGAGGTGGTTGAATCTTAGGAAACAAAGGCATTAGTGGCCTAGGTGTAATCTTGGCAGCTTGTACTAGACTATTCTCTGTTCTGATTGCCACTTCATAAGCATCTAGTAGTGTGTTTCCTCCTAGAGACTGAATCATTACTAAAAAATCATTTTTGAAGGCTTTTAGATAGTAAAAGAAATCATAATTTAGAGTAGGCTTAATAGAGATTGGAATCCTATCCCATGTCTTTTAAAACTTGGTATTGAAATTTTGCATAACCTCATAAGGATCCCTTTTGATTGTGGTTAATTGTTCTACAAGTGACAAGTAGTCACTCTTATCTTCAAATATATTACACAATGTATCACCTAACTAATCCCATGATGTGATGAAGTTAGTAGTAAGGTTTATATACTAGTCCAAGGATTTACCCTTAACTAAGATGGCCAATAACCTAATAGCCACTTTCTCTTTAGTGATGTCACAAATATTGAAAAACTTGGCTATATCTCTAAGGTGATTAGAAGGGGTTGTAGATTGTTCTCTCATTAAGTAAGCAACACTTTTAAGAGATGCCACTATGATAATATCATATTGATTAAGGTCCAAAGTACTCTAACCATTTAAATCCATAAAAGGGAAAGATTTGGGGGCTGCCATGGCAATGAAAGGACCCAACAAAGATCTTCTGATAGAGGTAACTTAGAAAATGGTTTGTGAGGAAATTTTTTGTCATAGGGATGAGTGTTAACCAATCTTAACCTATTTATTGATTTAAAGGTAACTCAACAAATTTAAAATAAATGCCTCTAGAAACTAATCTTTTAGTCACCTTTGACATGAAAGATAGCTATTTGGAGTCACTAAATATGGAAAGATGAAAGCTATAACCACTATAAATTGATCAAACCATCATCAAACTTGTACAATCTTCTTTGAAATTGGTCCTAACATACATGCCAAAAACTATTGTGGTATAGAATTACACCCTTGTGGGAGATTTCTTTAGGCTCTCCCACTCCCATCCATAATGTTAGAATAACCTTAAGCTATGGGTATCTTGTAGTGAGGTTGAACCTCTAGAGAAGGTCAGCTTCCTTTTGGTAAATCAACTAAACTAATGTTTTTGCTTAGAAAAGGGATAGAAAGGGATATAGGGTAACTAAGAGATATAAAAAGGTGATGCACCAAATTAAATGACACTCAAATAATATTTAAAAAAACACTAATTTAGCATAATATAATCCTTACTCACATAATATCACAAACTAGCTAAATTGCATAAGTATTTCTTTAACTAGGCTCACTAAGCAATAGATGAAGCAAAGAAGAATTTAAAAATTCACACCAAGCATCTATTAATGGATAAAAATCATAAGTTCAAACCTAAAAATAACTTGAAAACACCTTAAAATATGTAATAAATAAGGATAATGAACATGGAAGATACTTCTTCATAAAGCCATCATGCACAAGTTTACTAAACATAGGTTATAGGCAAGATATGGGTGAAAAATAATATTATACTTCAAAAGGTAGTTCTTATAAATTTTTACAATATTTTTCCTTGTTAAAAATGAGAGTCTCTTCTTGTTTAATGGGGGAGAAATGGAAGATATAATAGAAAAGGAGAAGAGAGAGAGGATAAGTGAGCAAACAAAAATCAATAAATGAACTGCAACCACCCTTCATGAATTCTCAACCATATTTAGATCAATTAGGAATAATCATTCCTCAAAAAATTAACCTTAATTAGCCTAAATAGTCTTCAATTTCCTTCATTTTCTAAGAAACACACTAGAAGACAAGAATTTGTTGAGGATGATGATGTCATGACTCACTAAGATTAAAAGTCTCCAAAGACTTTGAAACTTGTATTGAATGTTCCACCTACACTCTCTAACCACCAAATCTCTCTCCCTTGGACTTATACACCACCCTCCACTTTCCTTCTATAAGTTTCTTGGGCAAAAGTTGGTTGACTTAGCGTAACGTGATTAACTGACTATGGAGGTCATCTTTTATGTTTGCCTTTTGAGGTGTTTTTTCTATTTTTAACTTGAATTTTCTCCTTCAACATGCAACTCTTATAGACCCCATTAATGGAGGTCATAATCTTTATCCACCTTGAAACATCTTCCCAGAAAAATACTCCCATCTTTTATGCCTAGAACATAATTGTATACTTTAGTTCTCTATAGGTTACTACTCAGGGTGAGAATGACTACGTGTAATGCCATTGTAAGATATAGTCTTCTCTTGAAACTCTTGATCTCATTTATTATAAACTTTCCCCTTTTATAATTCCTTTCACAACCACAACTCTAACCTTACTCCAAACCCTGAACATAGGTCCACTATAGATGAAAACCAAATCGCTTATTAGTTTTCATATAACCATAATCTTAATGAAGATCCATAGTCAAAACCTAAGATAGACTTCATAACCTGACTAAGCAAACCTCTGCATAGAAATGTAGATTATCCTCAAGTCCTCTTCTTGCTCAAAATAGTGAATGCATGAACAATTATAGGGATTTTTCATTTGTTTGAGGGATTTTGGGGGTTTAACTGAGATTTATTGATGACATATGAACTTGATGTGTTTGCTTTGGTAACCCATGGGTCCACAAAATCTTTTGATCTTATGCCTACCTTGTGGCATCTCCTTGACACATTATTTATTTAATTTAAAGTATGACCATTGTCACTTTGGACATGTGTCTTCATCTCTTGCCCTCGGGAAACTTGATCAAATTCTCTCTATCGATCTCTTCAAGAGTCTCTTGGCCTTGACTTTCAAAAAAAATCATTGATCTTTGATTTGGCTTCTAAGATTATGACACTTGACATCCCAACATGCCTTCCATGGACCTTGATGTTAGTCTCCATTTAATTTACATGCTTACACCATATGGTGGCCTTGCCTGCAATCAATGCTCATTAACCTCTTGACTCGATTCACACCATTGATATTTTTCTACATGATCAAATGTATGCCATCAATCTACTAATTCATTGTGATTGTGACACATGACACCATCATGTTTAATCTTAGGATACTCTAACCTATTGACTACATGCTTGCCATTAGATCTCCATCTACATGATTGAATGCACAACATTTATCTATCTTGACTTATTGACTCCAATCTTTAACATAGATCATCGATCAAAATTTATATGTAAGAATGCACACCATCAACCTTTATCTAGGGGACTTTAACTTATTGAATTGATTGATAACCCATATTCCATTGATCCTTAATTTGATCAAGAGAGGTTTTGACACTTGGTATTCCTATGATTAATTCTTACCTTGTTAAAAAAAAATTAATTCAAATAGCTATTTCTTATGGCTTTAATTTGACATCCCCTATCACACCCCACACTACTAGATCATATTTGAAGGCTTATATCTTGAGATAGGAAACACACCAAGACACCAAAATTGTAGGGGATATTCATGACACAAAATACATAATTTTCATGTAATCCTTAAACTTTGATTCACTTCCCAAGTAACTTATCAAATGTATAAGTTTAAATTGATATGTTCATTCTTACATGACGTGCTAAGATAGTCAGGTTCATCTAGGCTTGTGCTAATAATATTTTTTATTGAAAAGGACACTAGGAAGAATTTTAACTTTACCAAGACACCTTTGAGCTTCAAAACCATCTTTATTACCTTAATAACCTATAGGGGATGACCTTCACTTGTAGTTTTAGACCTATTTCTAGACATATTTCTCAAAATCACCAAAATCACCTTACAACTTGATTAAAGTGTTTCAAAATATTTCAAGTGACATGTGGTAAGGTCATGATTTTTGTCTTCTCCTTTCACCATTAGATCACTCACTCAACCAAGACTCTGCCCAACTTCTCACACCACACCCAAGCAAAAACTATGTATGTAGGCCAATTTTAGGCAACAGTGCCTTAATTATTTGATTGCCAAAAGGGATGCCTCCCTAAATTTCCATAGATAAATGAATAAGCTACTGGGTCTTTGGTAAATCATAAAGCTAAAGCATTACAAATTTTTGTTGATATGTGGGTTACTAGGGTAATCACCCAAATAGGGGAGCTAGTGAATCAACCCAGTTTTGACAACCTTCTCCACTTAGTTGTGGAAGAATTCAAACAAGAAGTAGAATGTGTATAATATAAAACTAATGAGAAAGTAATATATTTGGTAATTTTTTCAAAAGATAGGGTAATAAGAGCTAGATCCTAGGTAGCTAAGTTTAAAATCTCATAGGCAGAATAAGATAGGTTAGTGGCTAAATCCATCAAGATTTTTAGGCCCCCACTATTAAATATTAAGGTTATAGATAAATAATTTGACACAACATATACACTAGGTGAAGTGTTTAAGATAAAGGAGGTATTTTTTTGTTCTATAATGCATATAATTGGTATTTAGTACCCTAGCTTCATAGAGCACTCATTTATCTCATAGTTGTAACTACATTGTCTTAATCATCTAATTCAAGTAGTAGCATGGAAATGATATAATAAATATGGAATAATTATATACTTGCATGATTATCATCAAAGTAGTACTTTTTTCCCCATCTATTATTGTACGTGTATAATTTATTTTTTCTTGTAAAGTTTATTTTTGACTATTAACATTATAACATGTATTCTTGCATGGGTTTTAAACTTGAAGTTCTATTTTTGTACTTGTAAAATTAGATGAAACTTTAATAAATGAGGCCTTTTCCATCCAAATATTATAAATACATGTAACCTCTCGATCACAAAGGGAGGAGAATTATGGCTATTAAGATTAATAAGAAATTCAAAGAAGTTCTACTTGACTTGGTCTTGATGTGCAAATCTTTATTCTTCTCCAATTTTGTGGATTTCTTGGATGTTCCATCATTTTAGTATATTAGTGATTAATATGTGTATGAGGTATCTATTTTAAATACATTATTTCATTTTTTATCTATATCTTATTAGAGAATCTTTTGCATGCTTATGATAATCCTCTTGTAGATGTGCAATGACAATCTGGTAATTAAGCAACCTTTGATTTATACATGTTTGAGTATACTATGTTTTTATTCCCTTTGAATATTTAAATATATTTGATTTTTTGTGTGCCATATCAACTTGTAAGAAGTATTATTTTAGATACCCTATCCTACTTGAGTTCAAATACTAGTTTTCAAAGACTTTATCCTTGGATTCTCTATAGACCTTCCTTTTTTGCCTTACATTTCCCTCTTTTTATTCTGTATTTATAATCCTTTTCCACCTTAGTTATAAATGATCATCATTCCACTCACTCCAAGCAGATTTAGGTTAACCCATAGTCATTTCATCCATGATAAATAATTTATGTTTCTCAACTACTATTCCACCAATAGGTTATTAAAAATTTGAATACCCTAAAACTCGTACCTTGGAGTGATCTTGTTCATTAATCCAAAAATGTTACAAGAAACATCATAAGAAAACTTGAGGGTGTGTATAAAACACACATCAATATAATATTTCAAACTGGTGCTAGAAAGAGGGCCTTCATCCTCTGCCTTTATCCTAAAAAAATAAAATCACTTGAGTTGCACTAGATGTACCTAGATGATTAACAAGGTCAACCTCAAATAGTAACATATTACAACCACATTTTGAGATCCATAGAAAATTTAGGTCTGATATAGGTATTTCTAGAAGACCCAGGGTAGATTCATCATCTCTAATATTACAAACTCACCTTCTAATAGTTTTGATGGCCCATCCCTATAATCCACCTCTTAATCCTCCACTTCAGCCTAATCCCCCATCTCAAGCCCTAGTTTGGTTGACTGGATTGACTATAAATTTATAAGTATCAGTGCATGATTTTCATATAAACCTAAAATAGTATATTCCCTCTTTTTCTCCCTTGAAAGGAAGGATGGTGGAAGAACATATAATGGCCTTCAAATCTAGCTTAGGGATACTAAATGTAAATCATGAGGATGTGGCTTGCAGATTGTTAACTTTCACTTTGCAAGAATAAGCATATGACTAGTTTCTAAATATTATGGAAGGGTCAATCACAACCTATACATAATGTCAAGGTACCTTATTGGCCCAATTTGGCCAAATTATCAATGAAAGTGATAAATGTCAACACTTTTATAGTATGAGAAGAGAGCCCAACAAGTTAATCTAAGTTTTCAATGCTCAATTTCAAAAGATGTATAGAAGATTAGAGTATGCCTATCAACTTAAAAATCCATTAGCCCTAGAAATGTATAAAAATACCATAGATTCCATAATTTTTGTGTCTCTACATAGGGATATCAATATTGATACCTTACCTATGTCTTACATAGAGGCAATTAATGTAGACAAATAATTGTATCCTCATTTGTAATAATTTCCTCCACTTAGTCTTAGATATAAAAACTCATCTTATAACCCAACCCCCCAAAATGTTGTGGCAAAGAATTAGACCTAAGTCTATAATCAATTTCCATTAACCCATTTTAATCAAAATAAATATTCTAGTTTATTGAAAAATTATTCTTCCAACCATTAGGGCCAAAATCAACCTTCTATAATAGTTAATAATACTTTCACATAGGATAATACTCCCAAATTAAACAAGATCAAGATGAATCCATATATAGGCTGGTAAAAAAAATGATTAATGAATTCCTCAACATGTAGAAACATGTGGGTAATAAAGATGAATAGAACTCTAATCAGAACAATTTAAATTATAGGTTTTAAAGGTACAATAGGCCTTTCAATAGGTCTGGGAATAATCAAGAACATTAGGTTCTTTATAATAGGATATCAGAGATTAATATTATGGACATAGCTCTTCTAAACTGGTGTCATATCCATAAAACTATGTAACATACGGAATTATATTATCTCAATTTTTGCATGGCTTTTTAAATCATCTAATAATAATTCAAAAGGTAGGAAAATTCTATAAGTTAGCAAGAGCCATATTCATCAAATTATTCAAGAAAATATAGCTTGACTATGGTCTTTGAAACTTATGACTTCCCCTTTCTATGGGAAGATGACAATGAAACTAAAGATAACATAGATGAGGTTCATACTTTATAATACTACCAATAAGTCAGTTACAACTACAACTTGAGAAACAAGTAGCCTATGACTTCTTCAAAACCTCTCAATAATAGTGCCACCACTCCTCCTGATCTAAATGCTAACAACAATATACCACAAACAAGGTGAGATAATTATCCTCCACATAAGAGGGATAATCATCCTCCTCCTAATCAAAAGGACTAGTCATAGAGCTTTGACAATCAGCGTAAGGGAAGATACAATATTTTTAAAGACATGACAAAGATTAAATCCAACATCAATATTCATGAGTTATCTTAGAACACTAAATAGAGAGAGATACTACTCAAGGCCTTGATAGGGAGGACTTGTAACAAATCTAAGTTTTCCCATATAAATATAATGATGTACAAGGATAAACCTGAGGTACCGTAGTTCATACTAATAGTTCAAATGTTTAAAAAATATGTAAACAACTACTTGGTTGAACCTAGGCCATCAGCCAATGTGATGCCTAAATTTGTTTTCCAAAAGTTGGGACTAACTCTTGATAAGTCAACAAGAGTGGTATTATAGTTGGATAAATCCTCAATCCCATGTGTTAGATAATTAAAAAACATGCACATATAATTTGCATTAGAGCCACATCTACAAAAAATTATTGATATCTTAGTCATTGATAAAATATAGGCATACAAGCTATTATTCAGTTGATATTGGTCCAAAATGTTAAATAGGTACATGGCCACAAATTTTCCCACATGTGGCTACCTTGGAAGGGGGTACCAAATCAAATCAACATAGAAAGAGGCCAAACTGAAGCACTTGATCACTAAGTAAAAAATTAATAATGATCAGATTAACTTTATATTGATGCACACAGGTGTGTACACATTCACCACCAAAAAAAATTACATGAATAATAATTTGAAGGCCCTTCTCAATTTTGGACATTACACTTCAATGGAGCTCGTTCAAATCAAGGTTCTAGCATAGGCTTGGCCTAGAAAGACCTAAAAGGTAAGTAGTACCTCAATTATTATAGGTTATATTTCCCTTGTATCAATGACTAAGCCAACTATGAATTCTTGATCTTAGGCTTATAATTCATATTAAATTAGAATGCCAAACAAGTTCTAGTTTTTGGTGACTCAAAGCTAGTTATAAACTAGATCAGAAATAAGTACCATTGCAAGCTTGCGTACTTAAATAAATACAATCAATGATCTTGGGATTTGATTGAATCCTTTGAAGAATTCAACATCAAGGCCATCCCAAGATATAATAATTAGATAATTAATTCATTGTCAGCCTCCTTCATCAATCTAGTACCACTTCAAGAGTCAAAAATGTAGAAATTTTTAGTGGAGTTGGTCCCATGCCCTTTTATCCCTTATAATGTGGACAATGTATGGGTGTTTGATAATGATCAATAAATTATATAGTTCCTAAACAATTTAAGAACTTTTGAAGCCTATATAATAGATGAATGAAATATTTAGCCTATACAAACTAAAGCTATGGGAAACGAAGGTGTTCAGTAGCTAAAAGAAAACCAAATTCCCTTGGGAATGGTTTCCTTGAAATGAGATTTTGATGTCAACCTGTATGCTTAGAAGTAAAAATAGCTAAAAGAAACTAAATTCAACGTCACTAAGGAAAACTTAAGGACTAACCAGGCTCCCCAACTAGTAAATATAGGTTTAAGCTATAATGAAAGTGTAAAATACAAGATGAAGGGTTACTTATAGAATACAAGGATGTCATTACTTGGACATATGATTACTTAAAGATATTTTATCCTAAGGTCATTACCCACACCATCAATTTAAAACCAAAACACAATCCATTTAAGTAGAGGAAAAGACTAGTAAATCTGATCCTGGAACCTTTTATAAAGACTGTAAAGAAGCTCTTCAATGCTAAGATTCTTTTCCCAATTAGGCATTTAACCTAGGTATCTCATCTATTACTATTCAGGAAAAATAATGGATATATTAGGCTATGTGTGGATTTCAAGAATTCAAATAGAGCCTCAAAAAGGACAATTATCCCTTACTATCTCTAGATGAACTAATACATATGGTAAGTGACTAAGAGATTATGTCCTTATGAGATGGATTCTTGGGCTAAAAACAAGTATTAGTTAAGGTAGAAGACAAGATGAGGAATGCTTTCACCACTAAATGGGGGGTATTTATGTATAAAAGGATATCATTTGGCCTAATCAACATAGGGGGCACTTTCCAAAGAGTGATGGATTTTGCCTTTCAGGGAATGGTAGGGAAGTATATCATCATCTATATGGATGATCTTATAATATTTTCCAAGAATAGGGATGACCATGTAATCCATCTACAAAAATTCCTAGATAGGTACAAGAGGTATGGAGTTTCTATGAACCCCAATAAATGCATTTCTAGGATGACTAAAGGGAAACTATTAGGCCATATTATCAACAAATAAGGAATATCCATCAACCTAAACTATATCTAGGCCATCTCAAAATTAAGAATGCCTAACAATAAGAAAGAGCTAAAGTCTTTCTTTGGCAAGATCAACATTGTGAGAAAGTTTGTTTCTAGTTTTATAGAAATCATCAAACCATTAAATGTCATGCTAAAGCAAGATGCCAAGATTGACTGCATGACAGAAGCCAAGAAATCATTCTAGGATATTAAAATGGAAATTACTTAATCCCTAGTCCTAATCAGCCCAAATTTTAGTAAATATTTTTATCTTTATTCAATTGATTTAGAACATACCATTATTGCATTATTGACACAAAGGGTAGAAGACAATGAGTACCTCATTGCCATCATGAGTACCAACTTGAAGGATGCTTAACTAAAGTTATTTATTATTGATAAATAGATATATGCATTGATCAAGGCCATTAAAAAATTTACACATTATGTTGTGTGAAATAAGACATATGCCATTTTCCCTGACCCAGTCATCAAACTCACGCTTAGCTAGAATGAGCTAGGAGAAAGGAGAGGGGATTGGATGGCCAAAATTTGGGAGTTTCACCTTGAAATTAGACCAGGTAAAATGGTAATATTCTAGGGCCTCATTAAACTAATGACACAAAATGACCATGCATCCACATTAAACAAATCAATGAAGCCTAGATATCAGGAAGAGAATGGTATTTACATATCATTAATTACTTGATTATAGGAACATGCCCTCCAGATTTGATCATAGAGAAAAAGTTAGCCCTCAGGCTCAAATAAACTCACTTCAAGATCAATAAAAAGTTCCTTTATATAAATAAATATGAATTCATCTATCTAAGGTACATTTCAAAACAAAAATCTAAGGACATCCTATAAAATCTAAATCAAAAGGTTGGCAACGGGCACCCCTTAGGCAATATTATAGCCCATAATATTCTAAAGATGGGATACTATTGGAATACAATATTTAAGGATAATCATAACCACATCATAATCTACCATGAGTTTTGAGTGTTTACAAAGAGAGAAGTGAATGTTTCCATGTCATTACATCTAGTCATTGAAAAATGCCCTTTTGCCCAATAGGGCCTAGACTTTGTTGGGGTAATAAATTCAAGTTATTAAGTAGGACACAAGTTCATCCTCATGGTTACT
This sequence comes from Torreya grandis, assembly GCA_037957365.1. NCBI lineage: Eukaryota > Viridiplantae > Streptophyta > Pinopsida > Cupressales > Taxaceae > Torreya > Torreya grandis. The sequence goes on along the minus strand of JARHVA010000932.1, from coordinate 805,605 downwards.
AATTATTGTACCATGTAGACATAAGCTATTACTACCAAAAACTCATGAGCCATAAATGTCATTAATTTCTTATAGGGAAATATAGTACTTGATTTGGCACACCCATTTCATTGGTCTACGATAATGGTCCAATATTCTAATCTATTAAATTCATAAAATGGACCTACCAAAATTAGATCACCCTCAAGTTATCTTAACCATTACCCATAATGAAATTGCATAGCTAAGTTGACCAATAAGAACCTGATGGATGCCATAAATAAATTTGCCCAAAATAAACTAAGAGAATGGCACCTCTTATTAAAATATGCACTATGGGCAGATCAAACTAGGATAAAGTAAGCTCTCAAGGCTTCACCTTTTTTTCTAGTGTATGGATGAAAACCAATCTTCCCATCACTCTCAAGCTACTGACTTACTAATTCATGCAATAGTGTATGGGTGAAGATGAGAGAATAACTTCTAGACTACTTGAGATAGTCTAATTAGAAGATAAAAGAACTAAAGCATTACACATCTTTAACAAAAATTAGGATTTTTTCAAACATTGGTTTGACAAAATATCCAATATCGAGGCTTTTAGGCTTTTATACCTAGTGCTACTTTGGGATAAACTACCGAAAAATAAAGGGCAGCATCAAAAGTTCACTTCGTTATGGATTGGACCATATTAGGTATCTGAAATCTTAGGAAATAATGCCTTTAGATTAAAAGACATCCAAGGTAAGGACCTCACCTTTCCAATCAATAGATACTTTTTGAATCATTAATTCATGGCTATTCCAACTAGGAATGCATCAGAGTGAACTATGAATGGAGATTTAGAGGAGTAGATTATATTTCCTAATTTATAGATTATATTTCCTACTTTATAGATTAGACTTCATTACTTTATAGATTAAATTTCTTGCTCTATGCACTTTTTTTGCTTTTAAGTAGTCTTGTTAATTTTTATAGCGTAGTTTCATGCTTTCTAGATTAGTTTCTTAAATTGCAAAACTATCTCAAACAATTTCTTGAATTGAATCTAATAAAATTCCAAAAGTAAAGGGGTTGACGATGAAAGGGAGAAAAAATAGGTACTTATGGAAATTTATTCTGGAAACTACTATAAATTCTATATTTGAGGTATGTATTATGACTAAATTCTAGTTTTATTTAGACTAAATAGGTCTGATTAGCTTTTGGCAATTGTTTTGATAAACTCACACAAATTAATGAAAAGCTTCCCATTTACAAAGATACATTATACTCTCATATGTTAAAACTTTGGTATAACGTGATAAACTTTGGTAGAAGATGATATACATTGATAGGGACATGTTGATAAATAAGCTTTTCAATAATCTAGAAAATATTCATTCCCAACCTTCCTTTATCTCTAAAAAAAGAAAAAAAATGGGAAATTTGATAGAAGATAGGTGATTCAAGTAAACTCTACTAGGGCTATGGATGCCTAGTTGGTAATAGATCAAGGATTTGAGTGGAACCAAATGTATATTTTTGGGTGATATGAACTCCTATCTAGTAGCAGAGTAATGCCTAGGCTTTATTTTCATTGTTTGTAAAGTTAATCTCAAGGTGAAACCTATAATGTTTATTCAGGCCTTTGTCAAAATCTTTATGCCTAAGGGAAATTAATTTCACAAGATAACGCACTCATCCAATGATTTGGAAGGTTAGTATGTTGCATTAGTAAGTAAGAGTTTTATTCTATAAGTTGGATTTCCTTATTTTATCTTTATTAAAATTTAAGTTCTATCATAATATGTTTATGAAATTTTGGGTTCTCAAAATATTTAGGATTATTTTCTCCTACGAGTTTCTATTTATTGTGCCCTAACACACACACCCCCCATTTTCAAGATTTTGAAAATAGAGACCCAATGTTGAAAACCCCCTACCTAGGGTACTATGAGCCTAAAGATATATGATTAAAGTATCATGCATTTTTCATAAGGTTATTTATGCCAAAATCTAATATTGCCCAAGTAAAATTCATAACAATCTAAGCTTAAATTGGTATCTTAAGTAATATCAAACCATGGATTGTCCATAGTTTTTACTTTAATATGATTTAAAGAATAATTGATCAAATTTTTATTGTCTTAGTATATCTATGTTTATCATAGGATTAATAGCCTAAAATCATTGATTTCCTCCAATCCGGCCCATAACAAAGATATCATGTAATTATGAAATGTGTCACTCTCACATCATTTATAATTTTTAATGTTTACAAAATATTAATTATTTCAAGCCTTCTGAGTTTCTCGAGATTTGTAAACAGGCCATGTGGCATATTTATTCTAAACCATAACTATGGGAACTTCACATGTTTATCAAAAAACTTAATAGTTTCACATCCCCATAAGCCTCTGTGCTTTTGAGTTTCTAAGTCTCTGGACTTAAGATATCACTCCACATGTCTTGATAACATTAACTCACCATTTTGGGAAGGTTAAATGGTTCTTCACTCTGTATTCTAATGTATTGAGGTCTGAATATTCTAGGGTTCCAAGTGGTTGACACATGGTATACTTGCATTAATATTCATAGTCAGTAACTTAAATAATTTTTTGGTTGCCAGTCTAATGCATTGATCTCCCAAGTCTCTATGATTTTGAAATCAATCCATGTGTCTTGATCATATTGAACCATGACCATGGAATGCTTTTCACCTAAAGGAACACCCATTTAATGCCTTAAGCTTCCTTGCTTCCACTATTTTGAGATCTTGCCACATGGCTCAATCAAGTTAACTTACCGCTATAGAAAATCTTAAACATAACTAAAAAATTCAAAGTGTTGCATTAATGAAAGCATGACACATGGCACTATCTAAGAAAATTAAACCCAAACCATAAGAAATAAGTTTTGATAGCATGTCAAATAATCAAGTTAATGAATGGTTGACAATTGTCTTAAAGTGATGACTAGACATGAAAGATTTCTAAAAGACTACCACTTAGAAAATAAGGGGTACCTACCAAAGGTAACTAGCATATTCATATCAGAATAGGTAGAAAAGGTGAGAGTTTATTATAGGCATTCAAGGTGCATGAATAAAATCAATACACAATCATATGAATGATATATACAAAATCTAGGAGCATTAGATTCACTTTGATATTGCTTTAACCATTAAGTGATTATGTTCTCAAACTTCCTAAACATTCGGTGAGCCCTAGTTTTATTGATATCATAGAGAACTAAATGAACTAGTCATGAACATCATAGGATTTGTAGTGACTACACAATATCAATGGCTTCATCATCAAAATAAGGTAAGACCTTAGTCCCATACCTATTCTCATTTTCAAGATAAATAAAATATAGGGATATAATTTTTGAGAATATCTATTTGAATTTCAAGTTACCTCACTACTCGACACTCTAGGAGGAGGTCAAGTCAATTAAATACTAATATATAGAGGAATAGTACATATATGATTTTCTCCCAATCAAGGAATAGGACCTCCACTAGGCTATGGCCAAACCATAGGTAATGCCATGCATTGACCTCCTAAAGGTTATATTCGTTAAGTTGTGGAGCTAAAAGCTTCACTCGGATGAGCAAATGCAAATTTTCAGGATTTACACAGTCATCGACATCGGTCAGGGATCGACTGGAGGCTACCAACATTGGTTATGTATCGACTGATGTCGATCATGTGCAGACTGACAGGGACCAATGTCGGTCACCTGTGCATCTAGAAAGTCTATTTTTGTGGATAAACAAAATGTTTGCATGATTAGTTTAGCTATTAGTTGGAAGTCCACATTTCTATTTTTGGCAAGAATGTTTTGAACCCTTAATTAGGAGGTGTATCTAATGGTTGAGAATGCATAGCTCATGATCCCTAATCTTATATAATAGGGATAGATCTTCATAGCTTGTGTAACAGACAATTTAAGTAGCTGAATTATGTTTGTAATTGTGAGAGAGAACTCTTGAGGGAAAGAGATCTATACATCTGAGAGGTGTGGAAGAAAGAGAGATTTATTCATTGCATTTCCTTCTGAGAAGAGTTTAATATAAGTTTTCATTTTTTCTTGTATCTCTTGTTCTTTGTTGATTCTAGTTTCTAGTTACTTATTACTTCTGATTAATTCTGTGTTTAGTTGCTTGCACAACAGTAATCATTTGTTCTTGTTCGATCTTGACAAGTGGTATCAGAGCTCAGGTTCACTAACAGGTAGTTTCAAATATATTTAGTATGTGTTGATTACAGGTCACTCACAGGGGTTTCTGTTTGAGTGGGAGTATAGCAATGGGAGAAGAAAGTAAACTGAGAATGGAGAAGTTCAATGGCAAGAACTATCAATTATGGAGGATGCAGATAGAAGATTATATGTATCAGAAAGATCTATACTTACCATTGGGTGGGGTTTCATGCAAACCCACAGATATGCAAGATGAAGAATGGAATGTTCTTGATAGAAAAGCTCTGGGATCTATAAGGTTGAGCCTGGCATCTTCTGTGATTTCCAACTTGTCACAGGCAAAGTCAACAATAGAGTTAATGGATACTTTAGCAAATTTATATGAAAAGCCCTCAGCTTCAAATAAGGTATATCTTATGAAGCAATTATTTAATTTGCATATGCAAGAAGGTGGATCTATATCTACTCATCTAAATGATTTCCATGTAATAGTAAATCAGTTAAATTTAGTCAAAATAGTGTTTGATGATGAAATTATGTCTCTCTTAATTTTATGCTCTTTACCAGAAAGTTGGCATAGTTTGGTAATGGCAGTTAGTAATACTGCATCTGCTACAAATATCTTGAAATTAGATGATGTTGTTAGTGTAATCTTGAATGAAGAAATTTGCAGGAAAAGCACAGAGGAGACATCAGGTAATGCTTTAAGTATTGAAAGCAGGGGAAGGCAAAAAGAGAGGTGCAAGCAAGGGAGATCAAGGTCTAAGTCAAAGATGAGCAATAGATCCAAATCCAAAAATGGAAAAAGAGAGATAACCTACTGGAATTGTGGAAAGAAAGGGCATGTAAAGAAAGATTTCTGGTTGAAGGTTAGAGAAGAAAATCAGCATGGAGGTAATGAAGAAGCAAAAGTTGTAGGTATTATTGCACAAGATGCATTTACACTTTCTTTGGATAATAGATTAGAATCTTGGGTTGTAGATTCTAGTGCTTATTTCCATGCTACCCCAAATAGAGAATTTTTTAATGATTATGTCCAGGGAGATTTTGGAAAGTCTATTTAGGGGATGATGAACCTTGTAAAATTGTTGGCAAAGGAAAAGTGCAGATGAAAATATAGAATGGCAACACATGGGTGTTGAAAGATGTCATGCATGTACCCATCCTGAAGAGGAATCTAATTTCTACAGGAAAGTTGGGGGATGAGGGTTGCACAGTAACTCTCACAGCTGAATCTTGGAAGGTTTCCAATGGTGCACTTGTTTTGGCCAGAGGTAAGAGAGTAGGTACTCTCTATTTATGTAATTATATTACTGATTATTCTCCTTCTGTATTATCTACTTCAGATGTAGATGCAAAGTTGTGGCACCAGAGGCTTGGCCACATGAGTGAGAAGGGAATGACTATTCTTAAGTCAAAAGGTAAGCTTTTAGATTTGAAAAGCATAGATCTAGATTTCTATGAGCATTGTATTTTTGGGAAACAGAAGAGAGTGAGATTTCTCAAAATTGGGTCAACAAAGAAGAAGCACAAGTTAGAGCTTGTTCACACATACGTGTGGGGACCAGCTTAGGTAGCTTCTATTAGAGGATCACAGTATTATGTTTCTTTCATTGATGATGCTACAAGAAAGGTATGGGTTTATTGCATAAGGAAGAAATCTGATATTTTTGACACATTTATGAAATGGAAAGCTTTGGTTGAGAATGAAACAGGTTTGAGATTGAAGTGCCTTAGATCTGACAATGGTGGTGAGTACTATAATTATAAGTTCAACAGGTATTGTTCTATGAATGGAATACACAAGCAAAAGATGGTTCCAAGGACACCTCAGCAAAATGGAGTTGCTGAAAGGATGAATAGAACAATATTAGAGCATGCACGGAGTATGAGATTGCATGTTGGTTTGCCCTTACAGTTTTGGGTAGAAGCTATAGACACTACAATTTACCTGATTAACAGATGACCCTCTACTACTCTGGATGGTGGAATTCTAGAAGAGGCTTGGATAGGTAAAAAGGTAGATCTTTCATTTCTCAGAGTTTTTGGTTCTAAAGCTTTTGTGCACGTTGATAAATAAAATAGAAAGAATCTGGATGCTAAGTCTATGAGTTACACTTTTATTGGTTATGGCTCTGGAGATTTTAGATTTTGGTTGTGGAATATAGGAACTAACAAAATAATTAGAAGCCGTGATGTTGTTTTCAATGAAAAAGTGATGTATAGTGATCAGCTCAAGAAGCTGAACAATTCTGAGCAGAGCAATGTCAATATGGATGAGGTGATGATCCAAAATGAGCTCGTGGGAAAGAATTTTCACACTCAGGAAAACACAGACACCGATGTCGGTCAAGAAGGAACCGATGTCAGTTGAATAGGAATTGATGTTGGTCAGACAGTGACTAATGTCAGTCAGGAAGGAGCTGACATCAGTCAGGAAGAACTGATGTCAGTCAGGTACAGGCCTAGAGATGATCGAGATCAGTCATTGACAGAGAATTTGGGTGGACAGCAAGCATTGAATGAGTCTCAGACACCCATAAGGAGGTTAGAAAGGGTAAGTAAACCTCCAATTCAATATTCCACTTCATTATTCTACATATTGCTCACTGATAGTGTAGAACCAGAAGAGTTCTTCCGCATGGTGGAATCACAAGGGTTCTTTCATGGTATGTAAGATCAGGTTGATCTACAGGTTGTTGCAAGATCAAGGAGGATATCTACATGGGTAAGTAAGATCCGAGATTTGCAGGTTGTTGCAAGATCAAGGAGATCTACTGACTGGTTGAGGTGAACAATAACTCTATGTTTGAGTTGTTTGTTGTGACCTGTATTGAGAGAAGAGAACTCTTGAGGGAAGATTACTGGTATGCCCACAAAGTGGATGAAAGAGTGTGATCTCTTTATTGTAATTTCCTTCTAGAATGAGTTGAATACAATTGTGTGTTGCCTCTCATATTCTATGTTATTTCTAATTTCTAGTTACTCTTTGCTTCTAGTTAAATTCTGTGTTTAGTTGCTAATACAAAGGTAATCAAGTGTGCTCTTAATTATGACAAGTTGTGTCAGAGCTTTGTGAACCCAGTTCCTATCAATATTCATAAATGGAACCATTGTACGTGATATTTTACATATGATAAAGTTCCATACTACCTATGCTTACATCTCAGGGATGGATTTTGAAATTTACCTCAAGCTTCCTCTCCCCAAAATTACTTATAATCAAGTCTCAGTGAATGTGTGGCTTAAGCACAATACCATAAATAGGAAACCAAAGTAGTGGCGAGAAAAGGGCCAAAGATTAAATCCAAATGGTGAAATCTCCACCAATTGAATTATTAATTTAAAAAATAAAATTTCCATTACAATGGCACTATCTAAAAGATTATATGGATTCCTAAGCATTGCAAATGTCCAGGTCAAATGGGTGTCATTACTAGACATACTATTAACCACTAACAAGTTGGTAACCCTAGAAGAGATTATAAGTAAAAAACTAAAATCAAAAATATTATACCCTAATAAGATCCCTAAACAAGGAAATTTTTACATGATGTCTTATATATTGGATTTGGTTAAGGATACTATGTAAATACCTATGGCCAATAATGGTGGCCATCAACAAAGTGTTTAAGGAATAGGGTCAAAGAAGATTTCTCCTTCATGTTTATTCATAGGTAAATAAATGGCATTAAAATAATAAATAATGATGTATACCCTCATATATATTAATTTTTTTAGGGCACTCCAATGCCCAAACTGTCTGAGAAAATAAGAAGGATACTCACCAATATGGGTGATTACTAGTTTTACCTAGATGTGATTGTCATTTAAGTAGAGGGTACTAAGACTAACCCTTTATTGCTATCTCACCATATTCATAATCACATTATAGAACAAGAGATAGCTTATTATGTTTTTAATAACATTTATTAATAAATCAAACAAAAACACTTATCTTATTACTTCAAAGCACCTTATAGCATTGGGAAACATCAGTATATGACTAGGTCACATTTTATATCATATATCAAACCCATGATAACTTACAATTTACACTTAACACCATTCAGGGAATGGGATCATATGAAAAGGATAAGGGGTTATCTAAAAACCATCTTAGAAAATAAGAAGTTTCTTGTTTCTTATGGTCACCAAACCTATGACCATGATCAGGTTTTATTGAATGCCTCAAATGACTCTTAGGTATGGATAAGGATGAATGATATGAATATATTAATGATATTAGTACATGTTCTTTAATATAATATTGAGGCCACAGAGGAGCAAGATCAAAACTCATGAAGTCAACACCAACCTCCATCTCTACCAAAATGCTCTCAAAAACTAAAGCAACCTCCATCCCTAAAAGCACAAGCCATAAAAGAAATAAGAGATCAGTCTAGAATCCAAAGGGAGTTGAATCCCTAGTAGAGAAAGGAAATTTTGAGGGGGATTCTTGGCACTCAAATTCCTTCTACTTTCACATCCTCATATGATCAAGTCTTCAGGATGGAAACCACCTTGGAGAAGACAACAGTTACCTTATCTAACCAAAATAAGAGTAGTTTTTTTATGACTCATTTTCATCCACTCACCTATGTTATATAATTAAGTCTTCTAAGGTTCTTACAATCAACTTTTTATTCAATTCCAACTCCCCCTCACTCTCCTAAATCTCCTAGGTCTCCTCAGGGAACCCCTATGCTCTCCACACCCTCCACTTGATCACATACCTATCTACCTTCTACCATAGTTATTCTCATAACCCAAATACCATCTCATCCACCCTCCACTCCACCAATATTCAAATACCATAGGAAGCCCAAGGATTCCACTTATCCTTCCCTGGGTATAAAGTTGGAGGAGAGGCCATCTCTTAGTCTCCCTATCATTGAAGAAGCTACTGAGGAAGAGGAGAAAGACATAGAGGATTCCATGAAGCTGGAAGAAGAGGAAGATCCAGAGCAATTAATATTTTTTGTTGACTATACATCAAAATAATAAGATATAGATATAGGGAAAACATAGCGAGATGATGAATTTTAGCTAGAAAAGCCAAAATATTTGAGTCTGAGAACATAGGAAGAAGGAGACACATTGGTTGGGATTATCTTAGAGAAAACTCAAAATATTTTTGAGGTATTTTCTTCCATTATTTCTTTAGAATCTACTATACAAGTCCCAATTGTAAGTCTGACTATAATTATGCATACTATTACATCTTCCACTTCCCTTGTTACTAGTACAGATTCTGACATTATTTTAATAAATACTCCTAAAATGGTCCATTTAGATAATTTGGTTATAGTGTCACTTTTTAATAAGCCACCAACATGAAGAAACAAGGTAACCCAGCTAGAGCTTCCCATACCCCAACCACATGCTTTTCCATAAGGAATTATGACTGTGGAAATAACCCCAAGGTTGACCAAATTCTTGGTTGAGGTGACACCAATAAAAGAAGCCTCTCCATGGAAATTATTGGTCCAAAATATTCCCCAAGTACACATACAAATAATTAATTCAATGGACATATCTCTTCCAATAAACACATCCCTTCTTGTAACCTCTCAGCCCTCTACATCTCTAAAACTTACCCAAGGAGAATATATAGGTGAATTAATAGTTCATAAATGGGTAAGGGAGATGAAAAATGTTCATGATTAAAGGTAGAATCTAGTTATGTTTGAGTTTCCCATAGTTTCTAAAAGGTTTTAAAAATAAAGTGGGACCATACAAAGAGTGAGGAAGATTAAAATGATAAATACATGAATAAATGCAGAGATAGATTTTGAGCAGAGGGAGAATTTATTTCCACTGGTCAAAAGACCCAAGAAGAACCCCAATTACCCTAAGATATACATTAAGGATTTTAATACTCTTGTTGGTTCTACTAGGTCATCACTAAAATAAATAAAGTAAATCATCGAGGAGGCCTTGAAGAGATGGAAACATACAAATATTATATAGGATCCTTATGAGCTAATGGCTAAGGTATAAAAAGTAGCTATAAAGTGGTCTAACATCTTAATCAACATTAGAATATCTAGGGTAGCTATTCAGGCCCATGTAATAGACATGGTTACATTATGGAACATGATGAAGGACAAATAAAGTATATTGAACTTCTTAGTCTAGTGTTCCAAAATAAATGCCTTTGATCAATTGAATTTGATGACCAACATGGATGATTCTTGGTGCCTTAATTATGTGATTTATAGAAGGGATGCCTCCCTAAATTGGCACATATCAATGAATATAATGCTAGGTCTTTTTGTAAATCATGAATCTAAAGCATTACAAATTTTGGTTCATATGTGGGTAACTAGGGTGATCACCTAAACATGGAAGCTTTTGAATTGACCCAATTTTGACAACCTTATCCACTTATCTAAAGAATAATTCGAACAATAAATAAAAGGTTTAGTATATAAAACCAATGAATAATTAATATAGTTGGTAAGTTTTGAAAAATATAGGGTAATAAGAGTTGAAGCCTTTGCAACTTAGTTTGAAAGCTTGGAGGTAGAAAAAGATAGGTTAATGGCTGAAGTTGTTAAGATTTTTAAGCCTTCACTATTGAATATTGAGGTAATATATAAATAATTAGACACAACATATGCATTGGGTGAATAATTGAAGACAAAAGAGGTGGTGTTTGGGTCTATAATGCATACATTTGGCAGTTAGTGCCCTAGATTCATGGAGCCCTCAATCTACATCATAATTACAACTGCAGTGTCTTCATCATCTAATTCAAGTATCATCATGGTGTTTATGTTCTAATTTTATAATAATTTTGCATTTTCATGATAATTATCAAATTTTTACTTTGGTTTCCCATCTATTATTGTACATGCAAAATTTATTTTGGCTAGAAAGTCTATTTTTGACTATTATCATTGTAACATGCATTCTTACATGGGTTTTGAACTTGAATTTATATTTTTAGAATTGTAAAATTAGACAAATATTTAATAGATGAGGCATTCCCAAGCTTAAAAATACATGTAACCTCTTAGTCATAAAGGGAGGATAATTTTGGTCGTTAAGATTAATAGGAAATTCAAAAAAGTTATGCTTGACTTGGTCTTGATGTGCAAATATTTATTCATCTCATATTTTATGTATTACTTGGATATTCCATCATTATAGTATATTAGTGCTTAAAAATTTTATGAGGTTTCTATTTTAAATGTATTCTTTCAATTTTTAGCTATAGCTGATTTTAGAATCTTTTACATGCTTATTGTAATCCTCTTGTAGATGTACAATAATAATTTGGCAATTAGGAAACCTTTGATTTATACATGTTTTATTATACTATGCTTTTTTTCAATTTGACTCTTTAAATATATTCTATTATTTGTCTTCCATAACATCTTTCAACAATTATTGGTTGAGATACCTTATCCTACTTAAGCTCAAATACCAGTCTTGAAAGGCTTTATCCATGGATTCTCTACAGACCTTTTTTTGCCTTATTTTTCCCTCTTTTTACATTTTATTATAATCCTTTCCACCTTAGTTTTAAATTATCACCATTTTTCTCAATACAAGTATATTTAGGTTGACCCATATCTAGTTCATTTGTGGTAAACAATTTGTGCCTCTTAACCACTATTCTACCAACAGGTTATTATAAAACTACATACCCTATAACTCATGCCTTGGAGTGATCTTGTTCACAAATCATAAAACATTAAATTCAACCTCATACTAAACTTTATGGGTGTGTATAAAATCCACATCAATGGTGACCTATCTTATAAGTTAGAAAATATAACCTTATGACTACTACTTTAGTACATCAGACTGATAATAGGGATATTCTTTTGACTAATATCAGAATTAAGCAGAATAAGAAATTTTTTGGTAACTTGAGTGATTTTTGAGTAATATTTTGGTCTAATTTCTAGGTGAGGAATGAATGAGGTTTGATATAATATTTAGGCCAATCATTTTAATATATTTCACTTGCTAATTGGATGACTTTAGGGCATCAGACACTTGCATCGAGCCAAAATAGTAATGTCAATGTTATTATTTGTAAATAACCTTTTGCACACATTTATGAACTATAGAAAATAATGGAATAATAAAATAAACTTTATAAATTAACTCAAAATAATTCAAATATGTTACATTGATCATAGGCCACTTTGAGGGGGAAATATCCTTTGAGAAATCTCAATACAATAATGTTCATAAACTACTTCATATGGAGTCATTTTATTAGAAGTGTGGTATGATGTATTGTACTACCATTCTACAATGGGGAGCCACTTTTCCCATGGATTTTATTATTTTGATGCAAAGAAATGAAGGAATGTTTCAAATCATTTATTAGCAATTTATATTTGGCCATCGATTTAGGGATGATACCCAGAGCTCATCTTCAATTGTGTGCCTATGCATAACAATAGCTCTTTCCAAAAATGGCTAGTGAAAGTTCCATCATGATTAGAGATAATTGAAGAAGGGATTCCATGAAGACAAAAAATCTGATCTAAGAAAACTTGTGTGATTAGAGGTTATATAAAGGTGGCTAAGGGCATAAAAATGACAATATTTAGAGAGGTGATCAACCATAACCAAGATCACTATTTTGTAACCAAAATTAGGGAGCCCCTCAATGAAATGCATAAAAATATCAATCTAAATCCTAGTAGGGATGGGCAAGGGTTTGAGTAACCCAAGAATCACTGTGGTTTCACATTTATTGCATTAGAAGGTATCATATTCGGCCACCATCTATTTAATTTCATCTTTCATCACCTTTTAGAAAAAAATTTGACATACCTGCTCAAATGTTTTGAGGAATCCTGAGTTCCCTATTAATGGAAAAGCATGGATTTCATAAAATACAACCTAATGAAGGTCCATGTTATTGTGAAGTACCAAATGACCCTTGTAATGAAAAGAATCACCATCCCATGAATAATGTGGTACTACAAATGGGTTAATGGTCAATTATTAAATGATTTAGTATAAAGAGGGATCATGTGCATACCCTTGGTGTATAAATTCTAACTTGTTTATAATGGGCATGGATATGGTAGAAATGGAAGTTCAATCCTCAAACATGTGAGAGAGAGCATTTGCCACTACATTATCTTTACCCTTCTTGTAATTTATCTCATAATCATAGCCCATGAGTTTTTTGACCCATTGTTCTAAGAAGTATTTCAAACTCTGGTGACCAGTTTTAATGCAAAACTTATTCCCAAATAAGTATGGCAACTATTTTTATATTACATGCAGAATGGCCATCATTTCTTTTTCATATGTAAACAAAGTCAAATTTCAACTAGAAAGGGATTTGTTAGTGAAATCAATAGGATGACCTTCTTGGAGAAGAACAGTATTGAGGGCATTGCCAAATGCATTACTTTTGATGGTGAAATTTTTGGTGAAGTCTAGCATGGCTAAAATTGGTATGCTATACATGACTTGTTTGAGTGCCATGAACACCTGATTAGCTATAGAATCCCATTTGAATGCATCCTTCTTCAATATAAAATTCAAAGGATCCATGATCTTTCCATAATCCTTGATGAACTTGAGGTAGTATCTTGTAAGGTTGAAGAATCCATGAAAGATATTGAGGGTCATTAGGTGAGGCCAATGTTGTATAGAATTGATTTTATCTAGATTCATGTAGACTTCATCAGCTAAAACAATCTACCCTAGATACTCAACTTATTCTTGACTGAAGAAACACTTGGACTTCTTGGTATATAATTGATTATCTTATAGAATTTTTAATGTCCTATCAAGATGTTGGAGATGTGTCGATGCAGTTTTTATGCACACCAATTCATAACAAGGTAACCTCTAATATTTCAAGATCTCAATAGAGGTAAACTCCACTCTAGGGCACAAGTTGTAGGTATGAATTTTGAAAAACTAGGTGATGGAATAGCAGGCAGATCATGTAGGTTGTTAAAGAGGACTATGCATGAATATATGGTTACTAAAATAAATTCAAAACTAGGTGATTTAGTGGCTAGATGAATACTAATCTAGAGTGGGTATATCTTAGAAATAAACTCAAACATAGAGGGAAGGGTAGATCAAGAAATAAGGACTCGATGACTTTAGTAATTATCTCTCAAGTTTGGGTTCTTTGTGGACTAGTGCTTTCAAAACCAATGTTTGTTGCTCACAGCTGCTACACACACACATACAAACATGGTCAAGTAGTCTAGGATAGTTTTATATAGGAAACTTAGAGGTCTAGTCCAAAGGTCACTCCTTTTAGAGTAGCTATTACACACCCTTACTTAGGAGATTATGACTCAAACAAGGGAGGTATCTGAGATAGTTTTTACACATATACATAAACTATATCATTAAAAACACTTATAAATATGAAAGAGTCAACTTACTTATAAATAATCAATAAATTGTTAATTTTTTAATAGCTTTTGTACATTTAAAAATAGCATATTAATCAAAATATAAATAATTCTATGTACCAATTTCACACTAGTAATTATTCAATTAAACAACCAAAAATATCAAACCTAATTACATGGAATTTTGGAGATAAAATACACCAACAAATGAGTGACAATCAAAAATTGATTTTTGCTTCTGTATTCAATTTTTTTACCCTTGTAAATGAGGGTTACATTTTTTTATATATACTTTGGTAGGGGTCACCTCATCCTCCAAGTACATGTAAAATTATGATTACATGGCATAATTAGAACCTCAGTTCTAACTGTAGTTTCAAAACTATGTATTCATATACTCATGGCTAACTTGAAATTATCAAAAATTAAAGTTTAGCCTTTACAATACAATGCAACATGTGCATTTACAAATAATTTAGGAAAATTTTAAATTAAGCTCTACCATAAGTATATTATGAGTAAAAAATTGATGTCGCTACATTGATATGCACAAAAACTAGCCTTTCAACAAAGGTTGAGTCAATGTTTGCATGAATGCACTAACTTTTATGGGATTCATTATTATTGATGTTGGCACTGAATTGGATGTTACAACCTTAGTCTTTTTCTTTGCCTCTAACTCAAGATAACATTTGTTCCCTACATCATGTTATTGCCTGATAATAACTAAGATAGGTAATGAGGGTTTGTGCACCCTATTCACCTACTATAGGAGTTTTGCATGTTTAGCCTTTGTATTTTGGAAGTTGATCTTAAAATTTTCAAATGTTGTTACCTTATTTCTTTCAAAACTCACTTCAGCTTCAATATCTTCATGTTTCAATCCCTATAGACTTTACTTGAAATTCTCATATGCTACATGAAGGAGTTGATCAAAACTAATTATGTTAATAAGATTGCAAGTACTATCCCTTGCCTTATATAATTTCAATTCATCTAAGATCTGTAAGATAAGATTTTCATGATCTTAATATTTGGACATTACTGCCCCAGTTGTGGTAATCCACTCATTGGTCTCTTGTATTCTAATCATCACTAAATTAAGGGCATTTGATGCCTCTAATGGTTTCATTATGTCCAGATGTCTATATGCCTTATTATTAGTGTAAAGAATCAATAATTTCAACTTATTTTCATCTTACTTTAAATAATTAAATAATGTGTGAGTTATTACAATGTGGGGATCCAATTCTGCCCTCATTGCCTGAATGGCCTCTAGAGCATTGTAACATTTTGATGCAACTTAACGAACTACAATCTCAATTCCGATTAGAATATGGATTGTTTGTTATTTCTCTTTGATTTTCTCTAATTCCTACTCCATTTCTTACCTTGCCATTTTAGTCCCCTCATGTAATGTTATCATAGCATCTTTATGATTTTTTGCAATGGACTTGAAGTCTTCTATGTATGTGGACTGTCCTAGTTATTTATTCTTCCTTTTGGATAAGGCATATACTTATTGTCTTTCTTTGATAATAATCTCCCTCCTAGATTCATCCTCTAATTTCCTCTTCCTAACCCTTTGAATGCTTCTTGAGGGATTATCAAACAAGGAGTTTTTTTATGGTCATTTTATAATTTTATAATTAGGATTTTGAGAATCCTTCAATCTAAGATCAACTACCCATGGTGGGATAACTAGTTGGGATGGGTATTGACTATGTATCCTCAGTTGTAGCCTCTAATGGTTGATCTTTTGTTGATTTTCCTGGGGCTCCTTTGAGGATTGTGTTAGGAAGGGAGGCCCATATACTTTTGAACCAATCCACACCTCCATATTGGGGGTGTGGATGGACTATACATACTTGTTTACCTCTTTTGTATTTCCCTAAGGATATGAGCATTGATGATCACTGTGTATGACCACCGATAGAATTCCACAACCCTGAAATTGCCAAAAAATTGCCCAAACACTACCATTTTTTTCTAAAAATCCCATATGATTTCTTATCCTTACCCACCCCCACTACCCTACCCTCTTCAATTTAAAATTCAACCCACCAAATTCAACTAAAAACACCAAACCCTACCTAAGGCACACAAGCATTAAACCCAACCTAGTAATACTTGATCAAACCATCATCAAACTTGAATGATCTTCTTTGAAATTAGTCCTATCAGATGTGCCAAAACCTATTATGGTATAGACTTGAACCCTTGTGGGAGAGTTATTTAGGCTCTCCCACTCCCATCCATAATTTTATAATAACCTTAAACTATGGGTATCTTTTAGTGATGTTGAACCTCCAGAGAAGGCCAGCTTCCTTTTGGTAGATCACCGAAACTAATGTTTTTGCTTGGAAAAGGGATAGAAAGGGGTATAGGGTATCTAAGAGATATAAAAAGGTGATGCACCAAATTAAATGACACTCAAATAATATTTAAAAAAACATTAATTTAGAATAAGACAATCCTTACTCACATAATCTCATAAACTAGCTAAATTGCATAAGTATTTCTTTAACTAGGCTCACTAAGCAATAGATGAAGCAAAGAAGAATTTCAAAATTTACACCAAGAATCCATTAATGGATAAAAATCATAAGTTTAGACCTAAAAATAACTTTAAAATGCCTTAAAAGATGTAATAAATAAGGATAATGAACATGGAATATACTTCTTCATAAAGCCATCATGCACAAGTTTACTAAACATAGGTCACAGGCAAGAGATGGGTGAAAAATAATCTTATACTTCAAAAGGTAGTTCTTATAAATTTTTAAAAGATTTTTCCTTGTCAAAAATGAGAATCTCTTCTTGTTTAATGTGGGATAAATGGGAGATATAGGAGAAAAGGAGAAGAGAGAGAGGATACGTGAGCAAACAAAAATCAATAAATGAACTGCAACCACCCTCCATGAATTCTCAACCACATTTGGATCAATTAGGAATAATCCTTCCTCAAAAAATTAACCTTCATTAGCCCAAATAGTCTTCAAGTTCCCTCATTAGCTAAGAAACACACTATAAGACAATAATTTGTTGAGGATGATGATGTCATCATTCTCTAAGAGGAAAAGTCTCCAAAGACTTTAAAACTTGTATTGAATGTTCCACCTACACTCTCTAACCACCAAATCTCTCTCCCTTGGACTTCTACACCACCCTCCACTTTCCTTCTATAAGTTTCTTGGGTAAAAGTTGGTTGACATAGCATAAAGTTCTTAATTGACTATGGAGGTCATATTTTATGTTTTCCTTTTGAGGTGTTTTTCTATTTTTAATTTGAATTTGCTCTTCCAACATGCAACTCTTATAGACCCCATTTATGGAGGTCATAATCTTGATCCACCTTGAACCATCTTCCCAAAAAATTGCTCCCATATTTTATTCCTAGAATATGATTGTATACTTTAGTTCTTTATAGGTTACTACTCAGGGTGAGAATGACTACGTGTAATGCCATTATAACATATAGTCTTCTCTTGAAACTCTTGAGCTCATTCATTATAAATTTTCCCCTTTTAAAATTCCTTTGACAAACACAACTATGACCTTAATCCAAACCCTAAACATAGGTCCACTATAGATGAAAACCAAATCGCTTATTAGTTTTCATATAACCATAATCTTAATGAAGATCCATAGTCAAAACCTAAGATAGACTTCATAACCTGACTAAGCAAACCTCTGCATAGAAATGTAGATTGTCCTCAAGTCCTCTTCTGGCTTGAAATAGTGATTGCATGAACAATTCTAGGGATTTTTCATTTATCTAAGGGATTTTGGGGGTTTAACTGAGCTTTACTGATGACATATGAATTTTCAATATTTTCTTTGGTAACCCATGGGTCCACAAAATCTTTTGATCTTATGTCTGCCTTGTGATATCTCCTTGCCACATTGTTTATTTAATTTAAAATATGACCATTGTCACTTTAGATATGTGTCTTCATCTCTTTCCCTCTATAAACTTGATCAAATTCTCTCCGTCAATCTCTTCAGGAGTCTCTTGGCCTTGACTTTCAACATTTGTCATTGATCTTTGATTTGGATTCTAAGATTATGACACTTGACATCCAAGCATGCCTTCCATGGACCTTGATGTTAGTCTCCATTTAGTTTACATGATTAAAATGTATGGTGGCCTTGCCTGCAATCTAGGCTCATTGACCTCTTGACTCGATTCAGACCATCGATCTTTTTCTACATGATTAAATGTATGCCATCGATCTACTTATTCACTATGATTGTGAAACATGACACCATCATGTTTAATCTTAGGATACTCTAACCTATTGACTACATATTTTTCATTAGATATCCATATGCATGATTGAATTCACAACATTTATCTATCTTGACTTATTGACCCCAATATTTAACATAGATCATTGATCAAAATTTATATGTAAGAATACACACCATCAACCTTAATCAAGGGGACATTGACTTATTAACTTTATTGATCACCCATATGCCATTTATTGTTAATTTGATCAAGTGAGGTTTCAACACTTGGTAGTCCTATGATTAATTCTTACCTTGTTTAAGATTTTTTTTAATTCAAACAACTATTTCTTATGGCTTTAATTTGACGTCCCCTGTCACACCCCACACTACTAGATCATATTTGAAGGCTTATATCTTGAGATACGAAACACTCTAAGACAAAAAAATTGTATGGGATATTCATGACACAAAATACATAATTTTCATGTAATACTTAAACTTTTATTCACTTCCTAAGTAACTTATCAAATGTATAAGTTTAAATTGATATGTTCATTCTTACATGACGTGCTAAGATAGTCAAGTTCCTCTAGGTCTGTGCTAGTCATATTTTTTATCCAAAAGGACACTAGGAGGCATTATAACTTTACCAAGACACCTTTGAGCTTCAAAACCATCTTTATTACCTTAATAACCTATAGGGGATGACCTTCACTTGTAGTTTTAGACGTGTTGCTAGACCTATTTCTCAAAATCACAAAAATCACCTTAAATCTTGCTTAAAGTGTTTCAAAAGATTTCAAGTGACATGTGGTAGGGTCATGAGGTTTGTCTTTTCCTTTCACCATTAGATCACTCACTCATCCAAGACTCTACCCAACTTCTCACAACACACCCACGCAAAAGCTATGTATGTAGGCCAATTTTGGGCAATAATGCCTTAATTATTTGATTGCCAAAAGGGATGCATCCCTAAATTTGCATATATAAATGAATAATCTATTGGGTCTTTGGAAAATCATAAAGCTAAAGCATTACAAATTTTGGTTGATATGTGGGTTACTAGGGTGATCACCCAAATAGGGGAGCTAGTGAATCAACCCAATTTTGACAACCTTCTCCACTTAGTTGTGGAAGAATTCAAACAAGAAGTATAATGTGTATAATATAAAACCAATGAGAAAGTACTATAATTGGTAATATTTTCAAAAGATAGGGTAATAAGATCTAAATCCTAGGTAGCTAAGTTTAAAATCTTAGGGGCAGAATAAGATAGGTTAGTGGCTAAATCCATCAAGACTTTTAGGCCCCCACTATTAAATATTGAGGTTATAGATAAATAATTTGACACAACATATACACTAGGTGAAGTTTTAAAGATAAAGGAGGTATTTTTTTGGTTCTATAATGCATATAATTGGTAGTTAGTACCCCAGCTTCATAGAGCCCTCATCTATATCATAGTTGCAACTACATTATCTTAATCATCTATTTCAAGTAGTAGCATGGAATTGATATTATAACTATGGAATAATTATATACTTGCATGATTATTATCAAAGTGGTATTTTTTTTCAACATCTATTATTGTACATGTATAATTTTTTCTTGTAAAGTCTATTTTTGACTATTATCATTATAACATGCATTCTTGCATGGGTTTTGAACTTGAAGTTCTATTTTTGTACTTGTAAAATTATATGAAGCTTTAATAAATGAGGCCTTTTCCATACCAATATTATAAATACATGTAACCTCTCGATCACAAAGGGAGGAGAATTTTGCTATTAATATTAATAAGAAATTCAAAGAAGTTCTATTTGACTTGGTCTTGATGTGTAAATCTTTATTCTTCTCCAATTTTGTGGATTTCTTGGATGTTCCATCATTCTAGTATATTAGTGATTAATATGTGTATGAGGTATCTATTTTAAATACAGTATTTCATTTTGTATCTATTGCTTATTAGAGAATCTTTTGCATGCTTATGATAATCCTCTTGTAGATGTGCAACGATAATCTGGGAATTAAGCAACCTTTGATTTATACATGTTTGAGTATACTATGTTTTTGTTCCCTTTGAATATTTAAATATATTTGATTTTTTGTGTGTCATAACAAATTGTAATAAGTATTAGTTTATAGACCCTATCCTACTTGAGCTCAAATACTAGTTTTGAAAGGCTTTATCCTTGGATTCTCTATAGACCTTCCTTTTTTGCCTTACATTTCCCTCGTTTTATTATTTATTTATAATCCTTTTTCACATTATTTATAAATTATCATCATTCCACTCACTCAAATTATATTTAGGTTCACCCATAGTTAGTTCATCCATGATAAACAATTTATGTTTCTCAACTACTATTCCACCAATAGGTTATTAAAAAATTGAATACCCTAAAACTCGAACCTTGGAGTGATCTTGTTCATTAATCCTAAAATGTTACAATAAATCTCATAATAAAATTTGGGGGT
This sequence comes from Torreya grandis, assembly GCA_037957365.1. Classification (NCBI taxonomy): domain Eukaryota; kingdom Viridiplantae; phylum Streptophyta; class Pinopsida; order Cupressales; family Taxaceae; genus Torreya; species Torreya grandis. The sequence goes on along the minus strand of JARHVA010000932.1, from coordinate 784,360 downwards.
ATGTATAAAACACACATCAATAGAATATTTCAAATTGGTGCTATAAAGAGGGCCTTCATCATTTGCCTTTATCCTAAAAAAAGTAAAATCACTTGAGTTGCACTAGATGTACCTAGATGATTAACAAGGTCAACCTCAGATAGTAACATGTTACAACCACATTTTGAGATCCATAGAAAATTTAGGTCTGATATAGGTATTTCTAGAAGACCCAGGGTAGATTCATCATCTCTAAGATTACAAACTCACCTACCAATATTTTTGATGGCCCATCCCTAGAATCGACCTCTTAATCCTCCACTTCAGCCTAATCCCCCATCTCAAGCCCCAGCTTGGTTGACTGGATTGACTATAAATGTATAAGTATCAGTGCATGATTTTCATATAAACCTAGAATAGTATATTCCCTCTTTTTCTCCCTTGAAAGGAAGGATGGTGGAAGAACATATAATGGCCTTCAAATCTAGCTTAGGGATACTAAATGTAAATCATGAGGATGTGGCTTGCAGATTGATACCTTTCACTTTGCAAGAAGCATCATATGAATGGTTTTTAAATATTATGGAAGGGTCAATCACAACCTATACATAATGTCAAGGTACCTTATTGGCCTAATTTGGCCAAATTATCAATGAAAGTGTTATCAATCAACACTTTTCTAGTATGAGAAGAGAGCCCAACAAGTTAATCTAAGTTTTCAATGCTCAATTTCAAAAGATGTATAGAAGATTAGAGTATGCTTATCAACCTAATAATCCATGAGCCCTAGAAATGTATAAAAATACCCTAGATTCCATAATTTGTGTGTCTCTACATAAGGATATCAATATTGATACCTTACTTATGTTTCACATGGAGGTAATTAATCTAGACAAATAATTGTATCCTCATTTGTAATTGTTTCCTCCACTTAGTCTTAGATATATCTACTCATCTTTTAACCTAACCCCCCAGAATGTTGTGGTACAAAACTAGACCTCAGTCTATAATCAATTGCCATTAACCCATTTTAATCAGAATCAATATTCTAGTTTATTGAAAAATTATGCTTCAACCATTAGGGCCAAAATCAACCTTCTATAATAGTTAGTAATACTTTCACATAGGATAATACTCCCAAATCAAACATGATAAAGATGAATCCATATATAGGCTAGTGAGAAAAATGATTAATAAATTCCTCAACATGTAGAAACATATGGGTAATAAAGATGAATAGAACTCTAATCAGAACAATTAGAATTATAGGTTTCAAAGTTACAATAGGCCTTTCAATAGGTCTGGGGATAATCAAGAAGATTAGGTTCTTTATAATAGGATATTAGAGATTAATATTATGGACATATCTCTTCCAAATTGGTGGCATATCCATAAAACTATGTAACATATGGAACTATATTATCTCAAGTTTTGCATGGATTTCTAAATCATCTAGTAGTAATTCAAAAGGTAGGAAAATTCTATAAGTTATCAAGAGCCATATTCATCAAATTATTCAAGAAAATATAGCATGACTATGGTCTTTAACACTTATGACTTCCCCTTTCTATGGGAAGATGACAATGAAACTAAAGATAACATAGATGAGGTTCATGCTTTATAATACTACTAATAAGTCAGGAACAACTACAACTTGAGAAACAAGTAGCCTATGACTTCTTCAACACCTCTCAATAATAGTGCCACCACTCCTCCTAATCTAAATGCTAAAAATAATATACTGAAACTAAGGTGAGATAATTAGCCTCCACATAAGAGGGATAATCATCCTCCTCCTAATCAAAAGGACTAGTCATAGAGCTTTGACAATCAGGGTAAGGGAAGATACAATATTTTTAAAAACATGACAAAGATTAAATCCAACATCAGTATTCATGAGTTATCTTAGAACACTAAATAGAGAGAGATACTACTCAAGGCCTTGATAGGGAGGACTTCTAACAAATCCAAGTTTTCCCATATAAATATAATGATGTACAAGAATAAACTTGAGGTACTGTAGTTCATAATAATAGTTAAAATGCTCAAAAAATATGTAAACAACTACTTGGTTGATTCTAGGGCATCAGCCAATGTGATGCCTAAATTTTTTTTCTAAAAGTTGGGTTTGACTTGTCATTCCCAAAGTCTATCACTTGTTTTTGTGGACAACATACTAGCCATTTTGGTCCTAAAAACCAAAACTCTCTCTTTCTTTCTCAAAAATGTTTTGATTAGTTAGGTTTTTCAAATATTCAAGCCTTTTCAGCTAAGGAAGTCACAGGTTTAACAGGTGAGCTTTCTTCAAAGAAAGTTCAAAACACTTAAGGCTTTTCCTTAGCATTTTGAGGATGGTTCAACACCCAGGTTCAATCAAAAGACTTAATAGTGGGCTTCAAACAATTAGAATGAACCATTTTGAACCATTGAACCCCACCTCCACAAGGTTCAAAGGTTTAACGGGTTCAAAGGTTCAATCACTTTGGTGGAGTTAAAGAAAAGAAGGATTTGAAGAGTTAATATTGAACTGTTAAACTGTTGAACCTTGAACTTTGAAAGGTTCAAAGGTCAATGAGTTTAACAAGTTCAAAGGACTTAGAGAATAAAAGGATTCAAAGAGTGAAGATTGAACCATTGAACCATTAAACCTTGAACAAAAAAGAGTTCAAAGGTTCAAAGGTTTAAAGGGTTCAAAGAGTTTTAATTTCAAAAGAAAGCTTTGAGTAAATGAAGGAAGTGGAAGATTCCAAAAATAAGTTCAACCAAATGGTTCAGAGAAATGGTTCAATTGAAGAATAAAAAGAGAGCAAACATGGCCCTTTACAAAACATTCAATCGCTGAACCGTTGAACCATTGAACCTTTGAACCAAAAGAGTTTAAGGTTCAAAGAAGTTCAAGTGACTGATGATGTCCCCATAGATGTCAAATTTAGGGTGATGGAATAACCGTTGGTTTTCAAAATACCTGAGAACAAGCTCAGTGACTAGTCCAAAAAGGAGCTGAAGGAGCCAGAAGATAGCCTCGAGAGCTCAGATCACTAGGAAGAGACAAAACATAGCAAGGAAAGAGAGAACCACTATAGTAAATCTAGAAATATATGTAAGAGAGTTATTTCCAGTAGGTGGAATAGTCCACTAGGTGGATATCAAAGAACATAAACATTCAAAGGTGTGACCTATTTTCCTGCATTAAATAAAGGTGAATGGATAGCTTTGTAAGCATCATAAAGAAGACCAAACAACCCATGCTTAGGAGGAGACATTTGAGATGATTCAGAATGCCAAAGTCAAGGTTGATGACCTATTCCATCATGACCCTTTCACAAATATTCAATGCAATCAATTCATCATGGGTCATTTTCATGAAAACAAGCACCCAAGTATTTCTTATGATTATATATATTGTAATCTCTCATTTTGTATAATTGAGATCTCTCTAGTATCAAAATCAAATCTCTACCCAAATTGAAAGGCAATCATGAGACTTTGAGCTCAAACTGTTAATCATATTTTGTTAAATAAATGAGAAAGCAAGTGGCCTTTCAAACTTTGTGTTGAAATAAGCTTTTGTCATCTAGAAAATTGTTCTTATGTCTGTTTCCTAAATACAGTCTTGTCCATTTAATCAAACAAGCAGAACAAGTGGAAATAAATTGGAAGATGTCCTGAAGCTAACTGTGGGAGACTTTGTGCTGCCATAAGTGTTTTCAGCCTGTGTTTTGTGTAAAGGATACTAGAGAGACTTTGAGCTCTCTTTATCCCTTGTAATCCTTCACTCTGTTGCAGTATGCAGTGGAGACTTTGAGCTACATTTCATTCTATGGTGTCCTTTGTCCTAATTAGTGGGAGAAGCAATGAAAGACTTTTTGATTTTATGGGTTTCTTGTGGTTATAGTTACTACCCAGGTAGAATTCATGTTGTTTATTGAACATCATTTCTAAAAAAAGATAAATGCTTTCATTAATTACACCAAAATTATCCTCTATTCTGTGAACATCATCTCTAAAAAAAGAGAGATGGATGGTATGATTTAACCCCTGAGTGTATTTTCAGCTTATATATATACTATAGTTTAATAGGGAACCTCCCCTTGCTGAGAGGAGAGATTTATCTCATTTTGGTTGTGGTCACCATACCCAGTTTGCCACATAAATCTCCTTATGCTATGGTTGATGTAACCATTTTCTCATCAATCAACTGGTGACAAAATATTCACACAAAAAAATTTGGTGACTCCATTGGGAAAGAATGAGCAGTTTGAAGCCTCAAGATTCAAATTGAAGTAGTTTCAGTTCTTTTCCATATCCATTTTATACTTTGTTAGATCCACCGTACACACGAAGCCAGAGAGCTCAAAGTATTGTTGACACTATATTTGAGCTTGTGCAGCAAAATAATTTTGAACTTTCCCCTCCACAAACTCACCTTCAGTGAATTAGGATTTTTCCTCCTACAAATATCAGGTCCCCAATACCAGGCAAAGCTGCTATTTCCTTTGCTATTAAATATTTGTCTATACATATCCCACAGAGATTTATTATCCCTCCTTTCAATAGCCATATCATGGCAGCTCGAGGCCCCTGGGGTAATACTTTTGGTCCCCTCAATCTGACTCACCTCTACATGAGCTACCCCATAGCTCAAGGAAAAAAATTCCCAAGTTCTATGGTGATGGGAAGGTTCATCTTGATGAACATATTACAGCCTTTTGCATAGCCTATGGTGTAATAGGTGTTGAATATGAAGACATTGAAGTCAGACTATTTATGGAGACATTGCAAGGAGCTGCTACAGACTAGTTTTATCATTTACAAGCACAAACAGTGACTGACTAGAACACTGTCAAGGCCAAATTTGAGGCCAAGTTCAAACTTGCAGAAGATGCACATGCCCTATTAGCTTAGATTACACAAATGAAGAAGGAGCCTAATGAACCCATGAGAGACTTCATTTCCAAGTTTGACAAGCTGAGGAACAAGATTCCTACCATTGCTCAGCTGACACCTAAGAATCTCAAATGCTTCTTCATCAACTCTCAGCTTCTTGAAGTGAGTTTCCTATTGAAGCAGGCTAGCCACATAGATTTTGCTACAGCTCAAATTTTGGTGACTGAGGTTGAATATGACCTTATCTTGGTAGGAAAGATATGAAGAGATCCTAATAGAAATAAATATTTTTCATCTTTTGAATATTCTTCTACAAGCACCACTGATCCTATGGTGTAAAAGCCAGCAAATGAATAGCTAGCTCTGAAAAAGCAAATGGCACAAGGGATGTCTACTCCTCCTTATCAGGATATACCAAGGAGGACATTTCCCAACCAATCATATCAAGGCAATGCTACTAGAAATCAAGGGCAACCAAATCACCTTCCTCCCCCACTAGGAAAACTTGCCATTAAAGCAGCACCAGCTAACTCAATAGTTGGTTATCTTGAAATTGAATCTAATTTTTCTTTCCAACGTAAGTTAAACCAAGAAGATGACGCTGATCTCTTTGTAGAAGGCTAAGAAGAATCAGCTAAAAACTCTAGCATTGGTTTCTTGAATTACCAAGATGAACCCAGAAGTAAAGGTGAAGTGTTTGTTGGATCATACGTTGTATTTACCAGGTCCTAAAACTAGTCAGCTCAACAAGCAAATAAAAGGAAAATAGGGGAAGAATCTTAACTAGTAATTTCAATTGTTAAATGAGGAACTTCACTGCCTTTCCAATCAAAGGACTCGATGATCACTAAAAAAATAAGTACCTCAAATATTCCTTCACCTCCTACTTCAAATTTGCAGACCAGTCCCACACCCAACAAAACTTAGATTGATGGACTACCTTCCTCTATTTCTAATTCATTTCAGTCATTTGATATAATTGACCATGCTAAGAAGACCAAAATTCAAATGTCTGAGTTTGAATTCTTGCAATCCAACCTTGAGCAGTTGGATAGGTTAGTTCAATGCATCAAAAATAAAACCATCCCTGTAGGACAATAAATTTTTAAAGTAACTCTTATTCCCCCAAAAAACATACCTACCTAAGAAAATATTGTGATTACTCCTCTAGATGCCCCTAGAAAGATAGAACCATTATATGTCTCCCTGCTGATAAATAGTCATCAGCTGAATAATTACATAATTGATTCTAGCGCATCTGATAATGTCATGCCCACCAAGGTGGTAGACTCTCTTGGTCTCACACTGACTAAGACCTTTGGGAGATGTCTCTCCATGGAAAATAAACAAGTGCCTTTATTGGGACAAATCAAAGATGCTAAATTTGCATTTGTGGCCTTCCCAAATAAGAGAATCAAACTGATAGTCCTGGTGGTCGACGTCCTAGCCTCTTATGACATTCTTCTTGGGCAAAATTTTTTCAAGGATATTGGTGGATAATTGAGCATGAACCTGTCTAAGGTGAAGATTCATTTTAAGGGTGTCATACAAAGGCTACTTCTTGAAAAGGAATCAAAGTACATTGTCACCCAAACGTCAACCCCTGAAGCTCAAATTCTGTTTGAGTCTTTAGGAAGGGGTAATTACTTTCTATCTATTGAAGATGTTCCTATTTCAATAGATAAAAGCTTACTAAGTGAAAATCCCAAAAAATTAGATAAGACATTAGAACAATTGCTAGGGTGTAGTATACATGAAAAATGATCTTCCTTTCTTGATGAAGAGAAATTTGAAAGAAGATCAAATTCTGATGAGGTTTGAATTCTAGAATTTGATGGTAGAAACTCTTCTACTAGTTTTGGAGCTTGAGTTATTTTAATATCTCCTCAAGGAGATATTTTCCTCTATGCATATAATTTGTAGTTTAGTAACACTAACAACACTACTAAATATGAATCGTTGTTGCTTAGTTTAAAGGCTACTCAAGATAAAGGTGTTAAGCTCCTTCATGCCAAAGGAGATGTTGAGCTGGTGGTTTATCAGGTGAGAAACTTGTATCAAACCAAGAATGAAATATTGTGACATTATCACAATATGGTGTGGGAGTGCATTGAAAGCTTTGATGCTTTCAATATTTTTTCCATGCCTGGAGAATTCAACTATCATGCAGATGCATTGGCCGTCTCTATAACTATCTTGGTCCCTCACCAAGATTTCAAAGAAGATAGATACACTATTGAGTTGGTCTTTTGACCAACTGTAACTCATAATGCTAACCATTGGTAGGTTTTCAATAGAGACAACCAAATCATTGCTTTTCTAGAATAAATGGATAGCTTTGAAAGGCTTCATTTTGAAGGCAGTGAATCTCCACCATGGGAATTAGCTCCAAAAACAAATTCAAAAGCTGATGAAGGGTTCTTTCAGCTCAAAGGGAATAAAATTTCCAAAGGATTAGTTTCTCTTGAGAAAATTTTTGACAAGCATGATAGGTTTATCAAGGAACAGCAAATGGATTCAAAATCCTCCAAGAATTTTGATCAAATCAATTTGAGTATAGAAGACAATCCAAAAATGGTCAACATTGGAAATTATTATACTCCTGACAAAAAAATCAAATTTATCACTCTGCTATGCCATTACATTGATGTTTTGGCATATTCATATGATGATTTGAAACCTCTCAAACTTGAAGAAATCTAGCATGAAAATCCTCTCAATATTGGATCACTACCTCACAAGTAGAGGCAAAGGCAGTACAACCCCAGGATATCAAGCATGATTCTTTTTAAAGTACAAAAAATGTTGAATGTAAGGATTATTTTCTCAATCCATCATTCCACCTGGATTATAAACATAGTCCCTATGAGAAAGAAGAATGGAGAAATTTGCCTATGTTGATTATAGAAATCTGAATCAGTCATTTTTAAAGAACAACTATCCCCTGCCCATCATGGACCAGTTGCTACAAATAGTGACTAGTGCTAAGATGTTATTAATTTTAGATGGATTTTTAGGATATAATCAAGTGGAATTTGGTGAAGTATGCCAACATAATACCACCTTCACAATACCTTGGGGCACCTTTGTATATCATAGAATGCCTTTTGGCTTGATCAATGCTGGTGCCAACTTCTAAAGAGCGATGGATCTTGATTTTAGAAATGAAATGGGTAAGTTCGTTATGGTATACCTTGATGATTTTAAAGTCTTTTCTAAGCATCGTTTTGATCATGTGCATCATCTACAACAAGTGTTGGAGTGATGTAGGCAAAATGGTATTTCTCTTAATCTCAAGAAATTAATTTTTGGGGTTACTGAAGGGAAACTTCTCGGTCACACTGTATCCCGAGAAGGCATAAATATTGACCTAGAAAGGGTCAAATCTATTCAAGAGCTTTCTCTTCCTACCAATAAGACTACAGTTCACTCTTTCTTTGGAAAGGTGAACTTTCTACGAAGGTTCATTCCTAAATTCGTAGAGAAGACTCGCCATATTGTCAATATGATGAAGGGCAAAGCCACTTTTAGCTAGACTAAAGAAGGCAAGTCAGCATTTCAAGACATCAAGGAAGCTATCTCCCATGCCCCAATCTTAGTTTTTCCTAATTACACCAAAGACTTCATGATATACATCTATGCTTCTGAACACATGCTTTCAGCCATTTTGGTTCAGCAGAATAAAGAAGGTGTGGAATCTCCCATATCTTTCATGAGTTGTCCTCTCAAATATCATAAGCTAAAGCATTCAAACATGGAGAAGCATGTTTATGCTATGGTAAAGGTAGTAAAGCACTTCCAAATTTTACATCTTGAACACACACATCATTGATCTAGTCCCTGATACAACAGTCAAGTCCATACTAACTCAACAGGAGTTTAGAACCAAAAGGGGGAATCAGATTGCCAAAATATAAGAGTTTGATATTGTTATCAAACCAACAAAGATTGTGTGGGGAAGGGGCCTCTACCAATTAATTGCTAATAATATACCAGAAGAAATAGGGCATGAAGAAATAGAAGTTGCAGACATGCCAACAGTTCTCTTTGTCACCACTACAAATGAGGGGTATTCAAACATTGCTCATTTCCTTACCTATGGTGAGTGTCCTACTCACCTGTCTCGTAAAGAAAAGAGGACTATTAAGTTGAAAGCTACCAACTTTGTCCTATGGGATAATGGTCTGTATAAGAGGAACCTTGATGGGGTATTCCTTCGTTGCATGGATAAAGTGTAGTAGAACAAACTTTTAGAGTCCTTACACAATTTGGCTTGTGGAGGAAATTTTTCTATGCCTATGACTACCCAAAAGATTCTATGAGCTATGTAATATTGGCCTACTCTATTTTGAGATTCATACAGTTGGGTGCGTAGATGTGAGTTGTGTTAATAGTTCATTGGCAAACCCAAGTTGGCTACATTGCCTCTCAAGCCTGTGGTGATAGAAGAGATGTTTCAGCAATGGGGAATTGATTTCATTGGCACTGTAAATCTATCCTCGATTTCTGAACATGATTATGTCCTTACAGCCACATACTACTTTACCAAATGGGTGGAAGCCATTCCAGTCAAGCATGCTACTTTAGAGCTGGTATGTAATTTCCTCAAGGAAAACATTATTTCAAAGTTTGGGGTCCCAACCAAGATTGTAATAGACAATGCAGCCTATTTCTCTTCTCATGAGATCACCCAATTTTACTACTATTATGGGATTATTCTCTCCCACTCTTTAGACTATTATCTACAAGGAAATGGTCAAGCAGAATCAAGCAACAAGAACCTGGTGACCATTATCTGGAAGCTGGTAGATGACAATCAGAGAACCTGCCATAAAACATTGCTTGACACTTTATGGATAGATATAATTACACCCAAGAGGGCAATTGGTATGTCCCCATTCCAAATTTTGTATGGTTTGAATGCAGAGATACCGATCACCCTAGAATTACCAGCATTAAAGTTAGTAAAGGCAGTGGAAGATTCAACTTTTGAAAGTTCCATCGACAAAAGGATCATGTGATTAACTGAACTTAATGAGCAATGAACTATGGTGGTGAACTAAATTTTTATGCATCAAAGTCTGGTAAAAAGACTCTTTGACCAGAAAGTAAGGATCCATGATTTTCAGATTAGAGATCAAGTCTTATTGTGGGACAAGAGGAGAGAACCAAAAGGAATGCATGGAAAATTGGATTCCTTATGGAGAGGCCCATTTGCCATTCATCATTTAAATGGTAAAAATAGTTTCTTACTGAGATATCAAGATAGAATGCCATTTACTTTGCCTCACAGTGGGCAGCATCTGAAGCACTTCAATCCTTGAAGTATCAGATAAGTCTATTTGTATATATGTATAGTCTTTCTTTATTTCATGTTTTTCATTTGTTTTTTTTTTTGGCATCATTTTTTTTTGGCACCTTTATTTTTGGGTAAGTATGACTCTGTATCCCAATGGCATAAATGAAGTCACTGAGATTCTAGTTTCTACTCCCTTTAATTGGTTTTGTTTTCAATCGATGGAAGTTCCCTAACTAGAGCTAGCTATTGTTCCCAAAATCTATCACTTGTTTTTGTGGACAACATACTGGCCATTTTGGTCTTGCAAACCAAAACTCTCTCTTTTCTTTCTCAAAAATGTTTTGATCAGTTAAATTTTTCAAATATTCAAGCCTTTTTAGCTAAGGAAGTCAGAGATTCAACAGGCAAGCTTTTTTCAAAGAAAGTTCAAAACACTTGAGGTTTTTTCTTAGTGTTTTGAGGATGGTTCAATGCCCAAGTTCAATCAAAAGACTTAATAGTGGGCTTCAAACAATTATAATGAACCACTTTGAACCATTGAAATTGAACCCCACCTCTGCAAGGTTCAAAGGTTCAAAGGTTCAATGACTTTGGTGGACTTAAAAAAAAGAAGGATTCAAAGAGTTAAGATTGAACCATTGAACTGTTAAGCCTTGAACTTTGAAAGGTTCAAAGGTTCAATAGGTTCAACAAGTTCAAAGGACTTAGAGAATAAAAGGATTCAAAGAGTGAATATTGAACCATTGAACCATTGAACCTTAGACCAAAAAGAGTTCAAAGGTTTAAAGGTTCAAAGGGTTCAAAGAGTTCAAAGTTTGAAAGGAAGCTTCGAACGAATGAAGGAATTGGAAGATTCCAGAAAAAAGTTCAACCAAATGGTTCAAAGAAATGGTTCAACCAAAGAAGAAAAAGAGAGCGAACGTGGCCCTTTACAAAACATTCAATCACCAAACCGTTGAACAATTAAACCTTTGAACCAAAAGAGTTCAAGGTTCAAGGTGCAAAGAGGTTCAAGTGACCGGTGACATCCCCATGGATGTCAAATTTAGAGTGGTGGAATAATCATTGGTTTTCAAAAGCCCTGAGAACAAGCTTAGTGACTAGCCCAAAAAGGAGCTGAAGGAGCCAAAAGAAAGTGAGAAGATAGCCTCAAGAGCTCAGATCCCGAAGAGGAACAAAATGTGGTAAGGAAAGAGAAAACAACTTTAGGAAATCCAAAAATATCTGTAGGAGAGTTATTTCCAGTAGGTTGAATAGTCCAATAGGTGGATATCGTAGAACATAAACATTCAAAGGTGCGGCCTATTTTTTTACATTAAGTAAAGGTGAATGGACAGTCGTGTAAGCGTCATAAAGAAGACTAGACAACCCATGCATAGGAGGAGACATTTGAGATGATTTATAATTCCAAAGTCAAGGCCAATGACATGTTCTAGCATGGCCTTTTCATAGATATTTAATGCATTAAATTTAGCATGGGCTATTTTCATGAAAACAAGTGCTCAAGTCTTTCTTGTGATGATATATATTTTAATCTCTCATTTTGAATAAGTGAGATCTCTCTGTTATCAGAAGTGAAGCTCTACCCAAATTGAAAGGCAATCCTAAGACTTTGAGCTTAGACTATTAATCATATTTTGTTAAATGAATGAGAAAGTAAGTTGCCTTTCAAACTTTGTGTTGGAATAAGCTTGTGTCATCTAGGAAATTATTCATATGTTTGTTTCCTAAATACAGTCTTGTCCAAATAATCAAACAAATAGAATAAGTGGAAATAAGCTGGAAGATGTCTTAAAGCTGACTGTGGGAGACTTTGTGCTATCATAAGTGTCTTCAACCTATGTTTTGTGTAAAGGATACTAGAGAGACTTTGAGCTCTCTTTATCCTTCGTAATCTTTCACTCTGTTGCAGTATGAGGTGGATACTTTGAGCTACACTTCATTCTAAAGTGTCCTTTATCCTAATCAATGGGAGAAGCAATGAAATACTTTATGCTTTCATGGGTTTCTTGTGGTTACAATTAATATGCAGGTAGAATTCCTATTGTCTACTGAACATCATTTCTAAAAGAAGAGAAATGCTTTCAGTAATTACACCAGAATTCTGCTCTATTCTATGAACATCATCTCTAAAAAAAGAGAGATGGATGGTATGATTTCACCCCTGAGTATATTTTTATCTTTTATAATATATATATATATATACTATAGTTTAATAGGGAACCTCCCCTTGCTGAGAGGAGAGATTTATCTCATTCTAGCTATGGTCACCACACCTATTTTGCCACATAAATCTCCTTATGTTGTGGTTGACGTAACCATTTTTCCATCAGTCAGCTAGTGACAAAATATTCACCCAACATGACTCTTGATAAGTCAACAAGAGTGGTATTATATTTGGATAAATCCTCAATCCCATGTGTTAGATAATTTAAAAACATGCACATATTATTGGCATTAGAGCCACATTTACAAAAAAATATTGATATCTTAGTCATTGATATCATATAGTCATACAAGCTATTATTAAATTAAGACTAGTCCAAAATTTTAAATAGGTACATGGCCACAAATTTTCCCACATGTGGCTACCTTGGAAGGGGTTACCAGACCAAATCAGCATAGAAAGAGGCCAAACTGAAGCACTTGATCACTAAGTAAAAAATTAAGAAAGATCAGATTAACTTTATATTGATGCACACAGGTGTCTACACATTCACCACCAAAAAAAAATTACATGAATAATAATTTGAAGGCCCTTCTCAATTTTGGACTTTACACTTCGATGGAGCTCGTTCAAATCAAGGTTCTAGCATAGGCTTGGCCTAGACAGACCTAAAAGGTAAGTAGTACCTCAATTATTATAGGATGCAATTCCCTTGTATCAATGACTAAGCCAACTTTGAATTCTTGATCTTAGACTTATAATTAATATTAAATTAGAATGCCAAACAAGTACTAGTGTTTGGTGACTCAAAGCTAGTTATAAAATAGATCAAAAATAAGTACCATTGCAAGCTTGTGTACTTAAATAAATACAATCAATGATCTTGGGAATTGATTGAATCCTTTGAATAATTCAACATCAAGGCCATCCCAAGATATAATAATTAGATAATTAATTCATTAGCAACCTCCTTCATCAATCTGGTACCACTTCAGGAGTCAAAAATGTAGAATTTTTTTAGTGGAGTTGGTCCCATGCCCTTTTATCCCTTATAATGTGGACAATGTATGGGTGTTTGATAATGATCAATAAATTATATAGTTCCTAAATAATTTAATAACTTTTGAAGCCTATATAATAGATGAAGTAAATATTTAGCTTATACAAACTAAAGATATGGGCAACGAAGGTGTTATATAGCTAAAAGAAAACCAAATTCCCTTGGGAATGGTTTCCTTGAAATGAGATTTTGATGTCAACTTGTATGCTTATAAGTAAAATAGCTAAAAGAAACTAAATTCAACATCACCAAGGAAAAATTAGGGACTAACCAGGCTCCCCAACTAGTAAATATAGGTTTAAGTTATAATGAAAGTGAAAAATAAAAGATGAAGGGTTACTTATAGATTACAATGATGTCATTACTTGGACATATGATTACTTAAAGATATTTTATCCTAAGGTCATTACCCAAACCATCAATTTAAAACCAAAACACAATCCATTTAAGTAGAGGAAAAGACTAGTAAATCTGATCCTGGAACCTTTTATAAAGACTAAGGTAAAGAAGCTCTTTAATTCTAAGACTCTTTTCCCAATTAGGCATTTGACCTAGGTATCTCATCTAGTACTAGTGAGAAAAAATAATGGATATATTAGGCTATGTGTGGATTTCAAGAATTCAAATAGAGCCTAAAAAGGGACAATTATCCCCTACTATCTCTAGATGAGCTAATACATATGGTAAGTGACTCAAAGATGATGTCCTTCTGAGATGGATTCTCGAGCTACAAAAAAGTATTAGTTAAAGTAGAAGACAAGATGAATAATGATTTCACCACTAAATGGGGGACATTTATGTATAAAAGGATATCATTTGGCCTAATCAACATAGGGGGCACTTTCCAAAGAGTGATGGATTTTGCCTTTCAGGGAATGGTATGGAAGTATATCATCATCTGCATGGATGATCTTACAATATTTTCCAAGAATAGGAATGACCATTTAAGCCATCTACAAAAATTCCTATATAGGTACAAGAGGTATGGAGTTTCTATGAACCCCAATAAATGCATTTCTAGGGTGACTAAAGGGAAATTATTAGGCCATATTATCAACAAATAAGGGATATCCATCAGCCTAAATTGTATCTAGGCCATCTCCAAATTAATCATGCCTAACAGTAAGAAAGAGCTAAAGTCTTTCTTTGGAAAGATCAACTTTGTGAGAAAGTTTGTTTCTAGTTTTGTAGAAATCATCAAACCATTAAATGTCATGCTAAAGCAAGATGCCAAGATTGACTGGATGATAGAAGCCAAGAAATCATTCTAGGATATTAAAATGGAAATTACTTAACCCCTTGTCCTAATCAGCCTAGATTTTAGTAAATATTTTTATCTTTATTCATTTGATTTAAAACATACTATTATTGCAGTATTGACACAAAGGGTAGAAGACAATGATTACCTCATTGCCTTCATGAGTACCAACTTGAAGGATGCTTAACTAAAGTGATCTATGATAGATAATTAGATATATTCATTGATCAAGGCCGTTAAAAAATTTACACATTATGTTTTGTGAAATAAGACATATGCCATTGTCCCCGACCCAGTCATCAAACTCACGCTTAGCTAGAATGAGCTAGGAAAAAGGAGAGGGGAATGGATGGCTAAAATTTAGGAGTTTGACCTTGAAATTAGACCATATAAAATTCTAAGATGTTAGGGTCTCATTCAAATAATGACTCAAAATTACCATACATCCAAATTGAATAATAAAATGAAGCCTTAGTATCAGGAAGAGAACAGGATTCACATATCATTCATTACTTGATTATAAGAACATGCCCTCCAATTTTGAGCATAGAGAAAAAGTGAGCCCTTAGGCTCAAATAAACTCACTTCATGATCAATAAAAATGGCCTTTATATAAATAACTATGAAGTCATCTATCTAAGGTACATTTCAAAACAAAAATCTAAGGACATCCTAGACAATCTAAATCAGAAGGTTGGACATGGGCACCCCTCAGGAAATACTATAGCCAATAAGATTATAAAGATGGGCTACTAATAGAATAAAATATTTAAGGATACTCATAACCACACCATAATCTACCAGGAGTTTTGAGTGTTTACAAAGAGAGAAGTGAATGTTTCCATGTCTTTACATCTAGTCATTGAAAAATGCCCTTTTGCCCAATAGGGCCTAGACTTTGTTGGGGTAATAAATCCAAGTTATTAAGTAGGACACAAGTTCATCCTCATGGTTACTAATTATTTTACCATGTGGACATAATCTATTACTACCAAAAATTCATGAGCCATAGATGTCATTAATTTCTTAGAGGGAAATATAGTCACTTGATTTGGCACACCCATTTCATTATCTACAATAATGGTCCAACATTCTAATCTATTAAATTCATAAAATTTACCTACCAAAATTAGATCACCCTCAATTTATATTAAAATCATTACCCATAATGAAATTGCATAGCTAAGTTGACCAATAAGAACCTGATGGATGCCATAAATAAATTTTCCCAAAATAAACTAAGAGAATGGCACCTCTTATTAAAATATGCACTATGGGCAGATCAAACCAGACAAAAGTAAGCTCTCAAGGCTTCACCTTTTTTTATAGTGTATGTATGAAAACCAATCTTCCCCATCACTCTCAAGCTACTGACTTACTAATTCGTGCAATAGTGTATGGGTGAAGATGAGAGAATAACTTCTAGACTACTTGAGATAGTCTAATTAGAAGATAAAAGAACTAAAGCACTACATATCTTCAACAAACATTAGGATTTTTTCAAACATTAGTTTTAAAAAATATTCAATATCAAGGATTTTAGGCTTTTAGGCTTTTATACCTAGTGCTACTTTGGGATAAACCACCCAAAAATAAAGGGCAGCATGACAAGTTCACTTCATTATGGATTGGACCATATTAGGTATCTAAAATATTAAGAAATAATGACTTTAGATTAAAATACCTCCAAGGTAATGACCTTACCTTTCCAATCAATGGATAGTTTTTGAATCATTACTTCATGGCTATTCCAACTAGGAATGCATTAGAGTGAACTATGAATGGAGATTTAAAGGAGTAGATTATATTTCCTAATTTATAGATTATATTTCCTACTTTATATATTAGACTTCATTGATTTATAGATTAAATTTCTTTCTTTATGCACGTGTTTTTCTTTTAAGTAGTCTTGTTGATTTTTATAGCCTAGTTTCATGCTTTCTAGTTTAGTTTCTTAAGTTGCAAAACTATCTCAAAGAATTTCTTGAATTGAATCTAATAAAATGCCAAAAGTAAAGGGGTTGATAATTAAAGGGAGCAAAAATAGATACTCATGGAAATTTATTTTGGAAAGTACTATAAATACTATATTTAAGGTATGTATTATGACTAAATTCTAGTTTTATTTAGACTAAATAGATATGCTCAGCTTTTGGCACTTGCTCTGATATACTCATGAAAATTAATGAAAAGCTTCCCATTTCCAAAGATACATTATACTCTCATATGTTAAAACTTTGGTATAAACTGATAAACTTTGGTAGAAGATGATATATATTGATAGGAACATGTTGATAAATAAGATTTTCATTAATCTAGAAAAAATTGGTTCCTAACCTTCCTCTATCTCTAAAAAAAGAAAAAAAATGGGAAATTTGATAGAGGATATGTGATTCAAGTAAACTCTACTAGGGCTATGGATGCCTAGTTGGGAATAGATCAAGGCTTCGAGTGGAACTAGATGTATATTTTTGAGGGCTATGAAATCCTATCCAGTAGTAGAGCAATGCCTAGGCTTTATTTTCATTGTTTGTAAAGTTAAAGTCAAGGTGAAACCTATAATGTTTATTCATGCCTTTGTCAAAATATTTATGCCTAAGGGAAATTAATTTCACAAGATAACACACTCATCCGAGGATTTGGAAGGTTAGTATGTTGCATTAGTAAGTAAGAGTTTTATTCTATAAGTTGGATTTTCTTATTTTATCTTTATTAAAATTGAAGTTCTGTCATAATATGTTTATGAAATTTTGGGTTCTCAAAATACTTAGGATTATTTTCTCCTGTGATTTTCCATTTATTTTTCCCTAACACACACACATGCATTTTTAAAAACCCCCTACT
This sequence comes from Torreya grandis, assembly GCA_037957365.1. Classification (NCBI taxonomy): domain Eukaryota; kingdom Viridiplantae; phylum Streptophyta; class Pinopsida; order Cupressales; family Taxaceae; genus Torreya; species Torreya grandis. Next base: position 766,866 of record JARHVA010000932.1, on the reverse strand, counting down.
TAGGAGACTATGAACCTAAAGATATATGATTAAAGTATCATGCATTTTTCATAAGGTTATTGATGCCAAAATCTAATATTTCCTAAGTAAAATTCATAACAATCTAAGCTTAAATTGGTATCCTAAGTCATATCAAACCATGGATTGTCAATATGCTTTACTTTAATATGATTTAAATAATAATTGATCAAATTTTTCTTGTCTTAGTATTTCTATGTTTATCATAGGATTACTAGCCTAAGATCATCAATTTCCTCCAATCATGCCCATAACAAATATATCATGTAATTATTACATGTGTCACTCTCACATCATTTAGAATTTTTAATGTTTACAAAATATTAATTCTTTCAAGCCTTCTGAGTCTCTCAAGATTTTCAAACAGGCCATATGGCATATTTATTCTAAACCATAACTATGGGAACTTCACGTGTTTATCAAAAAACTTAATAGTTTCACAACCCCATAAGCCTCTGTGCTTTTGAGTTTCTAAGTCTCTAGACTTAAGATATCACTCCACATGTCTTGATAACATTAACTCACCATTTTGGGAAGGTTAAATGGTTCTTCACTCTAAAGACTAATGTATTGAGGTCTCAATATTCTAGGGTTCCAAGTGGGTGACACATGGTATACTTGCATTAATATTCATAGTCAGTAAGTTAAATAGTTTTTTGGTTGCCAGTCTAATGCTTTGATCTCCCAAGTCTCTATGATTTTGAAATCAATCCATGTGTCTTGATCATATTGACCCATGGCCATGGAATGTTTTTCACCTAAAGGAATACCCATTTAATGCCCTAAGATTCCTTGCTTCCATTATTTTGAGATCTTTCCATGTGGCTCAATCAAGTTAACTTACCGATATAGGAACTCTTAAACATAACTAAAAAATTCTAAGTGTTGGATTAATAAAAGCATGACAAATGGCACTATCTAGGTAAATTAAACCCAAACCATAATAAATAATGTTTGATAGCATGTAAATTAATCAAGTTAATGAATGGTTGGCATTTGTCTTAAAGTGATGACTAGAAATGAAAGATTTCTAAAAGACTACCACTTAGAAAATAAGGGGCACCTACCAAAGGTAACTAGCATATTTATATCAAAATATGTAGTAAAGGTGAGATTTTATTATAGGCATTCAAGGTGCATGAATACAATCAATACACAATCATATGAATGATATATACAAAATCTAGGAGCATTAGATTCACTTTGATATTACTTTAACCATTAAGTGATTATTTTCTCAAACTTTCTAAATGTCCAGTGAGCCCTAGTTTTATTATAATCATAGAGCACTGAATGAACTAGTCATGAACTTCACAGGAGTTGTAGTGAATACACAATATCAATGGATTCATCATCAAAACAAGGTAAGACCTTAGTCCCATACCTATTCTCATTTACAAGATCAAAAAAATATAGTGATATGATTTTTTAGAAGAGCGCTTTGAATTTCAAGTTCCCTCAACACTCGACAATCTAGGAGGAGGTCAAGTCAATTCAATACTAATCTATAGAGTATGAACTCTCCACTTAACTTAAATAGTACATATATGATTTTCTCCTAATCAAGGAATAGGACCTCCACTAGGCTATGACCAAACCATAGGTAATGCCATGCATTGACATCCTAAAGGTTCTATTCATAAATAGATCCATTGTATGTGATATTGTACATATGATGAAGTTCCATACTACCTATGCTTACATCTCAGGGAGTGATTTTTAAATTTATAATAGGCTTCCTCTCCCTTAAATTACTTATAATCAAGTCTCATTGAATGTGTGGCTAAAGCACAATATCATAAATAGGAAACTAAAGTAGTGGCTAGAAAAGGGCCAAAGATTAAATCCAAAGGGTGAAATATTCACCAATTGAATTATATATCTCAAAACTAGAATTTCAATTACAATGCAAATATTGAGAAGATTATATGGATTCATGAGCATTACATATGTCCAAGTCAAATGGGTGTCATTACTAGAAATACTATTAACCACTAACAAGTTGGTAACCCTAGAAGAGATTATAAGTAAAAAACTAAAATCACAAATATTCTACCCTAATAAGATGCCTAAACATGGTAATTTTTACATGATGTATTATGTATTGGATGTGGTTAAGGATACTATGTAAATACCTATGGCCAATAATGGTGGCCATCAACAAAGTGTTTAAGGAATAGGTTCAAATAAAATTTCTCCTTTATGTTTATTCACATGTAAATAAATGACATTAAAATAATAAATAATGAGGTATACCTTCATATATATATATATATATATATATATAAATTTTTGTAGGGCACTCCAATGCCCTAACTATTTGAGAAAATAATAAGGATACTCACCAATATGGGTGGTTACTAGTTTTACCTAGATGTGATTGTCATTCAAGTAGAGGGTACTAAGACTACCCCTTTATTGCTATCTCACCATATTCATAATCACATTACAGAACAAGAGATAGCTTATTATGTTTTTAATAACATTGATGAATAAATCAGAAAAAAAACACTTGTCTTATTACTTCAAAGTACCTTATAGCATTGGGAAACATCAGTATATGACTAGGTCACATTTTATATCATATATCAAACCCATGATAACTTACAATTTGCACTTAACACCATTCAGGGAATGGGATCATAGGAAAAGGATAAGGGGTTATCTAAAAACCATCTTAGAAAAGAATTTTCTTGTTTCTTATGGTCACCAAACCTATGACCATGATCAGGTTTTATTGAATGCCTCAAATGACTCTTAGGTATGGATAAGGATGAATGATAAGAATATATTAATGATATTAGCACATGCTCTTTAATATAATCCTGAGGCCACAGAGGAGTAAGATCAAAACTCATGAATTTAACACTAGCCTCCATCTCCACCAAAATGATCTCAAAAACTAAACCAATCTCCATCCCTAAAAGCACAAGCCATAAAAGAAAGAAGAGATCAGTCTAGAATCCAAAGGGAGTTGAATCCCTAGCTAAGAACAAAAATTTTGAGGGGGATTCTTGGCCTTAAAATTCCTTCTACTTTCACATCCTCATATGATCAAGTCTTAGGGATGGAAACCACCTTGTAAAAGATAATAGTTACCTTGTCTAACCAAAAGAATCTACTATACAAGTTCCAATTGTAAGTCTGACTATAATTATGCCTATTATTACATCTTCCACTTCCTTTGTTACTAGTATAGATTCTGACATTATTTTAGTAAAGACTCATAAAATGGTCCAATTTTGAGAATTTGGTTATAGTGTCCCTTTTTAATAAGCCACTAGCATGAAGAAATAAGGTAACCTAACTAGAGCTTCCCATACCCCAACCACACGCTTTTCCATAAGGAATTATGACTTTGTAAATAACCCCAGGGTTGACCAAATTCTTGGTTGAGGTGACACCAATAAAATAAGCCTCTCCATGGAAATTAGTGGTCCAAAATATTCCCCAAGTACACATACAAATAAGTACTTCAATGAAGGACATATCTCTTCCAATAAACACATCCCTTCTTGTAACCTCTCGGCCCTCTACATCTTTAGAACTTACCCAAGGAGAATATATATGTGGATTAAAAGTTCCTAAATGTGTAAGGGAGATGCAAAATGTTCATGATTAAAGGTAAAATCTAGTTATGTTTGATCTTCCCATAGTTTATAAAAGGTTTAAATTTATAAAGTGGGACCATACAAAGAGTGAGGAAGATTAAAATGATAAATACATGAATAAAGGCAGAGATAAAGTTTGAGCATAGGGAGAATTTATTTCCACTAGTAAAAATACCCAAGAATAACCCCAATTAACCTAAGATCTACATTAATGATTTTAATACTCTTGTTGGTTCTACTATATCATCACTAAAATAAATAAACCAAATCATCAAGGAGGCCTTGAAGAGATGGAAACATACAAATATTATATAGGATCCTTATGAGCTAATGGCTAAGGTACAGAGTGTAGCTATAAAGTGGTATAATATCTTAATCAACATTAGAATATCTAGGGTAGTTATTCAGGCCCATGTAATAGACATGGTTACATTATGGAACATGATGAAGGACAAATAAAGTATATTGAACCTCTTAGTCTAGTGTTCCAAAATAAATGCCTTTGATCAATTGAATTTGATGACCAACATGGATGCTTCTAGGTACCTTAATTATTTGATTTCTACAAGGGATGCCTCCCTAAATTGGCACATATCAATGAAGATAATTATAGGTCTTTTTGTAAATCATGAAGCTGAAGCATTACAAATTTTGGTTCATATGTGGGTAACTAGGGTGATTACCCAGACATGAGAGCTTTTGAATTGACCCAATTTTTACAACCTTATCCACTGATCTAAGGAATAATTCAAACAATAAATATAATTTGTAGTATATAAAACCAATGAATAATTAATATAGTTGGTAAGTTTTGAAAAATATAGGGTAATAAGAGTTGAACCCTTTGCAACTTAGTTTGAAAGCTTGGAGGTAGAACAAGATAGGTTAATGGCTGAAGTTGTTAAGATTTTTAATCCTTCACTATTGAATATTGAGGTAATATATAAATAATTAGACACAACATATGCATTAGGTGAAGCATTGAAGATAAAAGAGGTGGTTTCTGGGTCTACAATGCATACATCTGGTAGTTAATGCCCTAGATTCATGGAGCCCTCAATCTACGTCATAATTACAACTGCAGTGTCTTCATCATCTAATTCATGTATCATCATGGTTTTGATGTTCTAATTTTATAATAACTATGTATTTTCATGATTCTTATCAAATTGGTACTTTGGTTCCCCATCTATTATTGTACATGCATAATTTATTTTGGCTAGAAAGTCTATTTTTGACTATTATCGTTGTAATATGCATTCTTACATGGGTTTTGAACTTGAATTTATATTATAAGAATTGTAAAATTATACAAATATAAAATAGATGAGGCATTCCCCATCCCAAACTTAAAAATACATGTAACCTCTCAGTCATAAAGGGAGGATAATTTTGGTCGTTAAGATTAATAGGAAATTCATAAAAGTTATGCTTGACTTGGTCTTGATGTGCAAATATTTATTCATCTCATATTTTATGTATTACTTAGATATTCCATCATTATAGTATATTAGTGCTTAAAATTTTTATGAGGTTTATATTTTAAATGTAGTCTTTCAATTTTTAGCTATAGCTGATTTTAGAATCTTTTGCATGCTTATTGTAATCCTCTTGTAGATGTACAATAATAATTTGGCAATTAGGAAACCTTTAATTCATACATGTTTGAGTATACTATGTTTTTCTTCCATTTGACTCTTTAAATATATTTTATTGTTTGTCTTCCATAACATCTTTCAATAATTATTGGTTTAGATATCTTATCCTACTTAAGCTCAAATAATAGTCTTGAAAGGCTTTATCCATGGATTCTCTACAGACCTTTTTTTGCCTTATTTTTCCCTCTTTTTAAATTTTATTTTATAATCCTTTCCACCTTATTTATAAATTATCATCATTTTTCTCAATACAATTATATTTAGGTTGACCCATATCTAATTCATTTGTGGTAAACAATTTGTGCCTCTTAACCACTATTCTACCAATAGGTTATTATAAAACTAAATACCCTGCAACTCATGCCTTAGAGTGATCTTGTTCACCAAACCTAAAATATTAAATTCAACCTCATAATAAACTTTATGGGTGTGTATAAAATCCACATCAATGGTGACCTATCTTATAAATTGGAAAATATAACCTTATGACTACTACTTTAGTACATCGAACTGATAATTGGGCTACTCTTTTGACTGATATCAGAATTAGGCATAATAAGAAATTTTTTGGTAACTTGAGTGATTCTTGAGTGATATTTTGGTCTAATTTCTAGGTGAGGAATGAATGAGGGTTGATATTATATTTAGGCCAATCATTTTAATATGTTTCACTTGATAATTGGATGACTTTAGGGCATCAGACACTTGCGTCGGGCCAGGATAGTAATGTCAATGCTATTATTTGTGAAGAACCTTATGCACAAATTTATGAACTATATAAAATAATGGAATAATAAAATAAACTTTATAAATTAACTCAAAATAATTTAAATATGTTCTATTGATTGTAGGCCACTTCGAGGGGGAAATATCCTTTGAGAAAACTCAATACAATAATGTTCATGAATGCCTTCATTAGGCCTTAATACTTCCTTAAATACTAATTATATTATAGTAACTAATACTTCCCATGTATGTGGGATAATTTAAATATGCTGCTTAATTAAATACTAATTCTATTCTATCAACTAATACTTCCCATGTATGTCAGATAATTCGTATATACTAAAGGGATGACTTACAAGGCATATGCATCCATAGTTACTAATACACTAATAATGCAAAGAGAAGGGTAGGATACAGATTCCTAGCATCAAATCCCACTTAGAAAAATCTTTTTCCTCAAAGTATCAAATGTGGAAATCATTGCTAAATTTAGAATAATGTTTCTCATGTGATATTTTTAGGTTACATGTTGTGCCATTATATTAAGACTTATGTGATGGAGTAGGAGTGAATTTGGTGGGTACACTTATCTAGGATAGTTTTTGATTTGATAAGGATGGATTCTTCATTATCAAGTTTGGGTAAAACTATCTACACTCTAATGGCAGGTCCAATAACTTTATTCAAACAAGAGACATGCAAGACTAGCTAAATTTGAGAGGAAGGTGGAAGCTCCAACTTGTAATCAATAGACCCAATCTATTGGAAAACCTTATATGGCCCATAAAACTTAGGGGAAAGTTAATTATGCCCTTTTAGTTTCAAGAATGATTTCTTGTATGATTACAAATGAATAAAAACCATATCACTAGGTTGAAAGGTGTGCTTGGAGTGGTCCTAATATGCTTGCTACTTCATTTGGTTTTATGTTAGATGGAGATTATCCCATAGTATGTTGAAAATATGATCCTAATGGCAAAGAGTAGTGTCAATTATTTAAACTGGGGAACTACCATGTTTATATGAGAGCAGTGTTAGGGGTGCTTGACCATAAACTACTTCATATGGAGTCATTTTATTAGAAGTGTGGTATGATGTATTGTACCACCATTCTACATGAGGGAGCCACTTTTCCCATAGATGTTATTGTTTTGATGCAATTCAATGAAGGAATGTTTCAAATCATTTATTGACAATTTATAATTGGCCATTAGTTTAGGGATGATACCCAGAGCTCATCTTCAATTGTGTGCCTATGCATCATAATAGCTCTTTCCAAAAATGGCTAGTGAAAGTTCAATCATGATCAGAGATAATTGAAGAAGGGATTCCATGAAAACAAAAAATATGATCTAAGAAAACTTGTGTGATTAGAGGTTATATAAAGGTGGCTAAGGGCATAAAAATGACAATATTTAGAGAGGTGATCAACCACAACCAAGATCACTATTTTGCAACCAGAATTAGGAAGCCCCTCAATGAAATGCATAGAAATATCAGTCTAAATCCTATTAGGGATGGGCAATGGTTTGAGTAACCCAAGAATCACTATGGTTTCACATTTATTGCATTAGAAGGTATCATATTCGGCCACCATCTATTTAATTTCACCTTTCATCCCCTTTTAGAAGAAAAATTGACATGCTTGCTCAAATGTTTTGAAAAATCTTGAGTGCCCTACTAATGGAAAATCATGGCTTTCATAGAATACAACCTAATGAAGGTCCATGTTATTGGGAAGTACCAAATGACCCTTGTAATGCAAATAATCACCATCCCATGAATAATGTGGTACTACAGAGGGATTAATGGTCAATTATTGAATGAGTTAGTGTAAAGAGGGATCATGTGCATACCCTTGGTGTACAGATTCTAACTAGTTTTGAGTGGGCATGGAGATGGTGGAAATGGAAGTTCGGTCCTCAAACATGTGAGAGAGAGCATCTGCCACTACATTATCTTTGCCCTTCTTTTAATTGATCTCATAATCATAGCCCATGAGTTTTTTGACCCATTTCTATCATGTTGAGGATGAGACCCATTATTCTAAGAAGTATTTCAAACTCTGGTGATCATTTTTAATGCAAAATTGATTCCCAAGTAAGTATGGTAAACATTTTTATACTACATGTAGAATGGCCACCATTTCTTTTTCATATGTAGACAAAGTCAAATTTCATCTAGAAAGGGATTTGTTAGTGAAATCAATAGGATGACCTTCTTGGAGAAGAACAGTATTGAGGGCATTGCCAAATGCATTACTTTTGATGGTGAAAGTTTTGGTGAAGTCTAGCATGGCTAAAACTACTATGTTACACATGACTTGTTTGAGTGCCATGAACACCTGATTAGCTATAGAATCCCATGTGAATGCATCCTTCTTCAATATAAAATTCAAAGGAGGCATGATATTTCCATAATCCCTGATGAAATTAAGGTAGTATCTTGTAAGGTTGAAGAAGCCATGAAAGATCTTGAAGGTCATTGGGTGAGGCCAATGTTGTATGGTATTGATTTTATCTAGATTAATGTAGACTCCATCAGTTGAAATAATCTACCCTAGATACTCAACTTATTATTTATTGAAGAAACACTTGGACTTCTTGGCACATAATTTATTATCTTTAAAAAGTTTTAATTTCCTATCAAGATGTTGGAGATGTCTCGATTCAGTTTTTATGCACACCAATTCATAACAAGGTAACCTCTAATATTTCAAGATCTCAATAGAGGTAAACTCCACTCTAGGGAACAAGTTGTAGGTATGCATTTTGAATAACTAGGTGATGGAATAGTAGGCAGAGCATGTAGGTTGTTAACTAGGACTATGCATGAATAGATGGTTACTAAAATAAATTCAAAACTAGGTGAGTTAGTGGCTAGATGAATACTAATCTAGAGTGGGTATATCTCAAAAATAAACTCAAAAATAGAGGGAAGGGTAGATTAGGAAAGAAGGACTCTATGACTTTAGTAATTATCTCTCAGGTCAGGTTCTTTGTGGACTATTGCTTTCAAAACCAATGTTTGTTGCTCATAGATGCTACACACACACATAAAAACATGGTCAAGTAGTCTAGGATAGTTTTATATAGGAAACGTAGAGATCTAGTCCAAAGGTCACTCCTGTTAGAGTAGATATTACACACCCTTACTTAGGAGATTATGACTCAGACAAGGGAGGTATCTGAGATAGTTTTTACACATATACATACTACTATATCATTAAAAACACTTCTACACACTTAGAAATATGAAAGAGTCAACTTAATTATAAATAATCAATATAATTGCTAATTTTTTAATAGATTTTGTACATTTAAAAATAGCATATTAATCATAATAGAAATAATTCCATGTACCTATTTCACACTAATATTTATTGAATTAAACAACCAAAAATATCAAACCTAATTACATGGAATTTGGAGATAAAATACACCAACACATGAGTGACAATCAAAAATTGATTTTTGCTTCTGTATTGAATTTTTTTTACCCTTGTAAATGAGGGTTAAATTGTTTTATATAGATTTGGGGAGGGGTCACCTCATCCTCCAAGTACATGTAAAATTGTGATTACATGGCGTAATTAGAAACTCAGTTATAACTGTAGTTTCAAAACTATGTATTCATATACTCATGGCTAACTTGCAATTATCAAAAATTAAAGTTTAGCCTTTAAAATATGATGCAACATGTGCATTTACAAATAATTTGAGAAACTTTTACATTAATCTCTAACATTAGTAAAATATGAGTAAAAAATTGATGTCCTTACATTAATATGCACAAAAACTAGCCTTTCAACAAAGGTTGGGTCGATGTTTGAATGAATGCACTAACTTTTATGGGATTCATTACTATTGATGTTGGCAGTGAATTGGATGTTACAACCTTAGTATTTTTATTTGCCTCTAACTCAAGATAACATTTGTTCCCTACACCATGTTACTGCCTAATAATAACTAAGATAAGTAACGAGGGTTTGTGCACCCTGTTCACCTCCTCTAGGAGTTTTGCATGTTTAGCCTTTGTATTTTGGAAGTTGATCTTAAAATTTTCAAATGTTGTTACCTTATTTCTTTCAAAACTCACTTCAGATTCAATATCTTCAAGTGTCAATCCCTATAGAATTTTCTTTAAATTCTCATATGCTTCATGAAGGAGTTGATCAAAACCAATTTTGTTAATAAGCTTGTAAGTAGTATCCCTTGCCTTATATAATTTTAATTCATCTAAGATCTGCAAGATGACATTTTCATGTTCTTGATATTTGGGCATTACTGCCCCAATTGTCATAATCCACTCTCTGGCCTCTTGCATTCTAATCATCACTAAATTAAGGGCATTTGATGCCTCTAATGGTGTCAATAAGTCCAGATGTCTATATGCCTTATTAGTAGTGTAAAGAATTAATAATTTCAACTTATTTTCATCTTACTTTAAATAATTAAATAATTTATGAGTTATTACAATGTGGGGATCCAATTCTACCCTCATTGCCTCAATGGCCTCTAGAGCATTGTAACATTTTGATGCAACTTAATGAACTTTAATCTCAATTCCTACTAGAATATGGATTGTTTGTTGTTGTTCTTTGATTTGCTTTGATTCCTAATTCATTTCTTACCTTGCCATTTTATTCCCCTCATGTAATGTTATCATAGCATCTTTATGAGTTTTTGCAATGGAATTGAAGTATTCTATGTATGGGGACTATCCCAGTTATCTGTTCTTCCTTTTGGATAAGGCATGTACTTCTTGTCTTTCTTTAATAATAATCTCCCTCCTAGATTCATCCTCCAATTTTTTCTTCTTAACCCTTTGAATGCTTCTTGAGGGATTATCAAACAAGGAAGTTTTTTGTCGTAGTTATTTAATTTTATAATTAGGATTTTGAGAATCCTTCAATCTAAGATCAACTACCCATGGTGGGATAACTAGTTGGGTTGGGTATTGACTATGTATCCTCAGTTTTAGCCTCTAATCGTTGATCTTTTGTTGATTGTTCTGGGGTTCCTTTGAGGATTGTGTTAGGAAGGGAGGACCATATGCTTTTGAACCAATCCACACCTCCATATTGGGGTGTGGATGGAATATATATACTTGTTTACCTCTTTTGTCTTTCCCTAAGGATATGACCATCGATGATCACTGTGTATGACTACCAATAGAATTCTACAACCCTAAAGTTGCCAAATAACTGCCCAAACACTACCATTTTTTTCTAAAAAAACCCTATGATTTCTTATCCTTACCCATCCCCACTACCCTACCCTCTTCAATTTAAAACTAAAACAACCAAATTCACCTAAAAAAACCAAACCCTACCTAAGGTGCACAAGCATCAAACCCAACCTAGTAAAACCAATGCCAATTCAAATGCTTATTCACATGCCCTTACAAAATCAAGCTAAACTAAAAATTTAAGGGATCTTTTTACCTAATTTCATGACCACCATCAATGATTAAGGCACCTATCCATCCACATCTAAATTACATCCTATCCCATTTAACTTAAACCACTTAGTTCCCTCAGTCTACTTGCCAATGCACCTCCCAATCAGTCACCGTTAGTAATATTTTAAAATGCCAAATTTCTAGAGCTCATCAATAATAAGTTTAAAATGAGTGAAAATACCATTCACTTTTGACTTTCACCCTCCATAGCTTTAGGGTTTCCACCCAACTATTGATGGTCAAGGTGACCATTGACGATTGCCCTTTGGACCCCTGACCATCGATGGTTAAGGTCTCAACTTTTAGCAAATTACCTCTTCAATCAGCCAATTTTAGTGCACTTTACCCAATAACCAACCCATGGAAACCACCTTCTTTTCCCACCCTAATCACCTTGATACCTCACCATTGGTCCATTTCAGCCCAACTAGCATGCATTTTATGAAAACATTTACATGATCCTTAGACCATAGTGACAACATTTCCATGTTGACCACTTTTGGAACTTATACCACCTCACACTTACGAAACCCACCTATGTATTTTCAAGAACACTTCCTACCTTAGATACCTATGACACTTGACTAATTTATTTTTCATTAGGAGCACTTCCTACCTTGGATACCCATGGAAATACAAACATTGCCTATGAGACTTACATTTATGAGTGTACCCAGCCACCATGCCTAAATTTAGTAACATGGTCCACTTGTCACTTATTCTTCTAGAACCAACCCTAATTTTACCAATTATGATAGCCTAGTCTATGTGTGATCTCAGCTATCACACCTTTTTAATTCAATTTATGTGCATTATTGTGATTTAGTGCCCAAACTATCATTAACCTGCTTTATCATCACCTTGTCAACTTATCAAGCTTACACCTAATTTTGTTTTACTTCATTAACTCCTAGTTTGGGGGAAATACTTCCTCTCATACTCAAGGCAACCAGACCTTAAACCAGTAATCATATTTTTATTTTGTATCTTGTTAATTCAAAGTTGCATAATAGAAGGGGAAAAATGTAAACATATAAAATTTGCACACCATGATTCTAAATTGTAAAACACCCCTGAACCACCCTAGGACCCCCTTGACACTAATTTGAACCATTGACCCCTAATCAACCCCAACCATGGTTAGTTTTACCAACTAACTTAACCTATCCTTTTACCCACTTTTTACCTTGGCCCTCAACCATCAATGAATGGTCAATATGGTTAGCGATGGTCACCATGACCATCAACGGTCAAGATCCACCACCCCAAAATCTAACATGTAAACATTCACCTTGATTTTCTAATAATAACTCATCTAAATTCATGTGCAAGCCATTACATGCATGTGTTAAAATTAGAAGGCCCAGTTAACATCTTATTACACCTCTCCTTCATTATGTATAAAAAGAGAGGATCAGAAGGTGAAAGGGGTTGCATCCATAACTATCAATAGCTTTTTCATCTAGATCTTTCTTTTTTAGGAGTTATTCTACTAATCCAGTGATCCAACCATCACAATAGAGATCCAAGTTGCCATTGCCCCTTGGTTAATATCCAAGCACCATTACTCTACCAGAATCATACTAGACTCTATCAATGAGCCAACCACCCCAATTGTTCATCTAACCAACCTTCTACAAGCCAAACACTTGTTTTCTAATATTCATTTACTTTATTTTCATTTCACAATTAACCCAGCACCAACCCATCTCTCAGAATCTAACTTTGTGATCTCATTAATCTGACCATTTAGTACCAACCTCTAACACATAGTAACTATCAATGGTCACCTTGACCATTGATGATCTATCCAACTATCAATTATTGCTTCAACCATCAACAATCACCTTAACCACTGATAGTCACACCAACTATCGATGGTCACTATGATAGAAAATAATAGCAAGTAATTTTCACCCTCTTAGCCTCAACTAAATCTAATTTTTTTATGTCCCTACTTGTTCATAGGCCCTTTCCTAATTTTTTGAAATAGACCCAAGCCATTTAGCACTAGTGTTGACTTTCTTATTACTATATTAGTCATTTATAGTCTATTTCTTTAGTAAGTATTTATTGTGTTCAACTTCAATACCTTTCGATTATTGATGAAATTATTTTATCATTCTATTTTTAAACTTAATTATTTAAAACATGTGGATTGATAGCCCCCAAATAAGCTCTTGCTTTTAGGATCTAGCTATCGCTAGGCAATCTACTCAATTATCTATCTAACCAACCATTTACTTTAGTGTTATCTTACTTACAAGTCATCCTTCCAAGTTAAAGAAGAGTTATTCACAATCATCTCATTCAATTCATGCATAATCAAACAAGTTTTCCAACCATACCCATATTTAGTTTCTTCTTCCTCCATTCTCAAAACATAAGCTAAAATTCACTAAAATACTTGGGATTAAAGCCTCTCATATCACTATATTCCCAAGAAAATATTTCTAAATATCCCTTATAAAGTTTAATGAAAACATGTCTTTCAGCCTCAGTGTTTACCTTTCCAAGCTTGAGGAGCTTCTCTTTGAAGATAAGAACTCTTTCATATTTCTCCTCATTAGTTGACATCATTGCCTTATCTTTACCCATATGGTCTCCCTCATATAAAAAACCTTCAAGTGTGACCATCCCTTTATGAATATTGTTAGACCTCAACTAAACAATTTGATCCTCATACTAATGTTAAAATTTTCTTTGGTTCATTGAGGAAAATTCTACCTCCTACTATAAGAAAAAATCAATTTGCTTGTCACTATCGAAGACCTACTAATGAGTCTCATAATATAGCATTGATGTTCTTACCAACACTTTAACATGTGGCTTCACTTTATACTTATTCAACTCATTTGAGAGGTTAAACTAAGCTCCCACAACTGCTAGCCTATCAGCATGTTAATTTTAGTTCCTTGGCATTGCTTAGATGTTGAAGGCCTCAAAGTCCTGAAGTATATCCCACACCTTATGTTTGTAGGATTTTATCAAGGGATTATTTTTGATGTTGTGGCCTCTAACTTGATTCACTATCAACTCACTATCCCCATATACTTGTAACTTCTTGATTCCCCTCTTACTAACCCACTGAAGGCCATGGATAAGGCCCTCATACTCAGCTACATTACAAGAGCAACTAAATTGGAACTTCTAAGAAGATAAGTACTTATCATGAGATGGAGATACTAGCATTCCACTTATGCCTACCCCATGTTTTCTCTTTGAGCCATCAAATAACAATTTCCACAAACCACTAGTATCTTCTTGTGACCTAGTGAGATATGTCATGGACTCATTCTCCTCATGCAATCAATAGACTCCCATGTTTCTTTCCTCAACACCTTCCAAAGGGTCAATTATCTGATTTTCACTCCATAACTCATCCAAGAACATATCAGGTATCCTCTCAAGATGAGTGTCTTGTTCTTGACCAATCAGGTTTTCATCTTCATCAAGAATGGTACAATTGATGTTTGGGTTGTCTATCCCATAAGGCTCAATGTGAAATTGTGTAATAGGCTCAACTTTTTTGGATACCTTGGTCCCATGCATTATTTTTAAATCCATGTAGGACCAATTTTCTACTAAATAAGCCCTAATTTTTTCTATGAAGTCTCTATATAAGCATAGAGTAAAATGAGGAAGCACATCTAGAATCAACACATCCTGCACCATTGAAACACTAGGAAAGGCATGTAGGGTCAAGTTGATAACTCTGATAATACCAGTTGGTTTGGTAGAAGATCCATCAATATGAAAAACTACCTTAGATTGGGATTTATACTTCAAACTAAGTTGATATGCTATTGACTTTACCATCACTGAAGTACTTATTCCACTATCTACCATGAAATTATGTACCAAAGAATCACTAAGGGAGGAGTTTTTACCACCTTATTTTATTTCCCTTCATTAGGTCCTTTAGTTGCATTGGTGAGAACCATGTTTTCCTTGCTTGGTGGATTTTCAAAAACATTAATCTTTGACAAACCTTCTTGAAGAATATCCACCTAACCAAGCATGGAAATCAGTCCCACATTGGGACACTTACATTGGAATTTTTCATTTGTTTAATAATATTGATGGCCAAACCATCATTAATGGTTATTTCTCACAGCTACTACGCACACACATACAAACATGGTCAAGCAATCTAGGATAGTTTTATATAGGAAACTTAGAGTTCTAGTCCAAAGGTCATTCCTTTTAGAGTAGCTATTACACACCCTTACTTAGGATATTATGATTCAAACAATGGAGGTATCTGAGATAGTTTTTACACATATACATAATACTATATCATTAAAAACACTTCTACACACTTATAAATATGAAAGAGTCAACTTACTTATAAATAATCAATATAATTGCTAATTTTTCAATAGCTTTTGTGCATTTAAAAATAACATATTAATCATAATAGAAATAATTCCATGTACCTATTTCACACTAAGAATTATTGAATTAAACAACCAAAAATATCAAACCTAATTACATGGAATTTGGAGATAAAATACACCAACACATGAGTGGCAATCAAAAATTGATTTTTGCTTCTGTATTGAATTTTGTTTACCCTTGTAAATGAGGGTTAAATTTTTTTATATAGACTTAGGGAGGGATCACCTCATCCTCCAAGTACATGTAAAGTTGTGATTACATTGCGTAATTAGAACCTTAGTTATAACTGTAGTTTCAAAACTATGTATTCATATACTCATGGCTAACTTGCAATTATCAAAAATTAAAGTTTAGCCTTTACAATACGATGAAACATGTGCATTTACAAATAATTCAAGAAACTTTTACATTAAGCTCTACCATAAGTATACTATGAGTAAAAAATTGATGTTGCTACATTGATATGCACAAAAACTAGCCTTTCAACAAAGGCTGAGTCGATGTTTGCATGAATGCACTAAATTTTATGGGAGTCATTATTATTGATGTTGGCACTAAACTAGATGTTACAACCTTAGTATTTTTATTTGCCTCTAGCTCAAGATAACATTTTTTCCCTACATCATGTTACTGCCTGATAATAACTAAGTTAAATAACGAGGGTTTGTGCACCCTGTTCACCTGCTCTAGGAGTTTTGCATGTTTAGCCTTTGTATTTTAGAAGTTGATTTTTAAAATTTCAAATTCTATTACCTTATTTCTTTCAAAACTCACTTCAGCTTCAATATATTCAAGTGTCAATCCCTATAGACTTTGCTTGAAATTCTCATATGCTTCATGAAGGAGTTGATCAAAACTAATTATGTTAATAAGATTGCAAGTATTATCCCTTGCCTTATATAATTTCAATTCATCTAAGATCTACAAGATGAGATTTTCATGTTCTTGATATTTGGGCATTATTGCCCCAGTTGTGGTAATCCACTCTCTGGCCTCTAGCAATCTAATCATCACTAAATTAAGGGCATTTGATGCCTCTAATGGTGTCATTAAGTCCAGATGTCTATATGCCTTATTAGTAGTGTAAAGAATCAATAATTTTAACTTATTTTCATCTTAATTTAAATAATTAAATAATTTGTGAGTTATTGCAATGTGGGGATCCAATTCTACCCTCATTGCCTCAATGGCCTCTAGAGTATTATAACATTTTGATGCAACTTAATGAACTGCAATCTCAATTCCTACTAGAATATGGATTGTTTGTTGTTAATCTTTGATTTGCTCTAATTCCTGCTCCATTTCTTACCTTGCCATTTTAGTCCCCTCATGTAATGTTATCATAGCATCTTTATGATTTTTTTAATGTACTTGAAGTCTTTTATGTATGGAGACTATCCGAGTTATCTATTCTTCCTTTTGGATAAGGCATATACTTCTTGTCTTTCTTCAATAATAATCTCCCTCCTAGATTCATCCTCCAATTTCCTCTTCCTAACCCTTTGAATACTTCTTGAGGAATTATCAAACAAGGAGATTTTTTATGGCAGTTTTGTAATTTTATAATTATGATTTTGAGAATCCTTTAATCTAAGATCAGCCACCCATGGTGGGATAACTAGTTGGGTTGGGTATTGACTATGTATCCTCAGTTATAGCCTCTAATGGTTGATCTTTTGTTGATTGTTTTGGGGCTCCTTTGAGGATTGTGTTAGGAATGGAGGGTGATATGATTTTGAACCAATCCTCACCTCCATATTTGGGGTGTGGATGGACTATATATACTTATTTACCTCTTTTGGCTTTCCCTAAGGATATGATAGTGGTATATTGGGAGGAGCTGGTAGAAGGAATTGGAAAATTGATTTGTGTGGAAGAGACATGGATTTGGGAACTGGCCAATGTTGTTTCAATATTTTTAGAGGCCCTTTTTCTTTTCATGGTTCAGATTGTAGTAGTCTCTCATGGAATTTTTGAAATGGTGGTAATAATGGACATGGCTAGCATTGTGGGGGAAATTGAAACATCAGTGGTAGAGGCAACATCCTCCACTTTCAAAGTGAGCAAAGGGTTTTCAAAATAGCACTAATGGGAATTGAACCAAAAATGAGAACAAAAGAGTAAACTTGGGAAGAAGGGAATGAAAGTTGAGCCTTCTTACCTGATTTATCTTCTTTCATTGGTAACTTCCCTTTATCAATTGTAAGGCTTAGTGCCTTGGATCTTTCTAATTCCTCCTCTTCATCTGTCTTTTTCTGCCTTCATTTCTTGTTGGAATGAAGGTGTGTGTAATTATTTTTCATTAGCAAATAGATTATTTTTTAGGGTAGGATCCCTTAGCTTCATCATATAGCAAATTTTAGCCTTCAATGGTGGGGAGGAGGCTCACTAGACTGAGGTAGTAGAAACATCTTGTATTGTAGATGTTTGTAATGGCAATGCAATGTTATGCCCATAGCCTTCAGTATCACAGATGTCTTAGAAAATTGGATCTTCTTGAGATCCTCCATGCTTAGTCTCACCTGACCATGCTCTTTCTTAATATCCCCTAATAGCAGTGGATGTTCTTTGCAAGGCTCTCCTTGTATATCTATTTGTTATTGGGGTATACTTCCCTAGAAGTCTGAAGTAGTCTTTCCTCTAGGGGGTGGGATCCTAATATGCATTTCTTGATCTAGAATTAGTGGCTCTCCCTAAATAATATTCAAATGATCTTCTTTAAGACTTGTAATTTGTATCCTTTATAATATTTGGGCATCATCCTTAGCATTTAAGAATAAAAAGTCATGATCTTAGAGGATGTGATGGTATAGAATACCAAAGCCTTATATATGTTTTTATATTTGACCATGAGGATCCCAATCTCTATGAGGAAGGGTAGGTAATTGATAGTGCTTATTATTATTGCCTACATATTTGAAATTCTTCCTCATTGTATAACACATTATATCTATGATCATGTGAGATTTATAAAATGTGCCTTTATTCTACTTTATCAAATCCTCTTCCACACTCCACCAAAGTTGATATGCGATTTCTTGTTTTGAAAGCTTATCTATCACATAATCAGGGAGTCATAGAGGGTTGACCTTATGGCCAGTGACCATGATCACTATATAGTCTGGGTATAACCATTAGTCACCCTAAGGAGCCATTGTATCTAATATGCTTTTTAATATCCTAGGCAGTGGGGCCTCATGAATTTCCTACCACATTTATGGATATACATCCTCAATAATTTAGATCATATGTTTTGTATATGCATATATATGTATGAATTCAAAATAATCACAAATTTAGTTCTTTATATAGTCTGTGGTTGGGCTCCAAGGTCCCCAAGGTTCGTGTATATGTTTCCCATTACTACATCTAGTAGGTATGACATCATGTAAAAATGACCAAATAAATTGGGCCTTTTACCTTTATACATAACTTGTTCCCTTATTTTGAGGTTGATGATCTCTCCTAGGGTGAACATCATGTCTAAGCTCATCAACATGTCTAGAAGTGGCACCCAGTCCAGGTGAAGAAAATGGATACTTGGCATACTATATAATCTATTCAACAAGGCCATACCTATAAGGACCCCCATTCTAAATTTTTTAATGGGGGTGAGGGCCTTTCCTTTCAAGACCATAGTCTCCCTAGGAAGAAGCCATGAGCTCATAACTTTCTCAATTGAATTATGCTTGTTCCATGTTACCAACCTGTGCTTATCAAATATTGCATCTAGAATCAACAAAGATAATTACCTTAGGAAATCATCCCCAGTGATGTCAGCCACAACCATCTAATGATCCATGTGATGTAAGAAGGCATCTTGTGTCACCTTGTCATCAAATAAAAATTCCAACAATAGGTCGATGTAGGGCATAACTTCAAGCTTAGCCACCATGAATTGAAATCCTTATCTCTTAAGAGAGAGTAGGTCTATCACTAATTGGCATTGTGCTAGGGATAAATCTCCATCATAAGAAAATGCATCAACTAGATCAATGGCATCCCATAATTTTGAGTAGTTTGCATACCTATCATTGACTATTGTTCTATTGAATATCGTGTCTATGTATTTTGTATAATCCTTCATAGAGAATGGCGATGGTGGTAGTACTCCTCTAAAGCTTTGGGATGATGAATCCATTATAATTGTCTAGTTTGCTTCAAAGTTAAGTTCATAGATTGTGAAAACTCATTTCGAATGGTTACTTATTTACAATGGTTTCATGGGTGACTAGGGATTTATTTGTAGAGTAGTAATTGAGTTTGAATTCACTTGTAATAAAATGAACACATTGATGGCCACATGTCATTGATATATCTTTTTGCATTCAATTCTAGTTCATTCACTTTAAATGTCCAATGTTCATATATTTGCTTTGCCTACACAATTCAAATATCGTTAGTTTATTTAGTGGGTTACATTATTTGGCAAGTGTCATGAAGTAGTTATGATTTTTTGGCTAATTATAGAGAACTTTAAATAGTCAGGAGTCAGGAGTTGGGTTTCATGTTGGGATTAAGTCAATAATTATCATGAATTGAAGGTTCTAAACACAAACCCTAAGCAAAATGTTCAAAGACCAAATCCCCCAAAATAAATTTTGAACAAAATGTCTAAAAAAAACTTTGAATAAAATCTCTAAAGTACATAAAGTTGATGAAGGTTGTTTCAAAAAAAAATTCCAATGAAAATTCCCAAACATAAGTTCCAAATAAATCCTCCAAATAAAATTCCCAACAAAGGACCCAAAAAAAAATTTGAATACAGAAACTCTAAATAAAACCAAGTCCTTCAAGAAGATATTCAAACAAAATGTCTAAATACCAAAATGTTGAACACAAGTTCTAACGACCAAGTTCTAAAAAAAGGACCCAAACAAAACACCCAATATGGAAACTTCAAATAGAAATTATGATGAATAAATCCCAAACCTAAGTCCCAAGCACAAAATGTCTAAATTTTAGGTACTAAAAAAAATGTTTGAATATCAAAAACTTGAATAAAATAAATGCGAATAAAATTAAGTCCCAAAACATGCATAGTACAAAGCTCTCTAAAAGCATTAATAAGTTAGTCCAAAATGCAAAATACCATTGTTTATACTTCTAATTTTTAATATTAAGGATCAATCATATAATACTTATATAGAATGAAGAGGAAAATCTTAACAAATAAGGCTAAATCACAAAAAAATGGGTCCCCATGTCTTCTTAAAGAAAAGGGGAATGTTCGGTATAACAAATGGTGACTTACAGGGGGAATACATTTGAGTATTTGAGAACTCAAACTTTAGTCAGCAATTTCAAATCAGACATGAAATGTGCCACACAAAAAAATTAGAATCAAATATATGAAAGAGACTCCCAACTACATCATATAACATACTTGCCTTCACGTCCATAGATCTGTGTGTGCTAAAGTGAGGTTTATTTAACCCTTATTTTGAGGATATTTTCAAAGACTTGGAGTAGATTTAAGTTTTAATCTTGGTCCTTTTTTTTAAGTTTATTAAGTTAGAGAAGCTCAAGCATTTCTCTACTATCATCCAGGTGTCCATAACCCTAATAGAGATACCTTGGGTTCCTTCTCTTCTCTTCCTTTTCTTCTTGAATCATGATGCATGTTACATTGACATCATTTCATCATGCAAGCCTTTGATATCCTTTAGATTTTATTTGGGATTTATTGATCACTCTTTTGAACACATTGGTTCTTTTTTTAATTTTTTTTTTGAATGAAAGGAGGAGAGTTGAAACCACTATGAGCTAGTGTAGTTATAAAACAAATCATTTACCAAAATGTCCATGCCAACTACATTTGTGCCAATGATTATCACCTCCAAAAAAGTGTTAATATGAAAAGTGTGTTTGGTCCAATGGACTAAGAAAAATTTCTAAATTCATATGGATTATTTGAGAGAAACTTTCACATACTTGGTATAAATATTCAATTGTGACACAACCCTGAATGACTATGATTACATACCTAAATTCTGAAGACCTTAAACACAAAAGTATAACCAGTTTGTGAATAGACCCCAAGTTGTGAATCCTTTTGTAATTTCACTTTCCCATATATATCATCTAAGCATAAAATAGGGGCCCAGTTATTAAGATATTATCATATTCGTGTCAGAATAAACCAATTTAGATTGTCATAGGAAACAACAAAATGTCTAAACTATAAAGTAGGAAACTAAACTACAAAGAAGGAAACTAAACTACTAATATAGAAACTAACCTACTAAGATGGAAAATAAACTACTACTACATATACCACATATTCTTCATTAGTTAGGGGCTTCTTCAGATGGTACAACCATGAAGTAATGCTTCAAAAATTATTTGTTGATTGGATATGTGAGTTCATTGCCTTGAAGATCCTTTAGATAGAATGCATTATTTCCTAGGATCTCTAAAATATAATATGATCCAATCCATAGTAGGGAAAATTTATCATGTTGTCCTTTATTTTTATGGGCTTTATCCCATAGAAGCACTAGATCATAGATCTTAAATGCTTTTACTTTTTCCCTTTTGTCAAACCATCTGTTGACTATGTCTTGGTGTTTTTTGAAAGTTTATAGGGCTTTGGTCCTTGAATCTTCCATTTTTATTATATCCAGTAATCAATATTCTTATTTGACATTAGGTTCCATATATTCTTACATGAATTGATAAGTCAGTAATTTTAGCATGATTGGGAATATTGGCCTACATCCATACACTAGTAGATAAGGTGAGGCAATGAGGGCTTTATTATATATTGTTTATTTTTCCCAATGGGCATACTTAATTATATTATTATAATCCCTAGGATTATCTCCAATTTATCTCTTAATTGCATCTATTAGGTTCTTACTCATTGATTTGACCAAACCATTTCCCTGAGGATAGTGATTATAATATGACTTGATGGTGATCTGATTGTCATGATCCCATTCAATGAATTTAGTTTATATGAATGTTGGCCCTTTATAACAAACTAGAAAAATGGGAGTGCCAAATCTAGTTGTGATGTGTTCTTCTAATAAGTGAATCACATCCTATCCATCAAGTGTAGTAATCTATGGCAATGAGTATAAACTTATGACCTTCTGAAGAGTTTGGATTAATGATGCCAATGAAGTCCAACCCCCACTGGGCAAATGGTCATCCCTCAATAGTAGGTTATAAGGGCATGGTTCATGTACTTCTCTTTTTGCTAAAGCTTGGCATTCATGATATGTCCTTACATGGGCATGGGCATACTTGAAGACTGTTGGCTAGTAATATCCCATTCTTAGGATCTTGTGAGTTGTGGTGTTCCCAGATGGATGACCATTACCTATGTTTTGGTGTAGGTTTTCCAAAATATCTTGAGCCTCTTCTATTGATACACATCTAAGGTAGATACCTTTATACTTTCTCCTATAAATGACTCTTTTCTTAATCATGTAGTGAGCAAATTTGAGCCTCAAAGCTCTCATTCACTATTGATTGAGTTATAGGAGACAAGTACTTGTAAGTAGATATTCAATTATGTGAGTATATCATTTTCCTCTAGATACCTAGGCCTCACAAACCTCTTCAATAGTAATGCATGGATCAGGCTCAGTCATGATTTGGATGATACCTTGACCGTGGATGATTTTAGCAGGCTTGACTTCTATATCAAACTCCTATAAGTTTACAATCCATTTGCCTCCATGTTCTCCCAATTCATTTTGTGATAAGGTAAGCTTGAAATAAAGATTAGGCATGATAGTGATTGTATTATTCTACAAAATGTAGTGTCAAAAAAAATTCATCACTTTAACAAGAGAGAAGATATGGTTATCAATCATGGAGTACCTAGTATCCTTTAATTTCTTGGTCATGAACACAATAGGATTCTTAGTTTCATTTATGACAACAATAATTATATGTTCTGAATCAAATGATTAAAATTATAAGTCTTTTGAGAAATCTAGATTGATTAGTAATGGGACCTAAGATATAACATTTTTGATGTCTTAAAAAGACTTATGAGCCTTAGCTATCCATTCCATTTTAGGATCATGTTTGAGCATTGCATTCAGGTGTCTCATAATTTTTACAAATCTTGAGATGAACTTCCTTACAAAATTACTTTTCTCAAAGAATGACTCGAGCTCCTTCTTGTTGTTTGGTGGTGCAATATTTGAAATCCCCTAGATTATATCTAGATTGATGATGATTCCTTCTTTGGTAATGATATGTCCCAAAAGCTTTCCATCTGTAACTCCAAATATGCTCTTCTTTGGGTTTAGTGAAATGTCAAACCTTTGGCATATTTTGAATATTGACTATAGATGGCCTACATGGTCATTCTTATTCTTGGAGAAAATAATGAGGTCATCGATATAAATGATTATACATTTACCTATTAATCCTTGAAATGCATGATCCATTGTTCATTGAAAGGTGGCTCTTGTATTTATTAGGTCGAAAGGCATCCTCTTATATGCATAGGTACCCCACTTTGTATTAAATATAGTTTTCATTATATCTTTTAATTATACCAGCACTTAGTTATAACCTAAAAATCCATCTAGGAAGGACATCATTTTAGAGTCACTAACTATTTGAATAACCTCATCCAAGAAAGGTAGTGGATAGTTGTCCTTCTCAAAAGATTTATTCAAGTTTCTATCAACACATAATCTAATTTATCCATTATTAATTCTAACTGGGACTAAATTGGCCACCCAGGTAGAATGCCTGATTTGGAAGACTATCGTTGCACTCAAAAGTTTCTCTACTTCTCTTTAAATGAGAGGCTCTAGGATAGGATTCTCTGATATCTATCTTTGTATGAATGGCTTATGATTTGGTTTTAATGGAATGGTATGGGTGATGACCTTTGGGTCATAAACCTTCAAATCCTCATATGTCCATGCAATCACATCTTTGTATTAGGTGAGTAAATCCTTCACCTATTGCCTTTGTTTTGGGGTGTAACTAAGCCTAATGTTAATGTAGCATGGGTTATTCTCATCCCCTAAATTCTTCCTTTTGAATTCAGACTCATTAACTTTGGGTTGCCTTTGTTTTTGATCTTGGGGATCTATATCAAATACTCTTTCTAAGAAAACCAAACCAATTGGGAGATGATTTTATCTGAGCTGGATGACTCCTTCCTCATCGGACTCCTCCTAGCAAAAATAATTAACTTCCTTATCATCAATGATTTGGGACTCAAATTGTCCTAAATTGGTTAGAAACTAAATGATTTGTTGGTCATCATCAAATACTTAAAAATTATCTAAATTATCAAGAACAAAAAGATAAATTACTAGATCAATGGAGAATCTCTTTACCTTGGATTCTTAGAAGGGTTCCAAATTGGAAGTAAAAGTAGCTAGTGAATCCATAGATTGATTTTGCTCTCTAAGAATAGATACTATATTTAAAGCCTCAAATCTATCAATCAAATAGCATGCTCTATGTTTATATCTTTTCAAATATGATATCTTATGCTAGTATTTATTTCTAACCTAATTGACTACTAGCTCTGAATCCCCATATACTAACAACTGTTTGACATTGTTTTTGAGTGCAAAGTGCAATTCCAAAATCAATGCTTCATATAAAACCCTATTTTTGGTACAAGGGAACTATAATCTATATTTACTAGGAATTTATTCCCTTTTAGATCAACCAATTTAATTCCTACGTCTAATCCTTATTTAAAATGAGCACTGTCAAAGTGAAGAGTCCATAACTAGGCAGGGCCCTAGGATTCCAATTTTTTTACTTCATTCATGTGGTAAAAGTGTAAATACCAAGGCTATGGGATTAATAACTTACCTCTTTATTATTTAAATTTCACTCTATGATAGGATACTTCATCCTTGGCTCTCGATCAATCTAGATTTGGTTTAAAAGGCCTTTCCATGGTAGCCAAATGTGAGAGAAATCTATTGAGAGGTATTCATTGACTGTTTTATACTAGTTCGTACTCAACAATAGTCTAACCCTTCAGGTATGTCTACTACAAGGATTTTGATAGTCATCTATACTCTTGGTTCAGATGCTACTTGAATATGCACATTAGTAAGCTCTCCAATTAATTGTACCACTATTTTATCTAACTATGAGATTATTCTCTTTGATGGGATTAGAGTTAGGCCAAGATTTTGACAAATAAAAGTAAGAATCATAGTTGTTAAAGCTCCAAAATCAACTAAGTAACTATTAATATTCTTACCAAATTCCTTGATAGTTAGCAAAAAGGGTGAAACCTTTAGATTGCTTTTATATATGACATTGGTGTCAAAAGCCTTTATTTTCTCTATAGAAGCTTTTATCTTTTCCACAGGGGCCTTCTCTATGATAGACTTCTATAGGAGCTCTTTATATTTATTGATCTAGGCTAATTCATGAAGGGTGATGTTTACTTTGATTTTTTTCATGTACTCAACAATGTTATACCCTCCTCTACTTTATTCCTCCTTATTTTGAGGTTGATCAGTCCCTTTCAAGGGAGGTGGATTGTTATCAGCTTTTAGATTCGGTGGAATAACCATACTATTTGGAAGAGTAGACATTTTAAAGGGATGCATGTTCCTTAGGTTGTACCACCTTTCTATAATTTTTGGAAATCATGAATCTCATTGGTGTTATCCTCGGTTACATTATCATCTTCGCTTGGGAAAGAAAACTCATGAGTCTCAAAGAACATAGCATTTCTTATAGAGTCCTAATGGAATTTTGGTGTATTATGCATCAAATCTTGTCTTACCACCTTTCTTTGAGAGATCTCAAAAGATACACAGAATTCAACACAATCAAGTTCACCATGCTAAGATGTATTATGAATTCTACACCAATTGTGCAAGGTTGTCTTTACTATATTGATTTATGAAGGCTTGTTAGATTACTCTATATTATTTTTAGGCTTATTGAAGGGTCTATTATACCTTTATAATCCTAAATTTTGATTATTACTTGGTCCATTATCATTGTCTATCTTTCTTTGCATGCCAAGGAATTCATCGCTTAAATTTTAAACTATTTTTTGTATGGCATATAGCATATAGCTTTGATTTAGTAGAGTCTTTACCCTAGATAATAGTAGTAGAGGATGTATATAGATGTTGATTCTTTTGGTAACCATTACCTTATGCATGGTTATTTAAAAAACTATAATTTGGATGTGTCATCTACGTCAAAGGAGGTGATTATGATTAAATGTAGAGACATTCTATTTCACATGTGGAACTAGATTCAAAGATGGAAGGCCATTATTGACATTAGGTGTGATAGGCACTTAAGGATTAAGTTGTCTATCAATTTTGATAGCCTCTTTTTAGGCCAATACCAAAGTGTTGATAGTAGTATCCCTTCATAATAAGACTATAGTAATTAGATCAAGAACATTCTTGTATATTTCTAGCACTAATATTTATCCTAATTTGTATGTTAGGATTAACTAGGTATACATTTTATGAAATTTTGCATTGAAGGCCCAGATTAGTTCATTGGGATCCCTCTTCATGCTGGTAAAGTGTTGGTATATCAAACTAGGTCTGGTGATTTGCCCAAACTTTGCAAGAAAAGTAGTTTGACATGCATTCTATCAAGTAATGGAATTCTCTTACAAATTAAAGTACCAAACATAAGCAACATTCATCAGTGTGAAATGAAAAATTCAACATGCAACATCTTCATTAATAACATTCATTAATCTCAATGTAGCTTTGAAGTACTTGATGTGTTCTTACATTGTTCTTCCCCGTGGAGGAGAGAAAGATCGTAGATACTTTTTAGGATTCCTTGATACATCATGCATATCCCCTAGGATGGTAATAGTAGATCTGACCAGCCAGGGTGGTTAAGCCATATGATGATTAACAAGGGGAGTGTTCCTTATTGTAGAAGGTTTTTTGGCTTCGTTATTGATAGGGGCAGTCAATACATATCTAGGCCTTTTATGATTTAACAAAGGTGAGACTAGAAGACTAGCCTGAGCAGTAGATCCGATCACTCACCTAAGTGACTCCAGTGCAAATCAATGTATAAAATAACCTCTTTTATTGGAAAGGCTTATGACCCTCCTTTTATTACCAAAAAGAATGTTGATGTAGTTTTTATGCACACCATTTCCTAATGAGGTACCCTCTAACATTTCAAGATCTCAATGGAGGTAAACTCCACTCAAGGCATGAGTTTCAGGTATTTAGTTTGAATAAATAGGTGATGGAATAGTAGACAAAACATGTAGGTTGTTAACCAGGACTATACATGAATAGATGGTTACTAAAAAAAGTCAAAACTAGTCGAGTTGGGGGCTAGATGGATACAAATCTAGAGTGGGTAGATCTTAGAAATAAAATCAAAAATAGAGGGAAGGGCAGAGTAGGAAAGGACTTTATGACTTTAGGAATTATCTCTCAATATGGGTTCTTCATGGACAAGTGCTTTCAAAACCAATGTCTATTACTAGCATCTACTGCACATACACATACAAAGATGATCAAGCAATCTAAGATAGTTTGATATAGGAAACTCAGAGGTCTACGCCAAAGGTTACTCCTTTTAGATCAATTATTGCACACCCTTACTTAGGATATTGTGACTCAAACTAGGTATGTATCTAAGATAGGTATTACACATACACATGAGACTATATCATTGAAAATACCCCTACACACTTTAAAATATGGAACAATCAACTTACTTGTAAATAATTAATATACTTACTAATTGTTCAATAAATTTTCCACATATAAAACTAGTATATTAATCATAACAGAAAGAATTCCTCTTATATGTTTCACACTAATAATTAATAAATCAAATAACTAAAAAGATCAAACCTAATTACACATAATTTGGAAACAAAATAAACCAACACATGAGTGATAATCAAAAATTGATTTTTGCTTATGTATTGAATTTTTATGACCCTTGTAAATGAGGGTTACATCTATTTATATAGACTTGGGAATGGGTCACCTCATCCTCCAATTACATGAAAAATTTTGATTACATGGCATAATTAGAACCTCAGTTCTAACTGTAGTTTTAAAACTATGTATTTGTATAATCATGGTTAACTTATAATTATCAAAAATTAAAGTTTAACCTTTACAATACGATGCAATGTGTATATGCTTACAAATAATTTAGGCAAATTTTACATTAAGTTCTAACATAAACATACCATGAGTACAAAATTAATGTTGTTACAATGATATGTATATAAATTCATCTTTCAACTAACGTTGAGTGGACATTTACATGGATGCGCTAACTTTTGTGGGAGTCATTATTATTGATGTTAGTGTTGAACTAGATATTACAGCCTCAGTCTTCTTCTTCACCTCCAACTCAAGATAAAACTTATGTCCCACATCATGTTGTTTCTTAATAATATATAAGTAAAGAGGGTTTGTGTACCTTGTTCACCTGCTCTAGGAGTTTTGCATGTTCGGCCTTTGTATTTTGGAAGTTGATCTTGAAAATTTAACTTTTATTACTTCCTTTCTTGCAAAACTCAACTTAACTTCAATATATTCAAGTGTTAAACCCTATAGACTTTTCTTGAAATTATCATATGCTTCTTGAAGGAGTTGATCAAAATTAATTCTTCAAATAATCTTGCTAGTGGTATCCCTTGACTTAGATAGTTTTAATTCATCTAAGATTTGTAGATGAGAGTTTCATGTTCTTGATATTTGAGCATTACTACCCCAACTATGGTAATCTACTCTATGGCCTCTTGCATTCTAATCACCACCAAATTGAGGGCATTCGATGCCTCCAATTATGTCATTAAGTATAGATGGTTATATGTCTTATTAGTAGTGTAAATTATCAATAATTTCAACTTATTTTCATCTTGATTTAAAGAATTAAATAATTTGTGATTTGCTACAATGTGGGGAGTTAATTCTGCCCTCATTACCTTAATGGCCTCTAGATAATTGTAACATTTTGATGCAACTTGATGAACTTTAGTCTCAATTCCTATTGGAATATGGACTATTTATTGTTTCTCTTTGATTTACTCTAATTCTTGCTCCAGTTCTTGCCTTGCCATTTCAGTCCCCTCATGTAATGTTATCATAGCATCTTTGTGAGTTTTTTCAAGGAACTTGAAGTCTTCTATGTATGGGGACTTCCCTAGATATTTTTTCTTCCTTTTGGATAAGGCATATACATCTTGTCCTTCAAAAATAATCTCCATCCCAGCTTCATCCTCCAATTTCCTCTTCCTAGCACTTTGAATGCTTCCTGAGGGCTTATCAAACAAGGAGGTTATTAATTACAGTTCTACAATTTTTTAATTAATATTTTGAGAATTATTTCATCTAAGATCAACTACCCATGGTGGGATAACTAGTTGAGTTAGGTATATTAACTATGTATCCTCAGTTGTAGCCTCCAATGGTTGATCTTCTATTGATTATTTTAGGGATCCTTTGAGGACTATGTCAGGAAGGGAGGGCCATATAATTTTAGACCAATCCACACCTCTATATTGGGGGAGTGGATGGACTATATATATACTTTTTTACCTTTTTTGGCCTTCCCTGAGGATATGATAGTGGTATCTTGGGAGGATATGGTAGAAGGCATTGGCAAATTGATTTGTGTGGAAGAGAAATAGAGTTGGGAACTGGTCAATGTTGTTTCAATCTTCTTAGAGGCCCTTTTTCTTTTCATGGTTTAGACTATACCAATCCCAGAGGGAATGTCAGTAGTGGTGGAAATAACGGACATGGTTATCATTGTGTGTAAATTGAAACAATAGTGGTGAAAGAAACATCCTCAACTTTCAGAGCGAGCAAAGGGGTTTGTAAGATAGCAGTGGGGTAAATTGAACCATTAGGGGTAGAGACAACATCCTTCACTTTCAGAGTGAGCAAAGGGGTTTTCAAAATAGCACTAATGGGAACTGAACCAAAAATGGGAATAAAAGAGGAAACTTGGGAAGAAAGGACTAAAGGTTGATCCTTCTTAACTGATTTATCTTCTTTCATTAGTTACTTCCCTTTAGTAATTTTAAAGCTTAGTGCCTTGGCTCTTTCTAATTTATCCTCTTCATCTATGTCTTGTTCTGCCTCTATTTATTGTTGGATTGAAGGTGTGTCTATTTTTGGTTCATCAAAAAATATATTCTCTATGAGGGGAGGAGACCTTGGCTTCCTCTTATAACCAATTTTAGCCTTCAATGGTGTGGAGGAGGCTCATTAGATTGAGGCAATATCAACCTCTTACACTATAGATGTCTACAATGGCAATGTATTTGTACGTTCCTAGCCTTTTGTATCAGAGGAATCTAATTCAATTAGATCCTCTTGAGATATTCTATGCTCAATCTTACTTAGACCAGGCTCTTTCTTAATATCCCTTAATAATAGGGGAAGTTCTTGGGAAGGCTCCCCTTGTATCTTTGTTTGTTACTAGGGTATATTGCCCTAGAAGTCTAAAGTAGTCCATCCTCTAGGGGGTGGAATCCTAGTATCCATTTCTTAAACTAAAATTGATGGCTCTCCCTGAATAATCTTCAAATGGTCTTCTTTAAGGCCTACAAGTTGTGCCCTTTCTAATACTTGGGTGTCATCCTTATCATTTAAGAATAAAAATTCATGGTCATAAGGGACATACTGGTAAGGAATATTGAAGCCTTGTATGTACTTTTGTATTTGACCATAAGGATCTTAGTCTCTATGAGGTAGGGTAGGAAATTGATAGTGCTTCCTCTTATTGCCTACATCATCAAAATTCTTCCTCATTGTATAACACATTCTGCTTATGATCATGTGAGATCCATAAAATGTGCCCTTCTATTTTATCAAATCCTCTTCCACACTCCACTAAAGTTGATATATAATTTATTAATCTATAATCTTATTTGGAACATAATTAGGGAGGCACATGGGGTTGATCTTATGGTCAACAACCTTGATCATCATAAATTTTGGGTATAACTAGTAGTCACCCCGAGGAGCTAATGTATCTTCTATGGTTTTTGATATCTTAGGTAGTGGGGCCTCATTAATTGTCTACCACACTTATGGATATATACCCTTGGTAATTTGGATCATATGCTTTGTATATGCATATATATTAATGAATTCAAAATAATCACAAATGTGATTCTTTATATAGTCTTTGGTTGGGCTCCAAATCTCCCCAAGGTCCCTATACATGGTTCCCATTACTACATCTAGTAGGTATGACATCATGTAAAAATGGATGGATAAATTGTGCCTTGGGCCTTTATACAAAACTTATTCCCTTAGTTTAAGGTTGATGATCTCTCCCAAGGTGAACATCATGTCTGAGGTCATCAACATGTCCAAAAGTGGCACCCAGTCTGAGTGAAGAAAATAGATACTTGACATGCCATATAATTTATTCAAAGGCCATCCTTATATGGACCCCTATTTTAAATTTGATAATGGGGGTGGGGGGCTTTCCTTGTAGGACCATATTCTCCCTAGGAAGAAGCCATGAGCTCATAACTTTCTCAATTGAATTATGCTTGTTTCATGTTACCAACCTATGCTTATCAAATATTACATCTAGAATCGGTAGAGATAAGTACATTTGGAAATAATCTCCATTGATGCAAGCCACAATCATCTAGTGACCTATGTGATGTAAGAAGGAATCTTGTGTCACTTTTCCAATAAATAAAAATTCCCATAGCAGGTTGATGTAGGTCATAACTTCAAGCTTGGCCATCATGAAGTATAGTCCTTATCTCTTAAGAGAGAGTAGGTCTATCACTAATTGGTGTTATGCTAGGGATAAATCTCCATCATAAGAAAATATATCAACTACATCAATGGCATCCCATAATTATGAGTATTTTGCATACCTATTTTTTAAGATTATTATGTCAAACATCATGTATGTGTATTCTATAGAATCCTTAATGGAGAATGGGAATGGTGGTAGTACTCCTCTAAAACTCTAGTATGATGAAGCCATTATAATTTTTTGGTTTACACAAAGTTAAGTTCTTGGACTAGGAAAAATCTTTTTTGCTAGTTACTTATTTGTAATGGATTTGTAGGTGACTAGGGCTTTGTTCACAAAGTATTAGTTGATTTTGAATTCAATTGTAATCAAATGAAAATGTCAATGGTCATACATCATTGATATATCCTTTTACATTCAATTCTAGTTTGTATACTTTTAATGTCCAACATTAATATATTTGTTTTGCCTACACAGTTCAAATCTCATTAGTTTGGTTGGTGGGTTTCATTCTTTGGCAAGTATCATGAAGTATTTTCACTTTTTTGGCTAAGTCTAGTAAGTTTTTGGTAGTTAGGAGTCAGGAGTCATGTTTCATGTTAGGACCGAGTCAACAATTCTCATGAACTGAAGGTTCCAAACACAAACCCTGAGTAAAATCTTCGAGACCAAATCCTTAAAAATAATGTTTTAATAAAATGTTCAAATAAAATATCTGAATAAAAGATCCAAACAAAACCTTTGAAGTGCATAAAGTTGATGAAGACTATTTCAAACAAATTATCTAATGAAAATTCCTGAACACAAGTTCTAAATAAATCCTTTGAAAAACATTCCCAACAAAGGACCCAAATAAAATGTTTGATATGAAAACTCTAAACAAAACCAATTCTTTAGAACAATGTTAGAATAAAAATTTTGAAGACCAAAATGTCAAACACAAGTTCTAATGACCAAGTCCCAAATAAAATGTCTGGTATGAAAACTCTGAATAAAAATTTTGATGAATAAATCCCAAACTTCAGTCTCAAAGCATAAAATGTATAAATTTTAGGTACCGACCAAAATTTCTAAATACCAAAATCCTGAACAAAATAGTTAAAAATAAAACTAAGTCCCAAAACTTGCATAGTATAAAACTCCCAAAGGCATTAATAAGTTAGTTTGAAATGCAAAATATCATTGTTTGTACTTCTAAGTGTTAAGATTAAGGAGAAATCCTATAATACTTCCATAGAACAAAGAGGAAAATCTTAACAAACAAGGCCAAATCATAAAAAAATGGGTCCCCATTTCTTCCTAAAGAAAAGGGGAATGTTGGATACAACAATATGCTCATCCCATGTGTAGTTGTAGATCAAAATATCATCAAATAAAACCAAAGAAAATTAATAAAGGAAAGGCCAAAATATTTTATTCATTAGGGCCTAAAATGTTGAAGGGGCATTTGTAATTCCAAATGGTATGACCAAGAATTCATAGTGACCTTCATGAGTTAGGAAATTTGTCTTTGGAATGTCATCAGCATGCATGTAGATCTAATGATAGTCAGAATGAATATCTAATTTGGAGAAAAAATTTACCCCATGGACCTCATCATGAAGCTCATCAATGACCAAAATTGGAAACTTGTCTTTGATAATGAGGTGGTTAAGGGCATGGAATTCATTGCAAAGGTACCATGACCCATCTTTTTTTTTGACAAGAAGCACTGGGGAGGAGTATGGACTAGTACATGGGCAAATAACTTTGAACTTGAGGAGTTCCTGTACTAGTTGTTTAATCTCAATTTTTTCTAGATGCGGATAGAGGTATGGCTAGCTGTTAGGTAGGATGCTTCCTGGAAGGAGCGAGATGTGATGATATTTAGGATGTGAAGGGGGAAAACCACTAGATCTATAAATATGGTTACATGCTTGTCAAAGATGGATTACAAATCAGTAGGGTAGTTACTAGAAGTAGGGAGTTGGAGTTGGATGGAGTGCAGCTAGGAAATGACCACATGTGAGCCTTTATTTAAAAGATTTTCCATGCGATGGGAATTGATGATGTTAGAAAATTTGGGTAATAACCCTTTTAAGGTGTGATTTTGGACACTATCATTAAATTGTATCTAGAGATTAGAGAAGTCCCATAGAATAAGTCTCAATGTGTGGAGCCATTGTGCTCTTAAGACCACATCACATCCCCCTAAGGGTAGGGAAAACATATACTATCAAAGAGTGTAATAACCTATCATGATACACACATTATGACACTTCCCTTTATAGTTAAATATTCCCCTATTAGCAATCATGATTTCAAAATTGGAGCAAGGGTGTATAAATCAATTTGCATGCTTATCAATGTGGGGATCAATCAAATTATGTGTGCTACCAAAGTCGATGAGGATTATGAGAGGAATATTTCTAAATAACCCCTTGACCTTTATGTTTTAAGGGGTGGTCACACCTATGAGTGCATGGAAAGAGATCTCAGGTTGGGTTTCTTGAGCCATGGGGTCATTGCAGGGGATTTTTTCTACTTGAACATCCCAGAATTCTTAGATATTAGGCTCGCTATCTTGCTATGGCAATGATTCCACATATATAAATTGAAATTTTTATGTGATACACTGGTGACCCTTAACCCATTTTTCATCACAATTATAACATAATCCTTTCTCTTTAAGAGCCTACATCTTCACCTTAGTAAGGCGCTTAACCAGTGTAGTTGTGGCTAGCTATTGATTTATTGTGTTTTTTATGGGTGAAAAAGTGGGAAGTTGATATTGCACTAAAAATTTATCTTCTGCTAACTTATCCAAACCCAAGGTATCCATCAAGCTAGTGGGATGAAACATTTTCACCTTCTAGTGGATTGGCTCTTTGAGGCCACTAATAAAATAAATCTTGAAGAATTCATTTGATAACCCTTCAATGTGATTAGCTAGTTTTCAAATTCAATATGATAATCATGAATGGTTCTTATCTAGATGGGTTTGGTGAGAGATCCTGTAAAGTCCTCAAATGTCAAAGGACCAAACCTACCTAGAAGTAAGAATACAAAGTTTTTCTAATCAGGTTTATAATTTGACATGAGATACCAATGGTACCATTGAAGTGCTTCTTGTTCCAAGTGAAAAGAAGTAATTGGGACTTTATTGATAGAATAATTATTGTGAAGGTTAAAGAATTATTCTGCTCTATATATCCATCCAGCGGGATTTGTACCATTGAATCATGTAAAGTCCAACTTAAGCCCATGTGATGTGTGGGGATAAGAGAAACTATTCTTTAAATAAGACTCCATTTGTAACTTATTGAGGAGAAGGTTATTGTACTGATTCAGTCCATACATCTTGT
The DNA here is from genome assembly GCA_037957365.1 of Torreya grandis. Taxonomy (NCBI): domain Eukaryota; kingdom Viridiplantae; phylum Streptophyta; class Pinopsida; order Cupressales; family Taxaceae; genus Torreya; species Torreya grandis. The sequence continues at coordinate 730,926 of JARHVA010000932.1, read as the reverse complement.
CAGTTAAATCAATGACCTAGGATTTAATGCAGCGAGTTCTTCCTCCATAATTTTTTTGCCTGTACTGGTGACTACCATAACTAGTGTTTTTTTTCAAAATTTGGTTTTGCCTTGTTACTCTTGTCAAATTTTTATCAACAAGTTTACAGTTACCACTGTGTTCAACTATAGTTACTTTTACTAATGATCTGAAACTAGTTTTGCTTGGTTACTCCTATCAAAAGGTCTATCGATAGGTTTGAAGTTACCATTATGCTCTACTGTAGTTACTTATAATGATAATCTAAAATTGGTTTTTCTATCAAAATTCTATTAGTAGGTTTATAGTTTCTACTATGCTCAATTGTAGTTACTTCTATGGATAATCTACAAAAAATGATATGTTTGATATGGGCCCTAAGTTTGTTTGACTGCCTAAAGGTTTTAAGAAATCTCTCAGCCACCAATATTGTCTGGATGAGTACTACTCTCCAAAAAAAATTGGCCATGGATTTACCCCTAAACGATAGCTCTTGGTTTACCTCATAGGTAGGAACTAGTCAATCAGGATGGGGTCATTGCCCTTTTCACTGGCAGGTCCTCTCAATGGGCTAGCTACTTTAAGGTTCTTGTGGTATTCCTCACAATGAGTTTTAGGGTTATATTCCCAAGTAATTATCATAGTTATGTAGAGGGGTATTTTACCCTTATCTGAACTTGTAAATGAAAATGTAAAAATAGATACAATGAAAAATAAAAAATTTAGATAGCACAGCTCTTAAAAAGCCACTACTATAAGGAAAAAAATCTCTAAAATCTAGCTACAGGCTAAGGAAAGTGCTCTAATACCATATGTGAAAAACCTTCTACACATATTTTTGAACTATAAAAAATAATAGAGTAATAAAATTAACTTCAAAAATTAACTAAAAATAATTCAAATATGTTATATTGATCGTAGGCCACTTTGAGGGGGCAACCTCCTTTGAGCAAGCTCAATACAATAATGTTCATGAATGCCTTCATTGGGCCTCAATACTTCCTTATATACTAATTCTATTATAGAAACTAATACTTCCCATGCATGTGGGATAATTCAAATATGCTAATTACTTAAATACTAATTCTATTTTATCAACTAATACTTCCCGTGTATGTGAGATAATTCACATACACTAAATGGATGACTTACAAAGCATATGCATCCATAGTGACTAATAGACTAATAATTAAAAGAGAAGGGTAGGACAAGGGTTTCTAACTCTATCTGACTTAGACATTAGTGTCTAAGGATAAAGAGAGTAGGCAAAGGCTCAAAACTTGTAGAGATATAAGATAAGTACATTTTAATCATGTTGGGCAAGATGGGATGTTTGTGTTATTAATATAAGTTTGGTCCAAATAAGAGATAGGCTAAGGGGCACAAGATAGATCATATACGAGGATTTTAGAAGCAAGGAATGTGTATAACTAAGATAAATAACTAAGGTTATGATTTTTCCAAGTGTAAAAGACTAAGGTGCTACATAATCACAAAATATCATCTACAAAAAGCAAAAAAGAGGTTCCTTGATTTTGGAAAGAATTAGGGCATGTTTTGAAAGCAAAAATAATAATAAAGTATGATTTTTATCTATGTGTGATATTACACTGAATAGATCCAACATAAAAATTGGATGTCATAGATGTATTCACATGTTCAATCCCATATCTTAAAGATGTAAAGAATTCCTAGGTACATATATTGAATTCACAAGCTGGGTCAACTATAATATTTTTACCTTGCTTTCAATATATACAAGGTTCAATGATTTGATGTTTTGAGGAAGGAGTAGTAATTGCTTCATATGAAAGAACACGTCTAACATTACTATTTTTAGGCATTTTTTTTATTTTTATATACTTGTTCCTTTTATATCATGTTTTTCTCTTATAGGTGTTTAGGCAATATAATTTTTTGTTTTTTTTCTTGGAATTTATTTCATTTATGGGCTCTTATTTTTTTACATTAACAAAATGAATATGCCTCTTTGAATGATTTACATTAGTATTTTTAATACATCACAAGCCTTGATGCTTAGTATTATTGGATATGGAGATAGGATGAGTTACGCCTTGGGAATGTTTTCCCAATCCTTGATCATGATAACCAAAGTGTTTTAGATATTATTTCCCAAGACCATATGGTTTTGAAATCTAAGTATCATTATAGAGAGGTGTATTTAGATCCTTTTCTTGCTCTGATTTTACTTTTTGAACTCTTTCTTGTGTAGTGTTTGGTATTTACAGTTGTATTTGCTATTAATTTTTGTTTGGTACCCATATTTGTTATTCGGTACATGTTATTTAGGAGAGGTACTCATAACATGAATGGTTTGCATGAGTGATGTATAAATTATATAATCACCACTATCTTTGAGACTTTATATTTTATCATATAACACAAAACAATAATCTGTATGATGCCCATTCATTCTATAATATGCACAATAGTATTTGGATCTCCTTACAGGATGTGGAGGATGTAATTTGATCACTTTGTCTCGAATAATTTATCTTATGATTTCACTTGGTCTCTTAGTAAACTTTGGTATAATATTTGGATCACTTGTTTTAGATGTGTTTTGTTGTAGTTTTGAATTTGGATAAGAAACCTTATTTAGCAAAACATTGGTAGATGAGTATGTAAACACATGATTAACACTATCATGTGTTAGATTTTTTACATGTATAATATGATTTTATAACTCTTTTATTAAATTTCTCATACTTATAATTTTATCTTTTAGGGATTCACAAACACAAACCCTAGGTACCTTATATTGAATATGCATACATACACCATACACCTTACCCCTTGAAAGAGTGATAGCATGGACCTAATTAGAGGGATGTTAGCTATCATGCTTCTTAGGGTTAGAGTAAATAGGCTTCATATTTATTGTAACAAGATTGGTAAAGATAAGTTTGAGTTTTATATTTATTATGAACCTTCTCTAGTTTTATGGTTTTAAGATTTCTAACAATGTAGACAAGACAACAAATAATAATAAAAGTGAGATATTGGAAGATAAAGTGCTAAACATACATATCCATATTTAGCATGGTTTTTAAGAAAAAGGCCTGGTTTTCAAAGTTTGAATATTATAAAAAATAGAAACTAGAATGCAAGAAAACATGAAATCAAGAAACACTAGGTCAACTAGAGTTTGTAGACCAAAGATTAAGTTGACCAAAATGTACCAAATGAAGAGAAAAAAAATATAAAGTTATTTTTAGAGAAATATTGGAATCTAAAATAATTTTTTCTAGAAAAAAAATAGATGAACTCCAAAAAATAAGCAAAGTACAATGTAGGTCTAAATTTACTAAAAATAGTAAAATGTTAAATTTATAAAATTCGTACAATATTTTGGAAAAATAAGGTTTTTATCCATATTAAAATAATTAGGACAAAAATCTAAGAAAATTTAAATTTGATCTATTATGAATCATGAATATGCCATATAATGTGGAATGCTTCATAAGGAAAACCCTAAAATATTCCTAATAAATAATCAAAAAAATTGAAAAAAAAAGAATTTATTTCTCAGATCTATAAGAGGTTTTTGAATAAAATATTATTTTTGATGAAATATAGAAATTAATTACAACATAATTACACCATTCACCATGTATGTCAATATTTACTAAAAATAATAAATTGAAATTTTGAAAAATCCATACCTATTTTGGGTGAACAAAAAGATGTTTTCGAATATACCAATCTGAGTAAAAAAAATAGCTAGGTAAATTTAAAATGGATATGTTTTGAGGCCAAAATGTGCCAATTAAGTTATAATCAACTTTCAAGCATATGCACATGAAGCCCTTGTAACCATAGGAGGGTAAAACTATAGAGTAAACTTTTGGATCTAAAAATCCATCACAGCAAGCTAAAATCCTAGGATGTTGGAAACTCTATATCAAAAAAAATATTATTCACATGAATCAAGTTCACCAAATGTTTAACCCTAAAATATATATTGGGGGATCTATTATTAAATGGGTTATATATATCCTAGGGCATAAGGAGGGTAGACTATCTCTAAATTAGGACAATTAAATGCAAAATTCAAATAAACATATATTGAATTTATTATGTTGAGATATGCTAAAGATAAAAAAGTAAAACTATGATAGACATTGTAATGAACAAGATACTTATCTAATTATGATGTTAATACAAATATGAATCCAGAATAGGAAAATAATAGACCGGATTTGGATTTTGGATTAGTCACTTAATTATGGAAATTGTACCTTTGTAGCCACATATAGTTGCATCAACTTGGGACTACTACATCGATGTTACTATCTAGCTCAGATTCAGGTGTCTAGTATAGAATATCTACTAAAACTAGATGTGACCACCTAGATGCTTCTAGGTTCTGTGTCACCTTCACTTTGGTGCATTCATATCTGGTTCATGGACTATTGTTCCTATCAAATAGAAAAACCCTAGTTTTTCATCTTCATAGTGACTATAAAAAAAATGGGTTAGTGGGCACACAGTATTGAGATACCCTAAAGACCCCTCTATCAATGAGTATTTCCTACATAGTAAATAATCTAAAGAGGTCCTCAAACTTATGTATTTCTCCCATATGTGTTGGATTGTGTGTGAATCATGTAATGTGTGATAAGTACAAAAATAACCTAGCTTGTAACTTTGAAAACATGACTCTTTTATTACTCCTTTAATACTTTAGACCTATAGATATGTTTTCCCTATGACTGATATGGAAATAGTAGAAAATAATAAAGCTTTGATCACTTGAGTGCTTGATTGGGTGATTTTTGGTTTGTGTTAGGTTAGGAATGATTGAGGATTGATATTGTATATATTAATCCCTTTGGATAATATCTCTCATTAAATCACTTAGGCTGATCATAGGAATACATTTGATTTACATATTAGATAAATTTAGGGCACTAGACACTTACATCAAAATAGGATACTTGCATCAACATAGGCATCTAACTAGGATACAAGTGTCTGGACAATTTGAAAATAGATGTATATCTATAAATTTTAGAGATGGAAAATAAGTAATTTAATAGCATTTCAAGTAAGATAGAAGGTTTGGATCATCAAATGACATTATTCAAATTAAGAGATAAGAATTTAGGCATAAAGAGATAGTGTATGTGAGCTTTTTAGTAGCATGAAAGGTCTAGAAGATGAAGGTACATCCATGATATGTAAATTCCAAGTGTACAAAATTGAGATGTTATATAATTTGGAAATAGTGTCTACAAAATCTAATTCTTTCTTTGACATCCACCAAAATCCTCTTCCTAGTCATTCTCAAGTAAATAACAATTGAGTTCAAGATAATGAATACTCTTTACAACTACAAAAACTCATCTTATTCATCTCTAACTATTAATGTCATATAAAATTTAACTAACCCTAAATTTGACACTCATTTTGAAAGATTAGTTAACATGAATGACATGAAATGCATTATTTCTCACATCAATTCTTATAATAACACTAAACCTCAACCTCAAACATCTCCTAGAGCTTACAGCAAGCCTATCTTATAGGTCAAATTTTAGTCTATATTCCTTTAGAATCATTAGAATTTTTAAAAAATTGATGAAATTGACCGTGATTATATCGTTAAAAAAAATAGCATTTCAATTATATCACATGTTATAATACAATCTTTTATTTATGTAACTATATCACATGTGGAGATACAATATAATTTCTTCCACTGTATCACCTTGGCTCATACAATATGTTTATATATCAATTATATTAAAACTACTAATATAGTATTTTAAATTCCCAACTAAACCACTTGTGTTGATACAATCACTTATAGTTGAACCAACAATATTGACTTATCTAATATCGTCAAAACAAGCCAAAAATAATTTAAAAAAGGTCTACAAATTTGTATAGTCAAACTTGATGCTATTTAGACCTATTTTTCTTAGCAATAGTCATCTTTATCCCACCATAACATCAAATCATGGGATCCCATTGAATAGATATCTAATCTCCATTGTCAGATCCATTTTATTGAGCTTATGCATACCTCTCCTAAACATCAATTTTTTTAATGAAAAATCTTTTTGCCATGATCATTCCTCAACCACCACTTATGGGTTAATAAGTCACTTTCCTTGGTTATGAAGAAAGTATAACGAAATAATGCAAATATTTATATTTATGAATTGATAAAACAATGGAAAAAACCTTGTCTTTGAAATTTCCAATCCAAGCTTTGATCCCTAATGGAATCCTCCTTGTGGATCACCCTCCTCTACTTATTAGCATTTGAATTGGTAATGTCCAAATCAAGAGAGCCCTCATTAATGAAGGTTTGGGTACTTTTATAATTCATTAAATCCTTTGGGAATTATAGAAATCAACTCAAGACCATTTATAGCATGTGCCAAGTATATGACCAATGACAAATGGCACCTGTGGGGTGAAATTTAATTCTTATCATGGTACATCCTATAAAAATTAAGTTTAAATTTATGATTTTAAATATTCCATTATCCTATAACATATTTATTGGCCTCCCTCAAACTCATTGCATGAGAGCCATAGCTTCTTCCACATTCCAATGCATTAAATTCCCTTACTTGGGAGATACTTATTAAATTCAAGGTGATACCAACCCTTGTAATTATGAATAATTATATCAACATCAAAAATTTAAAATACCCACCCTTAAACCTCTCATAAGCATTCATTTTATTGAGTATCAATGTTTTAAATTTTCCATTGATTTAGTTCGAGGTTATAATGGCCACCCTAAGCTCATGCGAAATATATTACCATACCTTACCAATTGTAATGATGATGTACTTAATGAGATTAATATTAAAATAAAAACCTTTGATCTTCCTTATAACATCATAGCTTAATTGCTTCCTACCTTGTGATTTGATTCTTATAGGATGGAAACTATTGAGATATTTTTAATTGTTTTTATTCTGAATAAATATATTATTCATACTCCTAGTGAAATTTTGGTTTGATCCCTCACTATGGATCGCATTGCTTTTGATATGATGATGACTATATTTTATATGACCCATTTTTGTTTATATATACCCAAAAAACATGAATAAACCCAATATTATAAATCATCCCTTCAACAATGTCAAGAAAAACTATCCTTCAACTCTATTATTCACATGATTACTCATTCTTGTTCAAACATGCATGATGATGGGTGCCATTGCTTGATCTATTGATGACCTCAAATCTAACCTTTGCCCCTGGGAGATATTATTAGTGCCAAGCTTCAAGAGAAAATATTCCAAAAAGATAAAAGACCAATTGGTGGCCATTTTTTAACGATGTCTTACCTATTAGATGTGATTATAGTGACTATTTACGTTCATAAAAAATCACTTTGCAGCCTGACCGTAGACTATATCAAAAATTAGGTATCTAAATTTTATTCTTTCATATGCATATACTCATATATGAGGAACAGTATTCATATTGTTGATAATGTCTACCCTCAATTTTGTAAGGTAATCCATGAATAACCCTTGGCCTAAGTTTAGAAGAACATCATGAATACATTATAGTCGAGGGGGGTTTACTGGTTGCACCCATATCATATAATAATCATGGTTATGGGAACCAAATTTTTACCTTTGTTCCTGCCTAAGTATGTCCCAAAAAATCATTCAAATAATAAATTACATACCAACTTTATTGGAGCATTGATGAAGACATGAAGAAGAAACACAAGAACCTTTTTCATGAATATTTTCTAATGATATGTCAAATGTGTTATACACATAGGAATCACTTCGATGAGGTTGGTAAAATCAAGGAATTTCATTCATTGACATCCTTACAACATAAGTATTAGGATCCCCATGGCCACATTTATAAGTATATCACAGCCCTGGGTATCCCTTACCAGTATGAGCCATATGAACATGATCTCATTTTCTTAAATTCAAAAAATGATTATGAGGTCTTATCAAGGGCCCATGTGATTAGACTGATAGAAGATATATTAAAGTCAATACAACAAGATCCCTCCCTCATAATATAGGAGGCACACACCATACTTCCACCTCTATACGTGGATAGGCTTCAATGGATTATTGGTCCTCAAGGCCTTCCCAACTAGATCAACCAAAATAAAATCCATCCTAAACACCCCCACCTAGTGTGATGATGGTTGTAAATCAAGAGCAAGGTGTGGAGGAAGCCCCTATTGTTACAAGTTCTTTGGGAGGAGTAGTGGAGTTGATCAGCATTGATTCTTCAAACTCTAAATATTCAAGACTCCATGTTGTAAGTTTGGTTCCAATCACCCCAAGTATGAACATTTCATCTTCTACTACATATCAAACTACTCCCTTGGTTGAGAATCCAGTGCTTCATTACAAAATAAAATCAAGAGCCTCTATAGTTCCTATAATCTCAACTATTGGGACATTGTCCCAAGGAGAAACTATAAACCAAGGAGAGACCCCAGTGTAGGCAAAAGTGACATTACAAGTTGGACAAAATCCTATGGTTGATAACCCCTAGGATGAAGAGGAAGAAATACAAATGGATAAGATCATAAGCCTCTAAGGAGTCAAAAGAAAGGCACCAATGGAGACTCAACAATTAGGTGATACCATTACTACTTCACCTTCTATTGCTCCTATTGTTTCCTTAGTTCTAATTATCTCCCATATTCTTATTATTTCCTTGGTTTTAATTATCTCTACAATTTATATTTCTCTTGTTGTTTCTTTTGTCCCTACTGCTACTATTGTCTCCTTAATTCCTATAGTTACTTTTGTTGATTCAACTAGTCTGATTCATACTTCTGTTCATTCTCAAGTTTTATCAAAGGCCCCTAAAGCCAAGAAGGTTTATTTTAAGAAAGCTATGGAATCACCTTCCAGTGCACAAATGTCTATCCCCTCTACTCAATTGGGTCTATCGATTCCACCTTTTATTACCTTATAGGATAATTCAATTGTATCATCCATAAGCATTGGTAGCAAGACCACATATATTGTGCATCCCATGCCTTAGATTGGTGGTGTAGGTTGGCAAAAAAATCATCTTTCCATCCTTACCAAACCTACTCCATGTGGAGGCACTCAAGCAATCTTCTAAGGATATTTCATTAAAAGCTTTTTCCCAAGACACCTAGTTTGTTAACCCTCAAAAATTGGTAATTGTACAATAGGCAGCAAACTTGAAAACCCAAGATGCTTAGAAGCCTAATCTAGTGATCACAGAGCTACCCACTATAAGTTTTATTTTTAATAACTCAATTGGGACTATATAGAGGGTTATAAAGAGGAAAGTACAATATGAATCCAATGTGGGGATGATCCTTGAAGAGATTTGGGATGTTTTATCCTTGCCTAAAATAAAGAATCATATAATTGGAGAGTCTCCTTATATTGAAGACTTTACAGCTTATTTGGAAACCCACACAGAGGCTTTTTTGTAACTCCATGCAAGCACTGAGAAAGATATACAAGAGCTACAACAAAATATAAATCAATCATGAGAGTAGTAGCAAATCGTGCATGTTTCCCAAGAGATTGAGGATGATGTCTAAAATGCAGCCCTTAGGCTGTACAATATTTTGGACACCATTAATTCAATGAAAATAGAATTGTCTCCCCATTTATTTGAGACATCCAAATTATTCAATTATTTGAAAGAAGATGATAATAAATTGAACTTCCTTGTCCTATACATAACCAATAAGGCCTTTGTCCATCTAGATCTAATGACACCATGTGAGGCCTCTAATGCTCTCAATTTGGTGGTCAATAGAATGTAAGAAGATCGATATTGGGTGTCAATCATGCAAGCCTTGATCCCAAAGTTGGTTGAGCATGAGAAACAGGTTCTAAAAACTTTAGAAGAATTGAGGTTGTTTCAAGCTAGGGATACATTAGAGAAATTGATAGATAGGACCAATTTTGACAAATTACTCTAGTAAACACCTACCAATTTCAAAAAAAGTCTTTACGGGCACACTTTAGAGGAGATCAAGAAAGAAATTGGTTTTGGTAGAAAAAAGGTTATCGAAGTGGAGATTTTCTAGGTAGAATTAATAAATACTAAGGTAGAGCACGGACGCCTATTGATAACATTCACTAGGTTACATAGGTTATCTCTCTTAAACATGGATGCAACTAGATTTTAGTATGATGTCAAATATAAACATTATTAGGATTTGGAGGAGAAAAAATAGGCTATGTTTAGAGCTTCTAGTTTAACTCCATCTTCCAGTTAAACTCCCATTGTTACTCCAATTTCACCAACTACTTAAAGTGTTACTCCACCAACCATGCAGGCCCCAACAAAGAGTAAACCTTAGTTTTTGAGTTAATGTTATATGTATTTTTGTATGTAAATTAAAAAATGTAACTAAAGTGTATTTTTACTTCACGAATGCATGTAAGAGTTAACTATAGATTTATGCAACATGCACATGTTACATGGTTTTGTAAGTATGTGTCAGACTCTAAGGACATAATTTTGGCCATTTTTTATTGTATGTGCAGAGTTAACATCTTAGTGGAACTTTTGTTCCGATTGTTAGCATGTAATTTTATCACTTTATATGGATTTGAAGGATGAGGTGACCCCTCCCAAAATCTATTTATACTTTTAATTTTCCCATTTCAGATGGAGAAAGAATTTTTATCAATACAAGAAGAGATTTTGATTATCAAAAAATGTGTTAATGTTTTTATGTTCATACTCTATGTGATTAACTATGTTTATTTTCTTGTTGGTTGATCTATTAAATCAAAGTGTGTAAATGCTACTTAGAATTCCTTATTGTTATTAGTAATGTATGTTGGTTTAATATGTGCAATAGTTATTGGATGATTGGAAAATAGTGTTAATTTTATGTAATAAGGTTGATTGTTTCTTTTCTCTAAAGTGTGTAAAAGTGTCTTGTATAATATAGTTTTCTAAGAGTGAGCAATAGCTATCTTAGATACCTCTCTGATTTGAGCTATAATCTTTTGTCATTAAGGTGTGTTATAGCTAATCTAAATAGGGACAATATTTAGTTGAGATCTTAGAGTCTACTATATCATTTACCCTCAAACTCCCTCATTGTGTTTATATGCATGTGAGCTACAATTACTAGCTACAAACATTAGTTTAAAGACACTTTTCGATGAATGAGACCATCCTAGAAGTAATCCCTCTTATGATCATAGAGCCTTCTTTTCTACTCTACCTTCCTCTTTTGGAGTTTCTTTTAAGATCTACCCATTTTAGTTTAGGTGTCCATTCAACCAACTTGGATAGGTTTTGATTTATTTTAGGTTTCACTCATCCATACACCCGACTAACAACCTGCATGCTCAAACAGACTATTCCACCACTAGGTTGTTTAACCCATACCTTCAAATCCTATCTTGGAATGGAGCTTATCTCCATAGAGATCCTAAAATATTAGAGGTTACATCATTGAAGGTTTGGTGTGCATAAAAAACATATCAACAAAGTTAATCTTAATTGTTAGGTGGCAACTCACCTTTTCTATAAGGTTGGGGCATGTGCCTTCCAATCTCTCTCTATCTCCTTAGATATATGTACCTTTTCAGACTTATGTATTTTATCCTAATTTCAGTTTCATTGATTCATAATGATACATTTTTCAAATCAAGTTGCCAATAGATAAAGTAGTTGTATCGATACACAAGTGTACTCATAAACCTTACTTTTTTAATTTCAATCTTTTTAATGCTTTCAATTTTAAATTATATGCACTAATTATATACTATAACATTCTCTTGGTTGTAGCTCAGTCATCAAAAAATCACTCAAGTTGGGTTCACACAAAGGCAAGGTATGGTTTATAGACCCAGGTACATATTTCTTCTCTTTTAAACCAGTAATTTCATTACTAGATTAAAAGGGGGGGAAATTTAGATAATATTTATGAATTATATAGCACCTTAGTCTTGTACACTTAGAAAATTTAGACCTTGGTTGTTCTTATAAGTTTTGGACCTTTCACACTTTTAGAAGTCTTACATCTACTCTATCTTGTGTCCCTTGGCCTATCTCTTGGTCTGACTAGTCTTATGTTGATGACCCAAGCCTTTTATCTTGCCCAAAATGCTTATATTATGCCCCTGCAAGTTGTGAACCTGAACCTATTTTCTAACTACCAAGACACAAGCGTCATAACCAAACCCCTGCTTGATGCTAGTGTTCTACCCTAACATGGGTGTCTAGTGTCCTAAAGTCATCTAATTTTCAAATGAAATGTATCCCAATGCTTAGCCTAAGTGTTTTAATATAAGTTATTTCTCCAAAATGATTGGTATAAATATAAGATCAACCCTCATTCATTCATCACCTAGAAACCTCTTACCTCTCACCAAACAACTTATAAAAGGCATTCAATCAAACACTCAAGTGAGCAAAGCTTTCCTATTTTCATATCAGTCATAGGGACAACACATACACAAGTCTAAAGTACTGAAAGAGCAATCCAAGAGCTATATTTACCAAGTTACAAGCTAGGTCATTTTTTTAATTGTTTATTACACATTGCATGATTCACACACAAGCCAACATATAAAGGATGCCCTCTTTGAAGTATTGGCTAAGTAAGCAACACTTATTGATGAAGGGTTCTTTGGGGCAGTTTGACATCGTGTTCCCACTAACCCATTTTCTCCAAGGTCACTATGAAGGTGAATAACTAGGGCTTGTAATTTCATGAATGACCATTCATGACCCAGATCTAAATACACCAAAGTGAAGGTGAAGATAAGCCCATAAGAATCCAAGTGGTCTCATCTTTTTCTAGTAAGTATTTCATATAAAACACTTATGTATTTTTCAAACAGTAGCATCGACGCTAACATCTAAGGTTGATGCTAGTGTCCAAGGCTCTAGAGGCACTCAATCCAAAATTTAGCAATTATTCTAGAATCTGCTTCCTGCCTATTCTAGATCTAGAACTATGTTAGCATCAAAACCAGCTAAGTATATTGTTTCTTTATCATTTCTATATCTAACATAGTTGTACATACTATTTTTAACTTATCTTAGTTTAATGAATACATCATATATTATATCTAATTTTAACATTTAATTGGCATGTTGTAGATCTAATTATTACCTTTGTGAATTATCATTTTTATATTCTTAACCTTATCTACCCGAATAGGATCTACATCCAAATTTAGGGTCATACAAAAAGAAGATGAATTCAAATTATTGGAAATGAATAAACTTAAGTATGCAACCAATATAGATTCCAATACAAAGAGTTCAAGTAAACCACCATACAAGGTGAGGCTAATTGATAATAAGAATGATCAAAAGGCAATAGTACATGAATTTTTAGATCCCACTTCACACATTGTATTATTAGCTCCTCCTAGGAGAAAGGTTATCAACCTACTTGAAGCTCCATATAAGGTCCTCAAAACAATATTGAAATGAAACCTCATACCTCTCCCTCCCATTATAGAAGTTTATATGAATAAGCCTCTTCAAAAATGTTTGTCAAAATGCCTTTTGTGATTTTCATAGGGCACCAGGCCACACTACTAACAAATGTATCGGTTTGAGGCACAAGATTTAGGATTTGATTGATGCAAACATCATTGATTTGGGCACACCTATAAACAATTTGAAAGTACAACTAAGTGAAAGTAATGAAAAAAATAATTGATCCTTTTCCTACGCATATAGCTAATTAGACAGTAGATACATCAGGAGTGAATTATGCATACAATGCACACCCTCCCCTAGCTTCATATCATTCTCATATGGAGGCACAACATCCTTTCAATGGTGTCATTGGTACCTACCATACTTCAACACCTTCTAGGCCATTCATCACATTTGCAGAGCTTGAGATATTAGATGATGGTACATATTTGAACTCTTTGTTTATTTGTGCACACATTGATCACTAACCTATTCATAGTGTTATGTTCGATAATGTTTCAAGTGTGAATGTATACAATCACACTTCTTAATCATCTTGGATACACATATCAGGTTTTTTTTCCATGACCATGGTAATAAGAGTATTCAATGGTTTCATTCAAAGCTCCATCAATGAGATTACATTATATTTATAGGTTGGTCCAACACATGTGGCCACCAAATTTACAATAGTACCTATTGCAAGGGTCTTTGATATCTTATTGGGGAGCCAAGGGATTCAATAGACTTATGCAGTTCTTTCTACAGTTCACAGGTGTTTAAAGTATATCTATGCTAATGAGGTCATCATGGTTTATGGTATCCCATGTGAATACTCTTTACCACATATAGATATGGTTCCTACACAAAATATTGCATTTGAGCCCAATAAAAGGGTTCAACCTACTCAAAGAATACAAAGTCAAGTATCTACACTCCAAAGGAGGACTATCCTTGAAAGGCCACTTCAGCAAAGATTTGTCACAACTTTTAAAGATCCTCTCTCTACTCTTATGTGTCCCAAATTGATATTACACACCACTCATGATGTCTCACATAGGGCACCAACATAGGATTCATACACTCCATGATGAGTTCCCAAAATCCTTAAGGTTCACTATGATCCACAACATGTACAATATACTATAGATCATCGTTATGACAATGTTTCTTATGGTACAAAAGGAAATATTAGATTTAGGTTCAAAATTCAACTTAGTTTAGTCACAACATTATGGCATTTTCATTCATGAAAAGTTACCATTCCTATCCTAGATATAGGACCCATTGATTCTGAGTCCCTTGTAGGACTCATCGGTTGGTATTTTTATTTCTATTTTCTTGGATTAATTGATTGAATTGAGCAACAAACACAGAAAACATAAAACACAAACTTATACTTCAAATGTGCAACTTTCTCCTTTGCGATGTAAACTTGATTTGCTCTTCGAAAATGTGGTACTCACTCTTCCAATGCAAAGGAGAACGAGTAGCGTTTTGGTACAAAAGGAATTTTTGTATGCTTTGATTCGCTTGGATTAACTTAGATTTGTTTGTGAATTGGATAGAACCTCGTTAGCATAAGTCAAGATTCGTTCTTGAAAATGAAGGTTTTCAAATTTATTTATAGATTTTTGGAGGAAGATCCAATGGTGGAGGATTATTTGGATTTATGAAATGATCCAAATAATCAATGGTGGCTAATGAGTCCTTAGCCATGAAGATGAAGACCATTTCAAATGATTGAGAGAAACATAGGATTGGTTAACTGAGTCAGCAAGAATAAGTCTGACTTCTTGACAACTCAGGGGATGACTCATAGGAGGCTGAGAAAGTTGTGGGTTTGGTTGGGATGAAGAAGAAAAAGGTGGAAGATGTTGGATGAGGTATAAAATATGAACTTTATATTTAAAATAAGGATTTAAAGTGTGCATAATTGACTAATTTGACTTATTCAATTATTTGAATTTGGAGGGAGATGTGATGAATGATTTTAAGAATAATTATTAATATATTTTTGGTGTGTTTTGACATTAAATGAAAAATTAGGTGTCTATACATATATGCAAAAATACAAAAAAAAAAATTCAAAAAATCATGACCTGTGCATGATTTGTGTAATTATTTGCATCAGTAGTTTATGCTCAGTCTACTCAATATTTCTCTATATATCCAATTTTTATCACAAATGGTACATAATTGAATGCAGAACATACACGTTGTCATATAAAGACAGTTGTAGGTTATTTCCTAATTCAAACTCAAAAACTGCAAACAAATAAAAGTGCTCTACCTAGATAGTAGTGCACCACGTTGTTGTCTAATTCTATCGGTATTGTCCTAGTGAACACAGGTTAACATTCTCAGAATCAAACAGGTTAGCTCCTTTAGGTTATTTTACTTCAACAAGTTCACTGGGGGCATCATTTTACACAAGTTCTATCAATTTATGGCTAACCCTTTTTTTTCATAGCTCAGTTCTTTACATTGCACAAAATCTATTGATATCGCTCACTTACATTCACATTACTATGTCACTAGATACTTAAGTTACTGAATATAGTGATGATACAAGTTACTAATGTTGATTAATTACACATCTTTGTGCTTGCTTTTCATGTTTACTTTCATGTTTCATGTCTTGTGTGTATTCTTTGTTTTGACTTGTATACATTTAAACATGTCTTTGTGTGGGGCTCTAAGCCTATTTGCATGTTTCTATGTATGAGTGAGTGACATCTAAATATGTCCCTTGTATGTGGACCCTTGGCCTTCTATTGTGTGTTTTGTGTGTACTCTCTATGTGTGTCAGGTCATGCAACACATTTGCTCTGTTTGCTCAGTTTTATATGCCATGATGGACATCATGCATCTTCCTCATTTATGATTTTGTGATCAATACCATGCATCCCTCTTTGACTTTCTCTATTTTTAGCTTTACATACTCAGTTTGATCATTTATCCGCACTATTTACTACTAACATTTATCTCTACAATTTCACTATGTATGTTTGTTTTCACATGCATCTTACATTACAAATTTTAGCCTAGTATACATATGATGATGTCATGATTCTCCATGTTATCATTACTACTCATATTTACATCTTTTACATAACATGTCTCATAACTTTTTATTTTGAGTTAAGTTATTGTGTAGGCTCCACAACTCGCCTCAAAAGAGGGGGCATACACAGTGGCTTGTATTAGAGACAAAGCTCCTATAGTGCAATACATAGATAGATTTTGTAGGTTCTACAAAGTTGATCACAACTCATACTCAGATATCACTTAAAAAATAGTTTCAGATATTAGCGCTTCATTTGGACAAGGGTGCTGGTCATTCTTGTCCAAAACAAGGCTCTATTGTCCTAGCAGATAAAAAATAATTATTTTTAAAAATTCTCAAAACCACAAATAGTAAATGACAGTTAGCAATAGGTAAACATAATCAATTTCTAGAAAAATACTCAAGTTTGTCTCAGATTTACTTAGTTTGGGAGCAACATGTGCGGCATGTGTTCTAGGGTAGCACACAAGTTTTTGCTCATAATTTTAGTTGTTATTACTCAGTCTCAAAATCCATATACACCTAGATATCATATTATGGGCATGTGTGCGGCATATGACTACCTTATTTCTTGGTTTTGCACCAGTTACGCAAATGGAATGGCAATGCTTCTCATTCTCCACGTTGTATACACCAAACTCATATCATACTCTCTTTTTGCACCAGTTTTACACCAGAAATGAGCCTTATTCCATCTATAGTGGTTGGTTCACACCAATTTTTTCACCAGAGATCATCCATTAAAATTCATTCAGGGATTCCAAGCCATATTACTACTTTGGTTATGCAATGATGGAGTGAAGCACACCTTGAGTTCTTTAGCGCACTCACCTTTCAATGAGGATTGGGTCATGCACTGTCCAATATAAGCTATTTAACGAAGAAAATATCTCCAGGGGTCCTACCCGCTCCTGTCCCCTGTTTGCACCAAAAGATACAATGGTTCGTGTACCCAATCTAGGGTATTTATTCATTGTTATTATATTTGTAGCTTTTATTATCTTTACTTATTGATTTTATCTTGAGTAAGGATTGATTTTATATATGTTTCATTGCAAGTTTTACGTGAAACATAATTCAACGTTGTGGTCTACATTCGATATTGTTCTTCATAGGTGAGTTCAGGGACCCACTTTCATTTTACTCTAGTACTTTCACTTTTGTTGCATTACTAGATTAAAAGGAGGAAAATGTAAACACATAAATTAACATTTAAACTAAAATAATGTACTTGTGCCCACCATTTTGTGAACTTAGTTCATGCCTCATTCCATGGTCTTTCGACCATTTTTCCTTCACTTTCTATGTGGATAACCCATTCCTACAAGCGACTAATGATCTCATAATATCCCTATTCCTCATTCAAAACAACTCAAGCTTATCCCTTGATGGATCCATACTCTCAACTTAGTTGTCTTTGCTTCTAGGACAACAATGCGCCATTTGGACAAGAGTGCTCTCTGGTCTTGTCCTTTTGTTGATCGTATCCTCTCACCAAGTAACAATGAGTTGCTCAAATTCAAATTCATGAAATGGGTCATCTCACACATTTAGTAAGCCCTATATGAAGGAATTCCCTCTTAATCACTATAAATATACATTTTCAAGTCATTTTGCAAAAAAATGCTTTGATATTGAAAAGCATCATAATTCTAATTGCACATTGACAACAAATTATCTATTTCTCCCAATTCTAAAATGAATATAGTCATAAAAGCCCTAAACTAAAATCTAAGTACGCTTCCAAGGTCAAAAGTCACAATGGAAGCACTTAATCACACAGGGATTGCACAAGCATCTAACATTGCATCAGTCTTTCACACACACCACCGTAGGCATGAGAGAATTACATGGAGTTTAATCCCTCTTCGAAGTATTGATATGTAGACAACGCTTAACACATGGGGTGTTGGGGTCCAACACAACTTTAACCACTAATTTATTTTTTCATTTTGTTTCATTCATTTTTCTTCGCCTATCAAGCTAGGGTTACAATTGAAGAAGACGAGACACATTGGTCTTCACAACAGATCGAGATCTCTTGCACAGTAACGCAAGTCACACAAGTGAAGCGAACCTGTCATATAAATCCATAGCACAAAACCCTACAGGACATTAACGTGCCCTAACGACAACAGCACTCCACGTCGTTGTTTGAATCTAGCGACCTTGTCCGAAGAGCAAGCGAAACATAGCTTCTGATTCACAACATCATCATAAAGATTCCCAGTGAGTTTTACAATTCTTATCTTAATCCTACACGCATGTTTTTCCAACTAAGCTATCTCTTTCTTGCACTTTCCCTTTTTATCATCTTTTCAAATATAATAAATTCTAAATTGGTTTGTATCATTTATAAACATATTTGTAACATTCTAATTTTACACAACAATTTGTCTAATTAAGATAATTAATCTCCATTTATCAAAATTCGATAAAACACCCTGAATATTAACTTATAATATTTATCATGATTAAAAAATATTGATTATTTTTTCCATTTCATAAAAAAATTATTATCCTCGTCACTTTTTCATACACAAACAATTGTTTACAAGTTATTATAATTAATTTATTAGTTTAGGTTTTATTTTATAACATAAATTTTTGAGAATTTTATTTCCATTTTCTCACGTTGTCATCATGAATTGCATGCTAATTTAAAAAGAATCTTACTCAAGTTAATAACTATCATATTTAAAAATGATATTCAATACATTGCTAAAAGTTAGTAGTTGTTTAAAATATAATTAAATATTTATTAAGATATTTTTACTTTCTAACATCTTACACAAAGAAAATGTACAAGTTATCTTATTTTATTGTTAAAAAAATAGCTTACTTAGAAAAAGCATCATAAGTGCAACAAATTTTGCATCAAAATCAATTATAAAATTTTAATTTAACCTTGCCTATGAATTTAAAATTTATTGATATCTACCTTTTTAGGGAGCTGTCAACTGCAAGTTTTACAATACAAATTTCATCTTTTCAGTGTTTGTCTTCTTATAAATATGAACACTAATTATATTTTTATATATTTAAATGAATAAGTACCTATAAAAATATATGATCTGCTAATTGTATATTCTCATTATTTATACTTTTGTATCTAAAACCAAACATGAACACTACTCTTCAAATGTTAATATAGTTTATAATCGAAGAAAGAAACATTAAAGATGATCTATTTATTTATTATAATCCTTTAGTTTGTGACAGTCTGTCCAAAATTTCACCTTGCATTTAATACAGTTACCAAAAAAAAATTATTTCCCTGATTAACACAACTATTTTTTTCCATTAACACAACTTTTTTTTTCGCATTTACAATACTTATAACACAAGTTAAAAATACCTTGTGTCAATTTAGGGCCAAATGTGGCACCAAAGAGATCATGCGGTTTATTTTTTTTATGTAAATTCCAAAATAATTAGTAATGGAAGATTTGAGGCATCTAAGGTTATAATAAAGAACCAAAATAAAGTCAAGTTGGAAGGCGATTTGATGTCCATCTATAGTCACTCTTAGGAAATCGGTAGTTTGTGAAAGCATGGGAGGGCTCTTCATGATATTTCAAACATTATATCCTAATTTTCTTGTACAAAATAGCAGCAGTAACATTGGAAAAGGATACCATTATGATAAAATGGCCATCATGTTGAGAAAATGTTTTTGTCTACAAAACTATCACGGGAGATCTTCAAATTATTGAAGAAAAATATATAAAGAGATTGAAGACACCTTCAACACTATCCATAATGCTCTTTTGAAAGAAAGAAAAACGTGTAATGGGTGTTCAAAATATTTGTAATGTTGGAAAATGGAACACAAACCTAGGGTTGCTTCAACTCTGTAATTCCATCCACGATTGACAAATTATAAAAAAAACTTATTTTAATAGTTTCTGTTCATAAAATAATGATGAATTGATGTTGCCTATCGCATCCATCTTCATAAAATATGATGAATTAATGTCGCTTATCATGCCTATAGCAATGATAACCCAGGTAGCATTAATATTGTTGTAAAACAGCTTGTAAATCTTTGTAACATGAATAAAAACAAAATTGTGTCCACATAGTCGTTTCACTTGAATGAAATTTCAAATGAATGCATCTCACAAAATTACAATTTTCTATGAACCATAAATATATTAACCCAAAATGTTGTGCTTTCAAGCCAGACTAGGCATCTATTGAATATTAAAAATTCAGTTCTCAGCCTTTGATCACTACTTGAAAATAATAGCAGAAAGCTAAAGCAAAATTGCACACCATATGAAGTGTAAAATGGAAGAATTTACTCGAAATTTGGTCTTGCTAGTTATTCCATGCACAAGAGCCATTTTATATGCACCAAACCACTGTCCAATAAACCATTTTGAAGACTGCAAAAAGGCAGAATGATGGTGTAATTTTTGAATAATTTTGACCATGATTCCAGGGTGTATATCTGCCAAGTCAGCAACAGAATCCACTCTAAACAAATTTTTGAGGTGTCCTAACATCATTACAATATGAAGAGAAGTTGTCTAAACTAAACGCAAATATCTTCCAAAGAACCGAAAAGCAATATATATTGCAAGCATCAACAGTATATTACACACATCCATGTACTTCAGCCTGCCATGAAGCCAAAATCATGCCTCTACACCAATTGAAACATTAGTGGAAGTAAATCCAGACAAATTCTGGACATGGGAAACTGCTTCAGGGGAATACAAGTGTGTCTTAAGACTCGTGTGGTGCCTCAAACCTTGTTGGTGTTTCAATTCCCATCATACAGCTAAGGCCAAACAACAATATTATCAGAAGAACGAGACCCTGTATAAAAAATACAAAAACATCACTTATGGCCAACAATAATGCTCTTACATAAAACGTCCAAAGAAAAAATTTAAATAATATTCTGGCCCAACAAAGATTCTATTTAATGCGAAATACAAGATAAAAGAAAGCCTACATCTAACAAGATAAATAAAGAAAATTCAGTAATTCACACAAGGTATTGCACTAAGATATCATCATGCAGCTAATTACTTAGAATAACAATTTTTACCATAAAAAATTAATATTGCAACCATTCTACACACACAAAAATGTATTAGCAAAAGTTTTTGAGGCACCATCATAATGACTAAGTCATGCCACAGAAATGAGCATACAGTTTTCGTTCTAACTTATCTCATAAATATAAATTGCGAATAAAGAACCCTATCTGGACCTAGTAGAGTTGAGATCAGAAGCTAAACGATGAAAATTTGAAAATATGTCAGATGTCTCGAAATCTCTAGTGTTCCTATTTCCACCTATAATGGTATACCATGTCATTGCCAAACGCACAATCCCAGACATGTAAATATCCCCTTAAGCATGAATAGTTTACATGGATTACCAGCATTTAATGCACCAAATAATTTAGGATTCTTGCTTATTGTTTATTCTTCAATTCTGGCCGCTACAGCTTCCTTGAATACCCCCTACTAAAGTGACACTTAATTTTCATGCCAAAATTCCCTTGGATATTGTTATCTTAAAAATCTGTATCTCGAATATATCTCCTGAAGCATACCATTGATTTTTTTATGAATGAAATCATTTTCTCTGAAGTAAAGCCAGAATCTCCGGCCTGTGGATTAGAGCAAAAACATGCCTAGCATTGTCACAAAGCACTTTAAAAAAAAGCAAAAATAATTATTACTTTTCCATTTTTTCTTTGGTTGTCTTTACATAATCTATCGGTACAAAAAATGGTTGTCTTTACATAATCTATCGGTACTGAGTCAAAGCGTCATCTACAAGGAGGAAATGCCAAGTTGATATACCATTTTGAATTCTATTTTAGTTTTTATGACTATTAATTCCTAACTAAAACTTTTCCTTCCACTACTCTATTCTTTAATGAGATTCTGTCATTTTTTTAGGGTTATAAACTTAAAAAGAACTTTCTCCTCCTTTGGCTACTGCCAACATAAACTCAGATAAATTCATTCGGAACTGCAAAATGGATTGAATAAGTTTCAAAACAGAGACTCCAGATGAATCACCAAGATTCCAATTGATCAGCTACAAGTTATGGATAGTTTACAGATAAAGTGAGAGTTCACTAATCGCACTTAATGGAAAGTCAGATCCTGTTGTGCGCATTCAAAATATTGAGAATACGACTATGGTTGCTCAAATAATATCACTCCATCCACTTATCAGCATACCTTAACAGGCTCAGCACTCATATGTTGGAATAGTCATGGTGCAATGTTAATCTTCAGATTACCATTCTTGGACTATTTTATTGCTAACCTTTCGTGTAGAGTTTCCAAATCCAAATTCCATGTATTGCATTTTTGCACTGATCAAATGCCTATTGCACAGCTCAAACCTGAAAACACAACGTTCCAGACTTTACTAATTAATATCTGCACATTGGGCCTCAATTTTTGGATGTCCTATGGTTGGTATCCAACATCAAATAGAAGCAACAGGTCACCGATTGCAATAAGTTGTGGACAGAATTCACAGAACAATTTACACATGGGATCCCTCTGCAATTGCAGGAAGTGTAAGACAAGGTAAAAAGTCAGACCCAGCAATTCCAAATAAAAAATTATACGCTTGTCAAGAAAGTCAAAGATCCTTTTTCCCGAAGAGGAACATAGTCACCAGGAAACTCAAGTATAGAGATACGGACCCCATCCCCAATCCCCCTACCCAAATCACCTGCTAATTATATTTATATATAATACAGCAGCGCTCTTACTCAGTTTCTACCGTACCCTGATTCGAAATGTCTTCCCCACCCTGAACCCCACATCTCCAAGTGAATTAAGAGAGAATCTCTGCAGGATGATGAAGAGACAATATTTCCAGAGAGGTATACCAAAGAACAATATAATGAACACGGATTCTAGCATCCCTATCAGCACAAAGCTTAGACCAAAGGCTTTGACCCTAAGGATAGAGTACTTAATGTCTTCCAATGATATGCGTCCCCGTCTGATTTTGGAAAACTCGTCCCCGCATCTCCACATGGACGGGACAAAAACAGGGAAGAACTGTCCCCAGAATACAAGGTGCATCAGTGGGATGTTCCCAAGCTGTCCCATGATGAACACGGAGTGTCCCGAGGGTTTCCCCACTGTTCCCCGAAATGGGAATGCAAAACTATCCCTTGACCAACCCAAAGGACGTAAAGGCATTCCTTGACCATTCTGAGGATGCCCAGCTATTCACTACAGCATCAAATACTGATTCAAAGTCTGGCCAAACAAATAAAATATAATTTTAATTAAATATGAGGGAAACCCTAATATAACCCTTAAAAACCATAATATTCTCATTTTGAGCATGTTTCTCATGGCAGCAGCCAAAGGAGAAGAGGACTTGAGAGCAGCAAGGGGCAGCATGGATGTCTACAAAAAATAGCTTGGAGAAAAAACAATAGCCTTACTTCAGCTAATAGGGGCATGTTGGGATGAGATTCTATGGTTTTATATACTTATTCTACATGTTTCCTACCTTTTTAGGGGTCCCCTATGTTTTGGCCCCTGCCTTCGCCTGTGCCATTCTATAAAATTTGGTAGGTCACTCTAGCCATCCTCTAAACTCGTTCTCCGTCTCCAAAAACTGTGTGGTAAAATAGGATTTATTCAAGGCAAATACATCATGGACAACCTGACCACAATAGCAGAAGAAATGTATAAGCTTTATAATCAAGCCATGAATTACATTGCAAAGTGGCTCCATTAAATAGCCACAGGAAAACACTAACAGCCTAGCATCAGTGCATAACAAACTAACAGCGGATAACTCTACATGCTAATAATAACAAACAACCTACAAGCCTAATTTCAATTCCATGAACAACAAAATATTGTCTATGTTATTATCCATTCATTTTATTAATCTAATACCCCCTCTTAATGACTAAACCTGATACAACCCCAAGTTTATCTCTGAACTTGGCAAACTTATCTTTATCAAGTGGTTTTGTCATTATGTCAGCAGTTTGCTCTGCTGTAGGACAATAATAAAGACAAATGTCTGCATCATCAACCAACTGTCAAATGTAATGGTGATGAACTTCAATATGCTTAGTTCTGGCATGATAGACTGGGTGCTTCACCATCCTGAGGCACTCTGATTGTCACAGAAAAGTGAGGTAGATGTTCTTTGGTCAAGTAGAAGCAACCAATATCCTTTGCAACCACATTGCCTCATAACCTGTACTGACAGCTGCCTTATATTATGCTCTAGTGGAAGATAGGGCAACTATATGTTGCAGCTTGCTCTACCAGGAAATTACACTTGAACCAATAGTTAAAACATAACCTGTTGTATACTTCCTTGTATCGACTAATCCAACCCAATAGGAATCGATATATCCAGCTAGCATGAAGTCAACAGATCTCTGATTATCAAAGTTGAGGGACCCTATGACATATCAAAGGACTTGTTTTGTAGCTTGTCAATGTTCCTCGTGAGGCTTAAACAAGAATCAAGAAAAACAGCTTACTACAAAACATAAATTCGATAGGATGGTAGTAAGATAAATCAAACTACCTACCAATTGTCAACATATTGATTTATTGACCGGTAGCAAAACAATATTAGTTGAGAGCTTTATCCAAAATTCCATAGGTGGTAGATGTTTGATTACATTCAGACGTTCTGAATATTTCTAAAAGAGCTTTGTTTTAGTTGTGATACAACAATAGTTTGATCAGATTGCCAATATTCTACACCTAAATAATAATGAAGCATGCCTAGATTTGTCATTTCAGAAACAGAACAAGTATCATATTTCACCAACTGAATTATATTGACCCCAATTCTAGTGATGGGAAGATTTGTTAAGGATTAGCGTTTACATTTACGTATTTACATAAGTAGTTTTACTTTGGTTGTTTATTATTAGTTAGATTGTTATATTGTTAGTTATATGAATATATTGTTCCGTATATAGTTTGGAGATTGTTTATGTGAGAGATTGTAGGGATCCCACTATCCCGAGTATAGGAAACATATTTCCTATATAACCATGTAATGTTTCAATTGAATATAGTGTGAAGAATTATATTATTAATTGTGTTCATCTCCTTCATTGCTCTGTAACTTTGATTTTTCCCAATATCTGGTATCAAAGTGGGAATTATCTTCAATGGTAAAATTTCACTATTAATAATTGCTAGGGGCAGCTATAATGGAATTCATTTATATATGTATTTGCTTTGGTTCACAATAGTTTAGGTAGCTACATTGTTGTAAGCGTAGGATAAGTACAAAGGAGACCTCTATTCTGATATGTGGAATCAAAGACAGCTCGAAGTTTGCATTGGTGAATGCACGGATCATTGTATTCGATTGCATGGAGCTTCCCTTGTGCGTATTGATCACCATAAGCCTATTGCAGTTCTCCACACTCGCCAACAATTTTACTCATAATCCACAGACCAAGTCTCGATACAAGTAATTACGTGGTCAATTTGTGTTGATTTGCAGACCTATATGCGCCATTATTGGATCGACTGGTTCACAAATCAATGCATGATTAGTTTGTGTACCAGATCTATCATTTCCAGTGAGCTTCAATCGACTGTCAATGCCACTAAGTTCGCTACTATCTTGTATTCAGAATTGAGCTTTGATATTGTATAGTTGGAGTGTCTCTGTTTGGTAAATAGAGGCAGATCAGGCGATTAGAATATACACAGGCCGCAGAGCTATCGAGACTGAAGTTTTTTGCTTCATAAGGTAATGCCTATTTCTTCATAATACGGCCTATCCCGCAACATCAACTACAGCAGACCTACCATATGGCCTCTGCATTCAAATCATCAGATTGTCATGATTCTGGGGAAATAGTTTGAGATTTCATGCATCAAAGATATCGTAGTTTTTATTTAAATTAGACGGTGTTATAATGTAATTGGTCTATGCGAAGTGTAAGGTCATAATAGTTCAGTAGTTCTTTATTTTAATATATGACATAGTGTCTTGTATATTCATACTAGAGTCTTGTCAATTATAGGTTTAGTTAAGTTCATGGATAAATTCAATGGTTGATTTTATTATCTTGACATTGTATTTTAGTCAAACCATAAAAAAAAATTGTAATCATTAATAATTGTCAAGTCAATAGGGCAATTTATAAAGCTTGAAGTTTTATTATTATTTATGTTTTGCTTTTATTCTATTGTCAAAAAGTTCTTATTGTCATATAGCCATTGTCAAAAATTGTAAAGTTTAAAAGTATTTATTTTATGGACACATTTTCGCTTGTATGCAACGTCCGGATTGTGGGGAATTTTATCCTCAAACTCTTCATACAACTGAGTTTTATCAACACGTGTTGAGTAAGCAGCTTCTCATATTGGAGGACAGAGGCAACGAAGACTAGGGGTTTCAGAGCCTCTCGTCAGTCATCAATGACGGGGCTTAGATGATTTGGTGACATTTTTGTGTGGTGTGTTTTTTCATTTTTTAGTGTGGTGTGTTTTGCGCCAAATCAACTAACACCAAGGACAATTCTTCAATCGCAGTGAAAATTGTCCATGTTTTTGTTTGGGTGGCAACAAACATCGACAGAGGTTGCATAAAATGACAACGAGGATTTATTCCTCATAATATTTCATTTTCTAGCATTGTGTGTGTTTTCATTCCCCTGCTAGATTAGAGAAAAGGAGTGTATATATCATGGAATGTGGCAGCAATTGTATAAGAGGACAGCTAATTGTAGAAATCCTCTGACTGCAGAGATACTTTGACAATCGTACTTCTTTATGAAGATGATCGGCCAATGAAACGTTCGTTGCATTCACATGGAGTAAATGCAGAATAAGTTCTTCGCATAGTAGTGGTCATGTGCAACAAGATCCAAATAGTAGTATGCAAACCTAAAAGCATGCATTGGCATACAATTTTGTTCGGGCCAGTTCTTGAAGATGTACATTCTCCCCATGTAAACACTAAAGGAGGGAATGTTAAGGATTAACGTTTACATTTGGTATTTACATAAGTAGTTTTACTTTGGTTGTTTATTATTAGTTAGATTGTTATATTGTTAGTTATACGAATATATTGTTGTAACAATATATTTCGTATATAGTTTGGAGATTGTTTATTTGAGAGATTGTAGGGATCCCACTATCCCAGGTATAGAAAACATATTTCCTATATAACCATGTAATATTTCAAATGAATATAGTGTGAAGAATTAATATATTAATTGTGTTCATCTCCTTCATTGCTATGTAACTCTGATTTTTCCCAATAAGATCATTGACATAGACAACTAGGATCACGATGCCATCACCATTGATTTTTACAGAGTGGGTTCAAAATAGTTTTTATGAAACCAGAATCTCTAAGATGCTGATCAATTTTAAAATACCAAGCTTGGGGAGCTTGCTTAAGTCCATACAATGACTTAACCAACTGGCAAACCAAATGTTATTTCTCAGCAACCTAGAACCCTTGTGGTTGAACCATGAAGACCCCCTCCTCCAAGTCTCCATTCAAGAAAAATTAATAGCAATGGAGATAATTGTTGAAAAGTTTCCATCCTTACAATAAAGGCAAAAATCTCTTCTCCTGTGCATATCATTTAGCAACAAGACAAGTGTCGCACTTGTCCAAAGAACCATTTGATTTACACTTGCCTTTATAAATCCATTTACAACCAATGGATTTCTTCCCTTGGGGTAATTCTGACAACACCAAAGTATATTTTTTCAAGGCATCAAATTACACCTTCATGGCAACTTTCCATTCAGATTTTCCTTTGGCCTATTCAAATGTGCTACGCTCAAATACCTACAAAAAAGTAGACGAGCAAATTTTAACTGCACACCACCTTGCACCATTTCTTGTCCTGATCTTGTAGATCAACCTTTCATTGTCTGTGGAAACTCACCCTCCCAAAAATCCTTCAATGTGGTATAATATCACTACGGTCTCATTTGTTGGCCCACCTGATTTGGCTGTGAAGACTTAGAATCACTTTGTTCTTCATCAAATGCCCCTTGAACTTGACTCATCTAATGTTTTCGACTTTGAGGCCTGTCATAACTTGTCCCAGAATTATCAACAACAGTTACCAGTACATTACTATCTGTAGATTTACCATTATCTAAAAAGAAAGGCATCTTCTCATCTACAAAATCTCTATTAACCACAATTTTGTTCATAGAGACACACATATAATAACCCATATGCTTTTGACTGCTCACTATAACCAGCCAACATATATGTTTTGATTTTTGCATCTAAGTTACTTCTCTTTTCACCAAGAATCAGTGCAAAAGCAACACAACCAAAATTATGAAAGTCACAAAAGTTTTCTTCCTAACCATGCTTGCTCAGGAGTGACACCTTGCAAAGCTTCACAAGGACACTTGTTAAAGATAAAGACTAACGTATTCACTGCTATTGCCCTTTACCGATATGGTATATGTGCCATCGCCATAACTGTCCTATTCCTCCTTTCCACATCCCTATTTTGATATGAAGTGTACGGAGTAGTATACTGCCTATGTATAACTCCTTGCAAAATTCCTTAAACTATTTTGAGATTAACTCCCTTGTATTATCATATCTTAGAGCTTTGACATGTTTACTTGTTTTTCTCTCTACTAAAGCTTTCCATGCTACAAAATTAGAAAAACAAACTTATTATTCAAAAAATAAACCCACGTTTTGCTAGAAAAGTCATCAACCAGCAGCAAGAAATATTTTGCTCTAGACATTGTAGATGTCTTCATTGGACCATGTATATCAACATGTACTAGATCCAAAACTCCTTTGGCCAGCCATGCTTCATCAGTATCAAATGGGCGTCGATTTTGTTTTCCCATTTGACACCCTATACATACATTTTGACTTCCTTGAATAGATGGAAGTCCATCAACCATATTAGTCTTGCTAAGTACAAAACAATATTGATAATCTAGGTGTCCATACCTCTAACACCAAAGTACACTAGTACTCTCAACCACTTCTAGTGCATGTGCTTTTGTTGTTTTATGATCACCCAAATTATACAATCCCTTCTCACCCATACCAATAGCAATCACCTTGTTATCATGTAGAGTAGTGACCATACATTTGTTTCCTTGAAATTTTACAAAAGTAGGATTCTTAGTTATCTCACTAATATACAAAATATTTTTGTTCGTGTCACAAACATGTTGAACATTCTTGAAAGTAAAACTTACATTATTGTTCAATATCACACAAACATCTCCACATCTTCTAGCATAGTGAGTCCAACAGTCACACAAAAAACAGATTCACTACCACTCTTATCTTCAATGAAATTTACATACCAATCTCTATGACATGTAGTTTCGAGATGCACCTAAATCAAAATCCCAAGTTGTAGACTCAGTTGACTAGTTATGAGATGCCACAAATGCAAAACTGCATGTTGCCTCTTGTTCATCCCCCTTAGCAACATTTGCATACTCTAATCTCTTTTGACTGCTTGCTAGGTCTTATGTCTCTTCCGACAAAATTTCTTGAAATGTCTAGGCTCTTTATAATAAAAGATTTCCATTTTGACCTTCTTGATGTATTATTGCCTTTGGAAGAAGCTTTTGACAAACTTTTAACATTGTATTGTCTACTTTTGCCTTTGAACCGTGCACTAAATGCACTCTCTAGAGTGAATGAAGTTGATGCCTTTGTTTGATCTTGCCTCCACTCCTTTTGCAAAAGAACTGTTGATAACTTCGAAAAATCAAACCCTTGGGTCTCCACAATTAGATGCAGAGGCTCAACATATGAATCAAAAGATGACAACACACTATGCAACACCAAATCAACCATATCTTGATCATCCATTGGCTTCTCAATAGCAGATAATTGATCACTAAGATCCTTTAGTTGCAACAAGTATTAGGAGATTGACCACCCTCCGTGCAATTTAGTGGAAAACAAAAGATTTTCAAATACAATCATTGCTCAGCTTTTGAAGCCTGATACTTGGTTTTGAGACTTTTCCACAACACTTATGCTACAGTGGAATTCCTTACTTTTGGCACTAATGTGTCTACAACTACCAACTTTAAAAGCATTAAAGTCTCAATCTTGTCTTTTGTCACAATCTTCAGGGTCATATTTTGGCCTTTGTTCTTTATTTAAAATAATTTGGTCAAGATATTTATACACACTAATGGTAAGTATTTTATGACTCCACAAACTATAATTCTTCCCAATCAATTTTCGGGACTCGGGCAAGAGTAAATGTTGTATACCACCCATTTTTACCACACACCTAGACCACCTAGACCATGAAAACAATTAAATTCAAAAAGCTACAAATCTTAAAACCGAATTTTCACCACTAATGTCTTCATCTCCCTAATGTGAACAATTAGGAAAATCTTCACAGTAAACTACCCCACTCAGAAGATATCAAATAACTTGAATTAATTCCCTTCCATGGCTTATCTAAGGCAAATATTTGAATAACTTTTGGTTTATAAAAATATAAACTTTAAAACAAATAAAACTATATTTTTGCCCTAGATTTCGTGTTAAAAACTATATACTAAAGTCTGAAAACCGTCATACTTCTCTGTTTGCTGTGCTTTGCAAACAGCAGGCTGTTGTGCGCCTCCTCCCACCATGTCTCCAGTCCAGATACACCTCCTTTGGTAAATGATAAAGCACCTAAAACCTGGGATGCCAAAAAGCCCCACGCCTCACACTTGTCTCCAGTGTTGTTGTTGTTGGGTGCCGTATGACTGTACCTCTTCACTCCAATGCGTCTTGATTTGTTGTGCCACACTCTTCACATGCCTTCAAACTCCTTTAGAAACTTTCTCACATTTCTGCAGGTTCTTTCACATTCCTCCTAATTGCTTCAGGCTATACCAAACAGAGACGGATCACAGCCACACCTTTTGAAAAATTGTTATGCCAGAATGCTTCCCCAAACACAGGTGCTCCTCCCTCAAGCCTTTTTATGATCCCCCCAGCACAACAAAATAGATAATACCTTGGCTTTGGAGAGACCAAGCTTCAGCACACATAATCATGCTTCCTTCCAAGCACACTTTCCTTCTGCAGATCCGAACAACAACCTCTATCACTCACAGGCCTTGTTAATTTCTGACTCTAATACCATATAAGCTTTATAATCAAACTGTGAATTACATTGCAAAGTGGCTCCATTAAATAGCCACAGGAAAACACTAACAACCTAACATCCATGCATAACAAACTAACAATGGATGATTCTATATGCTAATGATAGCAAACAACATGCGAGCCTAATTTTTACACAATCAACAACAAACTATTGTTGATGTTATTATACATTCATCTAATTATTCTAATAAAATGCAAAGGGATAAAAGCAAATGGCCATGTGTTTTGTTTATAAAATTAACATTTCGACTGATATAGGCAGATAGAATTCCACAAAGTGAAATGGGACATCTCATGCACATCCAAAGCTGAAAAAGGAATAAGGATAACTGATAAGTTACATACAAAACCAAGGTATAGCCTTATATGCCAACCTCTTAGCAGTTATAGAGAAAGGCTTGAAAAATCATGGTCAGAATTAACATCTTATTAGAATAACCTGCGGCAAAGGACGATTGGACAAGTCTAGGTCCATAAGAATCAATATGTGTAGTTTCCATTAAAGTCTCAAGGACCCTACCCATTAAGGGGTTAGGTGACAATTTGGAGAAAAAGACACCAGCATGATGGAGTTCCCCGCCTCTTGGATTCGTGAAACTGAACTTTGACGGTGCCTCCCAAGGCAGCTCTGGTTTGGCTGGGGCTTGCTTCCTACTCCTGGGCCAAAATTTTGGAGGATCTTTCATTATTCCTAAGGCTACAAATAATGAAGTTGAGTCTCTTGTGCTGTTAGGAGCGATAAAAATGGCAGTTGATAAAGGTATCAAAAACATAGTTTTGGAAAGTCGTTCCATGATCATTATAAATGCAATGAAGAAGGACAAGACATCGAATTTGAAAAGAGGCAAAGAGGCATAGCCCTCAGCTTTGAAAATACCTTTTTCTGCCATTGTTACCAAGAACGCATTCGCCCTGTTGATTGTTTCACAAATGCTGGGGAAGACCAAGATCCAATCTCATTTTCAATCAGTGCCCTGTCGGATGAATGGAGGGGTCTCCCCTCGCCATTGATACAAGATTTTTTAGCTATATAAAGCTAAACAGCTTGCACTTCGTTAATCTATGGAGGATTGCAAACAAGCAAATCAAAAATTAAAATGAGGAAAAATATAAATATAAAAACGCAAAATAGCAAAAAAAACCATGCAAAATCCTTTGAAGTCGATTTAGTAAAGATCATCCGCCTGGCCATACATGCTATGCATGAGCGTGCTCTCTGACATGACAACACATTAATCCCCCTCCCCTCAAAGCTCAATGATGGTTTTGGGCAGTGCATATATTGCCTGGTCATTATAGCTCCTTTGGATTTGGGTATTTGCATATTCCCTGGTGGCATCTATAATCACCCCTGCTTCAACTATACATAAGAAAGAGGAAGCTTTTATCTTGCATTACCAGGTGTGTATAATGGAGGACTTGCTACGGGATCCTCTCCACGATGGTGTTGTATCGGACCACAGACTGAAGCAAACTTTCAGAGCAGAAGACCCAGATACCTTGGCTATGCTTAGAAGTGTTACTGGGGAAGATGATGTGACAAACACTAGAGCAAAATGATCAAGAGCCTGCAACGAAGAGGAATTACATTAAAAGATAGCTGCTTTGGTAAAAAATGAGGGGTTGTATGACTGGATTCTGGGCAGTCTTGGGGTGAATGTTATATACCATGGCAGATGCAAGCTGAAATTGTGGCGGAGGAGACAGAACCTGGTTTCAAAGAGGAGGTAACAGTGTTGTGTGATGAAATTCAACAAGTATATAACAAACTTGAGGCAATGAGGTGCTCCCTCGATTTCATTGAGTATATGACAGATTTTAAAGTTGCAAATAGGAAGGGCCTTCTTGTTGTTTCTAGCTCTACCACTTTACCAAATTTAAAACAATCAAAATCAATGTACCATCCACCTCAGAAACATATGGTCCAAGAACCTGGAGTGTGGATTGACATGTCTAGATCTCTCTAGAAATTAGTTGTGGTCAGTCTGAAGAATGACAGTGCCCTGCCCCTCTCACTTATCAGAGTGGACGCCAAAATTTATGGATCAAGTGAATGCACAGGTTTTTAATAGGCAAGAGTCAAGCATGTGCACAACACAATAACTGCAAGAAAATGAAATCACAAATACGAGAATACTACATAAATAAGATAAAAGCAAAACCAACCTTTCATTGAACTTTAGATGATGAATACAAAGGGAGGGAGGTAC
The DNA here is from genome assembly GCA_037957365.1 of Torreya grandis. NCBI lineage: Eukaryota > Viridiplantae > Streptophyta > Pinopsida > Cupressales > Taxaceae > Torreya > Torreya grandis. The sequence goes on along the minus strand of JARHVA010000932.1, from coordinate 697,037 downwards.
ATATATAGGTGGGAGAGAGAGTGAAACCCTATATTCCAATGAATGTGAGACTAATCTTCTCAAATGACCTAAATGGCCTCTAAGACCCTAAGCAAGCATAATGAACCGTGTAGACAAAACCCATAGAATTAAAGTCTACACCAACACCCCCCTTTAAGCGTAGCTGAGGTGGGCTAGAGAATTGGGTCCTAGTAATGAGGCTTGATGAGGTACCCAAGTACATAGCAATCTCTCATAAAGTAGAGAAAATGAGAAAACCCATAGTAACTCCTCACAAAAAAGAGCTATAGAAGAAGTGAAAAGGCTAGAAAGCAACCCTAAAGATAATGTTGCTGCTAATGTAGACCGCACCCCAAGAAGAGCTCGTAGATGAATAAACTTGCTCTTAGTGAAGGGTTTGGTAAAGATATCTACAACCTACTCTACAGACTGACAAAATCTCAAGTCAATGGCCTGACCATGAATAAGCTCCCGAATAAAATGCATGTTAATCTCAATGTGTTTGGTTTGCTAGTGTTGAACTGGATTCCTGCATATCTGTATGGTACTTCGATTGTCACAATAGATGATGGTGGGTTGCCTGAAAGGAATGTCAAACTCAGATAGAACCCCCTAAAGCCAAATAGCCTCAGTAGTTGCGTTAACAGCTCCCCTGTACTTTGCCTCTGTGGATAATATAGCAATAGCATTTTGCTTCTTGCTAAACCAACTGATGGGGGACCCAAACCCAAAGAAAAGTTGTAACCGAAAGTGGACTTGCAATTATGAGTATCGCTAGCCCAATCTGAATCCATAAAACCAACAAAGTCAACCTCTATGTCAAATCTGTACTAAATCCCGAGTCTATAAGAGCCCTGAATGTAGTGCAAGATCCTCCTAGTTGCTTTTTAGGGCAACTCATGGGGTTCCAACATGACTCTAGAGACAAGTCCCACTGCATATGAAATATCGGGCCTGGTATGAATCAGATAAATAAGGCTGCCAACAAGTTGTCGATACCGAGTGGCATCAACCAAAGGTGTAGAACAATCAGCCTCAAGTTTGACACCTGATAGAAAGGGAGTCAAAGATGGCTTACAATTATCTATGTGAAACCAAGCCAAAAGATCGAGAGCATACTTGCGTTGTGCAAGTGAAATCCCTGAATCGGACAGCGAAATCTCGATGCCAAGAAAGTAATGCAAAAGACTCAAGTCAGTCATGTCAAATCTGTCTAGTAGAGTTGTCTTCACCGTTGCAATAGCCGATGAGAAACTCCCAATGATCAAAAGATAATCAACATTAAGAACCAATATCAGTAAAGAATCATCTTGCCACAAAAAATATATATTGGGGTCCGAATGACACCTAGTGAAACCTGAAGTAAGGAGGAAAGAATCCATCTTGGCATACCAAGCCCGAGGGGCCTGTTTGAGGCCACACATGGATTTCCTAAGTCTACAAACTAAGGATGAATCCTGAACAAACCCAGGGGGCTGCTCCATATGGATCTCCTCCTCAAGGTCTCTGTGAAGAAAGGCACTCTTCACATCCATCTGATGCACATCCCAACCATGTGTTGCAGCGGTAGCTAGTGTGAGTCGGATCGAAGTCATCTTTGCAACAGGTGCAAAGGTCTTTGAGCAGTCAATGTCGGCTACTTGTGAAAAACCCTTGACGACCAATCGCGCCTTATACTTTCATTGAACTTTTGATGATGAATACAAAGAGAGAAAGGTACATATATAGGTGGGAGAGAGAGTGAAACCCTACATTCCAATGAATGTGGGATTAATCTTCTCAAATGACCCAAATGGCCTCTAAGACCTTAAGCAAACATAATGAACCGTGTAGACAAAACCCATAGGATAAAAGTTTACACCAACACCCCCTTTAAATGTAACTTAGGTGGGCTAGAGAATTGGGTCCTAGTAACGAGGTTTGATAAGGTACCCAAGTACATAGCAATATCTCATAAAGTAGAGAAAAGGAGAAAACCCGTAAAAACTCTCCCCAAAAAGAGAGACATAGAAGTGAAGAGGCTAGGAGGCCCCCCTAAAGATGATGTTGATGTAGACCACACCCCAAGAAGAGCTCGTAGATGAATAAACTTGCTCTTAGTGAAAGGTTTGATGAAGATATCTGCAACCTACTCTGAAGACTGACAAAATCTCAGGTCGATGCCCTGACCATGAATAAGCTCCCGAATAAAATGCATGTTAATCTCAATGTGTTTGGTTTGCTGGCGCTGAATTGAATTCCTGCATATCTGTATGGTACTTCAATTGTCACAATAGATGGTGGTGAGCTGCCTGCAAGGAATGTCAAACTCAGATAGAACCCCCTGAAACCAAATAGCCTCAGTAGTTGCATTAACAGCTCCCATGTATTTTGCCTATAGATGATATAGCAATAGCATTTTGCTTCTTGCTAGACCAACTGATGGAGGACCAAAACCCAAAGAAAAGCTGTAACTTGAAGTAGACTTGCGATTTTGAGTATCGCTAGCCTAATCTGGATCCATAAAACCGACAAAGTCAACCTCTGTGCCAAATTTGTACTGAATCTCAAGTCTATAAGAGCCCTGAATGTAGTGCAAGATCCTCTTAGCTGCTTTCTAGTGCAACTCATGGGGTTTCTGCATGAAACTGGAGACAAGTCCCAATGCAAATGAAATATCGAGCCTGGTATGAATCAGATAAATAACACTGCCAACAAGTTGTTAGCACCAAATGGCATCAACCAAAGTTGTAGAACAATCAACCTTCAGTTTGACCCCTGATAAGAAGGGAGTCGAAGATGGCTTACAATCAGCCATGTGAAACCAAGCCAAAAGATCGAGAGCATACTTTGGTTGTGCAAGTGAAATCCCTGAATCGAACTGCAAAATCTCGATGCTAAGAAAGTAATGCAAAAGAGCCAAGTCAGTCATGTCAAATTTGTCCTATAGAACTATCTTCACCACTGCAATAGCTGATGAGGAACTCACGGTGATCAAAAGATCATCAACATAAAGGACCAATATCAGTAAAGAATCATCCTACAGCAAAAAATATACATTGGGGTCCAAATGACACTTGGTGAAACCTGAAGTAAGGAGGAAGGAATCCAAGCCCCAGGGGCCTGTTTGAGGCCATAGATGAATTTCCTAAGTCTGCAAACTAAAGATGAATCTTGAACAAACCCAGGTGGTTGCTCCATGTAGATCTCCTCAAGGTCTCTGTGAAGAAAGGCACTCTTCACATCCATCTAATGCACATCCCAACTATGTGTTGCAGTTATAGCTAGTGTGAATCGAATCGAAGTCATCTTTGCAACAAGTGCAAAGGTCTTTGAGCAGTCAATATCGATTATCTATGAAAAACCCTTGGCGACCAATCGTGCCTTATACTTTCATTGAACTTTTGATGATGAATACAAAAGGAGAGAGGTACATATATAAATGGGAGCGAGAGTGAAACCCTACATTCCAATGAATGTAGGACTAATCTTTTCAAATGAGCCAAATGACCTCTAAGACCCTAAGCAAGCATAATGAACCATGTAGACAAAACCCATAGGATAAAAGTCTACACCAACACCCCCTTTTAAGCGTAGCTTAGGTGGGTTGGAGAACTGAGTCTTAATATCGAGCCCTGATTAGGTACCTAAGTACATAGCAATCTCTCATAAAGTAGAGAAAAGGAAAAAAATCCATAGGAACTCCCTCCAAAAAAAGAGACATAAAAATGAAGAGGCTAGAAGGGCCCCCCTAAAGATGATGTTGTTGATGTAGACCGCACCCCAAAAAGAGCTCGTAGATGAATAAACTTGCTCTCAGTGAAGGGTTTGGTAAAGATATCTGCAACCTACTCTAAAGACTAACAAAATCTCAAGTCGATAACCTGACTATGAATAAGCTTCCGAATAAAATGCTTGTTAATATGTGTTTGGTCTGCTGGTGTTGAACCGGATTCTTGCATATCTGTATGGAACTTTGATTGTCACAACAAATGGCGATGGGATGCTTGAAAGCAATGTCAAACTCAGATAGAACCCCCTAAAGCCAAATAGCCTCAGTAGTTGCATTAACAGCTCCCCTATACTTTGCCTTTGTGGATGATATAGCAATAGCATTTTGCTTCTTGCTAGACCAACTAATGAGGGACCAGAACCCAAAGAAAAGTCGTAACTTGAAGTGGACTTGCGATTTTGAGTATCGCCAGCCCAATCTGAATCCATAAAACCAACAAAGTCAACCTCTATGCCAAATCTGTACTGAATCCCAAGTCTATAAGAGCCCTGAATGTAGTGCAAGATCCTCTTTAGCTGCTTTTCAATGCAACTCATGGGGTTCCTGCATGAATCTAGAGACAAGTCCCACTGCATATGAAATATCAGGCCTGGTATGAATCAGATAAATAAGGCTGCCAACAAGTTGTCGATACCGAGTGGCATCAACCAAAGGTGTAGAACAATCAACCTCAAGTTTGACTCCTAATAGAAAGGGAGTCGAAGATTGCTTACAATCAGCCATGTGAAACCAAGCCAAAAGATCGAAAGCATACTTGGGCTGTGCAAGTGAAATCCCTAAATCGGACTGCGAAATCTCGATGCCAAGAAAGTAACGCAAAAGACCCAAGTCAGTCATGTCAAATATGTCCTATAGAGCTATCTTCACTGCTGCAATATTCGATGAAAAACTCACAGTGATCAAAAGATCAACATAAAGGACCAATATCAATAAAAAATCATCCTACTGCAAAAAAATATACATTGGGGTCCAAATGAACCCTGATGAAACCTGAAGGAGGAAGGAATCCATCTTGGCATACCAAACCCAAGGGCCCTATTTGAGGCCATAAATGGATTTCCTACGTCTGCAAACTAAAGATGAATCTTGAACAAACGCAGGTGTCTGCTCCATGTAGATCTCCTCCTCAAGGTCTCTGTGAAGAGAGACACTCTTCACATCCATCTGGTGCACATCCCAACCATGTGTTGCATCTATAGCTAGTGTGAGGCGGATCAAAGTCATCTTTGCAACAGGTGCAAAAGTCTTTGAGCAGTCAATGCTAGCTACTTGTGAAAAACCCTTAGCGACCAATCGCGCCTTATAATTTCATTAAACTTTTGATGATGAAGACAAATGGAAAGAGGTGCATATATAGGCGGAAGAGAGAGTGAAACCCTACATTGCAATGAATGTGGGACTAATCTTCTCAAATGACCCAAATAGCCTCTAAGACCCTAAGCAAGCATATTGAACCGTGTAGACAAAACCCATAAGATAAAAGTTTACACCAACATCCCCTTTAAGCATAGCTTAGGTGGGCTGGAGAATGGGGTCCTAGTAATGAGGCTTAATGACGTACCCAAGTACATAGCAATCTCTCATAAAGTAGAGAAAATGAGAAAACCCGTAGGAACTCCCCCAAAAAAGAGAGACATAGAAGTGAAGAGGCTAGAAGGCCCCCCTGAAGATGATGTTACTGCTGATGTAGACTGCACCTCAAGAAGAGATTGTAGATGAATAGACTTGCTCTTAGTGAAAGGTTTGGTAAAGATATCTACAACCTGCTCTGAAGACTGACAAAATCTCAAGTCGATGACCTGACCATGAATAAGCTCCTGGATAAAATGCATGTTAATCTCAATGTGTTTGGTCTGCTAGTACTGAACCAAATTCCTGCATATCTATATGGTACTTTGATTGTCACAATGGATGATGGTGGGCTGCCTGAAAGGAATGTCAAACTCAAATAGAACCCCCTGAAGCCAAATAGCCTCAGTAGTTGCGTTAATAGCTCCCCTATACTTTGCCTCTATGGATGATATGGCAATAGCATTTTGCTTATTGCTAGACCAACTAATGGGAGACCAAAACCCAAAAAAAAACTGTAACCTGAAGTGGACTTGCAATTTTGAGTATCGCTAGCTCAATCTAAATCCATAAAACCAACAAAGTCAACCTCTGTGCCAAATCTGTACTGAATCCCAAGTTTATAAGAGCCCTGAATGTAGTGCAAGATCCTCTTCGTTGCTTTCCAGTGCAACTCATGGGGTTTCTGCATGATCTGGAGACAAGTCCCACTGCATATGAAATATTGGCCCTAATATGAATCACATAAATAAGGCTGCCAACAAGTTGTCGATACCGAGTGGCATCAACCAAAGTTGTAGAACAATCAACCTCAAGTTTGACTCCTAATAGAAAGGGAGTCGAAGATGGCTTACAATCAGTGATGTGAAACCGAGCCAAAAGATCGAGAGCATACTTGGGCTATGCAAATGAAATCCATGAATCGGACTGCGAAATATCAATGCCAAGAAAATAATGCAGAAGAGCCAAGTCAATCATGTCAAATCTGTCCTGTAGAATTGTCTTCATCGCTGTAATAGCCGATGAAAAACTCACAGTGATCAAAAGATCATCAACATAAAGGACCAATATCAGTAAAGAATCATCCTGCCACAAAAAATATACATTGGGGTCCGAATGACACCTGGTGAAACCTAAAATAAGGAGGAAGGAATCCATCTTGGCGTACCAAGCCCAAGGGCCCTGTTTAAAGCCATAGATGAATTTCCTAAGTATACAAACTAAGGATGAATCCTTAACAAACCCAGGTAGTTGCTCCATGTAGATCTCCTCCTCAAGGTCTCTGTGAAGAAAGGCACTCTTCACATCCATATGGTGCACATCCCAATCATGTGTTGCAGCTATAACTAGTGTGAGTCGGATTGAAGTCATCTTTGCAACAGGTGCAAAGGTCTTTGAGCAATCAATGTCGACTACTTGTGAAAAACCTTTGGCGACCAGTCACGCCTTATACTTATTGACTGACCCATCTGCTGCAAACTTGGTCCGATATATTTTTGATGCAAGAAGAATATTCTTCCTGCATAGCACTATCCCACTCAAGTATGCCTGAAGCCTCTCGGAATGTCTATGGATCTGAAACTTTAGCAAAGAAAGCATGTGGACCACTCTGATAATCTGCTCGAGTACGTTTGTCATCTGCTGGATGCCCTACCCAAGTGCTTGCACTCTGAAGTGTCTGCTTGGCCCAAAAGGACCCAAATGTGGGTGAGTCAAGTGTTGACTCCTCATCCTCTGGAACATGACTAGAGGTGGATGTAGAAGACTCCCCATCACTGCCCTCACTATCAGAACTAGAAGAAGACGAAGAACCAAGGTCAGGATCCTGCTCTAGATGATGCGAGACAGAAGAAGAATCATCAAGTCTGAGTGAATCCAATGAAAGAGAAGAAGTGTCAAGTGTTGAGTCTGCAGGACTCTCCTAAAAATGAACACTTCTCCCTATGAACAACTTCTGTGTAGTTGGATGGATAAGGCAGTACCCCTTGACACCATCTGGAGAACCTACAAAGATGCAAGGCTTGGACTGAGGTTCCATAGTTTTGCATATCTTCTTCAATATACGTGCCATAGTTGGAGATCCGAAAACCCTAAGGTGTTCAACATCAAGTTTCCTTCCATGCCAAGCTTCAAAGGGTGTTATGCCTTTCAAAGCTGAATATAGCAAACACAATTAATGGCTTCGGCCCAATACTGAGGTGCCAAGGACTCAGAGTGAATCATACAACTAGCCATCTCTTTCAAGGACCTATTCTTGCATTCTGCAACTCCATTCTGTGAAGGACTGTGAGTAACTATCCGTTGCAAATCAATCCCCTTTGTGGTTCAAAACTGTTGAAATCTGTTGCTGACATATTCACCTCCATTGTCAGTTCGAAGAACCTTGATGGATTTATCAGATTGTTTCTCAACAAGTGCCTTGAAGTCTTGAAAATCTTCAAACACTTCAGACTTTTGCTTAAGAAATTAGACCCATGTATATTTTGAAAAATCGTCAATGAAAGTGAGAATGTACTTAGCCCCTGTAAAAGATAGAGTGAGAAAAAGCCCAGATACATCATTGTGTACTAACTCCAATGCTTGTGAAGCCCTCCAAGCTTTGTCTTTGTGAAATTTTGCTTCGGGATGCTTTCCAGGAGAGCACCCCTCACAAAGTCCCTTAGAGAATTGGACTCAAGGCAAGCCTATGACCATGTCATTTTTGCTAAGTTGTTCCAGGTAGCGGTAGTTAAGGTGGCCAAACCGCTCATGCCATACTTTGCTAACTCCATCTGAATGAGTCAGCAATGCTGTCGGAGAAGAATCAGGTGCAAAATGTGAGGTGTATAACCTGGCTTGGTGATCTGTCCTACCCACTACCACTATAACATCACTATGCAACTCCTTGATGATAATTGAATCTGGGAAAAATTCAACCCTCATGCCTTAGTTGATATGAGTGATTTGATACACTAATAGGAGATTGGTTGAAAGGAAAGGGACACTTAGAACATTATTGAATGTTTCTCCTTCCATTTCAATAGACCCTCTCCCTGCAACAAATACAAAAATGTCATCACCCAAACTGATAGAAGACATGTTTCAAGGCTCTAAAAAAGAAAACTCAACTAGTGAAAAGCCCATGTGGTGAGAAGCACCCAAGTCAATGACCTATAAAGATGTTGAAACTGCAACTGCTACAAGAGCCTTGCCCTTTTCTTTCTCTTTTCCCTTGCCTTTTGCCTTAGTAGAATCTTGGGTAGATGAATTCTGGTTGATGGACTCGGGAACACCTATGTTGTTCTTCTCTAGGAGATGAGTTAGGTGATCTATTTGTTGCTTCATGCATTTACTTTCATCATGTCCAATTTTCTTATAGTAAGCACACTTAACCTTCTCTTTCTTAGGTTTGCCATTGGAAGAGGAGGCTCAGTGTTGGTTTTAGCAGAGATTGATTCTTTTTTCTTCTCTTGATCCTTATTCTTCTTCTTCTCTTTGTTGGAAGTCTATGCTTTCCCATTCCCAACAATTAGGGCTTGAGGTTTTGTGGATTTCAATGTGCCCATCTGGATCAACTTGTCTTGCTCCCTAGTTAAGTCGGCAATGAAAGCATCTAAAGAGGACATTTTTCATGTAGTGCCTAAAGCACTTTTAGTGGCATGAAAAGTAGAGACAAAGACTAAATAAGCACTTTTAGTGGCATGAACAGTAGAGACAAAGACTGAATACTCAGGACCTAGTTTAGAGAGTATAGAAAGAACAAGTTGGTCATCTTCTTTCTTTATCCTACATTCTTTCAACTGCAATCTCAAGGACTTCAACTTAGTAAAGAAACCCTGAAGGGTGTCAAAGTTGCAAGAACTTAGGCTGATGAGTTCATTCTCAAGCTCGTGACCTCTTATCACATCTTGCTCCCCACATAGTTTACCCATAATCATCCATACATCATGAGGTGATTTGACAGGCTCTAAGTGAAATAAAAGATCGGATGCCACAGAAAGACATAATACCCCTTAGGCTTCATCATTACGGTTATACCACTTAACTATCTTTGCATCTGTACCAGATTTAGTTTCATTACCCATGGTTATCCTATACAAACATTTACTCTTTAGAATGAGTGTCATATTGATTTTTCATTCATGATAGTTAAAGAGAGTTAGTGGGTTGATTGAACTTGAATCCATTAGTGCAGAAATGAGATGTAATAGTAATGCAAGTTGAAATTGTTGCAGAAATGAGAGTGTAAGTAGAATGCAAAGAGGAACCAAAAAGGCACAGTACACCCCCCTTGAACTATGAAATGTTGAACCCCCCAAATGTTGCAAATGCACACTCAAAAGACATCAGACTCAGCTGATAGTGCATCTTGAGCAATTAGCGCAATGAGTCAAAAGACGAGAATTTGCAAACAAAAGAGGATGTCGGACTCCGCTGATAATGCGTCCAAGGAAGCAAGTACATTGTGAGCAAGTGAAAAAATAAATAAAACTTTCTTTTTAAATATTGCCCATAAAATATTGTTTTATTAAAAACATCCACTAACAATGCTAAACTTGACCAATCTTCTTATGCATTATTTGTGCATTAAAAGAAAAGTAGCCTATTTGCCCTTGTTTTAAATCAAGCTATTAAAAAAAGAGTTTAACATGTTAAAAACATTAGGGCAAACTTGAATAGACTTAAGCTTGTTTTGAAAGGAACTTCAAGCCTTCGAAACAATAGGAGTCTTTTGTGATGCTTCTTGACTAACTCATGCGCATGGACTAGTAGTTCTGACTGGTCAGCGATGACAATAGTCTCAACAGGTGAAAATGTTGTATCCGCGAGCCATCTAAAAGAAATACAAAAATAGGGTCAAACACGCAGAACCAAGTAAGGCCGAACACAGGTCGATACCAAACAGAGGAGACTAGCCCTGAGGCCATATGGAGACACGCAGATTTTTTGTAGAAAAAAGCACCAAGGCACACCGAACACACAATCACAAAAAAACCACAGAAACTGTGGTAATGGCTGCCAATGAACCAGTTCTGCAAAAAGATGACTCCACCAAAGACGAAAAAACTCCCAGAAATGGATTGTGAAAACTAGCTTTTATTTGCATATAACAAATCTCAAATTTTCAAATAAACTAACAGCAATAAAAAAACCAGACAATCGAATACCATAGTGGCTCTGATACCATATCGAAGTGGATGCCAAGATTTCTGAATCAAGCGAATGCACAGATTTTTGATAGGCACAAGTCAAGTATGTGCACAACACAATTGCTGCAAGAAAATGAAATCACAAATTACGAGAATACTACATAAACAAGATAAGAGCAAAACCAATCTTTCATTGAACTTTTGATGATGAATACAAATGGAGAGGTACATATATAGGTGGGAGAGAGAGTGAAACCTCACATTCCAGTGAATGTGGGACTCATCTTCCCAAATGACCCAAATGGCCTCTACGACCCTAAGCAAGCATTATGAACCATGTAGACAAAACCCATAGGATAAAAGTCTACACCAACGTCGCTCACCTATGTTCAGTTTGAAGGTAGCAAGGAATGCGTAGACAGCTGAAGGAGATGTGAAGGCCTCATCCTTCATCAATTTAGAGTGACATGAAAAGGCAACCCTGGCAACAAGATCTCTGCAAAATCTGCTCAGCTGGGTAAACTTTAGGCCTTGGGCCTTTTCACTTGCTTTGTTTTGTCTGGATTTTTGTGGTGATATGGGGTGAATGATGTTGAGAATTGCTAGTCTCTACTTGCTCAAAGTGAACAAATTTGGTGTCTATATGGGTGTTATCTGTTTAGCCAATCGGGTGGGATGGGTGTGCAAATTTTTAAGCCCTCTAAGAATTTTGACTATTATGGCTATTAATGGAGCACCCTATCTAGTTAGTGATCAGTGGAACAGTTGTCAGCGTCTGTGAAGGAAATTCACATTGTACAGAATATCAGATAGTAAACGATACAACATTCTATTCTCCATGGACCGTAATTAAGAATCAACGAATATTTCTATAAACAGAGAGGGAAAATAAGAAAAAAATTATGCAGAACCAGATATGATAAGAACAGCTCCGAGAAGCAACATATCCCACTTCCCTAAGAATTTTGACTATTATGGCTATTAATGGAGCACCCTGTCTAGTTAGTGATCAGTTGGAACAGTTGTCAGGGTCTGTGAAGGAAATTCACATTGTACAGAATATCCACTAGTGAATGATACAACATTCTATTCTCCCTGGACCATAATTAACAATCAAGGAATATTTCTATAAACAAAGAAGGAAAATAAGAAAAAATTAATGCAGAACCAGATATGATAAGAACCGCTCTGAGAAGTAACATATCCCACTTCCCTAAGAATTTTGACTATTATGGCAAGTAATGGAGCACTCTGTCTAGTTAGTAATCAGTTGGAAAAGTTGTCAGGGTCTGTGAAGGAAATTCAGTGTACAGAATATCCTATAGTAAACTATACAACATTCTATTCTCACTAATTAAGAATCAAGGTATATTTCTATAAACAAAGGAGGAAAATAATTAAAAAATAATGCAGAACCAGATATTATAAGAACAGCTCTGAGAAGCAACATATCCCACCTCCTCTCTCCAAAGGAAAGCTTCGATCAAAAGTCGCCACCTTCAGACAGCACCCCTTGCATGAAAAGCAGCGTGGGATCGAGGACAGGCAAGGAGTTTGGATGGAAAAAGACAATCAGATATTCTTATATCATCATGTCCTCTCTCTGCTCCTTTTCTGTTGTATCTTTCATGCCTGCCATAACGTGCTGAAACAAGCAACAAATCTGTGGTATCTATAACCTTGCCATAGAATGCCGCTTTATGCAGTTGACTTCTGCATATGAAAGATGTTTTAATAACCATTCACTTTGATGGTCTTTTGTCCTCGCCCATAATTTGACTCCCCTTGATACAAATAACTTGATGCAAAAAGGAGAAAATTTTGAGAAGAAACTTGATGCAATTTGGCAAACAAATTACATATACATCATTTGAAAAGAAAGGGATTCAAATAATCTAGGAAGGCCCCCCACTACATCATGGCCTTGTTCTCATGCCGAGAGTGCAGATAACCTATCTTAGAACCTAGCTTGTGGTCACGCAGAGAGCATTATCCAAACATTCTGATGGTGTGCACAGCCAAATCAACACAACGGGTATATGAACTGACAAAGGGAGCAGAAATGACTCAATTAATTTAGCCTTTACTCTCCTGGGGGATTTAAAGTCTTGATTTGCAACTTTTACAACTGAAGAACATAATAAAACTCCAATTCCATTCATGAAAATCTAGAAATCGTGCTATTTTTAAAGTCAACCACACGTATCAAGTTCATATTCTGATTGCAAGTTTGATATTACTCAATTTCAATATTAACTGTTCTGAATGCTAATAAAATTTAAGCATAAGCCTATATTACCAGTTTGTGGCATTCTGCATGCGTTTGACTGTCTGGTTTGCACCGAGTTCGCATGCGGGCTGGTTTGCACCAAGTTCGTGTGCGGGCATGAAACATGATCCCCAATGCCCAAGGTTCATCCTTGGACACCCGGGTTCGCTCGAGTTCTTCTGCCAAAAGAACTCGAGCAAACCCAGGTGCCCAGGACAAACCCTAAGCAATGGGGAGCAGAATCTTAAAAAGGTCAATGACAGGATTTTTTTATTTTTTATCATTTTTTCACATAAACCAATGACTTAAAATAATAGAAAAAACATTTCTAAACAAGCTCAACAAAAGCACAACAAGCTCGCAGCTAAAAAGGCTGAGTTGGTCTGCGTACACTCCAATTTGAGTCTTCTATGCACAAGAACCCAAAGTACAAGGAGGGGACGTCAAAGCATTGGGATATAGATCCAGAGGTTGTTGACTTGAATGCTACCATTTCCCGCTTCTCATCAGATGGCATTGACACTCCTTCAACAACACACAACTTAGCTAGCGGGAGTGGCAGTGGTGCTAGACCATGTGGTTCCAATGAACCACAACATGATGTTGATGTTAATGCTCTCTATGAAGAGCACAATAACTATGAAAATTAACTTTTAAGTTTGATGTAATTGATTACAAGATAATTATTGATATTTATGTTTACTGATTACCATGACATTTGACATTCGGTTAGTATTTTGTGATTATTTTCATATTTTGTTTTTAATATCAATATGCATACTATGTGGTTGATGACAATGTCACTAGTTTCCTATTTATTAGGCTAGAATTTCTATATTTTTTAATTTTTTATATATTTTTTGTACAGACAAACCCAAATTGGGAAAAAAATTGCCGTACCGATGAATCTGGTTTTTTGAACCCGAACCCGAACCCAAAATGAACTGGTAACGAGTATAACATTATTTCTTCAGATTCTACAAGGAAGTCAAATGGGAAAACTTTCCCAATACAACAGAAAGCGGGAAAGACGCAATAGATTTTAAACTGCCAGGGTTATGACATCTTCTCATGACTTTTTTATAAGAAAAATAAAACAATGAAAGAAATATAAATATTTCCCACAACATATTATGCTCAAGAATCAAAGGAAAAGTTATATCAAGACTTCTTATGTGCTTTCCTAATGTTCTACTAATTATTTATCTTCTTTTACCATATATAGCAAAATTACGATTCCAAAATGAAGAGAAGAGAAGGAAGAAACTTACAACAAGAAGCCCTTCTAATATTGATGCTTTTGATTGACAAACACCATCGCAGTAAGTTGGATTTACAGAAGAATTCCCAGGGACATTGGAAATAAGATGTCTTTCAAGTTTCTCAAATCTCAGATATGGAGCCATTTTGTATGGATCCGATGTATACAAAACTGAGTATGTAATCCCACTCTGTTTTAGACCCATAAGAATCTTGGCTAAATTTTTGCCTGCAGTAAAGGTTATCATTTGGACTGTGAAATTCAACACAAAATATAGTTAACTCGTTCAAGATGAGAAGCAAGCTTGAAAATATGAGTTTACATTTCTGAAATAAGACCAAATAGTAAACTTGTAAGCAACATACTTTCCATTTGAGACCTTCCAGATTCTTCGATTGTTGATGATTTATCGCTGCACACAAAGATCAAAGTTGTGTTTTCCCCTGTCAGCTGCTGCTTTCCATTGACATACTCCTGAAATTTGAATGCCGTGTTATCCCCTGATATGTTAAAATTTCAAAACAAAGAAAATAACTAAAGATCTTAAGCCTTACATTTACAGCCTTGAGGTCAGGCAGCTTCTTAATGTTAGCACCCTCCACAAAGCATGGAGCCACAGCAGCAATTTCGATGTTTTGCAGTCCATGGGCACAGTTTTCCATAAATCCTGAAAGCAAAGAATTTACTATACTCCCTCTTTCCTCGGACATAGCCACATATGGAAATGCCATTGAAAAGTCTGATTCTTTAAGAGATCCCTAGGCAACAAGAAGTGGAATTAACACTTGATTCCAATTTTATTATGCTTTAACTGAACACATATTAACCAGCACCGAGATTAAATGAACCTCACACCAATGTATATCAATGAACAAAAGGTTATAAATAAATGAAGCAAAACTCACATTAATACTAACAACAAGAAATTCACCTGAGAATCAACTTTATACCATGTTATATCCAGGACAATGAGCCAAAGCATAAAATAAAAGCAGCAAAATAAACAATAAAGGTCCCAAAAAGAAACCAATATCAAAGTAGGGTATAAAATTAATAAATTCTTTGACAAATGGCGTGTCTATAAGAGATATGAGTCAATTTCTAAAAATATAGTGTTAGGGTTCACATTACAAGTTTTGCATTTCTAGATGCAAATCCAGAACTCAGTAACTGGCATGCGTTACACATATTAACTCAGAAAAGTAGAGGGATCTAAGAACCTGCTATCACTTTTATTTATATAATCCCTGCATTAGTTCAATTCAACCTAATGTACAGTTAGAGCAATTAAATGCCAAGCGCTCTGCTTTTTACATGACATTCATAAAATATTAAAATGTCAAGAGTGCAAGTGATTTTGATATGAAAAAACTACTAGACAGTTGCAGAACAAACATGAGGGATCTCACAATTCATAATTGCAATCCATACTTTAAAAACGCCCGAACGATTATACAGACATCATATCTTTGACAATGGAAATAGACAGAACAGAATTAAATTTTCTTTGCTATGTACAAGTATCAATCAATTTCCCTGCGCTTCCCAAAAAAGCAGAGGAGATCCTTTAATTCAAAAATGCAAAAAGAAAGAGCTATGGCAGCCGGTCGGTGGTCAGGCTGATAAATTGGATGGGACGAACACAGAGTTCGTCAATTTCAAGTAAGGTTGAGGGCTCTGGCCCAATTGTGGACCATGCTAAACTGCAGGTGGAAGAAAATGACGGCTTGTGGTTGGGGATAGCTAGAATAGCAGTGGCAGACTGGTATGGCAGCAGTAGAATTGGTGGTCTTCTCCTCCTTTTTTGTCTCAGCTGGGCAGCGATATAGATGTTGGCAGTGTACTGCAAGGCTCCAATGTCATAGTTCCTCTCATAGTAGCAGAACATGCGATTTAAACGCGATTAATTCTTATACTTGGCCCAAAACGCTTTTTTCAACCCGGTTTTTTGGCATTTTTTTCAGCACAATAATCCGCAAAGCCTCGTATAATGGGGCAATTTGAAATTTTGTCTATAGTTTAAAATTTTTGAAAATACACCCAAAACTTTAAAAAAACTAAACCTAACCTTAACCAATAACCCTAACCTTCATCTGTGGTAGATGTTATATTTGACGTTCATTTGAACATATTTAATATTTTTAGTTGTGAAAAATGGTGGAAACATTTCTCATTATAACTCCCTAATAATCTACCCTTGGATTAGTACCTCATGGGCCAAATACAAGCAGAGAAAACATTCATGCCTTCTTTAGCTCTTGCACTACACATGGAGTGCAAACCACGCTAGAGAGTACAAGTTGGAAAATATTGTTCACAAGCAAGGAAAGAAGGCAATCTCCAAATTTTGGTACAACTCCAACTTGTCGCTTAATGTGGTCAGAGCTTCATAATGGCAAAGTATGGCGGATGCAATTGTAGTTGCAGGTTTTAGGTTCACTAACCCATCATACAAGGCTTTGCATACTGATTTATTGAAGAATATTGTACAGGATGTGAGTGATGTTCTTGCAAAACATCGTAACGAATGACAAAAATCAAGTTGCACTATATTGTTGGATGAACAAATGAAGCCACACACTCATCAACTTCCTTGTGTCATGTGATATTGGCACAATTTTTTTTTAGTGTCAATGAATCTGAGATGATAAAATAGGTGAATCTGAGATGATAAAATAGGGCAAGACACTCTCTCATCTATTTGATGAGGTTGTGATTGACATGGGGCCACAAAATGTGATCCAATTCATTATAGGTAATGTTGTTTGCATGGCTGCTAAGAGGCTTTTTATGGACAAATACGGAACTATGTTTTGGATTCCATATGTGACACATTGTCTTGATTTGACCTTGGATGACATGAAAAAAATTTCATAGGTGGGAGAGATTTTGCAAAAAAAAACTCCACAAAAGTGCTTAATATAATGCACACATTCATAAATGGCAAGAAACTTCTTCAACAAGGGGTGGCAATGTTTACAACCAACTTCCTTGCATTAAAAACTCTTTGCCAACAACAAATAAATTTAACACGAATGTTTATTCAAATAAGTGAATGGAATCTTCCTTTGTGAAACATATGGACAGCAAAATGGTGGTTATCTGTGTTTTACCACTGTATTTTTGGGAAGTAAAGAAATTTATGTTATTCTATTAACCTCTAGTTCAAATTTTGACTCATAGATGGGGATAAACACCCATGGGTTATCTATATGAGGCAATTGATAAGGCCAAAGACACTATTAGGAGCAGACTGGAGAATAACAAGTCCAAATACATGTCATTATAGGAGATAATTGATAAAATATGAGATTGACAGATGCATTCTCCCCTCCATGCAGCTAGACATTTATTGATTCCAATGTTGTTCTTTAGTGGCTCATTTCGAAATGATGCAAAGATCACAAAGGGCCTATTTAAGTGCATGAAGAGAATGTTTCTTATGAATATTCTAAGGCAGCTGTGGGAGAGTTTCTGATGTACAAATAGGGAAGGGGTTTCTTCTCTAGTAAGGCAGTCATCACAAAGAGAAAGACCTTCATACCAAGTAGACAATTTTTATTTATACGTACGGTGAAAGTGTTAAATTTCGATTGAATTATGCATGTTAGAATGTTGACAAAATCTATTTTTGCAACACAATGGTGAAATTTATTTGGCAAAGAAACCAAACACTTTCGTTGGATGGCAATGCACATTTTGAGCCAGCGATACAGTTCACCCGCTTGCAAATGTAGTTGGAGTGTGTTTAAGCGTATATATTCCAAAAAATGCAACCGACGCACTCAAGAATAGATGAATGATTTGGTGTTTGTCCACCATAATATTTCCCTAAAGATAAAGACAGCTCAAAGTTAAGAAATATTGCATTTCTAATTCTCAATTCATATGGAAAGTTGATTTGTATTCTTTTAAAGTATTATTCATCAAAGTCACTAACATATGCATTCTATTTGATAATATTAGGTACCGTCGAAGAAGATCAGCGAATTGAATTTGACAAGATTAATCCAAAATCTGAATGGCTTGAAAATAATGATGAGCCTATTTATAATGAAGCTGATTTTGATTTGTTGAAGAATGTTGGGTATGACATTAAGGCTGTCTATCAAATTAAGAGAGGCTCTAACCCTAAAGCTTCAACATCTACACATATTGATCCCTAGTCTACCTCGTTGCCATTGGCTCCCTCCCTTTTTTTGTTCATTTGTAAACGACAATAGTATGCATTTTGAAATGCAAATGTGATACAAATTAAATAGTCTAGAAATTAATGAAAGAACAGAGTTAACTGATTTTGATGGAGTACAATCTTATTTAACTTCCTTTCATAATCTATATCTATTCTCTATGCAATTGAAATGCCTAATATGTACCTCTATGCAATGGAAATGCCTTTAAATTTAGAGAAAAACAATTTCTGTGGTGTCAATTTTGGTTAGTCTGTATTTTCCTTTTGGCTTGATATTTTTTGTTTGGGGAGGGGAGAGCATTACAGCCCCCAGTTAACCTGTATAAAATAAAAAATGCAATAAGTAAGAAATTAAATGAGTTGAAAATAGATACCTCGAGCAACTCAATAAGCTCTGCATTTGTGTCTCTTTTACGTGAAATGTCTTGAGAATATAACTGTGCATCGCAACCACTTATTAATATTGTGACCCTAATGCATATTTATAAGGTACAAACCTAAAAAATCAAATCAAAATAAGCTCTCTTTTGCAAACAATGGATACAAACAAACATATACATAATTGATAATAACTAAATAGAATCAACCTCCTCCAGTAGGCAACTCAATGCACTGCAACAGACAACGGTTACTCTATATGTCAAGCATCTAAATGACTGTCTGAATGAATTCCATACCTTATTACCAATAAACACAAGTACAACTTCTGCTGCTTGATCTCTCTTCTTTTCAGAACACTGTGTGAACATACAAAAAAAAGAAATACAGAATCACTTGGAAAATATAACTGTAAAAGTTGACAAGCTTAATTCTATATTCACAAGTTTGATTGAACAAACACAATGAGTTTGACAGAATGGCAGGATGCAAAGGGAAAGTAAACTTTATTTTTAAGATATATCACCAGCAGTGCCTCAATTTATTATAACAAGACAGAACCACAATATCCCACTCGGTAGCCTAGACAAAATACAATGACACCAGTTTCAAATTTGGAACAAAGAACACAAACATTACCAGGAGTTTTGACCAGCCTGCTGTATTTAGAACATTCTTTGCCAGATCTCCAGGAGAGATGATGTTGTAATTTACTGATCCTTGCTTGTCATAACCCAAATATCTGTCCACCAAGCAGGAGACATAACAAGCAATAAGGCCATCTGACTTAGTATTCAAGAAGTGCTTGCCGTCTGTCTTTTTGTAGTTACAT
This sequence comes from Torreya grandis, assembly GCA_037957365.1. NCBI lineage: Eukaryota > Viridiplantae > Streptophyta > Pinopsida > Cupressales > Taxaceae > Torreya > Torreya grandis. Next base: position 677,635 of record JARHVA010000932.1, on the reverse strand, counting down.
GTAGGTAAAAGAAAGTAGCAGAAAGTACTCAAGTACTGCAACAGATGTAATTATTCAGTACAAAACTGAATAGGCTTATTTAAATGCAAAATGTCTGACACCAAGACTCAAAAACAAAAATTACACTTATTTCAATGCATATTGTGATCTAATTTGCTTTAGCCCCACTAGCTAACATGCTCAATAATAAATATGCTCCCAATGAAAGTGCATACTTCCTAATTTGATATCAACTTGCTTTTTACACACAGCCCAACCTTGCAAAACAATGTAAGATTAAGGATTGCATTAGGAAAACTTGACTGACAATATATTTCTACTTTCAATTTCATTTTCCTTGTGGATTCAGTAAAACGCAACTGAGCCAGAACCTTGCAATTTACAATGGTCATGAAGTTAGGGATAGTTATAATACATGTTCTAATAACCAGTCCATGTTGGTAAGTGCCCCCAAGAAGGTTGCATCCATGTTACTTTCAAAGGCGTTCACTAATATAGTTGAAATAATTGTTAACAGTCCGAGAAATTATCCACCGCCTATAGCTAAATATTTTAGATATGGAATAAAATGCAGAGAACCCCATCTTAATTCCCAAGCTTTCAAGGACAGTCCTGACCTAATAAACAAGATCAAGGTACTTTCAAGGCTCATTTAAAGGAGAGGAAATGTTTTTTTGAGCATGAAATGTTGAAACTTATTACAAATTATTTTCACAATCTACACGTTGAACATGTTTGATAAGTATCCATTATCTGAAATTTCTTGTTGCCAATTAAGAGTTTAATATGCAAAACCAGTATGGGCATTAAGGATAGAAAAGAAGCAGCAGATAAAAAACATAGCCTGTGAACAGACATCAGAACAACAAGAGACTATAAAAGTAAAGAAAATTCGAGGAGGAACCAAGGACAAGGATTTCTTCAAGAATAAATATGTTCACATTAAAAAAAAATAGATCTACAGTATCAGATCTGCCAGGATCCAGAAATTAAAATTAAAATTTTAACCCTAAACAAACACAATTGATTTGTATGGGATGCCATTGTACTTTTACAGGAAGTATTACTTTCAAGATTGCGATAACTCAATGGGAAGAAAAATAGAAAAAATGACCTCAATGGCATGGCAGGAAAAACTATAATTTAAATGTCAGTTTATAGGCAAAGCATTGTTAGTAGGCACTCTAAGAGAAGAAACACTGTACTTTACAGTTTGGAACATAATTGTGAAATTCCTTAATGGCAGCCATAGCTTCAGTATTTACATGATGAAACTCACCAAACAATAGGTGAAAATCTGAAGATGAAATTTTAGGGAGACTGGGAGCTGCAATATACCTGGAGAAGCAATTATTTTCTATCCTGAAATACAAGCAAACATGGTTGAAAATACAAATTACTACAATGGTATTGACTTGTTGCTAGGGATTTAAGGCTCGATGAGCCATTATTCACTGATATTGAAATGAAGACAGAGATATGCAAATAAATAGCACCATCTTTGTTTCAAGATGAGGATATGCTGTAGATCATAAGTCCTACGGAACATCTTATTTACATGAGGTGAAATACAAATGATTTTCTTAGTTTTTAAGTGTATTGTGACTCACAAAAGGCAACAAACAATTATAAAGTTAATTGAAAAGCACTATTATAAGATATGGTGGTTAAAAGTTATTGAATCTCTGCTAATTGGCTACGAACAATGATTCGCCGGATTGCTATGACATATTGAATACTTAAAATAGTATAATACCATGAATGCTCTTACTATGCATACACCATATCTATGATACCAATTTGTCAGAAACAGTAGAGGAACCCACCCTGGGCACGTACCGGATCTGGGTTCGGGTTCGGATTCAGTCCTGCCTAGGAACAGCCTGGGTTCATCCTGGGTGACCCGGATTTGCGTGAGTTCTTCTGCAAAAGAACCTAGGCGGATCCAGGTCGCCCAGGATGAACCCAAGCAGAACCCAAATGTTAAAATATATATATATATATATTTATTTTATTTTTATTTTTTTTCCTCAAATTTTGACATAAAGCAATGATTAAAAATAATAATAAACAAATTGCAAACCCTAAAGTTAAGTGAAAGACAAAAACATAAGATAAAAGAACACAAATGATAAAAACAAAACACAGAAGCAAAAACACTTGCCTCTCATTTTTCAATGCATACTTGCCTTCCATTGCCAATCTAGGGTTGAAACTTCATCAAGCAACATTCTAATCATTTTCCTACGCTGATTGAGGAGCCCATATGCATATTATGTGGTTAATGCCACTAATTTCTTATTTATTAGGTTACAATTTTTATATTTTTTGTTTTTTTAATATATTTTGTATGGCCGAATCCAAGGACAAAAAAATTGCCATACCGGCGAACCCAGTTCTTTGAACCCAAACCCAAACCGAACCTGAAATGGTAACTTAGCATTATATAAAAAGAATCACTGGAATATTGAACTCTCCATTTAGTTGGATGTGAACATAGATTGGCCAGCTTCCAATAAAAGACAAAATTTTGTCTCATTTTCTGAATTTGGACTTGTTTAGTTCTCCCTCTAATTTAAAAAGCTACTCCTTACAGGAATGTCAACATCTCTGACCCTTTGTAATTCTAGCAAATACATGGTAAATCAATATCATGTGAAATCATTGCAGCAAATCACTAAACCATCACAGGTCATTCAATAATTGTAATCATAGAATTAAAACTCATGGAAGACGGCAAGCACTCGCCAAAAAAACACATTATTTTTGCTCGCTGAGAAACCATGCAACTTCTGGCAAGACGAGTAATTAGCGAGTACTCGTGAGTCCGAGTTAAAAACTCGGCTATTGTTCCATACTAATATTCATTGCACTAAAAACATCATTTTCACGTTTACAAACGATTTTTCTGCTGTTTTTACTCAGAGAAACAAAGTTCATCATTTAACAATTGTTGAAACGTTGATTTCCATCAGCTTTGAAGAATTTTGATGGGGATTTGAGAGCCAAGGCTCTAAAATTCAGATTTATTTAACGGTTTTGGTTTTGATTTTTTTTCCATTTTAGGCCTTTCGGTCTGAAATTTCTTTCTTTTTTTTACTTTTTTCCCCTATTCTTCTAGTTCTTTATTTGATAGGCACTAGCAGATAGGGATTTAAATTACAACTTTTTTTCTATGTTTTGTATAATTCGCACTTGCAGTTTGCACTTGAAAATTTATAGTGATATACAAGAAAAGAATCTGGTAAAAACATGGCTATTCTTCCATACTAACAGTCACTGCACTAAAAATGTCATTTTCACGTTTACAAACTATTTTTTTGCTGGTTTTGCTCGAAGAAAACAAATTTTATCATTTAACAATTGTTGCAACATGATTTCCATCAGCTTTGAAGGATTTTTACGAGGATTTGAGAGCCAAGACTCTAATATTCAGATTTAATTAAGGTTTTTTATTTTGAATTTTTTTCCATTTTAGGCCCTTGTGTCTGAAATTTCTTTCTATTTTTTTTAACTTTTTGCCCATATTCTTCTAGCTCTTTATTTGATAGGCACTGACAGCTAGGGATTTAAATTAAAACTTATTTTCTTTGTTTTGTAGATTTACACTTAAAAATTTATAATGATATACAAGAAAAGAATCTGGTTTAGCCTTAGGTAGCCGTAGGAGAAGGAAATCTGATGAACCTGCTTAGAACCATTGCGTAGAGGGTTCGAACAACAATACTATCATATGCAATTATTGTGGGTTTCAACTAAGTGGAGGCACCAATTGCCTCAAGTACCACCTTGTACGAATGTCAGAGGTTACAAGAGAGATGAATAATATTCTTGCTCTTTACGACGAGAAAAAAATGAAAAAAAAAGAATAGTTACGGCAGTTGCATCCGTAATGAATGTCCCCCATGATTCTGATGACTTACTAGACTTTCCTATTGGCCCAAGGGTTTGGGGATGGGGCTCATCCACTAGAGACAATTTGGGCTAATAGGAACAAGGTTTCTTTGTTCCTCGCAATACCCCTGACACACAACCTTCACTTGAAGGTACTACTTGGAATTGGGAAAAACCTAAGAAGCAAGGGTAGTTGTTGCAAATTTTTTATATTATAACAACATACCATTCAATGTGATGAAAAGCCCATATTGGAAGAAATTGACAAATGCATTGACTGTTGTCGGGAAGGAGTTTATGGCACCTATTATTCATGATTTAAGTGGCCCATTGTTAGAGGGCACCATCAAAAACATGCAGGTGATAGTAAAATGAGCAAAAAAAATATGGCACAAAAAGTATAGAAATATTTTGTCTGATAGGTGGATGGATGGAAAAAACTGCACTTTGATAAACTTTATAGTGGCGTCAAATGGGCAGTTGGTATTCTTGAAGTCAATTGATGCCTCCCTCCAAGTGAAAATTGCGAAAAGTTTGTGTCAAAAGTTCGATGAGGTGCTCATGGAAGTGGGTGCGAAAAATGTCATCCAAGTTGTGACTGACAATACAACACATAGTAGTGGGGAGACTTCTTGAAGAGAGGCATCGTATATTTTTATGGAGCCCTTGCACATCTCATTGCATTGATCTCATATTTGAGGACATAAGAAAAATTACAAGGGTGAGAAGTGTGGATGAACAAGCCATAAATATTACAAAATACACCTATAATCACAATTGGGTGCTAAGCTGGATGAGAGAGCACACCAACAAAGGAGCTTTTTCAACTGGAAGTCGCATGATTTACCACAACCTTCATCACATTGCAAAGCATTGCAACATTGCTAACATCTCTTTAGCAAATGTTTGTTAACACAGTGGTTGGAGTCTCCCTATTGTAGGAAGACCAAAAGGGAAAAGGTCATAAAGACTGTTTTTGATGACGTGTTTGTGAAGAACACAAGGGAGATCCTTAAGGTAACTTTAAACTTAGCTAGTTTTATTTATCATTTATTTTTTCATAAATTTTTTTGTTCAAATTTCTCTTAATTTTAATTTTTAATTTACACGTTATTTTGATTTAGGTATCAGAGCCTTTGGTCAGAGTTCTACACTTGTTGGATGGAGATAAAAACTCAATGGGTTATCTATATTAAGTCACCAACAAGGCCAAGGAGACCATAGCAAATTATTATGGTAAAATCAAAAGAAAATATGAACCCGTCCGGTGCATAATTGGTCAGAAATAGAACAAATAGCTCTACTCACATATACATGCAGCAATCTACTACTTGCACCTCAATTTTTTCTTCTCAGATTCAAGGTTGATAAGAAGGCTATAGATGGCCTCAACCCATACATAGAGAGGATGATCCTCAATGAAGCCACTAAAGACACAATTCTTGATGCATTGCAAATTTACAACATTTCAAAGGGGAGGTTCTTTTCTTTGCTTCTATGCATTTGAAGGAGAATGACCCAATAGCCAAGTAAAAACAAATTGAGTCATTTTATTGTAGTCTCGTTACTCATAGATACTAAACTTCTTTAATAAATATAAGCCTAGTTGAGTTACAAAGCTATTAGTGTCAGATTTGCATATTTGTGGTGGGAATATTATAATGCAAAAACACCAAAACTTCAAAGGCTAGCCATCCACATTTTGTGTTATCCATGTAGCTCTTCTGGGTGTGAACATAATTGAAACATGTTTGAAGCCATTCACACAAATAAACGCAACAAGTTGACAGCACAATGCCTCAAAGACCTTATTTTTGTGCAATACAATCTTCGTCTTCGCATAACATAGGTGGAGGGGCAATAGAATCATGATGTGATTAGATGATATCAGTCCATACTGACACTGGATTGCTGAGGATATGGATGAGCAGCCCTTTTACCGAGGGGATATTGTAGATTTAATGACAAAAGCAGCAGAAGGGGCAAGGGCATTGGCAGCAAAGGCGGAAGCGAAAGCATCAAGAGGGGTTGGTGAGGATGGAATGTTTCCGGATGATTTTTTTTTTTCCAAAGGAAGAATCTTTACCTTCTACTTCCAGGGTGCAGCAAATGAGTACACGGAGCTGGAAATAATATTATGGTGCATTGATGAGCATTGTACTCTTTTTTGGTCTAAAACTGACCATTGTAATCTTTTTCGGTCTAAAACTAATAGAAAATATACATACACATTCTCCACATTCATTTCTCCTGCTTTTTAACAATGTTTTAGATGTTATTTAAGTTTATTTTATGAATTTACATTTCTTTAACTAGCAGAAAATTTGCCAAGTAGTTGCCAAGTCATGAGTCCAAGTCAATTTTGGGCTGATAAGTAATTGCCGATTACAAGTTTTTGAACTATGATTGCAATATTGCATGAAATACAAGTTTATTGTTGAATATGGAGGTGAAGGTGCAAGAGAAATGGAATAAACAAAAGTTCGCCAACATTATGACCTGCAATCTTAATCTCCTGGTTGAACTCAGCACCTATGTTGTGTAAACAACTGAACTGACCCCCAGGAGTTTCTCAACAAGAAAAGAATGAATGCTAGACCACTGATCAACAACTTCCTCTGACAGACTAGCAGACCAAACTGCCCTCAAAACAACTATCTGAACAAGTGAAGAAGATGGCCAGAACACTGTTCTCCTCAACGATGAAAACAACTTAAACCTGAGCAGACTGTTCTCAATGTTGAACCATAAACATCATCTAGCATGGTTGATAATTTCATCATAGCCAAAAACAGCAGATAAAAGGAATATCTTTTCCATTTTTTGCCTCAACATAAAAAAAAAAATTGCTTTCTACTAACAATGAACTGCAGTCAATCCTTTCAAATCAAAACATACTTATGCTTCATAAGTTCTAAAAAAAACCTTTTATGTGCCATCATATAAGCTTTTTATCAATCAAGAATTCTGCAGATATTGTTATTCAGCACTGAATCTATGTTGCAGCAAGAATCAGAAACAGTACTTGCAAAGTTTGCAAACAAATATCGCAAGCAGAGGTGGCTAGGTCCAGAAACTGCGAAAACTTTGGGGTAGACTTCTTACAAGAATGACATGACATGAGGAATTGGCTGAAAACATTGCCAGAAATGGCAGAAACGCCTGAAACTCTTGGAAAAGGTATTTGAGACATTTAGTGCCTCCTGGAAGCAGTTTCCTAAATTAAGGACTATCGTGAAAAGCTGAGTTCCAGTGCAGGAGACTTCCAGAAAATCCAAGAAAATGACTGGAAACTGCAAGGAACATTTATGAATATACCCAAAAAAACCCGGAAGTTTTTGTCTCCTTTATAGGAATTTATGGGAAGGAGAAACATTTTAGAAACTCAGAAACAGGTTTCTCACTCACTTTCTAGACTCAAAGGTCCTGATAAATTTGCAAATATTTTGAAGGAATTTTGTTGTATCTCCAAAGAAATCATATTTTCCATGTTGGTAAAAAATTTCTGTTGCAGTGAAACCGTTCACTTAGATGCCACAACCTAGGGGCATCTATTCGTTCAAATTCACCCAGGACTTGCACCTGGCCTACTCCATCAAGGCACCCCCCACTCCAAGATTTGAATGTGGGATATTACTCAATTTAACACAATAATGCCTATTGGCGATTTGAGCCTGTGTAAAGACCACAAAAGCCCCATTCATCTACCACTCAAGCTCATCCATTCCACATAAAATTTTCTTATTCACAAACATTGTCATTATATGATTTGGCAAAAAAATAGAGCCCCTAACACTTCCCCTGTCAAATACGCTTCTTCCATTAGAAAAGGGTAAACCCAAGCTCCCTAAAATATTGAGACTCTGATTCCCCAACCCATAAATGCACTCACACAGAATTTATGTGCATAGAAAACCCCGTGGGAAGATAAGATTCAACATCTCCCTGCAAGTCCAGCAGGCCATGGTCTAGCGGGCAGAGCTAATACCATGATGATGACCCGGATTCAAACTAAGTTATTGCATTATAGGCAATTTGGGGGTAATTCCTTTAGATCACAGCCTAGCCAGCACGCCAAACGGGTGTTTGTATAAGGCCCCATCTGGGAAAAAGGGAATCTTACACTAAGTTTTACATATAGTTAATATATGTACCTCTTTGGGTTTCAACAAATAGTTAACTTTTGGATATTGATATAGAATTGATATCCACCAAAATAAGAAAATGTTAAAAGAATCGCCACGCCACTTTTCTCAACAAACCATGCGAATATATTCTCATAATTTCTATACACTTACACCATTATAAGCACTTTCAGAGACTAACGCCCCCGCAAGACTCTATTTAAGATTTGATCCTGGTTGAAATGGGGGATCAGGATCAGGATATGGATCAAGATTTTACAGCACCCTACTTAAATTGAAAGCATAATTATGATGGACATGGCGAGATCTGAATGAACAGAAAGAGCGCAGGCAATTACCTGGAAGGATTATTAGACCAAACGAAAGCAGGTACTGTAGAAGGATAGCATGAAGCCGCAATGGCACAGACAGCAAGTAGCAGGAGCCTCAGTGCAAATTGCTTCTCCATGGTATTTAAGTTTTTTTTTTTCTTTCCCGTCCTCCTCCTCGCTGGCTTCAATTGGGACAACCCCTGAAATTAATCTTATCACCGAAACAAATCATCATACAACCGAATGTTTCTCTATTGACACTTTCTATCTTACATGAAGAAAACATTAATTCAATTATAGCCATGTAGTTCGTTCCCCATATATATGTATTTTTATTAATTTATAACCATTGTACATTTTATATATATATATATATATATTACCGAATGTGTCTCTATTGACACTTTCTATCTTACATTAAAAAAACATTAATTCATTTATAATCATATAATTTGTTTTATATATATATATATGTTTGCATTTGAAAATAGTGCAATCAAAATTTTAATTGTATTCATTAAGTTTTAACATTATTGCTTATCATATATAATATCTTTTAAAAAAATATGTTTTCTATTGATTAAGGGATATTGAAAAGATTAATAATTTGAGTAAATTTTTTTACTTGTCAAATTAAACAAATCAAAAAATATTGTCTACATAAAATTTAGTTGATTATCATATTTCTATTTATTTATATTTAAAAGTAGATTAATTTATGATAATTGATTAATTGACTATTATATTTTTATTTAAATTGATTATCATATTTTTATTTATTTTTATTTATCTTTAAAAGTAGATTAATTTATGATAATTGATCAATTGACAATAAAAAAATTATATTCAACATTTTAGTGTAGAGTTCTAAAAGCATACCAAGTCAAGGGTTCGAATTTTAGAGTATGGAGGAAGCCTAGTGGTGTAGATACATGTAGACACATAAAATTAATTGTTAAGTGCTTGACATGTTTATTCTTGACATCCTTACCCTTACTTAGTATATTCGGTATTTTGCTAACTCGTAATCTATAAGAGAGCCGTCATTGTCTTGTAAGCACTACAAATATCATATAGATATCCCTATTTTAATTGCATTCATCCTTATTTAGCCCACATGCTCCTATTAGAATTATCTCAATTGTCTTTGGTTTTTTGGGACAAGTCTGCACTAGTCGAACAAGGTTACACTGCAACCTTGTCCCCTAATGTAACATTGTATCTTGTGCTCCAACGATCACTTTTTTCAGTCGAGACATTTCACAACAACTCTCTCGCGTGTTTAGTAAGGTCGATTAACAAAATTATTTTAAATTTTCTGATATTAAAGCACAATAAGGCCACTCATTATTCCCCCATTAGATCTCTCTAGTAATTACACTGCACACTAAGCAAAAAATCACTATTCATTCCTATTTCAACTCTACAACATTCTAAAAGTCTTAAGTTTGAGTATTATTTATTTCAGGTCAAAGGTGTCCATTATCAAACATTTCAATTGATCCACTAGTTATAGTCATTCTAGTTGCATCATCATGGATCACACAATCACTCTAAGAGGGAGAATTACATCAGCTTGAGGCCTACTTGAGCTATGTAGGCAGTGTTCAGTTACAAAGAGATTTTGCTCTTAACTCAACTATCTTTACTAACTTATTTTTATTCCTTCTTTTGTTATCTAATTGTTATCTAAAGCATGTGCAGAATCTAAGGGTTTCTATTTTGTAGGTCTTTTGCACAACAACATAGAACATAAAATTTAACAGTCAACCCTCGTATACGATCACCCAAACCCAAATCTAAAAATTAGGAATATAATCAATCAAGATGTGGTCGCAGTAGCTAAACAAGGCCATAATGCATCCCTGTTTGTATAACTTATCCTAGCAGACTATAAGTTGTTATTTTCTAACAGGGCTATGTTTCAAATCATCTCAGGTAGTTTGCAATTGCAGTCATTTCACATGATGAGAATTACATCTAGGAATGTTTACACATCCTTAGGCTCTTTTACTATTTTTAGCAAATTCTAAATTTTATATTTTACTATAGCATATTGTATTTGACCATATTTTATTATCGAATCGATACATATCAATATTTTTATTTCAATAGTTGAATACCATCAATTTAAGTCATCTTAAATTAAAAAGGTTAAATACTCTATTGGACCAACCATTTTAGAACATTGCTTACTATTTTCCTTTGTTTTTTAGATAGAATTTATTTCAAAAAAAATTAAGTGATTGATAGTAAAATAAAACAACCTTCGAGCTTGGATAATATGTGACACAAAACGATTCAATTTCTTTGACTTTGGATTAAATTTGACACTAAAGAAATTGTCTTGTCACCTTGGATCATTCTGACATGTAACCTCTTTATTTTGACCCTCTCTTGAAATTTGCTTGATTTTTTAAAACAAAAATCTTTCACTTTTTATTTTTCATTTGCTTTTGCTTGTTTTAAAAATTGTGTTATAGCAGTTTTCAAATTACTTGATGATGGTTGTGAAGGGCTACACGGTGTTTTGTTTACAAACATCATGGCATTAGGGGTTTACCCCACTACTCGTAGCCATAGTACAATGCACTAAACATGGAGTTTAGTTTTCATGTGCCCCATGATAAATCAAAAATTCATAGGGTCCCTTGTTTATGCCATATGAAACCTTTTTTATTGGTATGATTTATGGTGCACTGAAGAAGAGTGTATCACCTAAGGAAGTTACCCTTATCATACCCTTGAAATTAAGGTTAGTGAGCTACATGTGTGGTTCTACCTCTGTAGTTAGTACTCTGAAACATTGGGCCAACACTAATCAAGGAATGAGTAAGTATATTTGAGAGCCTACAAATCATTTAAACCCTTGCCTATATCACCCTTATACCTTGATTTTTGCTTGTATTATAATCATAGTCATTATTATTGATAAATCAAGTTGTATTATATTCATAGGTATTAACATTACTTAATTAATGTTTTTTCATTTATATAATTGTTGACCCAATTTTGTCCCTCAGGAAAAATCTCGGTCACCTTCTACACCTGCTTTGCATGGCCAGTCATTTCGGGTTGCAAGGTCCACCTTCAGGGTTCGACAGCTCCGTTTTAGAGCATTGGCTCATTGGCCTAGTTCGTTGGCATTCGCAGTAGCAAGAGGCAGAGTCTTCAAACGTTCACAAGAAGAAGGGAAAAAACTGGGGCGTTCGACACTTGGCAAAAAAGGAAGGGCAGACAAAATGCAGAGGGCGGCAGAATCGCCGCCCACAACATGGGCGGGTAAAAAGAGACCCCCTACACGCAATGCAGAGGGCGGCAAAATCACCGCCCACAACGCCGACGGAGAAAAAGAGGCCACTAACATCGGCCGACGTCGGCAAAACTGCCACCGTCGGTAGCTTACATAGGCCGACGTCGGCAAAATTGCCGCGGTCGGCAGCTTATCGGCCGACGTCGGCAGAAGTTCTACATGCAATCCACTGCAGTGGTCGGAAAATTCACCGCCCACAACATGAGGCGGCAAAAAACACTTGCAAAACACAGGAAAAAAACCCGCCCAACCGCCGGAGGAGAAGACCAGCATGCAAAACGAGGCAACAAGCATGGTCTTGGCAGACTTGTGATGTCATCTACAGTGTTTTTCACTCTTTCCAATGAGACTCCTCTTGGCTTTTCCCTATAAATGAGCAGACTTGTTCATTTATCAGGATCTTCCCCACTTTTGTAAAGAGCACTGCTCTCCAAATTTTCCACCTGAATCAATAAAAGATAGTTTTACCTCTATTTGGATGGATCTTTCTGTGTATGCATTGAATGTTAATCTGTGTCCAGTCATTGTCTCTTGATGCTCTCACAGGTTCAACACCAGCAAACCTGCGATCTACAAAGTGCCACTGTCTGCTGCTGCCAGGAGTAGAGTTCTGTTTTGGAGGTATAAAACAGGTGAGGTCACTTACAGTGTGTATTTCTCAGCACCTTGGTGAGTCCCTGTTTCTTGTGATTTCCATAAGAACCTCCCTGTCATCCCAGAGACCTGGTCTTTTCTGTCAGATCTGAGTGTATGTACGTTTTTTCCTGATCCTGAGTGTGGATGTGGAAGGTTAACCTATTTTTTGGTGTATCACCTCTTTAGAGTAGGCTGTTTGTTTTCATGCTTTTTCTCTATCTCTTTTCATCCCCCCCAGTATACCTATATACCTATGTTTTGCGCTACCTGAAACAAACAAGATACATCAGAGGGAACTAGCCCATACCTAGAGACTCTCCTCTCCTGCTTCGTTGTCCCACAGGCGAGAGAGGGGTTTCCATGTTGCGGGGAGAGGGCAAGAATCTGTTTTCCTGCCGCAGGGTGCACTTTCCAGCGTCAACAGTTTTGGCACGCCCGGTGGGACTCCAAGTTTTTAATCAAAAAATTTGCAGGGTTACTCGCTGATCCTGTTAAAGTAGAGAAACCACCAATACAGCACCGTGCGCGTCAATAGTTTTGACACGCCTGGTGGGACCACAAGTTTTTATAACGTAGTAAGGTTTTAGGATTGATGCTGGTCCTGTTACAACAAATCAAGTTTCTTCAGCATCTGGCGACTCCGAAGTTAAATCTGCTGGTTAAGCAGCCTGGTGCCACCAAAAATCATCTATTTCTTGTATGTATTCTTCTTTTGCAAAAAATCATGGATTTTGTTCTCCTTCATATAATATCGACCAGGCTCAAAATATTTATGGAATCCCCTCAAGTAGCTCTCCCAGTTGCCCTGCAATTATAAGGGAGATGGCGTTGGATTTTGAGAAGCAAACAATGGAAATCGACAGGCTGAAAGAGTAGCACAAGTATCAGCAGGAGCTGATGTATAAAAAGGAGTGCTTGTCTAGGCAAACACAAACCTTGCAATCCATGAAGGAGGAGGTAAGAAAATAGAGAAATCCATCTATTCAAGGCAACCAGCCTTGCGTACCCCCTCCTAACCTAAAGAAAACCCCCTCTTTTGCACCAAATTCGTTTTACCAAATTGCACTTGCTCACTCCAACTCATCAAATACTGCTCCTCCCAATCCCGTGCGCCTGGCCTTCCAACACCAGAGGGTATCAGAACAACCTCCCATGGAAATCAATCTTTTCAACTCCTTAGATCAGGAATCTTCCATCAAAAATAATACCACCAGCCAGCACGTCCCTCTTCTAGAGGCTCCTCCAATGCACCAACAGCATTTTCCTCGCATTCCCCAACCTCCCCAAGCCCTCCAGCATAGTGTGCAAATTATGGATTGGAGGAAAGAATGCCAAGGATCAGCTCAGAGCTTTGAAGAAGATCATGCTAGCCACCTCTAAGAAAGACTCTTCCAAGAAAATCTAGCCAGACAAATTGAAAACTTAGAGGCTAGGATGAAGCTACTCCTTGAAAGGGAGTTAATTTTTTTAGACCTTGCGGAAGAGCCTCAGGACCTTGTGGAGAACAAAGTTGCTGCCTATTCACAGGAGCATAATTCAAATTCAGAGATCCTGAATTGGGGGAAGACAGTGGAATCATGGGGCAGCAAAGAGGAAGAAGAAAAGCAAGGTTTTTCTCAAAACCTTGAAGAAGCTGAAGCTGCGCCTGCCTGTGATGCTGGCAGCCTCTAGGAAAAGCTTTTCCAAGAAGATCTGAGTAAGAGAATTACAGAGTTGGAGTCTAAAAAGAAATTCCTCAGCCAATGTGTGGTGGACGGTTCAGACCAAACAGCACATTTCATGCCTGAACACACCCCACCTACACATTTCCAAGAGAGTTATCAGGCCATTCCTGATATAAATGAAGTACTGATTAAGTGGAGAGAGGAGAATCATCCGATTCTAGCTCAAGGGCTGCCCCCTCTCCCACATGTTTTCTCCACTTCACCCCTTCTCGAGGAAGAACATGTTTTGCAAGAGGCAGGAGAGGAACAAAAGATCCAATCTGCAAGTCTTCAGGAGGCTATTATGAGCGACAACGAAGAAGAAATCGTCATTGATACTCCTTGTGAAGACCTTATCAGTAGTGGAGAAGATGCAGGCCTTGCGTATATGCAGATGTTCTAGCAATTCGAAGAGAAACAAATGCATAGTAAGCTCTCTTCTCCTCTATTTGATGAACTTCGTTGCTGTTTTGATGAAGATGACTACATTGAAGAATCCGAGAAAGAGGAAGATCAGGAGAATATTTTTGAAAATTTAGAGAACCTGATCAGCAAAGAGGAAAAGGAGAGGTCCGTCTCCTTGGAGGAATACCTTGAAGAACTGAACTTTAAACATATAAGTAAAGTCTTGTGGGACGAGAAATCATTTTGTGAGCCCCTTTTAGACATTGCCACATTTTCCCTTCTTCAAGAAGGCCAAGAGGAAGCAGAGGATGAGTCTGATAGAGTTTTCAGCAAAGCAGAGGGAAACAAATCAGACCATGATACATTGCAGAAGAATTGTGCAGATCAGAAGGCTTACGGTGATAAACTGACAGTAATTGATTTCTTGGTGAGGGGCACCAATTTGAGGGACCAACATCCAACAGGCCTCTCGAAACAATCAGAATACATATATATTGGAGGCATGTTCAATTTTGATCCCCTCGATTTCTAGCCAACTCAGGTGACAGGTGGGAAGAGCAAGTCACCAAATCTCATTTTCTTTCAGCTACTTGCCTGTCACGATAAGTCTCTTCGCCAAGAAGGGGACTTAATAAATTTTCCTTTCGATCCAGGAGGGATGCAAACATTCCTAGTTAGATGTATATAATAGTTTGCTTTCAGTTGTTTTCCCTGTTTTCCCTAAGTGCAGTTACATAGGTAGTTATTTTTAGTTTTGTGTGTTTCCCTTTGTTTGGGGGTAAATTTTGTGTATTTGATTATGGGATTATCAAGCTGTGGAGAATTCTCTTTAAAAGTCACCATCTGACTCCGCACCTAATGGATATGCAAGGCAGCTGGGTTCTAAGCATAGCAGGCACGCTTCCCCTATGAGTCGCCAATTTGTTGACCCAATTTTGTCCCTCAGGCAAAATCTCGATCACCTTCTACACCTGCTTTGCATGGCCAGTCATTTCGGGTTGCAAGGACCACCTTCAGGGTTCGACAGCTCCGTTTTAGAGCATTGGCTCATTGGCCTAGTTCATTGGCATTCGCAGTAGCAAGAGGCAGAGTCTTCAAACGTTCACAAGAAGAAGGGAAAAAATCGAGGCGTTCGACACTTAGCAAAAAAGGAAGGGCAGACAAAATGCAGAGGGTGGCAGAATCGCCGCCCACAACACGGGCGGGTAAAAAGAGACCCCCTACACGCAATGCAGAGGGCGGCAAAATCACCGCCCACAATGCCGACGGAGAAAAAGAGGCCACTAACATCGGCCGACGTCGGCAAAACTACCGTCGTCAGCAGCTTACATAGGCCGACGTCGGCAAAACTGCCACGGTCGGCAGCTTATCGACCGACGTCGGCAGAAGTCCTACATGCAATCCACTGCAGTGGGCAGCAAATTCGCCGCCCACAACATGAGGCGGCAAAAAACACTTGCAAAACACAGGAAAAAACCCGCCTAGCCACCAGAGGAGAAGACCAACACGCAAAACGAGGCAACAAGCATGGTCTTGGCAGACTTGTGATGTCATCTACAGTGTTTTTCACTCTTTCCAATGAGACTCCTCTTGGCTTTTCCCTATAAATGAGCAGACTTGTTCATTTATCAGGATCTTCCCCACTTTTGTAAAGAGCACTGCTCTCCAAATTTTCCACCTGAATCAATAAAAGACAGTTTTACCTCTATTTGGATGGATCTTTCTGTGTATGCATTGAATGTTAATCTGTGTCCAGTCATTGTCTCTTGATGCTCTCACAGGTTCAACACCAGCAAACCTGCGATCTACAAAGTGCCACTGTCTGTTGCTGCCAGGAGTAGAGTTCTGTTTTGGAGGTATAAAACAGGTGAGGTCACTTACAGTGTGTATTTCTCAGCACCTTGGTGAGTCCCTGTTTCTTGTGCTTTCCATAAGAACCTCCCTGTCATCCCAGAGACCTGGTCTTTTCTGCCAGATCTGAGTGTATGTACATTTTTTCCTGATCCTGAGTGTGGATGTGGAAGGTCAACCTGTTTTTTGGTGTATCACCTCTTTAGAGTAGGCTGTTTGTTTTCATGCTTTTTCTCTATCTCTTTTCATCCCCCCCAATATACCTATATACCTATGTTTTGCGCTACCTAAAACAAACAAGATACATCAGAGGGAACTAGCCCATACCTAGAGACTCTCCTCTCCTGCTTCACCGTCCCACAGGCGAGAGAGGGGTTTCCATGTTGCGGGGAGAGGGCAGGAATCTGTTTTCCTGTCGCAGGGTGCACTTTCCAGCGTCAACAATAATGGGTTCAATAAATGAAATTCTCTCTCATGTGTTACATAGGATTGTGATTTTTCTTGTAAAATCTTCTCCTACTTTCTAAGATTTTTATTTCATTTCTACATGCTTAAATTTTGATAATGTTTCAAAACTTACCTTAGATCAATCTCCATTACATCGTACTTCACATTTTGATAACATTTGAAAAGCATGTGTGTAATATTTTAAAAAGATTCCAAATGTTCATTACATATCCACATGGTTAAAATGCACTAATGTACAAACTCATTATCTTCCTCTTTCAAATAGTTGCAATGTTGTACCACATGATATATCACATTCAGTTAATTCTTCAATAGATGTCAATCGATATGGTTTTGGATTTACATTTACATAAGTATAAGTATATTTTTGGACAAGGATTGGGTAAGCATGCTCAAGGAATTGTTTATCCTATTACTTTTTCTACTACCAAGGAGTGAATAAATCTTAAGTATAGTGTTATGTCTAACCCTCATGGACTAAGTCAAGTCAAACCACCTTCCAATATCTTTTTTATTACTACCCATTCTCACACTAATCAATTGTAAAGGACTTGGGAACAAGAGAAAGCATATATTGCCAATTGCATCACATGGGAAACTTCAAAATATTTCCCATTGCTTAGTTCACAGCATATTGAGGGAGGCATCATGTTTATTATTTCAGAATTCAACACTCAAGAAGAGTCTAAAGATCCAAATGATTATGAAAATTTCCTACAACATATTTGTGAGCATCCAAAGAAGGTTGATTCATTATTATATATGGCTAGATGTGAACACAAAAAAGGCACCCAATATAACACTTTCAATGTTGTTACTTCTTATATTGCATTTGTTCTAAATACTAATTACATGGCACCATCTCTTGGTTTGGGAACATCACTTGGTATCCAAAATATATCCATCCTTTTTCCTACTCATGCTACTTACACTCCTCTTATTACCTCGTCAAATGTTACTGTACAGTAGACCATTCTTGCATTACAAGCCAAGTTGGCCCACATTGAGCAATCCATTTCTCATGCTAGCCATGTTTAATCCTAAAATGTAGATATGGAGAATATAGGTTTAAAGGGATAGAGATAACATAGGGCACAAAGATGGTAGACTATCTCTAAAGCAAGCCAATTATTTATGAAACTCATACAAACATATACTAAATTTATTGTGCTGAGATGCTAAAGATAAAAAGTACAACTATGCTAAATATTAAAATGATAATGAAAACAAGATACTTAGTTGGTTATGATGCTAATATAGATTAGGATCTAAAATAGGTAGAAAGTAGACTAGATTTGGATTTTCAATCAGTTGCTTGATTCTAAGAATTTGACCTTTGTAGTTGCAAACACTTGTATCAACCTATGACTGTTGTGTCAACATTATTGTCTAAGTCAAATGTAAGTGTCTAGTACGGAGAACCTACTAAAACTAGATGCAACCATCTATATGCTTTTGGGTTCTATGTTTCCTTCACTTTGGTACATTTAGATCTAGGTTATGGATTGTCACTCATTGTCAAATGATAAAATTGTATTTTTTCATCTTCACATTGGCTGTGGGAAAAATGAGTTAGTGGGCACACAATGTCGAGCTACCCCAAATACCCCTTTATCAATGAGTATTGCCTACATAGTCAATACTTTGAAGAGGACCTTAGATTTATGTAATTCTCTCATATGTGTTGGCTTGTGTGGGTATCATGCAATATGCGATAAGCAAGTACATAGAGTGACTTAGCTTGTAACTTGGAAAATGTGACTCATGGAATGCTCTTTCAGTACTTCAGACCTATATATATGTTGTCCCTATGATTGATATGAATATAAGAGAAAATAGAGAAGCTTTGCTCACTTAAGTGCTTGATTGAGTGCTTTTGATAAGTTGTCTTGGTCTTCTTTAGGTTTATATAGGTGTGGAATGAATGAAGACTGATCATGTATTTATATCAATCCCTTTAGAGAATATCTCACATTAAAGTACTTAGGCTGACCATAGGAATACATTTCATTTATAAACTAAATGACTTTAGGGTAGTGGACACTTGTGTTGGGATAGGACACTTGCATCAATGTAGGTATATGACTGGGACACAAGTGTCTGGGTAGCTAGACACCAGGCACATGTTTAGAACTTGCAAAGATGGAAGATAAACAGGTTTATAACATTCTAGGCATGATAAAAGGTCTGGGTCATTAAAATAACATTGGTCAAACTAAGAGATAAATAATTAGGCACATAGAGATAGTGTATGCGAGCCTTTTGAAAGCGGAAAAAGTATAGAAGTTAAAGGTACATCCATGATATGTATTTACCAAGTGTACAAGACTAAAGTGTTATATAATTTACAAATGATGTCTACATTTTCCCCCTTTAAACTAGTAATGAAATTATCAATTTAAAGGAGAAGTAATGCATACTTAGGTGTGTATAACACACCGTGTATTTACTTGAGTCTAACTTGAGTGTTATACTGATGAATGACCTGCAACCAAGAGCATGTTACAGTATATAATCAGTACATATAATTTGAAATTGAAAGCATTTGAAATAATTTAATTTGGAAGAGAGCAAGATTTATGAGTATACATGTGTATCAATGCAACCATGTTGCCTTTTGGCAATTTGATTTGAAAGATGTATCATTATAAAACACTAAAACTAAGATTAGGACAAAAAATAAAATATGAAAAGTGCATATTTCTAAAGATAGAGAGAGATTTTTGAGGACACATGTTGGGAGAAATAAACCGGAAGCACACAATTTGATTACCAAACCAAGCAACTTAATATGCGGAAATTAACCAGATTCACCAAGTAACTAGAATTCAGAATAACACATGATATGAGAGACAATACACAAATTGTATTAACACTTTATACAGAAAAGAGTACAATAAAGAAGATGCCACTTCTTCTCCACCACCTTACAGAGGTTTCCCACACCTCAAGTGAACAGTAATTCTCCTCCCCAAAGCTCTCCCTCTCAGGTCCCAACACCCAACTCAAATACAGAGTTGGTGTTCACCTCCCGTGCTCCACGCACACCACAAGTGCTCCACGCACTCCACAAGCACTCCACGTGCTCCACAAGTACTCAAGGTACTTCAAGTAGATCTCCCATGAATCTGCAACAACCTACAATTCAACAGACCATACTTATGGAAGGAACTCCCTTGCCTTCCTCTTGCTCTATCCGAGTACACACCTGTACTCCAAGTAGATCCTGCCTGATACTACTCCCTGTTGTGTTGCTGTCTATATGACCTTGCACACCTGCAAATCAAACAACGGTTCTGCTCACCTGTGAACCTCGACCTTGCACACACATACACCTGCAGATCAACGATCTTACTTACCATGTAGATCTCCTATATAGGCCATACAACTGTGACCAAGATCCTACACTCTTGAAGAACCCAGCTGGCTCTCCAATCTAGCACCAACACACCTGGTACTGAGGCACTAGGAGGAACGCACCATTGCTCTACCTCACACACAGAAGGAGCTTATAATTATGCTCTCTTACTCCCTAGCACACTTTTCCAATACAACCATGAGTCTATTATATAGATCTCATCCAAACAATGATTAGACATCTAA
Organism: Torreya grandis; assembly: GCA_037957365.1. NCBI lineage: Eukaryota > Viridiplantae > Streptophyta > Pinopsida > Cupressales > Taxaceae > Torreya > Torreya grandis. The sequence continues at coordinate 657,306 of JARHVA010000932.1, read as the reverse complement.
TTACAATAATTAGATCCGCAGCTATGAGTCTAAAATTAGCACTCATCATGCAAACACTTGGTTCGTTAGCTAACTGCCCGTAATTAGCTCGCAGTCGAACCACACAGGCGACCGACGTCGGTCCCTGTCTGCCTGGAGGTGACCGACGTCGGCTGATATATGACCGACGTCGATTTCTTCTCTATGCTCTCCCACCGACGTCGGCTGATCAGACCGACCCCAACTTCTTCTGCAACTCAGCAACCTTCAGAAACCTCCTCTCCTGTTTGCATCAGTGAAGCTTTTAGCTCCACAATCCTAACAATCTCCCACTTGGAGATAAACAGCTGCACTGTACCTGTACCTGTACTCCGTCTAATCTATTTCCTGGTTTGTATCCCTCTTCAAGCTCCCACCTGAAGACAACCCACCACACAACCTGTGATGTACCACCTGTCATCCGAGTAACCTGCCACATCCAAACCTACAACACCTGTAGTGAAGTCCTGACCCTGCATAGCAACCCCTGCTGCCGGTCCCTCTCAGAAAACCTGAGAATCCACTTCCCCGAATTGGCTCCTAACTCTCTGACAGCTCCCACTGCATGGAAATACTCAGGTCTATACCAGACCTCATGTGATTTCGAACACTGTACCTGTCCAGCCCTTAGTGTGCTCCGGTTCTGCATCCTGAACCTCGCCAACACCTGATTCACATCAGCTCCCACTCGAGACAAAATCAACCTGTGATCTCCATGCCTCCCATGTCAAAGAATTCCGCTGCTCCAAACTCCCCCTGACATGCCACTGAACTAATCTTACCCTTAGCTCAGCAAAACCCTGTATGTACACCCCTTCTAGCTAGCATACTATCCACATACAGCAACAGAATGATGTCATGACTCATCATCCACCTGGTAAGACAAAACCACAGTAGTTACCCTGACATTGACTGAAGCCATGCTTCGTCCTCCACCTGTCAAAAACCTGTACCACTGTCCTGCAGCTCCACAAGACCATATACCTGGTCTTTCGTCTCACGTATCCGTTCTCTCTATTCTTCTACTAAGGTATCCATTCATCTCTGTGCTTTTATACCTGCTGGCAACCCTACCAAAACACACCTGTTTGGTTCTCCTCCAAGGAATCACATCCTCATCCATGCCAAGCTCACACCTGTTTCCTGGATCCTTCCTGCTCTACAATCAGCAACATGTATAAAGAAGAGGAACAACGAATTTGAGGGCCTACTTACGCCTTCAGTCCTCCGTATGGGTGTTTGAGACTCCTTGACAACATGCTGTCCACCCAAAATTCGTTACAGTGACCGACCTCGGTCACCCCACAGTCTGCATCCGACCGACGTCGGTTCCATGCGTCTGTACCTGACTACCAACCTGCCAGCACTGGTGTCCCTGCTGCCGACGTCGATCCTCTGACCGACATCGGTCTTACATACTGCCGACGTCGGTCTCCTGACCGACGTCGGTCTTACTCTACCCGACATCGCCGGCTTCGGTCTGCACATGACCGACATCGGCACCTGTCTGTTCGACGCCGGTTCCTCCTGACCGACATCGGTACCTGTGTTCGCCTGTGAGTGATGACTTTTTACCCGCGAGCTTCTTTGAATCAAAACCCATGTCCAAACTGCCCTGCTCAGAAGTATCCAGCCACATCCACTGGGTTCTGTCCGCCATCTCCTCCATAAACACCAAGGCTTTCCAGTTCTTAAGCCTGTCAAATATATCTGTCTTCCGCTTAAGAACATGCATCTCCTTCCTGCTCATGTGACCAAGCCTACGAAGCCACGTCTCCGCAACAAAAGAAGAATCAGTAATATAAACAAGTAGATAAAGGATACCTATTTTCTTACCACCAGCTAATTCAAGTGCATCCGCTGTGAGAGTTCTTGTGCATCTCTCATCACCCAATCTTTCTGAAGAAATTAGCCATATCTCCAAACCTGGGACCTGCATGACCTTCATCAACACCTATGTGTTGGCCGCCTGCAATTTCAGCTTCACTTCCCCTTTGCCAATTCTTTGGCAAGGCTCACCAGCTCCTCTACCTAGGGCTGCATGGAAAGAGGCAACCGAATCTTTTATCCAAGATTCAACTTTATCCAAGAAACCTGCAAACACATCCTGTGCAACAACACCTGCTACATCTGTATCTCCAGTTTCTTCATGCTGATCTGCTACCAACCAACAATAATCTTTTACCTGCTCTTTCTTTCCATAGGACCGTGAGTGACCATCTGTGCTTTTCAACTCCTCCATTCTTAGCTTACTTTGATCTGCTGTTGCTCTACTCCCACTCGATCAGAAACCCCTGAGAGTGCCCTGTAACCAAACACAAAACCTGCTTCCTCCAACCTTAGCTCTGATACCACTTGTTGGGAGAAATAAACCGGAAGCACACAATTTGATTACCAAACCAAGCAACTTAATATGCGGAAATTAACCAGATTCACCAAGTAACTAGAATTCAGAATAACACATGATATGAGAGACAATACACAAATTGTATTAACACTTTATACAGAAAAGAGTACAATAAAGAAGATGCCACTTCTTCTCCACCACCTTACAGAGGTTTCCCACACCTCAAGTGAACAGTAATTCTCCTCCCCAAAGCTCTCCCTCTCAGGTCCCAACACCCAACTCAAATACAGAGTTGGTGTTCACCTCCCGTGCTCCACGCACTCCACAAGCACTCCACATGCTCCACAAGTACTCAAGGTACTTCAAGTAGATCTCTCATGAATCTGCAACAACCTGCAATTCAACAGACCATACTTATGGAAGGAACTCCCTTGCCTTCCTCTTGCTCTATCCGAGTACACACCTGTACTCCAAGTAGATCCTGCCTGATACTACTCCCTGTTGTGTTGCTGTCTATATGACCTTGCACACCTGCAAATCAAACAACGGTTCTGCTCACCTATGAACCTCGACCTTGCACACACATACACCTGCAGATCAACGATCTTACTTACCATGTAGATCTCCTATATAGGCCATACAACTGTGACCAAGATCCTACACTCTTGAAGAACCCAGCTGGCTCTCCAATCCAGCACCAACACACCTGGTACTGAGGCACTAGGAGGAACGCACCATTGCTCTACCTCACACACAGAAGGAGCTTATAATTATGCTCTCTTACTCCCTAGCACACTTTTCCAATACAACCATGAGTCTATTATATAGATCTCATCCAAACAATGATTAGACATCTAATTACAATAATTAGATCCGCAGCTATGAGTCTAAAATTAGCACTCATCATGCAAACACTTGGTTCGTTAGCTAACTGCCCGTAATTAGCTCGCAGTCAAACCACACAGGCGACCGACGTCGGTCCCTGTCTGCCTGGAGGTGACCGACGTCGGCCGATATATGACCGACGTCGGTTGCTTCTCTATGCTCTCCCGCCGATGTCGGCTGATCAGACCGACCCCAACTTCTTCTGCAACTCAGCAACCTTCAGCAACCTCCTCTCCTGTTTGCATCAGTGAAGCTTTTAGCTCCACAATCCTAACAACACATCCCCCCAACCTTGGAGAAAAGATGAGTTGGCACTTGACAGTTGAGATTAGCTCAACCATGCAACCCAATCATACTTATAACTTGGTGAGTGCGAGTGAACCAAGTCAACTCACACTATAAAATTGGCAAGGTTAGATGATGTAATCAAGTCCAACCTATAAACTTAGAAATATTGAGTGATTTAATCACCTTATCATACCAAAAAGTGAACCAGCTATTGTAGTAGATTAGCTTAATACAATTTGTAAAAGTCTAACTTGGTGGGTGATGACAGTCCCTGAAAGTGTTTGAAATATAAAATTGATTTGATTTTGCAATTTAGGTGCGTTTTACATAACATATGCACCTTATATATGTCTCATGCTAAAATTATGCATAACAATGGTACCAATGTATAGAGTTTTATCACAAATGTGTATCTGAATCATATAACTATGAACTTAGCTAATTTAAAAATTGTATGTGTGGAGAACATGTTTCCAAAACATGCCCCCACTATAATCTCAAACTGAAAACTAGCGCAAGTGTGGAGAACATGTTTTCAAAACATGCTCCCACTATAAATGTAGAAATCTAAAAATTGATATAAGTGCAAATGTGGAGAAATCTATAATTTGATATAAGTGCCAATATAGAGAAATCTATAAACTGACATAAGTATCAATGTGGAAAATATGTTTCCAAAACATGCCCCCAATGAAAATTGGGTATGTTTCATACTAAATAAATGTGGAGAACATGTTTCTAAAACATGCCCCCACTATAATTTGGGTGTGATGCATACTGAATAAATGTGGAGATTTTTTTTCCAAAACATGCCCCCATTGAATCTGAAATCGTGATAAATGTGGAGAACATGTTTCCAAAACATGCCCCCACTGGAATCTGAATATGTGAAGTAAGGTGGAAGTCATGCCTGCATGGCATGCTCCCACCCCACCCACTTTTGAGGTGAGGTAAAGTAGCAACTAGTAGTTACCTTACCTCAAAATGATAAGATAACCATGTAAACTATGAATGTACCATGTGCCATATAAAGGGAATATGTCTAAGTAGATATATCATTGAAGCACAAATAATATGATCCCACCAAGTCCTAATATGGATGGTGTGAATAATGACAACGTCTAGATAGTAACAATACAAGCTCAACAAACAATCAAACACACACAAAATCACTCATAAAATAAATCAAGAGACAAAGGTCTAAGTAGATCATAAACAAGGGGCATGTTTAAATGTCATACAATCGAAGGGACATGACTTAATCAAATGTCCACAAGAATAAAAATGACATATTCAAATGTCAACATATAACAAATAATGACATATTCAAATGTCAAATAGGTAAATAAAAGCATGAGGGCCACAAAAAACATAACATATTCAAATGCTCAAGCAAGCAAGATAATAACAAGGCAAGACATTAAAGTAAGTGCATAAATGAAAGCATAAGTAACTAGCATAAACATATCATACTAGTCATTGGATCTATGTAAGCAAAAAATGTTAAGTACATAGCATGTCAAGTACATTATGAAGAATAAAAGCATGGACAAAAACATACGTAAGTACATATATGAGCTCAAACATGATAATGTAAAGTGACCATAGAATGATATAACATGGATGTATCGTGATCAAAGAATCAGATGCCCCCAATGTCCATATGACATGAGTAGAGGGAGGGCCCAACATCCACAATTGCATAGATCATGTATTTGTGTATGCTTGTATCACACTCAAAAGAAGTGTGAAACATGTGTATATATAAAATAATAATATGCCATCTACCATCATGAAACCAACAACATATATGCCAAAGAGCTAATAGGATATATAAACGATGAGAATGTTTTTGGATTTTTGAAGTTTTTTATTTTTTTGGTATTTTTAAAATTTGTGAAAGGAAAAGACTATCTTATTATCACATATGAAGGATGGTTATATGTATCTCCCTATTGTGAATGTGGCACCATAAATTGGTGGTACTATCGAAGTGCATGTATATATGCAATATCTATCATTATAGTATATGTGATGCTTTATGTATGTAAAATATGATTTTGTGGCCGTGAAGCAAAAATAATAGGAATAGGAGTTCATAGAACCCATCACTGAATGGTTTGTAATTTATTTGAAATATCAGTAATAGGAACATGTGTAGATGTTTTGGATATCTGAATATGTTGTGTAGTAGATAAGGATTTCATGGAACCCACCATGGATCTCTGATGTAATGGTCTCTCAAGTACTGGTCACCTGGTAAAAGGAATTGCCTATTACGTACCCTTTTACAAAAGATTAACTGTAGGAGGTTTGATAATTAATTGCCTAGGTGTAAATTTATCTCATTCAATAGGATGTTCATATGGAAATTTGGAAACTATAATTACCCAATTTACATGAATGTATTTAACACACCAATGCACTATAGAATGTATTACTCAAATTGTATGTATCCAACATTGTCCCAATAACATGTCAAAGACACCCATGGAAGGTATAATTGATAAGGTAGTAACCACATGGGTGGGACCCACTTATAAAGGTAAGTCAATCTCACCAAGAACCTATTATTAGGTCCCATCAAATGCTCTATCTGATTTGGTTGAAGGATGTAAACCATGATGTTTATAACCCAAATGCGTAAGTAATGTCATAGTACAAAGGTTATCGTTTGTACCATTATCAATCATAACATTGTGTATAGGTTGGTGGTCAAGGTATGATTAAATGAATAAGGAATGAAGATTTGAGTCATCATCCCTAATCTCACCGTCATCAAAAGTAATAGAAGGTTGTTGTTTGTTCCAATCTCCTTATGTTCATGAAACATCTACGAGATTGGGTATTCCCTAAAAGGGGAAGGTGGGGACAACTATGGAATTTTGTTCTCCATTTTAGGACTGATATGAGATTAGCCTAGGGCACGACTATAAGTATTTGACTTCACAGTCTGCATGAATAGTCTCCAAGAGATGCACTATCACCACCGAAAGTTCAATCTAAATTTCATACACACATGCCAAAGATTATGAGAATTCGAGTATTATGCTTTCTATTTATAAATACAAGTGGAAAGAGTAGTTCAATTTTAAAGAACAAACATAAAAGAGAGGGAAGGGTAAGATAAAAAAGGAAGCCTTTAAGTCTAGAATGAACTCAATGCATTTATCATTGAACTAAGTGACTCTACCATAGTTATACCATTGTAGACTGAGTTTCACTAAAGTTCTACCTCTAAGAACATACAGTGGGGAGAGTCTAAGGGAACTAGGAGCATGCCTTCAATATGATCTCTCACTAAAGATGAGTACTAGGAGCTTATAGTAGAATACACATAAACACCATATGAGAATATGCACATTAACACATAAATGATCAGTACTACAAAAGGAAATGAGAGAACTCACACAATGATTGTAATAGCTAAGTACATTATAACCATAACACACATAAAGCAACAAAGTATTAATCTAATTAACCTAGCATTGATTATCATTCAAAAATGGAGATGAAAGAGAATTGAAATATAGAATAAACCCTCTTACAAAAAACAAATATTGCATCATTAAAAGAAGTAAGTGTTGTTATAATAATCAATCTAGGCCAACTTTACATTTTAGAGAGATGAAGGAAAAAACATGTGAAATCCTGGATACAATTCGACAACACTTTTAGACAATTTTTAGTCAACCTTATATTACAATACGATTCTTCCTTATATAGATAAAGATGGGCTCACCTCCAAATAACACGAGGATCCCATCCTAGGGCATGATAGCCACTCATTACACTTACAACTGTAATTCAAAATTTAAAACACAAAAATCCTTTCAAACCTATAAAATATCTATAAGGGACCACTTAATTGATATAATGAGGCAACTCAGAAGGCATGGCTCCTAACTGATTTGACTTGGCATCCCTACTTCTAACATGGCCACCATGAGGTCAAACTCTTTGTCTAACTTGGCAAGATTCATTGGGGGATCCCTAAAGATTACCTTAGCTTGAGTCATTAGTCTTTAATAGACTTGAAAGGGTGCTTCCATTAATGCTTAGACCCTGAAGACCTGGTTGATGCTCGTTATGGATTACATTGATATATCCAACACCACCTAGGCCTCCTTCTTGGTTTGATCTTATGACCTTCTCCCTCATGACCTAGTCGAATTAACCTAGGTGGACTCTAAATTCCCCTCGATCAAGTAGGGTGCCATTTGGGTGGAATAATGCAAACATATTGACCTCCTTGAAGTAGGTTAATATCTTCTTCTTGTTGCCCTCTTCCAAGGGTCATGTTACAGTATGAGCCATGACCAACCATTCCTCCATTATCACCCTCATGTTCCTAGTGTAAATATGATACAACCCAAAGTTTGAGATTGGCATAAGTTTTAGCTTCAAGAACATCCCTTTGTTGATCACCACTTGCAACTTCCTGCACTTTCTTTCAATCTCTATAATCCTCTCCATGTAGGCTTGGGTCTATTAGATGAGTACGTTGGTCTCAACCAGAGTCTCCACTACTTTCCCAAGAATTGAAAAGAGTAGTAGGAGGGCATCCTTGACCTACCCTATCATCCCAATGGGAAATGTGCTCTTCACTTGGGATTTTAAAGTTTAAACCTGGCTCTACATGTCCTCAAGGAGCTTTTTAGACATATTGTGAGTCATTTAGAGAATGGATAGTGGGTCCTTAGCCATCCTTTCTTCCTTGGGGAAGTCCTCACCTTGGTGAAGGAGAATAGATCTTGATGGGTCTGCCAAACCATCAGGTTCTTTTCTTGGACAAACCTCTACATTAACATCATCTTCATGATTTTAAAGGCTTAGTCAAATCTCCATTGCATATCTGGGTTGCCCTAGGTAGTCATATCTAGCACCTGTGACCTTGGGACCATTCTCTAAGTTGTAGGAGGTATAGGAGGGGTGGTTGAAAAGGTGGTGAAGGGAAAAGGATGAGGTGGAGGGGAGATGGAGGAAGTGGAGGGAGTGAATGAGGAAAGTAATGGAGGCAAAGGGGGCATGGGAGCTAAATGATAGAGAATGAAAGGGGAGTCCCAAGTGAACATTTGTGCCCACCACTATTTTTGGGTTCAATTCACATGAGGAGGAATGCCCCTAATAAAGGGTCATTAAATAATAGGGAAGAGATGGGCTAGTTGAAGGCAAGTCATATGGCACCTTAAGTAACAAAAAGAGGGGACTGGGGAGTAAGGTACCAAGGTGTTAAAATTGAGGTTGGTGGAATTGTTGAGGCCTATAGAGGAGGTTGAATTACAGTAGAAGGCCTTTAAGTTGGAACCAAATTGTGAGTTGCATTCTACTTCTTCTTCGACCTCCTACCAGGGTCAACTCTAGATGTTGTAGTAGATGGACTGACTGAGATAATAGGGGCCACAAAGGCTGATGGTGGGGGACTCAAAGCTACTGAGGAAAGTGCTAGGCTAATTGGAGTGGGCATTGAGAGGGTTATTATTGCAAGTGGTATGCTCCTTATAGTTGTAGTCATGATTGTTGATAAAGGCACACCCAAAAAAAGTACCAAAAGGATTATGGGTTATGAGAAGGATGGAGCAGACAAGAACAAAAAGGCAAGGATGTTTGGTAGGATTGAGGCCAAAGGTACTTGGGAAAATGACAAAGGGGGTGCAATGGGGAAAAAAGTAGGCACCACTTGGGGGCTTGTGCGAGTGGAGTAGAGTTGGTGGGTGTTGAGACTGGGAGTTGTAAAGTGGTGGGAGTGAGGGGTGGAAGGGAAATAAGAGAAGTTGGAGGTGTAAGAGGGGGAACCTAGATGGATGCCTATTTGGAGCCTCACTCTAGGATTTCCCTTGGTCTATCAGCCACATCAAACCTTAGGGTTTGTATGACCTAGAGTTGAGGTGTTGATGGTTGAGTTGGTTGTGCTTAGGCTGCCTAACATCCAGTAGCTCAGGTTCACTAGTATAATTTGGCAAATAAATGACTACATGACTAAAATTTTTAGTCATAACAACTAAAAATGTCTAAATTCTACTAATTTTTTACAACTCAACTATAAATGAGTAAATAAATGACTAATTTGGTCATCGACTAAAAAATTATTTAATCATACAAATAAAAATGACTAAATAGTTACTCACGCAAATATAAATTAGATGAAACTTAAACAAATATTTATGGTGAGAGTGTATTCATTGAATATTTTCTCATTTTGTTAGTTGGTAATTATCCTGACACTGAGGCATTTTGGGTTATAACAATAACTTGCATGGGTGATAAATCTTGTTTGGAGAGGACCTGGAGACTTCTAAAAAGGTGGGTAAGGAATTCAAAGTTTGTTGCAAGGAATTTGAAGTTGGCAAGGCCCTCTACAATGAAGTTAGATTTGGGTATGCCCTTTATAGTGAATTTAGAGGTAATTCAAAACCCTCATTACATTAAACACAAAATCTATAGCTTTCTAATTGGTAACTTACATTAGTTACATAGGCAACTGAGTACCAGAACCATACAAGCAATTTAGGGTTTATGGGACTTTTTTTTCATTAGTATTGATTCAAAAAATTATTACAGATGGGGAGTTTATATTTATTCCATTCTATTACAAAAAATCTTAGTATTGATTAAAAATTCATTATATTACAAAAAACCCCTACGGGTTTTATATTCATTCCAAAAATTTCTCCCTAGGGAAGCTACAAATTCCCAGAGAGCTTTCCCAAGGTCTTGGTTTCCTTCTTATAGGGGTGAAGGAATCTATAAGCTTCAGACCTTTCACATTCCAAAAAATGACTTTTCATATGCCAACCCCTTAATATGACCTATTAAAACATAAGCTTTTTGATAAGTCTTAAAAAGATCACCAAATATATTTTGAATACATATTGGAAAGCATAAAAGTAAGAAAAAGACAAAACAGGAGGATGTCCAAGATTTTTTGGTGCCATGTTGATGCCAGCTTGATGCTCATTGCTCCTCTACATACTTGGCCTGCTTATTCTTCAGTTGTCAAATACTGATTCTCCCATTGGTACACTGGGAAATCACTAGGCCACTTATATTCTTGGATCTGGAGTAGGTTGGCCTGGTGATCTTTCCATCTTTGGTCTAACAACACTTTGACATCAATGATGAAATTTGCATATCCAACATCTAGAGCAATTACTCTATCGAAAATGACATTGAAACTGAGAATATTTATGTTTTGATCTTTTTTCAAGAAATCTATGACTTGAGAAACTGTTTGACCATATTCACTTTTCCATGCATTAAAACCTTTGATCTTTTTATCCTCTGTCAAATTGGAAGGAATAAACTGGTGTTTGAAGGTAGCAAAAGAATCAATATTTTCCTGCATTTTTTGCCTCTCACCATTCACATACTGAAATTCATCCAAGATCATTTTCACTATCTTCTCTATTGGCTTGAGTGAGGCTGGAGCACCTGGATCTCTTTATATAACTTTGCACAAGGTTAACAATGTATGGTGTGTAGGTTGCCATTTCTTGTATATTGGGTCAAAAATAGAAAGATTGACCTTCAACTGATCAATGGCTTGAGACAAGGAAGAATAGCATTCTTGCATATCTCCCAACTCGTTAACAACCAATTTTACTCTATATTCCAAAATCTTCTCAAACACCTCAAGGATTTTCAATTTGGCCTCATCCTTTGTCTTATCATTTTGATTTTTCAAATCTTCAATTTATTTCTCGAACTTCAACTTCAATGCATTCAATTGATCAACTGGGACTGTACTATCACTGGTTATTTGTGGTACAGGGTCTTAATATGGCATAATTACTTGGCTTTGAGAATCACCACCCTTCAACATAGCCTATTCACTTCACCATTCACTTCATCATTCATCTCAATTTGATTTTTTTCATAGTCGAGCAATCTTTGCTCCATTTTATTGACAACAACTTGTGTGAACATTACAAAGTACACAATAAGGGTGGCAGCTTCAAGCATTGATGTATCCTAAAAAAATTTCACCATAGTTTTTCCCCTCAACTCCTAGACTACATCAAGCAATCTTGGCTTGTTGGTGTTCTTCTGTCTAGATCATATTGCTAGAGTCTCTATCTTTGGGTTAAACCCACAACCACTAACACCATCCTCATAATTGAACTCAGAAACCATCATGGGGTCATCTTGATTTCTCACTTGGTCTAACAAAAACATTTTCTTCAATTCAAGGCCAGGGATGATCAACATATTACTCTTCAAAACCATTTATCTAGCCTCATCAAGGCTAACATTTATTTCATCAATTTTCAAATCCTTGAAAGTCTATGTCACAATTTGATCATGCTAAGATTCATTAACACCCATTTTATTTATTTCCACCTTTTCTTCAAATTCTTTCATCTTCATTTTGAGCCAAAAATCTTTGAATTATAGGGTATTGATGAAATCATCATCCTCGATGAACCTCATAGAAGCCACAACCCTTTCATTTTCTTGTAGTTTAAGCTCACCTTGTGCCTGTTCATCCATTCTTAATTCCGGTTTGTGTTCTTATATTTCTTAACCAATAAGGGGTTGAGCAACTTCCTTTTCCTCTCCCATATGCCTCAAAATACTGGTCACCTCCTCAGAGTCACCAACTTCTTCAGTCATTTCATATGGAACCAGTAGAGAAACATTATTAATCTTTTACCTTTTGGTAGGTGGTGAACTAGGAACAACTGGATCTTGCACTAACATTGCATCTGGACCAGGTTCTTGAATCACAACTCCTGTTGGCTTTTTGATAGGGAGGTTGGTAGACTTTGTAGGCTACTTTTTAGACTTGCCATGTATTTTTTCAAATTATCAATTATCAAATCTATTCTTTCCAAAGGGTCCTCTTCGACATTTTTTTTGAAAAATTAGGGTTTTCTTTTCTTTTGTCATCCACAATCTTCTTCAAAATTTCCCATTTTATTTTCCTATTATATACCTCCTGAAAAGTGACACAATTTTTTATCACATCCTCATCAAAATTGATTTGATGGGATATCCCCATCCTGGTAAGGATGACTTGTCTAACAAAGTTCATGTGACCCTCTGGATCACAAACCCTTTTTGTCCCTGATTTCAAAGAATATTTAGCCTTCAAATAGGCTTGTAACTCCTCCAAGGTATCTGCACCAATGTACCATTCACCAAACATAGTGTAATCTGGAATAAATGTGCCCTTCTTTTGTTTTTTCATCGCATCTTTCTCCATCCAGAGCATCAACCACATGAATTCAAGAAAAGTAATTCTATTTGGCTCAAATTTTGCAACACATGGGGTGGCTGAGTACATCCATATACTCTGATTATAGTATGGTCAGGGAAGAAATACCAATCAACAAAGTTATGTTTGTGACCCTATTCTGGCCTATGAGCAAGAGGCCTTAACATTTCTCTGACTTCTTTAGTCAATCTAGGAAAAAGGCTACTAAGGAAATTCATTATTATGACTGAGAAACCATCATGGAACACAACATAGTTATTGTTCTAACAATGAGTGTCCCATTTGTAACACCAACACTGTGTAGGCAATCTTTGTCCCTTTTGATAAATCATGCTCAAGTTCATCCTTCTGGGCCAATTCCTTTTGTTCTAATACAAAATTAAATGACACAACAAAGAATAATATTTGAACTCCATAGGTGTCTTGTTCTCCCTTATTTGCAAAAATTCATCATGCAATTTTTGCTTAATAAATGATGCAAAATAATACTCAACATTAACCTCAAGGTTCTATATTATGATGGCCATCATCATCATGCCAACTAGCATTCTATCTTGGGCATCAATTCCTAGCACTTGACACAAAGCAAAATATGTCCTTTTGAAATACACAACAAAGTCATCAACTAGAAAAGGCTCAACTGTAGTGGTTGGGATTAAAATCCTCCTATTGTTGGCCCCTTTCCTCATGTACATGGGGAACTCATCACTTCTATGTGTATTTCTCAGACTGGTATATTCTTGTTCACTCTTCTGCAAGTCAACTGTTGTGAGGGCTTGCTGGTTGAGCATGAATCAATCAATGATTGCATTTCTATCCACATCCACTAATGGTGACCCATTTGACAACCTAATAGTTTTTGTGGCTAGATGACAGTACTACACCAATATCCTGATCAAATCCACATCAATGAATACATTTGGCACCACAAGATTAGACAAATTCAAATTCCATGGGTTTACAACCAGTCCCTGTCCATCTTTCTTTTCACAAAAATACCAAAAAAGGTTCCATCTTGAGATAGTGACTCTAGCATCCTGACACCCCTCTACTACATCCTTGAATAGTTTCTTATACCCTTTGTCAACTAAATTTGGCAAAATGTCCAATAGTGACTGTTGAAGGTACCGCTTCTTGGGAATAAAGGTTTAGTGTTCTTACTTGCAGACTCTGATTTCTTAGGTGCCATAGTTTAAACTAGGGTTTTGATAGTCACTTGCTCTACCAAACCAGTTAAAAATAAAGCACAAACTAAATATCACCTTTTATGAAGAGAGTGATGAGGCAGACTTACCTGATTGGAAAATGGCCAAAGTGTGCACACAGAGCTTGAATTCACCATCTACAATCACCACTAAATTTGATTGAATAATGAAATATAGAGAAATTCCAGATTTTATTCTGCTATGGAGCTAGTCATTTCACCATTACTCTGGTTTGTGCCTAAAATCGACAAATCTTAGCATTCAAGTCTTTCAAACATAGACTGTTGATTTGGTCCAATCTAATGGTTGGGTAGGTACTTTAATCATGGGCATCAATGATAACCACTATAGGGAAGTGATATAGTAATTTTAGCATTTAATACTTTACCACATCACTGGAAGACCTATTTACATATTTCATGGGACTGTAGGAACTTCTAGATGGTTATACCACATCTTTCACTGCTTACCTCCACCTCACAAGCCTTGATATATGTCATCACGGGATGGCAAGATACATGTTACCCCTTATACCTCATACCGCGTTACCACCAACCTTTGATCTAACCATTGTGGGACTGTGGGATCCTTTGGCATCCCTTCACTATTTACCATATCACTGCAAGCATTGGATGTAACTATGGTGAGAATGTGGGACATACTTTATATAACTATCACCACTTTTTGAACTGTCACGTGGCTATGGTATTTTTTAAAATACTCCTAATATGGTTCTTGAGTAGAGAATTAATTTTTTGTGATTCATATGTACCTTTTATAGTTAAAATTTTGACCTAGAATGTCAAGGAAAATATATGAAAAATATAGAGTATAGACTCTAGAGAGTTAATATCTCAAACTATGTATATTAGGGTTTGGGTGGCTAATGTCCATTGATTGACCCTTTAACAATGAGACGTTATGTGATAGAATAATAAAATTGATGAGAATATTAAAATAACAAAATACGTGTCTCATATATTATTAATAACAAGATGGTGGTATACATGTTACCCATTATACCTCATACTGTGTTACCACCAACCTTTGATCTGACCATTGCGGGACTGTGGGATCCTTTGTCATCCCTTCACTATTTATTAGTATCACCACAAACATTGGATTTAACTATGATGGGAGTGTGGGACATACTTTATATAACTATTATCACTTACTTATAGCATGTAAGACCTTCTTTGAACAATCATGGGGTTGTGATAACCCATCTCTGTATACCACAACACCGCAAGTGAAGTTCTTGCATGCTACGGGGAAGTAGTAACTATATTTTCACTTCCTTTGGTTCTCACACACCCACCAAAGCTATTTGAATGTACTGTAGGGCTGAAATAAGAGACGAAAAACACATCAATGATCAAAATACAAATGTCTTTCACATAGACATGATATGGGATGCTTATGAATGACTCCTAGAAAAATTGTAAAAGGAATATGGACTTCTAGGATGAATTTTATGAATTTTGGAAAAAATGCCTCAAAGAAATGTGGTCTCATGGTGATGGAATACCATGATGAATGCCATGACAAGTGAATTGTTATGGATTGTCATGACATTCCATCACCATGAGACCACCTTTCTTTGAGGCATTTTTTTCAACTAGTTCACTACCTTGTCTATGCTATTGCTTACTATCATGATTTGATAGATTTTTTTCAAGCATCCATAGCTTGTTCGAAAGCACTTGTTTTAGGCTTTTAGCCATAGAAACAAGGTAGTGAACTATTTGATAAAATACTTTGGTAGGCATTTATTAAAAATGTGGTAACATAGACAAGGCAGTGAACTATTTGAAAAAATGCTTCAAATAAATGTGGTCTCATGGAATGCCATGACAAGAAAATGCAATTGGTAGTTGCTCTTAGTTATTAGTTATGCAATGTGAAGTAATTACATAATTGCTTAGGTTGACTTTGTAAAAATTATATTGTAATTGAAATTTTATCATCTATCAACATCTAGTTATTAGTTATGCAATGTGAAGTAATTCTTTGAGTTTGAAATATGTGCAATGCAATGTAATCAAAAATTTGAATATAAACTACAAAAATCTATTTTTTACAATTCATTAGTTAAACTCTCTATTTTATTTGCTCTCTATAACTCTATTTCTATGGAAATGCCTTTCAATTAAAAAAAATAGTTTTTGTCTCTTAGTCTACAATTTTTTACATTTTTTTTTAAATTTGATTTTTTCTCGATATTTTGAAAAAAATCTTAAACTTTTAGTCTGCTGATTTTTTCCCCAAAAGATTCTTGTTGCTATGTGTAGAACATTATAGATAGATCAACGTCGAAGGTTGACTATGGATCAATATCATGCATTTGATGAGAGAGTAGCCGATGAGAGGGACATGGACAAATATCCATGTCCATGTAATGACTGTCTTGGTGGAAAGGTGAGAAAAATAAATATGATTTATCGACATATGATAAGATATGGGCATAGTGGTATAAGCCTTTAGGATTATAATTGTTATGAAGATATGATAGAATTGTAGAGTGTGAGAGATAAAGAGGCAACAAACATAGATGAAGTGGCACCAAACATAGATGAAGAGGCAACAATGCTAGATGAAGGGTTTGAAGTTGATAGAATGTTGAATGAGGGTCTAAACGATGATTGGGCCAAGTTAATGGAGGATGTTTTAAAGCCTATGTATGATAATTGCAAGTTAATTCGTTTGATAATTATCCTTTAAATTCTTAACTTACAAGTGGTGTTTGGTTGGATAAATGAGAGTGTAGATCAATTATTGGCATTATTAAGTTCGTTGTTACCACCTGACTCCACATTGCCAACAAAATGAAGTCAATGTAAAAATAAAATCACTAAGCTAGGCTTAGGTATGAAAACATCCACACATGTGTGAATGGTTGTGTATTATTTCTTAATAATATTGTAAGTGAGAGTGAATGTCCAAAATGTCATGAAGTGAGGTATAGACAAGGGTTGAAATTAGTTGTGGTTCCTAGAAAGGTTCTTCACCACTTTTTGATAATCTCACGATTACTATGAATGTATAGGTGTAGAGACATTGATGAACTTATGCAATGGCATGCCCAAAATAAGAGAATTGATGGAAAACAATGACATGTGCCTGATTCTAAGACGTGGATGGAATTTGATAACAGATGGCCTAATTTTTATCAAGATCCTCATAATATAAGGTTGGGTTTGGATCTATATGGGGTGAACCCATTCTCAGATCAATGTACTAAATAGTCAACTTGGCCACTATTTTTAATAAATTATAACTTGTCTCCATGGTTAGCAACTAAACCATTTTTCTTAATGTTATCATTGATTATATCGAGAAAGAAAAGTGTGACTTTAGATACAATCATTGCTTATCTAGAGCCATTATATGATGAGTTAATGGAATTGTGGAAAGGAATTGAAGCAATTCAATCTTTAGGGGATGGTCATTCAATCAAATTCACATTAAGAGCTTCCTTATTGTTTATGATTCATGATCTTCCTGCATATAACACATTGTCTGGTCTCAGTGTTCATGGATACCATGGATGTCTTGCTTGCAATTTTAAGGATTTTGTGAGGCACTCAAGAAGTTTGCGTAAGTGTATTTATTGTGGACATCATAGTTACCTTAAAATAGATCATCTATGTCATTGACAAAAAACACATTTCAATGGTCAAGAAGAGAATCGTGAAGCACCATTGTTAATAATAGGTGATTACATTGTTGAGAATGGACAAAAAAGAATGTCATTTATTAAAAATGATGGGATTACTGGTAGTGGATATGATCCATGTAATGAAATCAGTGTAAAATGGTTGTGCATATTCTATAAGTTGCCATACTTTAAGGATATATCCATTAGGCATACTATTAACTTTATGCATATTGAGAAAAATATAGCCTATGTTATTATAAAAACTCTTTTTGGTGTTTTTGATACTATTTCATCATGTGAAGACTTTTGACAACTAAAGATTCATCAAAATCTTTGGGTTGAAAAATGTGATGATGAAAAATATAGAAAACCTAGTGCTCCTTATGTCTAGACAAAGTAACAACGTGCACAATTCTTATAACTGATGTCTCAAACTCACTTTCCCACTAGATATGTAAGTAGCAGTATTAGAAGCCAAACTAACATTAATGGATTAAGAGGCCTCAAGACCCATGAATATCATGTCATAATCGATAATATTTTACCTATTTGGTAAATATATCAAGTTTGGAAAAGGGGCCAAGATTGGCAATTATAAGGTTGGGCTTAATATCAAAGAGAATGAATTTACTTGTATTAGATCCTTTGAACTTTGATAGTTTGAGGGAGGAGGTTATTGAAGTCATTTGTCTATTGGAACAGGAATTTCCACCAATGATCTTTAACATTTATATGCATCTTTTGATACATCTACAATATGAAATAGAGCATTGTGGCCCAATAAGAATGAGATGGATGTATCCTATAGCATGATATATGAAGGTTTTGAAAAAAATTGTTTGTACTAGGGCAAAACTGGAAGGCAACATGTTTGAGGTATATTTAATGCAAGAGGCCATGGAATTTTGCATAAAATATATGAAGCATTTTAAAAATGTCAATCAACGTATATGGGATGATGACAAAGATGAGAGAGTTGCAAGTGAAGTATTAGAAGGCAATGGATGCCACTTCAAGCTATCACATCAAGAAAGAAGTGTGATACATGCCTATATTCTTCAAAACACATGTTTGTTTGATAAGTGGCATAGGTTAAAAAAAAATACATAATAATTTATCTACTCAATTGCATTCACACATTTATATTATTAATCTTACTATTTGTACGTTAATATTCTATGTAAAAAATATGAAGAAGAGAATCAAGCTTGGATACAACATCGACCTCAAAAATGCAGACGTCGTGATTTGATTGGAGGTAATGCTTTTCCAAAATTTGAAGAATGGATTGCTAATGCAGTCTGTGATGCAAAACAAGAAGGTCAAGATATAACAACAGAAGAAAGTGAGCTTTCAAAGTCTCCACATTTATGAGCTATGCATTTTAATGGAATGTGGGCCTATGTTAGTCATTTAAGAGTGGAAGAAAAAGACAAGGAAAGATAAATTATGATTGTGTTGTTAGTGCTGAATTTATTCACAAAACTGAGAAGAAATTTTATGTTGGATTCATCCAAGAAATTATTCAAGTGAATTTTGGTGAAAATAGTCCTATATTATTAAAATATAAGTGGATCTGACCATCCATAGTACAATTTGATGAGTATGGATTTCTACACACAAATATAAGACATTTTTTTATGAAAGACAGACGAGCCGTATGTTTCCCCTCTTCAAATGAACTAATCATTTATAATTGATGATGTAAGAAGCCCAAGATGGTCATATGTCATTCAAATAGAGTCTCATTCCAAATGAAAATTCATGGAAGTTATCGATATAATGCATGATGGGCAATACGTTAATTTACAATAAACATTCGAAGAAGTGGATGAAGATGATGGAGTGTTTGAAGAAGATATTTTGATTACCAATGAAGAGATTAGGAAAGAGAATGTATTGCATGTAATAGATGAGGATGAGGAAGAAAATCAAGTAGATGCAGATAGGAGTGATCAGGATTCATAAGTGTCAATATCCAGTTGAAACAAGGGATAGTCATATTGATAGTCTGATACCTTTAATTGTAAACATGTTCTTGGTTTTTTAATACAAATTCTTTTTAATCTATAAACTAAATTATTTTTTTTAAGTTTCCATTTGGGGTTATCAGTGGATTGGAAAGTCAACAATTATCAACTTATAAACTCAATAAAGTTTTACAGATTCAAGTTGTTGATTTATACATTATTGTTTATTTAGACTTCAAGAAATGAGGAAAAGGATTACTGTAAGGTGAAAATTAGTCAATGATAGTGATCATAATGCTAAAATTTCATTAACAAATTATGAGTGCTTTCGTAGAGAAAAAGTGGCCAAGAATAATGAATATTTATCGTGTCTTGGTTTGATAAACAGGGCAATTGTAAATCCACTAAGTAATATATTATTTATTTAATAGTGTTTAATGAAATTTTATAGGCAAGAGATTTATTTATATAAGACATAATATGATATATATTTTTGTTTTATAGGCAAGAAAAAGAGTGCAAACAAATGCAAATAAAAAACAAAAGGAAAGAAAAGATATAGTGCCACCATCTCATATAAGCTAATGCATTTGTGATTCAACAAAAGCAGTTGATGAAAACAATAGCTGTGATGGTGTACAACTTGATATAGCATATGGTGATGTGCAACTTGATATAGCACATGGTGATGTGCAGCTTGATATAACACATGGTGATGTGCAACTTGATATAACACATGGTGATGTGTAATATTGTGATGATCTCTTAACACAAAGTCTAAGAGAGATTATTGAAAAAAATTAGTGTAAAGGAACAAAAGGTCTACAGATGATATATTCAACATTAAAGGATGTGTTTGAAGTGAAATCTATAGAGACTGGTGGTGATCTACCTACTCATGCCACACTTGATGTGGCCAAGGAGAATGAAGTTTTGGTTAATGAAAGTCATGAAGAGAGATCACTTGCATCTGTTATGCCTCAGAGTGCACATGTTGCATCTAGGAATTTTGATGGAACTAGTGGATCAGCCATAAATATTAGTAGTGGTTTAATAGAAGATGTGTCTGTGTTTGTGAAAATACAAGATTGAGTCAAGATTTATACAGATCTATAGAGAGGAATGTAAAATAAAGAAAATTAGAAGGCAAGAAGCCATTCTTGGTTGAGGTATCGAGAGATGGTGAGCCCTTTGGGTGAAATGTTGCAAAGTGGGCCTCTGAGTTGGGTGTAAGATGTAGGGCCCATTTGGATATTTGTAAATCAAGTTTTGTAGAGGAATATCCACAAACTGTGTAAAATGTTATACAAAAAATAGAAAATGCTTTTGAGACTACTGGTGGACAAATCTCTAGAAAATATTACAAGTAAAAGATGAGAATTTTGATGAACAATTTTAGATATAATTGTAGAAAAATAATCATGGAGGGAAAAGAGAGGTTAGACTCTACGCTATCTCCCAAACAGTGGGAGGCATTGAAAGAAATTATGCATTCTGAAGAATATTTGGCAAAGAGTAACAGAGGCAAGAGAGCAAGAGATAATGTTAGGGCTGGATATACATTTGGCTGAGGTGGGTTGCAGGCCAAAATGGAAAAATTTGCAGTAAGTGTATCGCTTTTTGGTTCAATTTACATTGTGTTATTTATTTTAATTTTTTATTGAACTGACTATATCTTGAAATTGACATTGTATTTTAGGTGGAAAATAGTAATAGAGAAGTAGGTGTAGAAGATATTGTCAATTATATGGAAACACTAGATCAACCTAATAAATATAAGAGTGGGATGAAGTGGAAATTTTTAGTGATCTAGAAAATGTTCTTTTGGACAAATTTATAGCTTGCATTCTTTACTTGACTATTGAATGCTTTGTATATTTTTTTGCATGATGGTTAAACCACATACAGAGTAATTTTATCAAAGTAGTAGGAAAAGAAAAATGCCTTCATGATGTCAATAGAGCTATTGATATTGATAGTGATGATGATGAATTGGACAAGAATGTGTAGCATAATCATCATAATTGTGCTGACTTAGTTGAGGTAATATTATAGTTGTCAGTTATCTGTCCCAATGTTTTGTCATTCTTTATGCCTAAAATATTTTATATCTCAATATGATATGTATTTTTTTATTTTTGCAAACATTTATTGATAAAATCCAAGAAGGATATAAAGTCTAGGTGTTAGATCTATTTGATGGTGTTGTTGTAGGCATTGGGTAGATTCACTCACTATCTATTGTATATGGAGTCAAATTGAAAGGAATAGGAGATGCAAATGTAAATATTTTAAAGGTCACAAGTAACATACCCCTTGATTATGAAGACAAAATAGATGGAGTTGTTTGTCTAAAAGAGAAAGAAGGGAACTTAACATGGTGGCCACTAAAATATTTGAAAAAAAAAGACAGTTGATGTTTATCATGTACTAGCTGTTAGACAGCTTGGCCCACTGCTTTATGCAATAGTTTTAATGTGTTCATGTTTAGGGATATTCTTATTGTTTTTTGTCTATTTTGGAGTTGTATAAGCAAAAAAAATCATTGTAACTTAGTTTTTTCAATCATAAGACTGAGAAACACACTTTGTATTAACACATTTTCTAAATCAAAGACACATATTTTTGTCTTGTATCTGCTATAAGAACACCTTTTCTCAATTTTTTTTTAGTATTTTGCCTTCTTAATAACTATTTCATTATGTGAAAATGAATGATTGATTATGTTTTTTTGTGTTTTATGTCATATGTTTTGAAGTCTCATCATTATGTCATATGTTTCATGGCACCTGTATCTAATACCCAAAAAATTATTAATTCATCCCGAGTTTCAAAATAGAGTAAGCTATATTCCCTAATGCTGTAAATGTTGATTCATGAGAAATATTCATGGATTCATCATAGTCATGCTCTATATATTGAGCAAAATAATATTTATTCATTTTATGTGGTTTATGAATAAAATTAAGAATCATTGCCATACAACATGGGCCATTTAAAAGTCTCATGGCCACATGAATCCAGGACTATTGTTAGTGATGTAATTAGAGGTGACATAATTAGTTTCTAGCATAATTGGAGCTACTTTTCTTGTGCCTTATATTAAGGTACTCTTATTACTTAATTGGAGGTGACTTAAGCAATCTACAACCTAATTGGAATTACCTTTCTTGTACTTAATATTATGACTTAAATTTTTTCATACTCTTGTCAGCTATAAATTAATGAAGTTATTGGAGTCTTAATCAATATGGTATGTGACAAATCTAAAATAGGAGTCTAAAATTTGACTTATCTCCATATTTTTTGGATAGATATATTTAAAATATATGTACTACTACTACTTATGCATCCAATGGAAGCCCAAAAGATACCCTCAACTGCAGAATATAACAAGTAAAATAGTGTAATGGGTATATGTAATCATCATTTGTAATACATATTGAAGGTTTTCTAAATTATTCTTTCAAGAAGTGAGCAATTACAATTACATCGATTAGATGTTTTTGATATTATAAGTCTGCAAAGAGAGTGCAGAGCCCAAGTAAAAAAAGCCCAAGGGGAAACAAAATAGGCCAAAGGCCACTAACAACCAAAAAACAATGGATAGACAAAAGCAAAATAGGAAACAACAAATAGAGTAGGGATTAACCATAATAAAAACACTAGTTTTTGATCAAATCTTTCCAATCTTCTTTGATGAACCTAAGAAGGTCCTCCATGCTAGCAATTTTCCCTTTTATATCTTCATCTTCTTCTAGGAGGTCTTTCAGAATCATTAGGGAAGAAGCTGCATGATGGACAACTTTCAAGAACACAGTGGTTAGCACCTTCATTTTATTTTCAAGGGAGCACAAACCCTTCTTCACTTTGTTCAACTCCCTTTCAATCTGGCTCTCCTCTTCACTAGTATCCATGAAATCCTCCTTGTCAAAATCATAAGTGGAGTCATTTAGCTCCTCAAAATAACTAGTTACCTCCCCCAATTGTTGATCAGGATTGGGTTTATCTTTTAATTTAATTGCTTCCTCCCCCTAATCCAAGGTAGATGGATCATCCATAGTCTTTACCAATGAATTTTTTTCCCCTACCAATCTATTGGATCTCTTAATAGTCATCGACTTTCTTTCTATATAGCTCTGAAATTTAAAACCAGACCCTTCCTCCACAACCTCCTCACTTTGCACCTAGGCCTCTAGGTGCTCTTTGTCACTGGCTAAATTTTGAGGCTCCACCCCCACCATTTTCTTGTTCTTACTCTTTCCTTGATTTATCTCAGAATTAATCTGAACAATCAATTTCCTCTTTTTATTGCCAAAAAAAGAAGGGTTATTTTTTAGCTCCCGCAACCCTTCGACAACCAGAGAGTCAAAAGTGTTAGGGTATCTAGAAGTCACAACTATCAAGGAGGGACAACTAGAGCCTAGCTTGAGAGGGGAAAAGCGTTCAAAATTAGGGGATAGGTTTGAAGAGGGGGGGAAAAGGTTCTTGGAAAAAGGTAGGGAATGACAAGGACTCACATAACCAAATCTAACAATCAAGAGAATGTGATCATCAAGGTCCCTGTCATGGGAACTATCTAACACCTATGCTTTTAAAGGCTTAGAGGGATACAACACAAGGTGAAATTGATAAATCCTAAAGATAATACCTTGGTGGAGTGGAATGGTAAAGCCAACTAGGTTTTTTTCCAAGGAATTTTTAATAGACTTATAGACATCTCTAGGGATAACATGAGAAAGAAGGGGAAGTTAACCAATATCTTGTGATGAATGTGATTCAAAAGAGTGAAATGGTAATGATAAAATCACTTAAAATAACCTTCAATGGTAAAATATTTCATTATGGTGAAGCATACCTTATCCTAAGGGTTAAATAAGCTCTCTCTATCAAAGCCTCCCTACAACTTCATCGACGCTTCTCCTTTAATGAATTTTTTTTTCAACCCTTCTAGGTCTTGATCTTTGGTAGGTCTTTTTAATCTTCTGGCCTCACAGTGTAAACCCGTGGCCTTAGCAATAGACTCCTCACTAACAACAAACTCTATACCTCCAACCTAAACTTTATAGTCACCATTCTAGCTCGAAGCAAACTGAATGGAGATGTTCACATCATATCCATTCAAACATTTAAGAAAATGTTTCTCCTCCCATGACTGTTAAAGCTTCACCAAATTGTTGCACAATTGAAAAGGGACCCAGAACAAAGTGAATTACCACCACCAAGGATTAACATTAAAAATTGAATCAAAAAATCTAGAATCTTTTGAAGCCCACACCCAATCTTTAGTAAAATGCAAGATGATTAATGATTGCACATGTGAAAGAGCTTGTCAGGATTTGCCATGTGAGAATGTGCCTTAATGGATTGAGTTTGCCTCATGTGATATTGATTTTTTTTGAGTCAAAATACTTAGAAAAAATGTGATGAAGAGTACACACTGATGATGAATGAAATCAACATGAATAAAAATGACTAAATATACTACCAAATTGAGCAAAATGATGATTAAAATTAATGACTAAATAAACTACCAATGGACATAAATAAGTGAATAAAAATGACTAAATAAGTGACTAGTTAACAACAATCAATGACTAAATATATCAGTGAATAAAAATGACTAAATAAGTGACCAGTTAATAACAATCAATGACTAAATATATTAGTGAATAAAAATGACTAAATAAGTGACTAGATTACATTAATCAATGACTAAATATACTACCAAATTGATCAATCAAAACAACCAATAAATGACTAAAAATGGTTTAGTCATCGATTTGGTCATGTTATAAATGATTGACAATAAACTACTAATGGTCACGTGATCATGATTGGTCATTTATAAGCAGTTTTTAGTAGTTTTTTAAATTATATATTGATTTTTTTGTACTGGTGGTTTATCTATATCATGGTTAGACTACTAGAGTTTTTGAAGGAGGCAAAAGTGCAGGCGAGGCACGAGGAGTGACTAGAGGAGGTGGAGTAGGAGTTGAGGCATGATGAGTAGGATCTACTAGAGGAAGTAGAGATAGACTTGGAACACAAGGAGGAAAAGGTGGTATAATGCCTTGTAAGATATTTTGAGAGAGTAATATTTATTAGATTTGGGTCCTCCATGAATCTCGTAGGAGCTAGAGGAGGCATAAATGGTCCTACTTAAACCTTCTTCCATTTCTTATTTTTCTTTGCCCTGATTCAATCAGAGGCATCCAGTTAGAGCTCATCATCATCCTCTACCTAATGACCATAGTTGATATTGAGGCTAGTTTAATATTATGCCAAGTGAGCTCTAATTATCCCCTTGGGGTCCTAGTGCTGGAGCTTGCATTTTGATAGGGCGAAGGAGTTTTGCCTAGCTGCTATATTTTGAATTAGAGGGAAGGATTTGTAGATGTAGTAATTTATTGTGATCAAAAGTGACAGGCACACCTTTTATTGATGCTAGATGTAGAACCTAAATATTCCCTCCACTAGTTTATAAGAAATAACCTACTCTGTTGGATGGTATAGAATGAAATATAACATGTAGAGGGGTCCTTGAGGAAATCCAAAATATGTGTTATGGTGTCTTCTTGGTAGAGCTAGGAGTCCTTGATGGTAGTGATGGAGTCCCTGATTACTTTTGAGAGTTGGGGCATCGGGGCCTCATTGATTGCTTGGTATACTACTAGGTAGAAATTCTCACATTTATCCTACATGTGGTTATGGAATTGATGGCCATACAACTTGTATAAGACCACATGGACCGTCAAGTCCCTAGGAACCCATGTAGGAAAAGCTAAAGGTTTGAAAGAGAGTGTCCCACATGTTGCATCTAACATGTAGCTCATCATGTAGAATTTGCTATTAATTCAGGTATTTATGATGGCATTTACCAACTTGAAGTTGATAAAGCCTCCCATGTCTAGGACTTATGAGCATGTGAGGATCATATGCAGAAGAGGCACCCATAGCTTATTAACATGTAAGTATTTATGGGCCTTGAATAATTGGTTTTACAAAATCATGCCTACCAAAACTTCCTCTTGAAAGGTGAATATTGTGTATGTATTAATATCCTCTTTGTTAACCCATTTAAGGGTTCTTAACCCAGTCATGGAGGACGTCATATATTTGGTAGGTCCCCATCTAGACCATCACCACTACTGCATTATAGAAGAAGGTGTATTCTATGAGGGAGTAATACACCTTGAAGGCAATCCTAGAGATATTGATAATATGGTGCCGAGACTTAGGTGAACACACATAGTCAGACTCCACCTTGCACATAGATGGATTTATAAAGGATGTTTCCAAATAAGTTAGCATAGGGGAATGTCTCTGGTTTTGTTGTAACTCTATGAAGTTTTCACTTCTTATAGGATCAAAGGGCATCCTCAAACTTTGCCTATTGGTCGTCATCTGAGCCTAAATCCTTGGGGACCTACTCGACTGCTTTAAATAAGTTATTGTAGTTCTTAAATTTGGTCAAGCTAGTTAGGACTATGGTATCCCAGTACTCAGGTTAGACCTTTAGGTTTGAGGAGGATGTAACCATTATAGTAAGATGGAGGGATAATAGGGAATTTCTCAGCATAATGGGCATGAAATATAGGGGTGCTCTGTGAGAATTGGAAAACAAAAAGTTAAAGTGTTCTCAAAGGTAGTAGTGGTAATCATTAGTGAGCTTCCCTTATTTTTTTTATAAATGCATGTATACAACTCCTATATTAATGGCATTTGGTGGCTCACTTCTTGTGAATTCAAATTTGAGTTGGTGGATGGATTTGGTCTCTTTACTTCCCAATCTAGAGTTGACTTTGAAGCCCATGATCCTTCACCACTAGTCAGATATAGAAATGTGATAGGATGTTTTAAAACTTTCCAATCGGGTATAACTTCCTATTTTTTTAATGCCCAATGCATGATAGGCACACACTCATATCCCTTATAGGCTTGTCAGTTAACTCCCACTTTTTGACACATGTCATATACTCTAATAGTCGACACTTAGGCATATCTTTGTACTTCATGTCATTCCCTCAGGAAGGGTGATGTGTCACCTAGGGACACATGGTACATCCTAATTGGTTCTCTATCCCCATTTGTTCCTTATTTTGACCTTCCTAGGGCCTTAGGTGGTTGCTAGTTCTTTTGCCAACTAGGCAACATGACATTTCTTGATTTGACCAGGATCTCTTGGGCTTTGACATTTCTAATAGGTCTAGGGATTGGCCATTCTAACACTTAGTGATGTGGCA
The DNA here is from genome assembly GCA_037957365.1 of Torreya grandis. Classification (NCBI taxonomy): domain Eukaryota; kingdom Viridiplantae; phylum Streptophyta; class Pinopsida; order Cupressales; family Taxaceae; genus Torreya; species Torreya grandis. Next base: position 629,472 of record JARHVA010000932.1, on the reverse strand, counting down.
CCTTCTCATTTGATCAGGGTCTTCTAGGCTCTAACATTTTTTATAGGTTCAGGGACTAGCCACTCTGACACTTAGTGACAAGGTGCCTTCTCATTTGGTCATGCTCTTCCAAGCTCTAACATCTCTAACAAGTCTAGGGAATTGCCATTTTGACACTCAGTGATGTGGTGCCTTCTAATTTGGTCAAGCTCTCCTAGGCTTGAATGTCTCTGATAGGTCTGGGGATTGACCACTCTAACACTCAATGATTTGGCCCCTTCTCATTCAGCTAGGCTCTCCCATACTTTGAAATATCTGATAGGTTTAGGTACTGGCCACTCTGATACTTGGTGACATAACACCTTCTCATTTGACTAGGCTCTCTTGAGGTCTAACATCTTTGACAGGTTTGGGGACTATCCATTCTAACACATTGTGATGTGATACCTTCTCATTCAATCAGGCTTTCCTATGCTCTAACATCTCTGATAGGTCCAAGGACTAGCCACTCTAACACTCGATGATGTGGTGCCTTCTCATTTGGTCGAGCTCTTCTAGGATTTGACATCTTTGATAGGTTCAGGAACTTTTTTTGCAAAATCCATAAAAAAGACTAAGAAGTGAAAAGATATGCAATTCATTTAGTACTTATTATTTACTAATATTTTTATTTGCTATAAGGGGCAATGAGTTTGTTACTCTAGGAAAGGAAAGAGACTCTAAGATATTTCATTAAAAGTTGACCTGAAGTGTTAGCACCATGATTCATAAAAGAACAAACACTCTTTAGATATAAAAAATAAATGGGGCCTATTGCTGCTTAGGAAAATTAAGGTGGCATATATTTTGAGGATTTAAGTAGGCATTAATGATAAGAACAAAAGAAATGATCCTGAAGCTCTTGTTCATAAGATTTTTAGAGGGGTCCCCCATTTTGAAGAAAAGGGGGCATGTTGGACACAACCAATTGTGACTTTTGTGGGGAAAGTGATGACAAGCACTTAGAACCTGACTAGTTTATCTTCCTTTTCTTGCTCAACACAGAGATTGTAAGAGGGATCTTTATTCACAACAAAAAAGACAAAGTATTAAAGTCTCGCAATAACAAGTGGCATACTAAGCTTTCACCTTATAATAGCCACTGATGTGTGTAAGGCATGATTTTCATTTTCCATTCAATCCTGGATTTTATTTGAGTAATCAAGATTGAATTCATTATTAGGATTCATCTAGGGCATTGATGCCTTAATGGATTGGAGGGAAAATTGCTATGAAATTGATCTGCTACTAAATGAGCATCCATATTCCTAACAAAGATGTCTTTATTCATGTTCATGGCCTTTCTATACTACTAGCTAGGCCAGAAAGCCTATGGTGGAGATTGCCTGTATAGCCCTTTCAAGGTAGACTCATAATTTAGATTATGCATGGGTTCTTTATTCTTTTCCAAGATTCCTCATGAAAATATTATCATTTATTAGTCTTATCCATTGAGGGTTTAGGACCAAGCCGAGGGTGAATGTATGATGAGAATGTTCTGAATACCCAGTCAATCTTTGATTAGCTTGAATAATTCAATATTTTATTGAGATGTTATTTTGAGTGTAGCTTGGTATGTCTATTAAGGTGTGGGTTATTCTAGAATCTACCTATTTCTCTTAGAATCATTATCCTCTTAGATCTAGAATGTCAAAATTTTCAATTACCATCCTAGAATTGCTTAGATCGAAGGTTTCAACTTGGGTCTTCATGATTTTCAATAATCCTTCTGGGATTTAGCCTTCACTTGGAGTAGCTACTAACAGGGCCAGGTGTTAGAGGAACATCACAAAACCAAGAGGGATATAGAGGGGAAAAACACAAAACAAAATAAAAACACACAGGGAAAATAAACACATAATGAAAACCAAACCTATATAATATATACATTACCACTTCTACTCGGACTAGTTATAAACTACACTGGAGGGGATAATCGAGAAATAATATTTTAGAAACTGCCCATTTATTGGAAGTGGTAGCTCATTGCCCTTGAGATCTTTGAGATAAAAGGTGTTATGGCCAAGGATTTTAGATATTTAGTATGGGCCAATCCAAAAGGGATCAAATTTCAAATGTTGGCCTTTATTTTTGTGAGCCTTGTCCCTCATTAGGACTAGGTTAGAGATTTTGCAGGTCTTGATCCTTGCCCTATTATCAAACACCCTTTTAAATGTATCTTGGTGCTTACTAAAGCTTAACAGAGCTTCATTATGAGCTTCTTCTAATTGAATTAGGTTAAGGAGTCTGGAATTCATGTTATCATTCAGTTTTATGAATTTTTGCATGAACTTATAAGTCATCAGCTTGAGTGTGATCGACATGATTCGCTCTAATCCATATATTAGAAGGAAATGAGAGATTTTAAGGGATTGTTTATACTTGGTGCATTTTACCCATAGGGCAAACTTTAGTAATGAGTACCATTCTTGGGGTTTTTCTCTAGTTGATTTCTTGATGGCATCAATCAAGTTTTTATTAGTGGACTCTGCCAATCCATTCCCTTATGGGTAGTGATTGGATGATAACTTCAACATGATCCTATTATTATAGGCCCATTTTGTGAATTTTATGTTAGGAACCCATGGAAGCACACAATTGATTACCATATACAAGCAACTTAAGATGCGAAATTAACCAGAAGTAACAAGTAACTAGAAATCAGAAACAACACAGAATATGAGAGACAATACACAACTTGTATTAATACTCATACAGAAAAGAATACAATAAAGAAGATGCCACTTCTTCTTCACCACCTCTCAGAGGCTTCCCACACCTCAAGTGAACAATAATTCTCTCCTCAAAGCTCTCTCTCTTACGGTCCCAACACACAACTCAAACATAGAGTTGGTGTTCACCTCTCCAACCAGTTAGTATCCACTACTGCCAGTACTCCAGTGCTCCACGCACTCCACAAGTACACAATCATACTTTAAGTAGATCTCCCCTAAACTTGCAATAACCTGCACCTCAAATGATCTTACTTATGGAAAGAACTGCCTTGCCTTCCTCTTTGCTCAATAACCGAGTACACACTGTACTCCAAGTAGATCCCACCTGATACTGCTCCCTGTTGTGTTGCTGTCCTCCCTGATCTTGCACACCTGCAAATCAATCTGGTTCTGCACACCTGCAAACCTGGATCATGCACCCACATACACCTGCAAATCAATGTTCTTACTTACCATGCAGATCTCCTAACGTAGCCATGCACACCTGATGACCAAGATCATACATACATGAAGAATCCCTCTGATTCTCCAAACCAGCACCCACTCTTGGCACTGTGGCACTAGGAGGAACACACCATGCTCTCTTCACACATAGAATGAGCTAATATTTTCTCTCTTACTCTCTAGCACACTTTACAATACAACCTATGAGTCTCTTAAATAGATCTCATGTAAACAATAATTAGACACCTAATTACAATAATTAGATCCGCAACTTTGAGTCTAAAATTAGCTCTCATCATGCAAACAACCGGTTCATTAACTAACTGTCTGTAATACTCGTAGTTCCAAACCACACAGGTGATCAACGCCAGTCCCTATCTGCCTAGAGGTGCCAACGCCGGCTGATCCCTGACCGACATTGGTTGCTCTTCTGTCTAATCCTGCCGACGTCGGTTGGCCTGACTGACGCCAATGTCTGTGACACTCAGCAACCTCTCCCAATGACCTCCTCCATGTCTGCATCAGTGAAGCTTTTAGCTCCACAACCTAACAATCTCCCACTTGGAGATAAATAGCTGCACTGTACCTGTACCTATACCCCGTCTAATCTATTTCCTGGCTTGTATCCCTCTTCAAGATCAATCCTGAAGACCAACCACCACACAACCTGTGGTGCACCTCCTATCATTTGAGTAACCTGCCACATCCGAACCTACAAACCCATGTAGTGAAGTCCTGACCCTGCATAGCATGAATCCCTACTGTGGGTCCCTCTCAAATACCTAAGAACCCACTTACCTGAATTGGCTCCTAACTCTCTGACAACACCCACTTCTTGGGCAAACTCAGGTCTATACCAGACCTCATGTGATTTCAGACACTGAACTGTCCAGCCCTTAGTGTGCTCTGGTTCTGCATCCTGCATAATGAACCTTGCCAACACCTGATTCACATCAGCTCCCACTAGAGACAAAATCAACCTGTGATATCCCATGTCTCCCATGCCAAAGAATTTTGCTACACCAAATCCTTCATGACAAACCACTGAACTAATCTTACCCTTAGCTCAGCAAAACCCTATATGTACAAACCTGCTAGCTAGCATACCATCCACATACAGTAACAGGATAATGTCATGACTCATTGTCCACCTGGTAAGACAACCACAATGGTTACACTGACACTGACTAAAGCTTTGCTTTGTCCTCCACCTGTCAAATCCTGTACCACTATCCTGCAGCTTCCTCAAGACCATATGACCTGGCCTTCCATCTCACGTGTCTGTTCTCTCTATTATTTAACTAAGGTATCCATTCATCTCTATACTTTCATATCGGCTGGCAACCCTACCAAATCTCCCACTTGGTTTTGCATTCTCATCATGCCATGCTCCCACTGTTTCCTGGATCCTTCTTGCTCTACAGTCAGCAACTAGTATAAAGAAGAGGAACAACAAATTTGAGGCTTACTTACCACCTTCAGTCCTCCATATGGGCATTTGAGACTCCTTGACAGCTCACTATCTGCCCAAAATTTGTTATAGTGACCAACCTCAGTCACTACATAGTCTACATCTGACCGATGTCAGTTTCCATGCGCCTGTCCTGACTACCAACACTGTCGACATTGGTGTCCTTGTTGCCAACATCACTCCTCTTGACTAACATCAGTCTTACCTATTATCGATGTCGGTCCTCTTGACCGACGTCGGTCTTACCCTGCCTGACATCACCAGCTTTGGTCTGCACATGACTGACATCGGCACCTGTCTGTTCGACGCCAGTTCCCCTTGACCGATGCTGGTACCTATGTTCACCTGTGAGTGATGAATTTTTACCCACGAGCTCCTTTGAATCAAAACCCATGTCTAAACTGCCCTGCTTAGATGTATCCAGCCCCATCCACTGAACTCTGTCTGTCATCTCCTCCAAGAACACCAAGGCTTTCCAGTTCTTAAGTCTATCAAACACATCTGTCTTCCACTTAAGAACATGCATCTCCTTCTTGCTCATGTGACCAAGCCTACAAAGCCACGTCTCCGTAATAAAAGAAAAATTAGTAATATAAGCAAGTAGATAAAGAGTACCTACTTTCTTACCACCAGCTAATTCAAGTGCATCTGCTGTGAGAGTTCTTGTGCATCTCTCATCACCCAACTTTTCTAAAGAAATTAGCCACATCTCCAAGCTTGGGACCTGCATGACCTCCTTCAACACCCCTGTGTTGGCCGCCTGCAATTTCAGCTTCACTTCCCCTTTGCCAATACTTTGGCAAGGCTCACCAGCTCCTCTACCTAGGGCTGCATGGAAAGAGGCAACAAAATCTGTAAAACAAGATTCAACTTTATCTAGAGCATCCTGTGCAACAACACCTGCAACATCTACTTCTTCATGTTGATCTGCTACCAACCAACAATCTTTATTTACCTACTCTTTCTTTCCATAACACCGTAAGTGACCATTCGTGCTATTCAGTTTCTCCATTCATAGCTTACTTTCTTCTGCTGTTGCTATACTCCCACTCAATTAGAAACCCCTTAGAGTGCCCTGTAACCAAACACAAACCTACTCCCTGCAACCTTAGCTATGATACCAACTGTTAGGAACCCATGGAAGCACACAATTGATTAACATATATAAGCAACTTAAGATGCAGAATTAACCAGAAGTAACAAGTAACTAGAAACCAGAAACAACACAGAATATGAGAGACAATACACAACTTGTATTAATACTCATACAGAAAAGAATACAATAAAGAAGATGCCACTTCTTCTTCACCACCTCTCAGAGGCTTCCCACACCTCAAGTGAACAATAATTCTCTCCTCAAATCTCTCTCTCTTACGGTCCCAACACACAACTCAAACACAGAGTTGGTGTTCACCTCTCCAACCAGTCAGTATCCACTACTGCCAGTACTCCAGTGCTCCACGCACTCCACAAGTACATAATCATACTTTAAGTAGATCTCCCCTGAACCTGCAACAACCTGCACCTCAAATGATCTTACTTATGGAAGGAACTGCCTTGCCTTCCTCTTTGCTCAATAATCGAGTACACACTGTACTCCAAGTAGATCCCACCTGATACTGCTCCCTATTGTGTTGCTGTCCTCCCTGATCTTGCACACCTGCAAATCAATCTAGTTCTGCACACCTATAAACCTGGATCATGCACCCACATACACTTGCAGATCAATGATCTTACTTACCATGCAGATCTCCTAACATAGCCATGCACACTTGATGACCAAGATCATACATACATGAAGAATCCCTCTGATTCTCCAAACCAGCACCCACTCTTGGCACTGTGGCACTAGGAGAAACACACCATGCTCTCTTCACACACAGAAGGAGATAATATTTGCTCTCTTACTCTCTAGCACACTTTACAATACAGCTTATGAGTCTCTTAAATAGATCTCTTGTAAACAATAATTAGACACCTAATTACAATAATTAGATCCGCAGCTTTGAGTCTAAAATTAGCTCTCATCATGCAAACAACTGGTTCATTAACTAACTATCTGTAATACTCGTAGTTCTGAACCACACAGGCGACTGACGTTGGTCCCTGTCTGCCTGGAGGTGCTGACACCGGCCGATCCCTGACCGACGTTGGTTGCTTTTTTGTCTAATCCTGCTGACGTCGGTTGGCCTGACCGACGCCGGTGTCTGTGACACTCAACAACCTCTCCCAATGACCTCCTCCATGTCTGCATCAGTGAAGCTTTTAGCTCCACAACCTAACATTTTACATATTTAAATGCATGACCATTATCACAGACTAAATAAATGGGGATCCAAAAATAGGTGGTTATGGTATTCTTAAGGAACTTGATGACTTAGAAAATGATGCTTCTTTTAGTTACAACTACCTTAGAACATTTGGTGTAATAGTTTGTGCCTGTAAGAACAAACTTATGATGGACTAATTAATTAGGGTTGAAGACCCCCATAAAATCTAGTCCCCATTGTGAAAATGGTGTGGATTCCATAACAGGCTGTAACGGCATTGCTACACATGTTGTTCTCTTGATAAAGGTTTAACATTGATGGTAGAAGTGAACATGGGTGTGAACATCTTTGAACAGTGTGGGCCAGTAGTATCATGCCTAAAGAACTTTTTGGGCCATGTAATTTATTATGGGGTGGCTAATTCCTAAGATTTCATGGAAACTTGTCATTATCTTTTTTGGCCTCTTCTTGTGATACACACCAGAGTAGATTCCTTCATGGTTTTTTTAAACGATAACTCACATTTATTATGCAACCTTCAATTGGAGGGGTCTCCTCTATGTGTGGTTGAGTCTTGGGGGCACATTTCCATAGAGTAGAAAGTGCATGATCAGAGTGTACCAGTCTAATTGTAGTACCCTCTGTTGGTCCACTTAGTGTATTGTAATCCTTAGTCTATCTTTATTATTAGCTAAGTGAGGCCTTATCCTTTAACCAATTTGGTTATCTTGATTTCAAGTCATACTATTATAAATTTTTCATCCATCGACCTCTTCTTTTTCCCAATTCATTTAGTCCTAGCATCTATTTTATAGCTGAGTTTAAGACAGTGACATGTATTTTGTTTCGAAGGATGTAGTGTCTAATTTTTTTCTCTACCTTAACTAGGGCATAGGTGTGCTTGTCAAAGGTAGAATATCTAAATTTGGAATCCTTAAGATTAGTGCTCATAAAATCCGTAAGGTGTTCTTCTCCTTCTAACCTTTAGGTGAGGCAAGTGGCAATGGTGTGCTTTGAAGAGAAGGGGTAGATATAGAAATCTTGCACATAATTTGAGCTGATGAGGACTAAGGCTTACATAATAACATCTTTAATATCTCAAAAAACCTTATTCAATTCTTCATGCCATTATAATTTATCATTTTATTTCAACATTACATTTGAGGGTTTTACTAGTTCAACAAATCCAAAAATAAATTTACGCACAAAGTTGATTTTCCTAAAGAAAGATTTTAGTTCCTTCTTGTTGTTAGGTAAAGGTGGTTTAAAAATTACATCTTCCCTTTTGGGGTCGATAACAATACCTTATTTTATGACAATGTGACCGAGAAGCTTACCTTTGGTGACGCCGAACACACTCTTCTTTAGGTTTAAAGAAATGCCATACCTTTTACATCTTTCAAATACCCTCTCCAAGTAGCACACATGATCTGACCTATATTTTGAAGAAATGGTTAGGTCATCCATATAGATTATTATACATTTACCTATTAGGCCTTAAGAAATTAAGTCCATTACCCTTTATAAAGTGTCACCAACATTGATTAATGTGAAAGGCATTCATTTATAAGTAAATGTGCCCTACTTGGTGGTGAAAGTAGTCTTGGTTCTGTCTCTGGGGTTGACCAAAACTTGGTTGTATCCTAAGAAGATATATAAAAAGGACATCATTTGAGACTCGCTCACCATTTGGATTACTTTGTTTAGGGATGGCAATGGGTAATTATCTTTATATGAGGCCTGATTCAAGTTCTAAAAGTCTACGCACATGCAAATTTCTCCATTCTTCTTTCACATAGGGACCAGGTTGGCCACCTAGGTGGAGTGGTGAATTGCGAAAATTATCCATACAGACATCAACTTATGAACTTCCTTGTGTAGTAAGGGCTCTAGAATTGGGTTTTTCAGCGTCTATCTTTACCTAAAGGGTTTATGGTTGGGTTTTAGGGGGATAATATGAATGCTTACTCTGGGGTTGAAGACCTTAAAGTCTTCATAGGTTGAGGAAATAACATCCTTATATCTCAACAGTAGCCTTCATAATTTCTCTAATTTATGGTCTGTCCAATTAGGACCCACATTTAATTTTGGAGATTTTTTGTAGGACCAAAGTTGATGAGTTGACACTTTTGGTCCTCAAACTTGGGTCTTTTGGATTAGAAAGTTATCTCCAATGCATCAAATGATCTTCCTAATGAGATCATCCCCTTTGGAATGCAATTCCCATGAATATTCAAGATTGCATAATTATCTAACTCATTCTTGAGGTTATTTCTATCTTTTTCATTTATAATTTAGGCCTCAAATATTTCCTCATTACTGAGAAACTAGATGATCTATTGGTCATCCTCAAAGACATGAAAATTTGTCACATTGTTTGTGACAAAGGGACATGGGATGAGTTCCATAAAGAACTCTTGTATCTCAATGTCATCTAAGGATGTTAGGTTTATTGTCGTAGATGCTAGTGAATTTTTTGTTTGGTTTTCTTCCTAGGGAATAGGGATGATATTAAACAAGTTAAACATTTTAATTAGGTCACAAGCCCTATGCTTATACCTTTTAAAGTATGATAGTTTGCATTGAAACTTAGTCTTGATCTAGTTGACCACTAGTTTATAATCATTGAATACTCTTAGTTCATTTGCCTTATGTTTTAATGTAAATTACAATCCCAGGATAGAGCTTCATACTCTGCTAGGTTATTCATGTAGGAAAATGACAACCTAGATGATGCTAGATGTTTTCTCCTGAGGGGATCTATGAGCATAACACTGACCCCACTTCCTTGTTTAGAGTGACATTGTATATATAAAGAGACCATAATCCAAACAAACTTAGGTTATGATTAGTTTTGTCTTTGGGAGGCTTTGTGCTCAGCTGTAGATACCTAGTTTTGAGGAAACTAGGTTTACCTTCTCATTAACAATGTTGTATTTGATTATCATATGTTTCATGTAGGGTTATTTATCTACCCTTATTTGGTTGGCTCATCATTTCCATGACAACCACATATGGGATACTTATATGGCCATATACCTATTTAGGGATTTAGACCAATCTCTATTGAGGAACATGTCATAGGATTTGGGGATATCAACTACTTGAATGTCTAGGAAGTGTTGAATCCTAGGCTCAGATTCCAACTAGATGTGGACGTATAACAATTTTTTTTATCACTTTCACTTCTAATGTATCTATCTGGACCATTTCCATGTCTAACTTTATGGGGTCCAAATTGAGTTTCTCACATATGCCTACTGGTATCACATTGGTCAAGGCTCATAAATCTACTAAATAGTTATGTAAATTATTTCCAAACAACTAGATGGTTATGAGTAAAGGGGTTACCTCCATATTTTTTTTGTGAATGAACACATTGGTGTATGTTGCTCTCAGTTTTAGATGGGTCAAATTTTGAGTCAAAGACTTCATCAAGAGATCCTATTGCTCTATGATTTGAGCAAGCTCGAGAAGGGTAATATTAGCCTTGATCTTTTTCATATCTTCCACTATGTTGTAAGCTCCTTTACTTTGGACTAATGGGGTTTCCATAGGTGCCTTAGGTTATTGAGGTCTTGGAAGTGGGGGATCATTCATAGCATTTTAGTCTTGTGGGGTTGCACCATTATTAAGAAGTGTTGAGGTAGTAAGGGGCTATTATTGCTCCCTATTCTTGAGGACGTAATTGCTCCTTTGGAACTACTAAAATTCTTACACCTCATTAATACCCTCCTCTGACTCATTTTCTCTTTATCTAGGGAAATCCATGGTTTCTAACACCATAGCAGTACTTGGATCTTTACCTGAGTTAGAGGATTCAAGATGATTGGGGACCGCCTCATACTCTTATATTTCCTTCTAGAAGATCTCTAAAGTAGAACCAAACTATGTGTAGTCCAGTTCCCCATGTGCTACCATCTTATGCACTCAACACTCGTTGGGTAAGGATATCTCAAAGTTATTGATTTTGAACAACCTATTATGTGATGGTTTTGGGGGGTTTTGAGGATGGTTATAGTTTTTATTTGGTATTTGATATGCAAAGTTTTTGTGAGAACTTTCTACATTAGAGTTACTCACTTGTCTTTGTAGCCCTAAGAAGTCATTACTAAGTTTTTGTATGATCTATTAAATGGCATCTAACTTAGTCTTGATGGACTCTTGAGGTGTGGTTTGGGTATTATTAGCCACAACCAATGTTACTTGGTGTTAAGCCTAGGGAATCAGTTCATGGCTCCTCAGGTTTAGGAAACCCAATTGTTGGTTTGAAGTGGGGTGACCTAGCAGGAGTTGATGCATTATGGGGAGTGGCTAAATCATTGGGGCATTTTGATTAATGTTGGGCAAAAATTTTAATACATACATATATAGTGACACACTGAGAGTGGGGGTCATTATGCAACCTTGGGGGTTCAATTTCCTATCTACTTTGATAGCCCCAACATAAGTTGATAAGTCTTCTATGGATGTGTCCCTTTTTAATAACATGGTTGTCCAAGGGTCTAGTGCATTCTTATACATTTCAAGTGCTAGTTGAGGGTTAGGTTGATAAAGTACAGTGACCTAGCTATACATCTTATGAAACCTAACATTGAACTTCCTAATAGGCTCATTAGGCTCCCTCTTGATATAGGAAAACTAATGATACAGGACAATGGAGTCTATCACTTGCCTAAATAGGGTGAGGAAAGCAGTGTTGAAATGGTCCTAATTCAAGATAGATTCTTCAAGAAGGTTGAGGAACCAATCATATGCTGAGTCCATTAGGGTAAAGTAGAAAAGCCTACATGCCACATCCTCATGTTCTACATTTAGAAGACTCAAGGTAGTTTTGTAGGATGTTATGTGTTCCTCCACAGTTCATCTTATGCTAGGGGTGAAATGGGGAAGATACCTCTCAGGGTTCCTAGGTAAATCATGGATGACTCCCAAGACATTAATGACAGAGCTAGCTAACCAATCCATCTTGACATGCAAATTTGGGATAGGTTACAGGGATAAACTGATAAGAATCATAATAGGTTTAGGTTGGTTGAGCCTAGGTTTTATGTGGAAAAGCGGGGGGCAACTACCAATTGGCCTCAACAGGACCTAGCCCTAATAATAGGGGAACTAGTCTCTAGGATGCCTCACAATCAAATAATAATTATCACATTATTACCAATAAGCCAATATCAACATACTCATAAAATAAAATCAATGATAAGCATGAAGTATTCCTATGAGAATACCTCTTTCTAGCACCAACTATTGTTCACTCCAGTCTCCTCATGTTCATGAAATGCCCATGAGATTGGGTATTCTTTAAAAGAGGAAGGTGGGGACATATACAAACTTTTATCCTCCATTTTAGGACTGATCTAGGATCAGCCCAAGGCATAGCTATAGGTATTTAACTTCATAAATAGAGATTGCATGAATAGTCTCCAAGATATGCACTATCACCATCGAAAGTTCATACACATAGGTCAAAGACTGTTATGAGAATTTGATTATTATTATTTCTATTTATAAATATAAGGGGAAAGGGTAGTTTAATTTTAAAGAATAAACACAAAAGAGAGGGAAGGGCAAGACATAAAAGGGAGCCTCTAGGTCTGGAAATAACTCAATGTATCGATCATTGAACTAAGTGACTCTGCCATAGTTATACCACTGTAATATGAGTTTGACCAAAGTTATAACTCCAAGAACATATAATGGGAAAAGTCTAAGGGAACTGGGAGCATGCCTTCAATATGGTCTCTCACTAAAGATGAGTACTAGAAGATTATAGTAGAATACACATAAACATCATATAAGATTTTGTAGATCAACACACAAATTATCAATACTACAAAAGGAAATGAGAGAACTCACACAGTGATTGTAATAACTAAGCACATTATAACCATAGAACACACAAAGCAACAAAGTATTAATCCAATTAATCTAGCTTTGACTATCATTCAGGAATGTAGATGAAATAGAATTGAAACATAAAACAAACCCTCTTGTAAAAAATAAAGAGTGTATCATTAAAAGAAGTAATTATTATTACAATAATTGATCTGGGCCAACTTTACAATCTAGAGAGATGAAGGAAAAATAGGTAAAATCCTAGCTACAATCTGACAACACTTTCAAACAATTTTTAGTCGACCCTATATTATAATATGTTTCTTTTTTATATAGATAAAGATGGGGCTCACATCCAAATAGGATGAGGATCCCATCCTAGGCCATGATGGCCATTCATTATAGTTACAACCATAATTCAAAATTTGAAAAACAAATCCATTCAAACCCACAAAATATCTATAGGGGACCACTTAATTGATATGATGAGGTGGTTGAGATGGCCCAATTCTTAACTAATTTGACCTAGTATCCCTATATTCTAATGTGGTTTCTATGAGGTCAAAATCCTTATCCAACTTGGTAAGGTTCATTGTGGGCTCCTTGAAAATTACCTCAGTTTGAGTTACCAATCTTTGGTAAACTTGGAAGGGTGATTTCAATGATGCTTATACCTTAAAGACCTAGTTGATCCTTGACATGGACTACGTTGATAGATCCAACACCACCTAGGCCCCTTCTTGGTTTGTTCTTATGACCTTCTCTGTCATGTCCTGGTCAAATTGACCTGGCTAGACTCTGAATTCCCCTTGGTCGAGTGGGGTGCTATCCAGGTGGAATAACACATATATATAGACCTCCTTGAATTAGGTTAATATCTTCTTCTTGCCTTCTTCTAAGGGTCCATTATAGTGCGAGCTATGGCCAACTATTCCTCCATTGCCACCCTCATGTTCTTGGTGTATGTCTGATATAACCCTAACCTAAGGTTGGCATAAGTTTTAGCTCTGGAACATCCCTTTATTGATCACCACTTGCAGCTTCTTAAACTTTTTGTTAATATCCATAATCCTCTCCATGTAGGCCTAGATTCACTAGATGAGTACATTGGTCTCAACTAGAGAGTTTGTGCTACTTTCTCAAGGACCAAAAAGAGTTTTAGGAGGCATCCTTTGTCTTTCCCAATCAAAACAATAATAAATATGCTCTTTAATTGGGATTATAAATTTTAAACTTGGCTCTACATGTCTTTGAGGAGCATTTCAGACATTTTGTGAGTCGCCCAGAGAATGGATAGCGGGTCCTTAGCCATCCTTTCTTCCCCAGTGTATGTCCTCCCCTTAGTGAGGAAGAATAGATCTTGATGGGTTTGATAAACTATTAGGTTCCATTCTTAGACAAACCTCTGCATCAACATCCTCTTCATGCTTCCAAAGGCTCAATTGAAGCTCCATTATACATCAAGGTCACCCTGGGCAGTCATCTCTAATGCTTATGACCTTGGGATAATTCCATAAGTTTTGGTAGGTGTAGGAGGGGTGGATGAAACAATGGTGAAGGGTAGAGAATGAGGTGGAGGGGAGATGAAAGAAGTGGAGGGAGTGAACGAGGAAAGCAATGGAGGCATGGGAATGAAAGGAGGGAGAATAAAAAGGGAGGATCAAGGAAACATTTGTGCCAACCACTGTTCCTAGGTTAAGCTCACATGAGGAGGAATTACCCCTAAGAAAGGGTCATTAAATAGTATGGAAGAGATGGGATGGTTGAAGGCAAGTCATGTGGTACCCTAGGTAATGGAAAGAGGGGTTCAGGGAGAAAGGCACTGAGATATTATGGTCAGGGTTAGAGGAACTATTGAAGCCTATGAAGGAGGTTAAATTAGAATAGAAGGCCTTTGAGCTAGATTCTAAGTATGATTTACCTTCTAATTATTTATTAGCCTTTTGCCAACATTGATTGTAGATGGATTGGTAGGGATAACATGAGCCATGGGGCCTAATGGTGGATGACTCAGAGTTACTGAGGGAAATGTCAAGTTGACTAAAATGGGCATATAAAGGGTTCCTAATTCAAGTGGTATGATCTTGATAGTCATGACCACATTTATTAATAAAGGCACACTTAAATAATTCATTAAGAGGACTCTAGGTTATGAGAAAGATGGGGTAGAGGGGAACAAAAAAGCAAGGACACTCAATAGGACAGAATCCAAAGTTACTTGGGTAAATGATGGAGGGGGTGCAATGGGGAAAAGAGGAGGCACCACTTGGGGGATTTTGAGAGTAGAGTGGAGCTAGTTGGTGGTGGGACTGGTGTAAACACCCCATTGTGGACATAACTATATTTCAACCAGACTTCAGATTGATTTCTACCAAACAATGTAAATTAAGCCTAAAAATCATTGAATATCTCAAATTTATCTACACATCAAACATTAATGCTTAGAATCATGTTGAGGTATCCCTATTTGGGGTATTATTTTGTATGTAATAATAACCTCTCATGAATTCACCTCCAGCCACCTTGTAACTTAGTAACTGGTAGTTTGGCCTTTGGACACATTACATAGGGCACTTGAATAATTCATAAAATGCTAAAATGATAAGCATAATGAATCAATAAAATTAAACCAAATTAAATGCTTAGCTAAAATTTCCATATGCAATTAGTGAAAACAAATTATAAATATAAGGCCTCAACCATTGATCTTTAAGATTTTTATGTGCAACATTATTATGCTAAATACCTCCAAAAATATTCATCATTGTAGTGTTACCATGCCAATTTTCTAAGCCAATCCAAGCCTAAGCCAACCAACATTACCAAGGTGATAAGGAGAAGTGGAGCAATGGAACTTCATTGATAAATATTTCTTGAGCACGTAGTCGAGCACATCAAATCCATGGCCAATACACAACACTTGATCTCATGGAAGGTAAGATCTCTTCTTTTGCTTTCATTTTGTTAGTTGATTATGTAGTTCTCTAGCTCATTGAGTGTTAAGGCTAGAGGTGTTAGTTTTTAGTGTGTTTGTTTTGATTTAATTTCTTGAGTAACACAATACTAATCTCCCCTCTATGTCAATTTCCTTGATCATATAATGACATGCATAGTGGGACCACACACCCCACAAGCATGAATGGAGTATCTTGGGAGCCTTTTGGAGCCAAGAAGATTTCATTGTAGAGCTTAATTTCTTGATTTCTTACTAACTTTTCTATTTTTTTTATTGTAATCGTGTATTCATGACTGTGCAACTACGAATTTGGTGAGGTAAACCACAAAATCATCGGCCAAATCTATGAATTCATCTTATAAAATAAAGAAATTACTCTGATTTAGCCTCAACATTGTTAAATTATGAAATGAAGCTCAAAAATGGTGAAATTATCGATCAAACAATGAATTCAGCCTATAGGAAAACATGTCTTTTTCCTTGCTTTTTAAAACTAATTGTGAAATTGGTTCATATTTGCAAATTCACCTTTTAAAGTAGTGCATTTGTTGTTTTCAGCAGTGAAATCATATTTTAGGGGAGTGAAAACACATTTTGAGGTTGTGTATTCATTCTACCTAGTTGCAAATTCATCATTCATTGTGTGTTTTTATGTTTTGTTATAGGTTTCTTAAAATCATGAAAATGTTGCCTAAACTACAAAATTGTCACCTAAAGTTCAAAATTGTCTGCCTAAATTATGAATTTGTTTGTTGGAGTAGTGAAATTATCAAACTAAGTTGTGAAATCATTCAAAAACTGCAAAATTGCCCACTATGATTTTAAGCATTCAAGTTTGATTGTATTTTTATAACAAAATAATTTTGTAGTCTATAGTTTACTATGTAACTGTGAAATCGTTTTAGAGAAGTGATTTTGTGCTTTTTTGAGGTAACTTTCAAGGATACCACTTTTGCCTAGCAATAAGAAAACACACTAACACTGATTTTAGGACCCAAAGGCCAAGGTAAGATGTTTTTAGCACTTTAAAGTTTTCAAATAACATCTATGTTTGGTGCTTAAAAATCATTTAGTCATTTTATTTTTATTTTTAAAATCACCTCCCCATAATTTATTTTGAGAAGCATTGACCTAGGATTTCATCTCCCTACATAATTTCAGCCCCGCTCTATGATAGGGTATATAAATCAGGGCACATGATACTACAATTGCCAGGGGGCTTAACGGCTAGCCTCTCCAATCATAATGAAAGCTTGAGCTAGGTCTCACTAAACATCAGACTCCATTAAGAAGTAAATGGATGGAGTTGCTATGATTCAGGTCTGATTGCAAATGAATACGCAATCACATCAATTGTGGTTAACACTGGATGGATTCGCTATGCAAATGATATAGGTGCCTCGAGAATGATATTTATCAGTGTATTTTATATAGATTTATCTAAGATATGTATGCTAGTAGCACTTGCTGCCATGTAAGATTAAAGATTTTTTTAATAAAAACACATTTAATAAAAACATTTAATTAATTATTAACATTAAAAATAAAGAGAACCATAAATTTTGATATATAAATATATATAGAGATGTCACAACTATACATATATGACATATATGCAATATAACTATAATTTAGAGAACATGGGAAGTAGATCGAAACTGTACATATATGACATATATGCAATATAACTATAGTTTAGAAAACATGTGAAGTAGATAAAATCACCGATATGACATATATGAAATATAACAATAATTTTATGAAATTCAAATTGCATACATTTGACATTAAAATGAGAGATAAAGATCAACACATATATGATATATTTATAAGTAGTATAATATTAATAAGTTTAAGAAATTCCATCTGTGTACATGAGATCCTCGAACAATTGAAGTCTTTCTTCTTCCTCTTTTATTTTATGTTCCCTTTTTCCATTCTTCAATTTCTCAAACCTATCATATGTGAAAGGTGATGTAATCCTGAATCCATGTAATGAATTTACATGTGATATTACCACAAATGTCAAACCTTATCTTTCTATAAGTCCTATATCAATTATGGCTTTATCAAGTGTTAAGCCCTATGATTTATGGATTGTCAATCCCCATGCCAATTTTAAAGTTAAATGACTCAAATGGACCCTTTGTATTGGACTGATAGGAATTATAGTTGGAGATTCATCAACAAAAGGAATCCTTGTGTAGTTGTCAAATTGAACCATAACATATGTAGGAGGTTTAGGGGGTGTTAGTCCTAGTTTGTATACAATGCTTCAAATATATCCAAGTGCACCATTGACAAGACTTACTTCTGTCCATAAATTTATGGTGAGCATTACCCTCACACCAACAACAATTAACAATTCAACTTACAATTGTTCATCATCCAATCTCACAACAGTATTATTTTATCCTCTAGTTGTAATGCTTCGAGCAACAGGTTGATTCAATGCATACAATTTTATTTTATTATGTTGATGCTCATTCTCATTTGTTGCAAATAAATGCATGTGTTCATTAAAATCATCCTTTTCAACTGTTTCAAGTGAAGCATTTGTTCTAGTCATCAACAACTACCAATCATTAATGGTTATATTGGCATCTCTTAGATTTGTTAGATGTTCTCAAAATTGTTGTTGTTCTTTAGTTTGACACTGTTGTCTAAATTTTTTTTTGAGTATAACAATAATTATAATTTTTCCCATAATAATTTTGCTTGTCTTGTAATTATAATGTAGGTCTATCCATTACCAGAGGTAACTGTCCAAAATTCATAATAAAAATCATTGACCTTCCACCAAAGCACATATGAACATTTTCTAGAAATGTTTGGTGGAGTCAAGAATCTATATTTTCAAGCATATTTTGACATATAAAGGTCATCTCTTCAATCAAAATATATCTAACATGTTTAATTTCTTCTTGAAAGGTTGTTAACCTTATTCCTTCTAGTTTTTCAAAATCTAAAATCAAAATTTGTAAGGTTATATGTATTGTTGATGTACCAATGTTAAATACGACAACTCCTATTGAAGTAAGTAGTAAAAGGGGGAAACATTGTGGTTGTGATAAATCTAGAAGTGCTAATTTAATCCCTCTAATAAGATAAGATTTCACTGTTCCTGCCTTTCCTTAGATTATTAGATGCAATGGAGATGTATTTTGTCCTTGATTATAATCTCTTATAATTATATCAAATGCTAATTTTTGTTTCTCACTCAGGCTTTCATAACAAAAATTATACTCTATTTCATCCATAGCAAGTAAGCTATTTTATTTTACCATGCTTACAAATTTAAGATATCTGTTCATTTGTTCTTCACCTAGGTAATTTGAATCCCAAATTGTTTGTCTATCAATATATATTTGACCCAACATATCAATCTCAGAAACATGTAGATATTGTTTTTGATGTAGGCCTAATATGATCTCCCACTCATGTTCAGTTGTATTATGTTGGATAATGCCATCATCTTCATCCTCTATTTCTTATTGAATTTCATTGTTTATTTCAATCCTTTGCTCTATATGAAAAGGATTATATTGAAATTCAACCTAATTATATTTTATTATCTCCTCATCTTGGCCAATGTCTATCTCAATATTATAGAATGGTTTGTATAATAGTAATTCTGACCAACAGAAATCCACAAATTTTTGACTATCTTGTTCTGGGATGTTGTAAAACCTAGGCCATACCCTTACAATAGCACATGTTTTTCTTGGTTTCCACTTTTCTCATTTTCTAATTTTTGGGATTATATATCCAAGATATTACAACCTTAATGAGTGTTAAATACTCCATTGAGTGAGGTCTATCAATATATCCATCAATTATTGTCTTTCCATTTTTTTTCAGTTTCTTCATCCTCTTTTAATACCAGTTTGAAAACTTTATGCCCAACATTCAATGATACAAATACCTTGCTACACTCCATCAAAAGAAGTTTTAGCAACATGTGACATGTTTCCATTACACCTATATCTCTTTCAATAATTGTTTAAGTTAGCAAATGTCTATACACTCATACAACAAGATCTTCTAGGTTTTCAACATTTGCAAGTCGCATCAACATTTGTTGATATATTTCTAAACTTTTCTTTGCTTTTGCAGCATACTTTGCAATGTAGTTCACAATGGCATGTTTTGATAGTATCGATTGCCAATCTACATTTGCACGCCATGATTGTAACACATGATGATTATGAGTGTTCACACGATCATCATTTCTTTTTGGCTCATATTTTTTATCTCCTTTTTCTAGATCTACACATAGTTTTGATCCATTGAGATGCAAAGGCCAAGGTGCATTGTACCTACATCAAATAAATTTTTGTGTTATTATTCATATAAAAAACACTTAATACATATTTTTACACTAATGCTTATTACTTTTAAGACAATGATTTTTACCTACAAATATTTATTCCTCTTTTTTCATAGGCAAGCTCCATCTTTACATATGGTATGACACTCTACACAATTAATCAATTTTTCATAG
Organism: Torreya grandis; assembly: GCA_037957365.1. NCBI lineage: Eukaryota > Viridiplantae > Streptophyta > Pinopsida > Cupressales > Taxaceae > Torreya > Torreya grandis. Next base: position 609,233 of record JARHVA010000932.1, on the reverse strand, counting down.
TCCTATTCTGGATCTATTTGATGTTTACTGTGTTCCTCAAAAATGGATGCGAGCTTAAATTATGTCCTCCTTGTATCACACATGAAATTATATTCATTTATAGTTTTATAATAGTTTCTTTTTTATACAACATAAGTAAAATGTTAATCAATTCATACATGTATGTTTCTTTGATGTGCATCTCCTTGAGGATTTCATGCATATACGATTCCATCAAAATATGTTTTGGCAAAGTCAACTTGATCTTTAATTTCCCAATCTAAGGTGTCCATATTCGGTGATCCATACAACCATAAAAAACCATGCACATGTAGAGACCCCATGTGTTGCTATTCATATCTACACCAAAAATATTTAACCTTCATACACTTTTGTAGTATCTCTTTTTGGAACACTGTATTTCTAATGTGCATATAATAAGCAAATATATGTGGGTGGTCAATTATGTTTTATCACCACCATCTTTATGCTTCATGTGGATCATTAGGTGGAGTTCTTGGCATTATTGCATGGAGGTCTCCCTAATACATGTCCGCTACACTTAAAGTAAAGAATATAGTTGACATTCCAATTTGATGTAATAGGTCAATTAACTCTGCATGACACTTTATCCAATAAGAACATGTGTCTCGTAATGTAGTTCCATATCACATCAACTGATTTGTAAGGTGAGATTTTGGCATATTATCCATGTGTTCACGTAATTCATCAATTGTAATATGTAGTTATTAAAGGTTTTTCTTTACAAATACTATTGACAAATTTTGTGCTCAATTTCACATTATCGAGTTCATGAAAAGATACCTAAATTGAGGGTATGTTCCAAAATGATGATCTCAATATCGAATCAGATGTTTCACAAATTCATGCAGATGTACACATTTTGGTCATGGTTATAACTAATCACACCTTCCATCAGGGAATAGAGTTGGGAAAACCATGTCTAATAAACCTTCTACCACATACTCATTCAATGGAGATGTACTATTTTGTGCCCAAGCTATTATTTCACCTAGATCAACATTTAGATTATTTACCCAAGCTTGAATCACTTCTATCTCTCTCAGAGCATTGGATGGTTTGGTTACCATTGATGACATGTGATCTAAAATATTACCTTCATTTATCTCAAGTATAGGACCTAAAAAAATATATTCATTGAAATCTGTATTATATTCCATGTTAACTAAGTTCAATTTTTTGAACACATTTGTAGACTTTTTAGTTGGGAGATCCTTTACTGTTGTTTCATCAATCTTGACATATTTATAAAACTTATCATGTTCAATCTTATATTTAAGTGCATTATATACACGATCTTTATTCACAGTAAAGTTATATGTAGTTCCACATTGTTGCTTTCTTTGCACTATGATAATTGGAAGATATGAAATATGATGTGGTATTTTTTTGGCAATTTCCTTAACTTCCTATGGAAAACAAATATTATGCCCTTTGTGTTTGTATTGCCTTCCTATTTCATGGGTCAACTGAAGAATTGGATTCACATGAGCAATCAACATCTCTTCCATTTGGGTTAAGTTTGCCAATTCAGATGGTTGGGGCCCAGGATCCATGTTATTTGCTTCAAAAAATTGGTGCATACCTTTCTCTTGATGACATCTACTACAAACAGGCCCTTCAGGAGCTCGATGAATAATCATACTAGGGTAACTCTCTTGACAAATATAACACATATGTGGTGAACCAAGTTTATCTAACTCATGTTGAAATAATAACTATATAGTCTTGAAATCTATGCCATCATTTTTGTTTATATTAATATTTGTTTATTCTCAATTTCTCTAGGATCCTTGAATTTCACTTGGCTTTGTCTATTCACTAATTTTAATTTTTTTTTTCTGATTTCTTCTTTTGACAGTGGTTGCTTCTGTTAGATTCTTTATAGGCCCTTGTATATCATTATCAATATTAGCAAAATTGAATTCCAATGGCTCTATCAATATTTCTCATGGGGTTTCTAGTACACTCTCTGTTCCACTTTCACTTTCATGAATAGGGATTTCAAAAAATTCCATCATATGTTCTACTTCTCTTTTCGTTGAAATTTCATCATTACCATCCACATCGACATTATTATTTGCAAGATGATGTCTTTGTACTCTGTCTCAATTTTGTTATTGTAGTAGTTCTCTTTCTGCATCAGTCATTTTATCTATATGCATTGATATTTGTAATCTTATTCATAATACAACTTGGTCTTGTTGAGAAGTTTGTGCACAATGTGCTATCATATATTCTATATGTTCTCTCATTTGTCCTTCTAGCTCATTGATTGGTAATTCAGCTCTATGTTTTGTGCATCATTGTCTTTCATATTCATTTTTATTTATTCTATCCTCATCTATCATCAGTAATTGTGATTTTTGTCTTTGGTATTCTTGAGAATATTCTCTTCGATGTTCTCACTTTTGTTTTTTTGTTTTTTTTTTTTTTTTTTTTGCTGTTGTTCATTTTCAAACTACATTTTTCGTCGAGCCAAATTCCCTACATATTTATTAAATAAATTTTCTATTAACATTCATATTAAATTATATATATATATATATATATATATATATATATATATATATAATAACAAAATATTTTTTCTATTAACATTCATATTAATTAATATATAATAATTAATTAATCTTAATGTGATGTAATACTCATAATCATTTTTAAAAAACAAAACTAAAATAAGATTTCATCGAAGATAAACATTAATAAATTAGTTACTCCATCTTATAAACATTAATTAATAAATCAAGAACAAACAAATATTTTTGGTACACAAATGGATAATTAATTTTATCTATGGATATTCGAAACAAAAATTATCGATAATTACAAACAAAAATTAGATAATTACACCAAGCAAAATAATTATTTAAAATATTTTTGGTACACAGATGGAAAATACTTTATCAAAGCAGAGGAGAACACAACAAAGAAGAGTCTAAGATATGTATGCTAGTAAATAAGTCAAAGAAACATTTTCTAGACTTAATTTTTATATAAAAAATTCAATAAAAAAATAAAAAAATCTAGAAACATTAAAAAATATTGAATTTGATATAACTAAATTTTTTTATGAGGAAATATGAAAGCATATCCAAAAATTTAGCTTGAAAAGTGGAAATATATTCCAAAAAAATTGAAATAATTTTTTTTTTAGATAATATGGAAGCATTTTTAAAATTAACATTAAAAATATGCAATAAATTCGAAATTACATGTAAATTGAAGGGAAATTTTGTGCAGCCAAGGAAGCATTTCACAATGAAATTTATGTATAAAGAGACAATTTTAATCTTGTATATAATTCAAACACTCAAATTAAGATGCCACGTATAAACAATATTAAATTTATTATTATTAATTATTTTTGGGAAAGGGTACTACAGTTGTTCCTAAAGCACTGTCAACTAAGGTGCCATACCAATTAATGCCACTATGATTTTTTTTTGAGGGTTTAAGACTGTTCAATGAATTTTTTTACAACAAGACGATGAAACATATGGAATATATATGGAATAATAAGGACATTGTATATTAAATTATCATCCTTATGAATAATTTATCGATTCAGAAAGATGCTGCAATAACATATATTAAGGTATCTGATATTTTAATAAATCTATATATATCTTATTTTATCACTGCAAAAAAATTAATATATTAAGAATTAAAATAAATACTTATTATATCACTGTGCTGTGTTTTTATATAATTTTAAATTTTCAAACAAATTTAGCACTCTGCTTTTCTTCTTTGTTGTTTCATGAATTTGTTTGTGTTTTGTTTTTTTGGTTTGAATTTGTTTGTATTTATATATTTTTTGTTTTATTTAAACCATTATGTCAGTTGGTTTATTTTTTATTTATTCATGTCGGCTTGTTAATTAAATTTTATTTTATAATGATGGCTTTCAAAAAATTAATTGCCAATCCACTCACGCAATTATAGCCTTTCACCCCCCCAGATGCCACTATAGGGAACACCTATAAGGAATTTTACAAGGATCTATTCTTTTGCATAACAATAAATTTATGTGATTGCATCTCTAGTGTTAACCACACTTGGGACCATCTAGAACATGTGAAACTTATAGTTTTTAGACAAACCCCACTTATCGTAGAAATACTGTCAATGTAGGGTGACTAGCCTGAAGTTCCATGTTTCCATACAAACTCTTGAGAGAGGAGGGAGCCTAAAAGCCTTAATTTTCATGCGCATATAATTTATTTGGATTAACAACTTATTTCCTCTCAAGGAGTATGTATACGTAATTTGATGATACGAAGCCACCTTATTAGTTTTTAGGAATATGACAATACACTTAGGTGTTTTCGTGTCTTTTCCTTTTTACTTACATTATTTTGAGTCAAAAGCTATTTTGTTTGTCAAAAACACATGTCCAAATCATGTCCAGATCAAGTCATGTTTATACACTGCTTTCATCCGAAAGAGGTGTTATATCATTTGTTTGATGCCAAACTTTGCCTTAGTCATTTTTGTGAACTTTTTGTGTGTGTATGTGTCACTTATTTGAAAGGGGAATCATTACCCCACTCATTTCATCCCAAGTCTTTGCATTAGAGTTTTGAAACAAAGACATTTTCATATATTTTGAGCGAGATAGCATCATTATGTTGCTTGTTTTGTTTCAAAACCTTTGCCTTGTGTTAAATTGAGTTCAGAACCATGTATGCAAATTGAGTTCAGAACCATGTATGCAAATTGAGTTCAGAATCATGTATGCCTTTTGGTCAATGATGGGTATCGTTATGCCATTCATTTTGGCCTAAAATATTATTTACTTGAGAAACCAAGTTTTATAAACCAAGTTCAAAATTAGTCTTGAAAAGTTTAGATTCAAACGTTGATTGGTTTATGCTTATGCCTCACTTAATTTTGGCTTAGATATTTACCTATCACTTTTGAATTGTGCAACTTGGACTAGTTCCTCACTTGCTTTGAAGATCTTTTGTGCCTATATTTTAGAAGTGATATATTTTTTTTATACATTGTGATTCTTTTGTTGCTTAGAATTAAGGTCGAAACTCTTTCTCTAAGTATAAACTTAAGCATGGGTAGTTTGTATTTTAGTCTTGATCATCACTTAGGATTGAATGTTTTACTCCTCATCCTTATTTTTGCCTACTTGGAATTGATTTTCCCAATTAGTTTTATGCATATGCCTAACGTCTAATGTCTTTTACTAATGTTTAAGTTTGTGTTTAAATCTATATGCCTAGTTTGAGTCCAAGTGTTTCAAATTGTTGGATGATTAATTTGCCATTTTTCCTACGCCTAGCGTGTTTTCAAGTCTAGCTTTTGTGTTGTGTTTCCAAAACATCTAGCATTTTACCTTTCATTTTAGACCTAGTTTGTTTTGAGCCTAACTTTGTGCGTTATTTCGAAAGACCTAACAATTTTTCTATTTTTAGACCTAGATTAGAGTTGTTTGAGCACTTTACCAGAAACTAGGATTTAGATTTATCCATTCATTTGACCATTTATGTGAGAAATTAGAGATTATACCTTTGAGACCGAGTTTACCATTGATAATTTTTGAAGAAAAGCTCTATTCCTAGGCCAAATTTAAACCATTTGTAGCAATAGATTGAGTACATATTCCAAGTCTCATTGTGTTTTAAACCAAGACATATTCCTAAACCAATGCCACTTTTAAACATAATTCTAGACTAAGACCATTTTCATAAACCAAGGTTGCCCTCTTTGGGCTATTTTCAAAACCCAGCCATGGCAATTATCATATGTTGAGATCACCCTTTTTTTGGCCAATTAAAGTACCAATTTCACCCTTTTAATGATAATGATACCCAATCCAATACCTATGCCAATAATCCTAGTTTGACCTACATGAGCAACCAAGCTCTACAATTCCCAAAGATTACCATTTCAGGCCCTCCTCCTTTGACTTGCGCTAGTAACCAAGCTTCATAGCGCCCATTCATTACTATTCTAGGTCCTCATCCTTTGGCTTACGTAAGCAACCAAACTTATTAATGACCATTCATTACCATTCCAGGCCCTCATCCTTTGGCTTGCATCAACAACCAATTTTCATAGTGCCCTTTCATTATAATTCTAGGCCCTTCTAAATCTATTAGCTCATTATTTAAACAAAGTTGCACATTCATGACTTGATAGATCACATTTACCATCCTAAACCCATAACTAATCTTTATTGAGCCCATCGTAGATGAACCTATTTGCAAAGAGCTCATTATTGAACCATAAGTCATTATTCATCCATTGCCAACTTTCACCCACTTTAGAAACTTCAAGCCAATCATCAATCCACAACAGAGCCAATCATTACCTCTCCAAGTGCCATCATTCAAAAATGAACATGTGTTCAAATCTAATATTTTTCAACCAATTGTAAACCAAGGCCAAGAGTACTAACTAATCCATGATGCTTTTGTTGAAACACTTATTTGTGATGAGTTAACTTGTGTTGAATCACCCTTTGATCCTTTCCATTTTGTTGAGGAGTCTCACTTTGACAAGCCAGTCCTTGTTGAGTCATCCCCTAATGATTATAACCACCTTTGGGCAAATCATTATCTTAACTATTGCCCTATTTTTAAGGAGCCTAATTTTAACTAGCTAGTCTCTGTGGAGTTGCTTGTTGATTAATTCTCTTAGCTAAGCATATTTCTAAAGATACCATTGTTCAATCCCAAGCTATTACTCATCCAATACCAAGCATTCAACATAACATCTTCATTGCAATACCAAATGAAGAATCAACATTAAAGTTAAGTTCTATTTTTGAAATGATATCAGATTTAGCATCAAAAGTGGAATCAACGTTAGTCTTACATCGGATCTAAAGTCCCTTGAGTTAGACTCAACTTCAGAATTAGAATATATTCATGGCTTTTACAACATTGGTTACACATACCTTTCAAATCAATTTGAATACATTTGTGATCCTTTCACAATTTTTGAGGATGATTACTTTAACATTAATACAAGTTATCCCAATATCTTCTATGAGGATTGTGATACATATTCCCATTCTATTACCATTTTACATGCCATTAAGACCACCTAACATAGCCATTATATTGACATTCCACCTCCCACAAGTGTCGATTGGGACCAATAGGATCACATCTTATTGAACTGCATCCATGGCAACATATCAGTTGTAGAATATCAATGGGGGCAAGACCACATTCATGTAGAATAAGAAAAATCTCGTAGTGAAACCTTTTTGGAGATACTAGGGGGCAATCAAAGTCTAAACTCAACATCTTCTAGTGAAATCTTATTTGAGGTGCTATAAGACAATCAAAGTCAAAAGTCAACATTTCTTAGTGAAACCTTCTCAAAGCCGTTATGGGGAAATCAAGACAACTTTATTGGTGAAAACCTCTTTGAGGCACCAATCATTTAACACAAAATTTTTTCATTTCTTGATGAAGACATTATCAAAGATAACATCATTTCAACTTCCATTCTATAGCATAATCGGATGGTAGTTACTCTCAAGCCCAACAACAAAAAAATATGGTGGTCCTATCGAGAGCATATTCAAAAGTCTTTAGACCTACCACAACCAAAATTTTGTCAAATTTAAAATCAACAACATTACGTGTACCTAAAAATCCCAATCTTCATTTATTGTGTAAACATTATACATTCCATTATGATCCACTCTTTATTTCCAAATCAGACATGTTATCCACTATTTATCCACATTTACCATCCCTGGCCACACTTTCCTATACAAAGGCTATGAAGACATTGTTTTGATGTTTGGAGGAAACAAAATCAATGACCAATGAAGATCATAATAATATTATAAGAGTCTAAATCAATAATAGGTTCTTTACAGAGTAATTATTTAAAAAGGGTTTGGGCTAGCAATTTACATAATTGACTATTCTAGTTGTATCATATGCTGATTAAGACATGCATCTCCAAGTCGGTAGGAAAAATAGATCCATTTACCTTTTCTTTCCATTTACTTTGCCTTTTCTATCTACCATTCACCTTGTCTTTATTTCATACCCTACCATTTACCTTACCTTGTCACTTGGGGGCAACCCTATTACCATTATAACTAATTATCCTAACATCACCTTGCCTTTCCTTGTATCATACCATATACCATTCTTATCATGCCTTCGCTATTGACTAAAGTTGTTTAACCCACACAACCCACCCTTTTGACCTTGGTTCTGATCCATTGATTCTCCAGGCAGCTTCAACAAAGGGATTTAAATGAAAGTTTTAGTGGTTGATTTAATATTCTAGATAAAGGTAATATCTTGCACCAATATGATAATTATTTGGTAGTTATATCCTTCATTTATTATTTTGTTTCATTATGAGTGCTACTGATTATAACTACCTTTGGAAAAATCAGTGTCCCACCTTATGCTACTAATTATAACTACCTTTGGGCAAATTGGTATCATTGACTCATGTCGTTATTCTCCTAATTATAACCACCTATGGGAAAATTAGGAACAACACCTTTACCATGCCTTGCCACATCACCTTTCCATTCCTATGATATACTATGCCATGTACTTGTTACTACCTAGTTAGATTCCTTTATTGTAAGGTGGAACTACAATGACTTGATGTCGTAATGGGACTATGTAGGCAATACTCGATTCATGTTGAGGTTAGCTCAGTCACCCTTTTTTCCATGCTCTCACCATTTTGTGAGCATGTTTAAGCCATGCTCTTGCCATTTTATGAGTTGGATTATTTAGTCTCTCATCATTCTCAATCAAGTTGAGATACTTTAAAAATTCTAAAAACATTTCTAAGAGACTTAAAAATCCTAATAATAATAAAACAATAAACATTGGCTTAGAATCTCCATGAGAGATATAATACCATCAATTTTTTTGGGTTAGGCCATCTTCTTTATTCAGTTTATTTCTAGACCACCTTGGTCTTTTTCCTCCCATTTTTGGGAGAACTACATCGACCTGAGGTCCACATAGACTATGTAGGCAACACTTGAATACATAGGGTATCTTGGGTTAGCTCGACCACACCTTCCTTTCTTTTTGACCACTTCTTTGCCTTAAGGATCTTGGGACTCCTAGATATTTCAAAAGTAACCACTTGTATTTTAATTTTTTCATCCTTATTGGCCCTTAGTCATACACTCTCACCATTTTGCAAGTTTATATTGTGAGCATTATGTATTTGACTTTGATACACTAATGACCACTTGACTTCATCTTACACTCTCACTATTTTGTTAGTTATTTATGTTCTCCCCATTTTGTCAGCTCATTCTCATTCTTAGCCTTAGATGTAGTAAACACTATGAACCCAGTTCATGTGCAAGCACGTGTATATTATCTTTTAGTGTGGTTTTAACCTAAACCATACTTTTATGCTTCCTCACTTTGTTTGTGTTGATGCTGTCATGACTGTGAAATATCCCTCCCTATTTTCTTATGCTCTCACCATTTTATGAGCAACCATTTCCAATTATCTCACCATTTTGTGAGTCACCATTGTGTGCATTATTCATTTAAAGTAGATGCATTATTGCATCCTTGGATTTTCTTGCACTCTCGCCATTTTGCCAGACCACTCCCATATTCCTCTATACATCAATCATGTTTCCTTATCATCATTTTATTTTATCCTATATCCTAGAAGAACTACATTTGGCATGAAGTTCATGTTGGATCTTGCATCCATGGAGCTATGTAGGCAGTGTCCACTTGCCTAGTGCATCTAGAGTCAACTCGGTTACCCCTTCTTTTTATTCTATTCCCTTCATTTTGTTTGTTTGTTTCATTTTTTCCCTATAACTTAAGGGAAACCTTATGTTTTTTAATTCTTATAGTGTTATACTTGCATCATTGTTGTCTAGGTTAGGGGTCACCTTGTCACCATGTGTAATACATCTATTACACATGCACAAATAAATTATTCTCTATTTTCACTAACATTATGGTTCACCATTGTTTGTGTTTGTTTAACTTTTATTTTGATTGTTTTGTTCACTTTTTATTTATTGGTGTTTTGTTGTGTTTGTTTACATATTTATTTACTTTCATTGTTGTGCCTTGATTTAATATATGTGTCTTCATTGGGTGATTCCTTGTGCATTATACTTAAGTTCATCCATATTCATATGTTCACATTGTCATCATGGTTTTTATCATTGGTATATTATTTTCCATTGTTTATTGGATCGAGTGTCAATATTTATGCATATTATGGATAGGTTAACATGGTGTTTGATATCATGGTACATACCATCACATGCTATAATAAAAATTAATTCAATTAATATTATAATAAATTGTGCCATAATACTTTTCCTTGTTCACCTAACAAATTCCCAATTAAATTAAACATTACCCCAATATAGATTAATTAAATCATAAATGATTTTAATCCCTACTAGTTAGGATGTGATTATCCATACTATAAGGTAGCCCAAATTCATGTTTATTCTCGATACCATCTTAATCTTACCCCGTGAGTATGGATTCAACATGTAAGTTCTCCTTTATTTGATTTTCCCTATTATCCCAAAGTGTAGTGCTAATGATTATAACTGCATTTAGGCAAATCATTATGTTTTAATATATCCACCCCAGTGGGGAATTTTTTTATTGTGTTGATGATTATGACTACCTTTAGGAAAATCATTATCTTTACCTACCTAACAGGGGTATTTTTCTTTATGCTAATGATTATAACTGCCTTTAGGCAAATCATTATTTTCACTTTGTCGATGATTATAACCACCTTTGGATAAATCATCCCATTTTATCTACCCAACTGGGGCATCTCATTATGCCACTAATTATAACCAATTTTAGGCAAATCAATCCTATCCACCCCCTTTACTTTTAAGACCCATTATTTTCTTCTTTTTGAGGGAATGGTCATTGACCTTATTTTTCACTCGCTCCCTTGAGGGGGCATCTAGGGCTCATCGATCACCTTTTGGGGCATTAGGCATTAAGGAAATTTTAATTATTTGAGAATATGTTACCATGATTTTAGCTTGCAATGGATTCCCAAACATGGGCAAAATTTAGGCAGCCCATTCTAGCCATAACTAGTTTCCAATCAGACTTTAGATTGATTTCTACCAAACAATGCAATTTAAGCCTAAGAATTACTAAATGCCCTAATTTTTTCTACACATCAGACATTAGTGCTCAAAATCATGTTGATGCATCCCTATTTGGGGTATTATCCTATACACAATAATAACCTCTCATGGATTCACATCTAGTCAATGTGGTACATCCTAATTGGTTATCTAATTGCATTTGTACCTTATTTTGACATTCCTAAGGCCTTAGGTGGCTATAAGTTCATCTACCTAATGGGTGACATAGTGATTCTTGATTCAATCAAGATATATTATGATTTGACATTGTACGTTCTCATTTGATTAGGCTCTTTTGGGCTCTAACATCTCTAACAGGTGTGGGGATTAGACACTCTAACACTCGATGATGTGGTGCTTTCTCATTCAACTAGGCTCTTTCAGGTCTAACATTTCTAAAAAGTATGGGGATTGGACACTCTAGCACTCGATGACATGGTTCCTTCTCATTCAGATAGGCTATCTTGGGCTCTGACATCTTTGATAGATTTGGGGACTAGCTATTTTGACACTTGGTGACATGGCATCTTCTCATTTGGTTGGGTTCTCCCACACTTTGATATATCTAATAGGTACAGGGGCTGGACATTCTCATACTCAGTGACATGGCACCTTCTCATTTATTTGGAATCTCCCTGGCTTTAACATTTTTGATAGGTCTGGGGATTGGCCACTCTGACACTCAATGATGTGGTGCCTTCTCATTCGACCAGGTTCTACCATGCTATGACATCTCTGTAGGGCTAGGGACTTCTTTTGAAAAATCCATGAAAAGAATAAGTAAGAAGTGAAAATATATGCAATTCATCTAGTAATTACTATCAATTACTAAGATTTTTATTTTGCTACAAAGGTTGATGAGTTTGTTACTGTAGGAAAGGAATGAGACTCCAGGAGATTCCATCGAAAGCCAACCTATAGTATTAGCGCCATGATTTATAAAAGAATAAACACTCATTCGATATAAAAAATAAATGGGGCCTATTTATACTTAGGAAAATTAGGGTGGCATATATTTTAAGGATTTAAGCAGGCATTACCAATAAGAATAAAAAAAGGATCTTGAAGCTCTGGTTCATGATATTTTTATAGGGTCCCCCATTTCAAATAAAATGGGTGTGTTAGCCACAAAAAAGGTCTCTGAACCATAGAAGGGATATGCCACATATAGGTACCAATAATCCAATATAATGGATGCTCATGATGGTATGGATGAAGGTGCACATTCTATGCCATTTGCACTTTTGGATCCTTCTTTGAATGATCTTACAAAGGATTGTTAAATGTTTGTTTATTTGTGGTGGTCACCAGGTTATGAACTTGATTCCTTTGGAGGATCATCGAATGTAATATTTTGGTTATCGATGAGGTATTGGATCTATTAGTGTAGGATTTTACTTTTCCATATTTATTTGTTATGGATTTATTTTCCTCCCTTAGAGTTTTCCTACTCTTATGGGTTAGCTTGCTTAGGTGTACTTTTGATTACTATTATAGGAGTAACTCCTTTGACTGGTTATTCTAGGTATGGAAGTTGACTCTTCTATTCTTGGTTTATGGAGGTTACACATTCACCTATATATTCGTATATATTGCATTAGTGAGCTATTCATGGAGTATGTTAGATGATTAATCTTGTTTTTGTGCAATAATCTCAATTTAGTTTTTGCTCATAGTAGTGTTTATGCAATTATTCTGCTCTTACTTAATAAATATTTGCTTTGATTGAACTAGAGATCCTAGCCAATACTCCAACATGGTATAAAAGTGCCAATTGTCTTTATTGATTCTCTAGTTTCATGTTTGTTATTAAAGTTTAAAATCTTGAGTTTATTATTTACAAAATAAGACTTCCTAATTATCTGATTTAGCTAGTTTGATATGCCTTTTTTGTGGCTAAGTTCAACATTGGATTTGAGTCATTTTACCACGCAAATTATACTAGAAAATTCAATAGTTATAAGGCCTCATGTCTACCTCTATCTAAGATTCCATTGGCTAAAAAGTCCTTGCAAAAGTGTTTTTTTATGTTGGTTGCATACTTTGCTTGTTTAGAGATTCCATAGTATATTTGAAATATCTATTTTTGTACATGCTCCTTGAAGTATTTTAACCTACAGATTGAGGGTTTCAACACCTGCATGAGCCCTCCACATACCTTCCATAACTGATCTACCTCTCCATTGGTGCTATATGATCTACAAACCCTGGTTCGATGCCTCTAAGCTAGCATTAGGTTTTTGCAATCCTAAATGGCCTCATTTTGGCCCATGGTGACCCTAGTTTGATGCATTTGAGCCATATTTGGAGCTTTAGAATTTTTATATCTCGTTTTGAGCCTTTATACCAACTCATTCCAAGTCTACATGGCAACGTTATGCCTTTTGGACCTCTTACTCACTCCACTCAGACTTGGAACTATGATTTTTGGTCCACTTTAGCTCCATTTTGACATCCTTTGAACATGATGATGGAATTTAAAGCTCCTTGTAACCCTTATGATGGAATTTGAATGTCTTTCCAGACCTGTTTATGGCACTTTTGAACCATTTCAAGCATGCTAATGGAGTCTACAACTTGCATTCTCTTTTGAATGGTGGCATTGGTTTTTTTGCTCTAATGTTAAGTTTTTTATTTACAAGTATAAAAATAATTAAAAAATATGTGCCCTAATTTAGAGTCATTTTATTTTAAATAGATAGTTTTTACTAATGGCCTCAAGTGGTTTTTTCTCCATTAGATTGCACATGTGTGTGTATTGGTGGGTCAGTTGAAGACTTAGCATTGTAATTGGAGAGGTCCTTAACATGATTCCAATGATTGTATGTAAGGTTATGTTTACTTTATTGTCCTTGGAACATTTCAATTTATTTCAAAATTAATTGATTTGGGCCATTAATGATGAAAAAGGGGAATCATGATAACTTTTGATTGGTATCTTGCCTTTGAGTGTCATTTTTTTACAAAAGTGAATATTTTTCTATGCCTATTCCATTGGTCCCATTTTTATTGTAAACATTAAAATTATAAAGTGCCAAAATGGGGGTTTTGATCAAATTTAATTCCATTATGAAGGGCTTTTTTGGACTAAAATTAATGAATTTTTGACAATTCCAAGGGATACACAAGCTTTAAATTGTATTTGGCATTAGGGGTGCTACACCTCAACCCCACCTTATGGAGTGTATTGGCGGATCTTCCCCTAGAACTTGTGAGGGTCACTACCCCTTAACCTCACTAGGGGCTATAGCCCTTAGACCCCCACATCACAACCCCTTGTTCAATACTTTTAGTGCACTTTCTTCCACCATAAGGTGAGGTCTGATCTGATAGGTAGTTATATCCCCTCATAACAACATTTTATATGTTTTGTTGAGATTTTTACATAGATGCATTATCGATAGATCCCAATGTCCTCTTGTTTTACTTATTTGCATTTTCACATGTACTCATTTGGTGATCACTATACTGATTACTTTTATTTGAATGCATTGTCAGCTATGCTTAATGTCCATTTACTAAGACATGCATTAGTATTTATACATTATTTGTTCTTACCTATTTGTATGTATTGTTAGTTGAGTCCAAGGTCTATATATTTGAGCATGTTGTGTTACTTTCAAACACAGGGGGTCATTATTATTATCTTAGAGGAGTTATTGTGGGCCCTACTTTTTCTTTTACTTACACACTCTGTTTCTATGATTTATGTGCCACTTTGGTGTCATTTACATAAATTACTCTCACATTATTGGATGCATTATCAACATATACTGACATCCATTCACTGAACATGCATTATCACGTGTGCAATGTTTTTATCATTGTACTTATTTGGTGTCTTCTCTTAGTCATGTTGACTCCACTTGAGAGATACAAGTGGATGAGGAGAGTTTATTCTACACCAATGGTTCTTCTTGAGAAGACCAATTATACTTCTTGGCATGCTTACAAAGAACACTTACAAAAAAAAATCGTACTCTATTTCTATATGGATTGATTCCTACCCCTTCTGACTTGAGTCAGTACAATAAGTGTGCTAACAATTGTGACAAGGTTCTTGATACCTTATTTTTACATGTTTTCATGGTTATTCATTACCATGTGGAAAATAAAACATGTCCTTGCACTATTTGGAGCATCTTACGATCTCTTTTTAGAGATCTTGTTGAGATCTATATCACTCCCCCTCCTCCTCCTCTTCCTATTGTGTCTCTAGAGACTATTTTACTTCCTCCTCTTACTCCTATTTCTTGTGATGACACATTCATGGTAGACTATGGTCTTTCTTTTATCAAGCCACCACTACATGACAATATTCTACCTAACCTCAATTGTCCCATTGTAGATTCTACTTCTATCCCTGTTCATGATGTTGCTCTTTTAGAGCCTTCATAATATTATACTTTGGAGGAGTCTACTATTTCCAATGTGAGTACACCCATCAATATGTTTGAACACTCATATGTTCCTATGGATATTCATATTGTAGATCTGTGTGCTTCATCTATAGTATATTCTTTAGTTTCATTGGTTATTGAGTTGAACTCTCCTCTTCATATGGAGATTATTCTAGTGAATGTTCCATGTCCTTCTGATAGGTTCACTTTAGTGTCATTACATATAGTTCATGTGAATGATCTTGAAAAGCATATGCCATTATTTGTTTTGGATCTCTTTTAGATATCTTTATATTGCTATCTTCATCTTCTATTGTAGAATGGGTAGACTTTTAGTACACACCTCATGTTATTCCTTTAACAAGTATAAATCATTA
Source organism: Torreya grandis (assembly GCA_037957365.1). Classification (NCBI taxonomy): domain Eukaryota; kingdom Viridiplantae; phylum Streptophyta; class Pinopsida; order Cupressales; family Taxaceae; genus Torreya; species Torreya grandis. The sequence goes on along the minus strand of JARHVA010000932.1, from coordinate 593,298 downwards.
TTTGATGCAAATAGAACTTCTTCAATCTTCAGTCAAAGGATCTCATTAGTGACATTCATCATTTTACGATTTCTACTATAGGTAGATTCAACATCTTTTATGAAGACTTCTTAGCTCTTATCTCTATGTGTTATGTTGCTCTCACTTGTGGATGCATTTTTAGCTATGCCCGACATCCTTAGAGCATGCACTATTTCTTTTCTCTCTTTTTAGGGGGGGAGTTTTTATTATAGGTTTTCTCTTTTTCTCCACTTTATGAGAGTTACTCTGTACATGGGTACCTCATCAGGCTTGTTTCTAGGACCCATTTCCTCTACTCACCTAAGCTACTCTTATGGGGGAATGTTAGTGTAGGATTGTTTCCCTTGTATTTGTTTATTATGGGTTTATTTTTCTCCCTTGGAGTTTTCCTACTCTTATGGGTCAGCTTGTTTAGGTGTACTTGGGAGTTATAGTTTGATCATTATTATAGGATTAATTCCCTTGACCATCTATTCTGGGTATGGGAGTTACTCTTCTATTCTTAGCTTATGGAGGTTACACATTCACCTCCCTATTTGTAAATATTGCATTAATGAGCTATTCATGGAGTGTGTTGGATGATTTATCTTATTTATGTGTAATATTCTCAATATGATTTTTGTGCAAAGCAAAGTCTATGTAATTATTCTACTCTTTCTTAATAAATCTATGCTTTTGATTACACCAATGATCCTGACCAATGCGTCAACAAGATCTTATGCTTAAAGTCAAAACATATGTTTGTAGAATGTCTAAGAGCTTTGGTGATAGTCATAATAAACATTCACATCATATCCTTTGGGTACAAGTATACTCATATCAACTTATATAGGATAAGGGAGATATATGAGGTGACACTTTACAAGCTCTGAGGGTAATGAAGTGGGAGACTCAAGTAAGCATGTAAATTATCTTCTTAGTACATTAAATAAGACAAGTTGATTAAATTGTTATGACACACATTAACTGTGGTGGTTGTCTCTTTTTTAGGCTCAGGATGTTTGACCTTATAGCTTGGTTTGATAGTAAACTTGGTATTAAATGTATATGTAATTAGTGTATTTGCTACATACTTATGTTTGTTCAATGAGATAATTTTCATTTCAAAATTACAAACATTATGGCATAATTCATCAAAAGCTTTAATTTTTAAAAAAACAAGGGACTCATATAAATGAGCAAAAAAAATTTTCTTTTAAATATATTGAAGCTCTTTATCTACCATAGGATTAGTCATTATAGCCAGCATTGTGTTGTACCTCAAGACATACTCATTAATAGGTTCATTGGTTCCTTATTTGATCTTTACAATTCTAGCATAGGAAACCTTTTAGATAAGGTTAATAGATAAGTGTGCCAAAAAATGATCTAAAAGAGGTTTGAATGCCTTTACTGAATGAGTTCATAAATCATAAAACCATCTTAAATCATAGTCTTTTAAGCTCATTATAAATAATTCAGTCAAAATTTTATCATTGGAGGCATAATCAAGGCATGCCACATTAAAATATCAAATATGTTGTTCACGATCACCCTTGCCATCATAAAATATGAACTTAGGTTCAACAAAACTAGTTAGCAAGGAGTGAAAATATATCTATGGTGTAAGAGGATTATGTAATACCTCTTGTGAATCAATAACATAAAGAAATTTCATAGAATTTTGTTTAAATTTTGTAACTTTAGTTTATAAAAGTTTTATATTTTGGACAAGAGATTGCACCTCTTAGTCTTTTAGGTTAGATATTTGATAAGTCACCAAAGGGGGTGTACCCATAGGTTAGGTAGATATAGGCATTGAACATGGTATTTTAATTGAAGCAGTTACGTTTCTCATATAATATGTAGTGAAAGTAATTTCAGGTAATAAAGGTTGAAAAACATATTCCATGCCTCCACTAGATGTGGTAGATTTATTGGTATGGAATCATTTGTAGTACCCTTTATAAATTCACCATCACCAGGTGAAGAAACCTTAGCCTTATCATGATTATTGATTTAATCTCTTGTAACATATAAAAAATTCATCCATTAAACCCTTGTTATTATTAAGATGAGTGATCAACGCTTCTTTCTCTTCTATTTGAAGTTTGGTTTTTTATTACTATATTCCATTGCTTAGAAGTGAAAAATTATTGAATTTGAACAACAATATGAAACCCTAGCTGATGAAAAACCCCATGAATTAGATTTTTTTTAATTTAAATGAATTGGGTTCACCAAATGTTTAACCCTAAAATGTATATATGGGTAATCTAAGGTTAAAGGGGTAGAGTTATTGTAGGGCACAAGGACAATAGACTATCTCTAAATCAGGGCAAATATTTGTGAAACTTAAATAAACATATATTGAATTTATTATGCTAATATGATAAAGATAGAAACTAAAATTATGATAGATATTACAAAGATAATGTAAAAGATATAATTATTTATTTCTAATGCTAATATAAATTTGGATCTAGAACATGCAAAAAATTAGACCAAATTCTAGATTCTAGATCAATCAATTGATTTTGGGAACTCGACCTCTATAGCCATAGACACTTATATTGAGTTGGGAATATTACATATATACTAATGTCTAACTCAAACATAAGTGTCTAATACAAAATACCTATTAAAATTGGGTGTGACCACATATATGCTTTTATGAATTCTATGTCACATTCACTTTGGTGCATTCAAATCAAGGTCATGGACTGTCACTCCTTGTCAAATGGTAAAACCCCAGTTCTTCATCTTCATATTATTTGTGGTAAAAATAGCTTAGTGAGAACATGATGTATAGCTACCCCAAAGACCCCTCTATTAATGAGTGTTGGCTACGTATATACTCCTTTGAAGAGGACCTCAGACTTATGTAGTTTTCCCCTATGTGTTGGCTTGTGTGTGTATCATGCAATATGTGATAAACAAATACATAAAGTGACCTAGATTATAACTTGGAAAATGTGGCTCGTGGAATTATATTTTAGTACTTCAAACCTATAGATGTTTTATCCCTATGATTGATATGGAAATAAGAGAAAATAAGGAAGCTTTTCTCACTTGAATGCTTGATCGAGTGCTTTTGGTAAGTTTCCTTGGTCTTCTCTAAGTTTGTCTAGGTGTGGAATAAATGAGGATTGATTATGTATTTATACCAATCCCTTTGGAGAATATCTTGCATTAAATCACTTAGGCTAACCACAAGAAAACAATTCATTTTCAAATTGGATGAATTTAGGGCACTAGAGACTTATATTGGTATAAGACACTTGTGTCGATGTAGGCATCTGACTGGGATGCAAGTGTTTGGGTAGATAAAAAATAGGAATAGGTTTAGAACTTGCAGAGATGGAAGATAAATAGGTTTATAACATTTTTGGCATGATATAAGGCCTAGGTCATCATAATAACATTATTCAAATGAAGAGATAAAAAATTAGGCACAAAGAGATTGTATGCAAGCTTTTTTGTAGTGGGAAAAGTCTAAAAATTGAAGGTACATCTATGATATGTATTTGCCAAGTGTAGAAGACTGAGGTGCTATGTAATTCAAAAATATTATCTACAAGCCCTTCCTTCAACTCATGTTCCTTGTTACATATCCCTTTAGTAGTCAAGATTGTATCTTATCCATTACTAGTTGGCTTTATGGATCTCAAGCTTCCTATTTACGATGGCAAAGGTCATCTTCAACAAAATTTGCATGCCTTTTATGCAATTTGTCTAGATCATGCAGATAATGATAAATTGTTGAAAATATTTTTCCAAAAAGTCTCAAAGATGGATCTATTATCTTCCTCTTCAATTAGTAAAGGCTTTTAATCTCACTAAGAACCTATTGTCAAGTCTATCAAACGTTCTAACTAATTTGGTCAAAGGATGTAAATCATGATGTGTATAACCCAAATGCACAAGTAATGTAATATTACAAAGGTTATCACTTACACCATTATCAATCATAACATTGTGTATAGGCTAGTGGTCAAGGTATGATCAAATGAATAAAGAATGATGATTTGAGTCATCATCCATAATCTCACTATCATCAAAAGTAATATAAGGCTGTTGTTCGCTCAAATCTCCTTATGTTCATGAAATGCCCATGAGATTGGGCATTCCCTAAAAGGGGAAAGTGGGGAAAACTATGGACTTTTGCCTTCCATTTTAGGATTGATCTAGGATCAACCCAAGACATGGTTGAAAATATTTGACTTCACAAATGGAGTCTACATGAATAGTTTCCAAGAGATGCACTATCACCACCAAAAGTTCAATTTAAAGTTCATACACATTGGTCAAATATTATTATGAGAATTCAAGTATTATGCTTTCTATTTATAAATATAAAGGGAAAGATTAGTTCAATTTTAAAGAATAAAAACAAAAGAGGGGGAAGGGTAAGATAAAAAAGGGATCCTCTAGGTCTAGGATGAACTCAATACATTGAACATTGAACCAAGTGACTCTGCCATAATTATACCACTGTAGATTGAGTTTCACTAAAGTTATACCTCTAAGAACATATAGTGGGAAGAGTTTGAGGGAACCAGAAGCATGCCTTCAATATGAACTCTCACTAAAGATGAGTGCTAGGATATTATGGTAGAATACCCATAAATACCATATGAGAATTTGTAAATTAACACACAAATTATCAATACTACAAAATTAAATGAGATAGCTCACACAATGATTGTAATAACTAATCACATTATAACCATAACACATACAAAACAACAAAGTATTAATCTAATTAAGCTAATATTGACTATCATTCAAGAATGGATATGAAAGAGAATTGAAAAACATAACAAACCCTCTTATAGAAAATAAACATTATATCATTAAAAGAAGTAAGTGTTACAATAATTGATCTGAGCCAACTTTACACTCTAGAGAGATGAAGAAAAAACTGGTGAAATCCTGGCTATAATCCGACATCACTTTCAAATATTTTTTAGTTGACCCTCTATTATAATACCATTCTTCCTTATATAGATAAAGATGGGGCTCACGTCCAAATAACATGAAGATCCCATATTGGGGCATGATGGACACTCATTACAATTACAACCTTAATTCAAAATTTGAAACATGAAAATCCTTTTAAACTTGTAAAAGATCTATGGGGGACCACTTAATTGATATGATGAGGTGATTGAGAAGGCTCATCTCCTAACTACATTGAATCAGAATCCCTATCTTCTAACACAATTGCCATGAGATCAAACTCTTTGTCTAGATTGGAAAGGTTCATTGGGGGATCCTTAAAGATTACCTCAACTTGAGTTGCTCGTCTCTAATAGACTTGAAAGGGTACTTATTTTGATGCTTGGACCCCATAAACTTGGTTAATGGTCATCAGATTGTGTTGATAGATCTAGAACCACATAGGACCCCTTATTGGTTTGTTCTTATGACCTTCTCCCTCATGACCTAGTTGAATTGACCTAGGTGGACTCTGAATTCCCATCATTCGAATAGGGTGCCATCTAAGTAGAATATCATTGAGATATTGACCTCTTTAAAATAGGTCAATATCTTCTTCTTACCCTCTTCTAAGGGTCCTATTGTAGTGCAATCCATAGCCAACCATTCCTTTATCATCACCCTCAATTTCCTGGCATACATCTGATACAACCCCAAGTCTGAGGTTGGCATAAGTTTTAACTCTAAGAACATCCCTTTGTTGATCACCACTTGCATCTTCTTGCACTTTTTTTTAATCTCTACAATCCTTTCCTTATAGGACTTGGTCCATTGAATGAGTACATTGGTCTCAACTAGAGTCTTCACTACTTTCCCAAGGATTGAAAAAAGTAGTAGGAGGGTGTCCTTAACCTACCCAATCAACCCAATGAGAAATGTGCTCTTCACTTGGAGTTATAAAGTTTAAACTTGGATTTGCATGCCCGCAAAGAGATTTTTAGACATATCATGAGTCACTTAAAAAATGGATAGAGTGTCCTCAACCATCCTTTCTTCCCTGGGGAAGTCCTCACCTTAGTGAGGGAGAACATATCCTGATGGGTCTACCAAACTATCAAGTTCTTTTCTTAGATAAACCTCAATGCCAACATCCTCTTCATGTTTTTAGAGGCACAGTCAAAGCTCCATTACACATCTAAGTTGCCTTAGGTAGTCATCTCTAGCACTTGTGACCTTGGAACCATTACCTAAGTTTTGAGAGGTGTAGGAGGGGTGGATGAAATGGTGGTGAAGGGCAAAAGATGAGGTGGAGGGGAGATGGAGGAAGTAGAGGGAGTGAATGAGGAAAGTAGTAGAGGAAGAGGGGGCATGGGAGTAAAAGGAAGGAGAATGAAAAGGGAGTCCCAAGTAAACATTTGTGCCCACAATTATTCTTGGGTTAATTTTACATGAGGAGGAATTGTTCCTAGTAAAGGGTCATTAAATAACAGGGAAGAGATGGGTTGGTTGAAGGCAAGTCATGTGGCACCTTAAGTAATATAAAGAGGGGGCTAGGGAGTAAGACACTGAGGTGATGTAGCTAAGGATAGAGGAATTATTAAGCCCTATAAAGGAGGTTGAATTAGATTAGAAGGCCTTCATGTTGTATCCATAGTATGATTTACATTCTAATTCTTCTTCAACCTCTTACTAGGGCCGGCTCTAGATGCTATAGTAGATGGATCGACTAGGATAATAAGAGCCATAAGGGATGATGGTGGAGGACTCAAATTTATTAAAGGAAGAGTTAGTTTGAATAGAGTGAGCATCAAGAGGGTTCTTAATTTAAGTGGTATGCTCTCGATAGTCATATTCACACTTGTTGATAAAGGCACACCCAAAGAAGGCACCAAGAGGACTTCAGGTTATCAGAAGGATGGAGCAAAGGGGAATGAAAAGGAAAGGACACTCAGTAGGATTGAGGCCAAAGGTATTTGGGTAAATTACAAAGGAGATATAATGGGGAAAAGAGTAGTCACCATTTGGGGGGTTTGTGTGAGTGGAGTGAATCTAGTGGGTGTCGAGATCGAGAGTTGGAAAGCAATAGGAGTGAGGGGTGGAAAGGAAACAAGAAAAGTTAGAGGTTTGAGAGGGGGAACTTGGATGGGTACCTATTAGGAGACTCACTTTAGGCTCACCCTTGGGTTAATGGCCAAATCAAATGTTAGGGTACATGTAGCATAAGGTTGAGGTGCTAGTGGTTGAGCTAATTGTGCTTGTGCTGCATGGTGTCGAGTATCTCAAGTCTACCTTTGTCACAGTCAGACTATCAAAGCTATTTGAGGAGGAAAAAGTGGAGGCAAGGCATGAGGAGTGACCAAAAGAGGAGGAAGATTGAGGCATGAGGAGAAGAAGATGCTAAAGAAAGTAGAAATAAAATTGGAGCATGAAGAGGAGAAGGTGGTATAATGCCTTGCAAGAAAATTTAGGAGATAGTAGGAGTTATTGGAGTTGGGTCCTCTATGAATTAGGTAGGATTTGGAGGAGATGTAGTGGGCCTACCTAAACCTTCTTCCTTTCCATTTTATTCTTTGTCACAATTTAGGATAACACCTCCTTATCATTGGTGACATTCAAGGAGAGCTCATCACTATCCTTTGCCTGATGACTATAGTTGATATTGAGGTCATTTGAATCCTATGACAAGTGAGTTATATTTATCCCCTAAGGGTCCTAGTGCTAGATCTTTCATTTTTCTATGGCAAAGAAATTTTTCTTAGCTACCATATTCTAAATGAGAGGGAAGGCCTTGTAGACATGGTACTTGATTATGATTGAAAGTGATATTCATGTTTTTTATTGATGCTGGAACATAACCTAAAGATACCCTCCACTAGCTGATAGGAAATAATCTGCTCTACTAGATGATCTAGAATGAAATATAATAGGTAGAGGGGGTCCTTAAGGAAACCCATAATCTATATCATGGTGTCCTCCTAGTAAAGCTAGTAGTCACTGATGGTAGTGATGGAATCCTTGATTGCTTTCAAGAACTGGGGCATTGGGGCCTCATTGATAGCTGGGTAGACCTCCTAGTAGAAATTGTCACATATGTTCTAGATGTGGTTGTGGAATTGGTGGCCATACAACTTGTAGAAGACCACATGGACCATCGAGCCCATGAGAACCCATGTGGGAAAATATAAAGGCTTGAAAGAGAGTGTCCCATAGACTACATCCAATAAATAGCTCATCATATAGAAATTAATCTTGCCTCAAGCATCTGTGATGGCATTAACCAACTTGAAGTTGATAAATCCTCCCATGTCTATGAATTTTGAGTGTGTGAGGATCATATGCAGGAGATGCACCCATAACTCATTGATGTGTAAGTAGTTTTGGGACCTGAATAATTGATTCAGTAGGATCATGCCTATCAAAACTTTTTCCTAGAAGGTGCAAACCATGTACATATTAATATCCTCCTTGTTAACCATTTATCATTTGGGTTCTTATCCCAATCATGGAGTAAGTTGTATATTTGGTAGGTCCCCATATAGAACATCACTGTTGATGCATCATAGGATAAGGTGTAGTATAAGAGGGATTAATATGCTTTGAAGGCATTCCTAAAGATATTAACAATCTGGTGCTGAGATTTAGGTGATCACACCTAGTCAGACTTCATCTTGCACATAGATGGCATTTTAAAGGATGTTGCCAAATAACTCAGTGTAGGGGAATGCCTCTATTTTTATAATGTATCTATGAAGTTTTCAATTTTTATAGGATCGAAGGGCATCCTCAAACTCTACTTGTTGGTCATCATTTTCACCTAAATCCTTGGGGACCTACTCGACTTCTTTAAATAATTTTTTGTAGTGCTTGAATTTGGTCAAGCCAGTCAGGAATGTGGTATCTTGGTACTCAAGTTCATCCTTTGGGTTTAAGAAGGATGTAGCCATTGTAGTAGGATGGAGGGGAAATAGGGAAGTTCTAGGCATAGAAGGCATGAAATACATTTATTCTTTGTGAGAATTGGAAAGCCAAGAGTTAGAGTCTTCTCGAAGGTAGTAGTGATAACTGTTAGTGGGATTCCCTTAGGTTTTTATAAATACATGTATACAACCTCCTATATTAATGGTGTTTGGTGGCTCACTTGTGAATTCAAATTTGAGTTGGTGACTGGATTTTCTCTCTTTACTTCCAAATCCAAAGTTAAATTTGAATCCCATGATCCTTCACCACTAGTCAAATATAACAATGGTGATGGGATGTTTTAAAACTATCCAATTAGGCCCAAATTCCTATTTTTTTAATGTCTAGTGCATGGTAGACATGCAGTCACACCCTTTAGAGGCTTCTTAGTTAAATTTGACTTTCTAACATGTGTCATCTAATCTAATGGTTTCCACCTAGACACATCTTCATACTTTATGTCATTCCCTTAGGAAGGGTGATGTATCACCTAGGGACATGTGGTACATCCTAATTGGTTCTATTGCCCCATCTATACCTTATTATAACCTTCCCAGGGCCTTAGGTGACTACCAGTTCATCTGCTTACTAGCTGATGTGGTGTTTCTTGATTCGATTAGGCTCTCCTAGGCTCTAACATTTTTGGGAGGTCAAAGGATTAGCCATTTTAACACTTGGTTATGTGACACCTTCTCATTTGATTAGGATCTTCCAAGCTCTAACATCTCTAATAGGTCTAGGGACTGGCCACTTTGACACTCAATGACATGGTGCCTTCTCATTTGATCATGCTCTCTCAAGCTCTAACATCTCTATTAAATCTAGGGATTGGCTATTCTATCACATGGTGATGTGGTACCTTTTCATTAGGATGATCTCTCCAAAGATTTAACATCTTTGATTGGTTTAGGGACTGACGCTTTGACACTTGGTGATGTGGCACCTTTAAATTCAATTTGGGTTATCCTAGGCTCTGACATATTTTATAGGTCTAGGGACTTTCCACTCTAACACTTAGAAATTTCATGCCTTCTCATTTTGATGGGCTCTCTCAAGCTCTAACATCTCTAATAGGTCTAGTGACTAGCCATTTTTATACTTGATGATGTAATGCCTTCTCATTCAGCCAGGCTCTCTCAAGTTCTGACATCTCTGATAGGTTTGGGAACTAGCCACTCTGACACTCGATGATGTGGCACCTTTTCATTTGGTTAGGATCTCTGGGGCTATGACATCTATGATAGGTTTGGGGACTTCTTCTATAAAATCCTTGAAAAAGACTAAGTAAGAAGTGAAAAGATATGTAATTCATTTAATACTTACTCATTAGTTACTAAGATTTTGATTTACTGTAAAGGACAATGAGTTTATTTCTCTAAGAAAGGAAAGAGACTCTGAGAGATTCCATTGAAAGCCAACCTACAGTGTTAAAACCATGATTCATAAAATAACAAACACTCCTTAGATATAAAAAATAAATAAGGCCTATTGCTAATCAAGAAAATTAGGGTGGCATATATTCCAAGGATTTAAGCAGGTGCTATCGATAAGAACAAAAGAAATGATCCTAAAGCATTAATTCATGATATTTTTAAGGGGGTCCCCCATTTTGAAGAAAAGGAAGCATGTTGGACACAACAAATGGTGATTTCTATGGAGAAAGTGATGACATGCACTTAGAACCTGACTAATTTATCCTCTATTCCTTGATCTACACAGAGATTGTAAGAGGGATCTTTATTCACAATAGAAAAGACAAAGTACTAAAGTCTCACAATAGAAAGTGGCATACTAATATTTAAACTTATAAATGGCCACTGATGTGTGTAAGGCATGATTTTCAATTTCCTTTCAATCTTGGATTTTATTCAAGTAATAGAGGCCATATTAATTATTAGGCTTCATCCAGGGGATTAACACCTTAATAGATTGGAGGGAAAATGGTTGTGGCATTTATCTATTTACAAATGAGCATATATATCCTTAAAAAATATGTCTTTGGTCATGTTCATAGCCTTTCTCCACTACCAGCCAAGTCAGAAAGCCTTGGTGGAGATTGCCTATATAGCCCTTTCAAGGTAGACACAAAATTTAGATTATGCATGATTTCTTTATTCTTTTTCAATATTCCCTATGAAAATATTATCATTTATTAGTATTGTCCATTGAGGGTTCATGACCAAGCTGAGGGTGAATAAATGATGAGGAAGTTCTAAATACCCAACCAGTCTTTAATTAGCTTGAATAATTTGGTAATTTCTTGAGATGTTATTTTAAGTGTAACTTGGTGTATCCATTAGAGTGTGGGATATTCTAAAATCCACCTATTTATCTTAGAATAATTGGCCTCTTAGATCTAAAATGTTAAAATTTTCAATTACCATCCTAGAATTTCTTAGATTAGACGTTTCAACTTGGGTCTTCTTGCTTTTTAATAATCCTTCTAGGATTTGGCCTTCACCTAGAGTAGCTACTAACAGGGACAAGTGTCAGAGGAAAATCATAAAACCAAGAAGGAGATAGAGAGAAAAAACACAAAAGAAAAGGAAAACACACATTAAAAACAAACACACAACAAAAAACAACCCTATCTAATAAATACATTACCACCTCTACTCATATTAGTTAGAAATTACACTTGAGGGGATAACCAAGAAGTAGTGTTTTAGGAATTGCCCATTTATTGGAAGTGGTAGCTTGTTGCCCTTGAGAAATTTGAGATAAAAGGTGTTTTAGCCTATGATTTTATCTATTTGGTATGGGCCAATCCAAAGGGGATCAAATTTTGATTCCTGGCCTTTCTTTTCATAAGCCTTATCCCACATTAGGACTAGGTCAGAGATTCTGAATATCTTTATCCTTGCCTTCTTATCAAACCACCTTTTGACTATATCTTGGTGCTTTCTAGAGCTTAATAGAGCTTTATCATAGGATTAATCTAACTAAATTAGGTTGAGGAGTCTCAAATTCATGTTGTCATCTAGTTCCATGAATTTTTAAATGAACTTACAAGTTGGCAGCTTGAGCATGACTCGTATGATTCACTCCAATCCATAAACTAGAAGGAAATGAGAGCTTTTGAGGGATTGTTTATACTTGGTGTAGTCTACCCATAGGGTAAGCTTTAGTAATGAGTACCATTCTTAGGGTTTTTCTCTAGCTAATTTATTGATGGAGTCAATCAAGTTCTTGTTAGTGGACTCTACCAATCCATTCCCTTTCGGGTAGTGATTGGATGAGAACTTCAATGTGATCCTATTATCATAGGCCCATTCTATGAATTCTACTAATTGAAAGGCATGAACATTATCACATACTAAAGAAATAGTGATCCAAACATGGGTGATTATGGTATTCTCAAGGAACTTGATGACTTTGACAGTGGTGCTTCTTTTAGTTACAACTGCCTTAGACCATTTGTTGCAATAGTATTTGATCGTAAGAATGAACTTATGACCAATTGATGAATTGGGGTTGATGACTCCCATAAAACCTAGTCCCCATTATGTAAATTATGTGAAATCTATAACAAACTATAGTGGCAGTGCTACACATGTTTCTCTCTTAGCAAATGTTTGACATTGATGGCAGAAGTAGACATGGGAGTGAACATCTTTGAATAATGTGTGCCAGTAGTAGCCTACCCGAAGAACTTTGTGGTCCATGGTGTTTTATATTAGGTGGTTAGCTCCCAATATTTCATGGAAACTTGCCATTATCTCTTTGGCCTATTCTTATGATACACACCAAAGGTAGATTCCTTCATGGTTTCTTCTCAAGATAACTCCCTTCTTCAGCATATATTATGTAGCCTTCAACTAGAGGGGTCTCCTTTATGTGTGGTTGAGTATTTGGGGTGCAATTTCATAGATTAAAAAGTGCATGATTGGGGCATACTAGTCTGATTGTAATACCCTCTATTAGTCCACTTAGTGTATTATAATCCTTGGGTCTATCTCTATTATTAGTTAAGTGAGGCCTTGTCCTTTAACTAGTTTGGTCAGCTTGATTTCGAAGTCATACTCTTGTAATTTTATCATCCATCGACATCTTCTTTTTCCTAGTTCATTTTGGCCTAGCATCTATTTTATAGCCAGGCCTGGGACAATGGCATGTATTTTATTCTGAAGGATGTTGTGTCTAAATTTTTTCATTGCCTTGACCAGGGTGTAGGCATGCTTTTCGAGGGTAGAATATATGATATTGTCATCCTTAATATTACTAATAATAATAGCCATGAGGTGTTCTTCTCTAACCTTTGGGTGAGGCAAACAACAATGGTGTGCTCTGAAGTGAAGGGATAGATATAGAAATCTTGCATATAGTTCTAGCTGATGAGGACTTAGGCTTGCATAATAACATCCTTAATATCTTCAAAAAACTTCTTTGATTTTGCATGTCATTCCACTTTAGCATTTTGTTTCAACATTAAATTCAAATGTTTGACTAGTTCAATAAATCCAAAAATAAATTTATGCATAAAGTTGATTTTCCCAAAGAAATATTTTGGTTTCTTCTTGCTATTAGGTAAAGGTGATTTTGAAATTACATCTACCCTTTTGGGGTCGATAACAATACCTTATTTTTTGATAATGTGATCGATAAGCTTACCTTCAGTGACACTAAACACACTCTTCTCTAGGTTTAAGGAAATGCCATACCTTTTACATATTTCAAATACCCTATCTAAGTGGTGCACATGATCTAACCTATATTTTGAAAACATAGTAAGGTCATCCATATAGATTATTATATATTTAACTATTAGGCCTTAAAAAGTGAAGTCCATGACCCTTTAGAAAGTGTCACCAATATTGATTAACCCAAAAGTCGTTCATTTATAAGCAAATGTTCCCTACTTGGTGGTATAAGTAGTCTTGGTTTTATTTCTAGGGTTGACCAAGGCATGGTTGTATCTTGAGAAGCCATAAAAAAGGACATCATTTTAAACCATTTGGATTACTTCATCTAGGGAGGGCAATAGGTAATTATCTTTATCTGAGGCCCGATTCAAGTTTTAAAAGTGCACATATAGGCAAATTTCTCCATTCTTCTTTCACATCGGGACTAGGTTAGCCACCTAGGTGGAGTGGTGAATTGAGAAAATTATCCCTACAAACAACAACTTATGGAATTATGTATTAAGTGCTCCAAGATTGGGTTTACCGATCTCTGTCTTTACCTAAAGGGTTTGTGGCTGGGTTTCAAGGGGATAGTATGAGTGATTACTCTTGGGTTGAATACCTTAAGGTCTTCATAGGACTAGGAAATTAGATCCTTATATCTCAATAGTAACCTTTATAATTGTTTTAATTTATGGTTCATCTAATAAGGACCCACATTAACCATCTAGGGATTTTCTTCAGGACCAAGGTTGATGAGTTGGCACTTTTTGTCCTTGAAATTGCGTCTTTTGGATTATAAAGTTAGGTCTAATGCATCAAATGCTCATTATAATGAGATCATCCCCTTTAAGATCTAGTTATAATGAATAGTTAAGATCCCATCCTTATCCAGATCATTCCCAGGTTTATCTCCATCTTTCTCATCTATAATTTGGGCCTTGAATATTCCCTCATTACTGAGAAATTAGATGATTTGCTAGTCATACTATGAAGAACTAAAAATTTCTTATGTTGTCCAGGATAAAGGGACATGGGATGAGATCCATAGAGAAATATTTTAGCTCAATGTCATTTAAGGATGTTAGGTTTGCTATCGAATATGCTAGTGAATATGCAATTTGGTTTTCCTCCTAAAGAATAGGGATGATATTAAACATGTTAAACATTTCAATTAGGTCCCAAGCCTTATGATTATACCTTATAAGTTATGATAGTTTATATTGAAACTTAGTCTTGATCTGGTTGACCATTAGTTTAGAGTCACTGAATACTCTTAGTTTATTTGCCTTGTGTTTTAATGCAAATTGTAATCCCAAGATTAGAGCTTCATACTCTGCTAGGTTATATATTTTCTCCCTTGGGGATCTATGAGCATAACATCGACCCCACTACCTTGTTTGGAGCAAGATCTATATATATAAAGAGACCATAGGCCAAGGAGACCTAGGTTGTGATTAGTTTCATCTTTGGGAGGCTTTGTGCTCAGCATGTAGATACCTAGTTTTGAGGAAATTAGGTTTACCTTCTCATTAACAATGTCATATTTGGTTATCATATGATTCATGTGAGGTTCTCTATCTACCCTTATTTGGTTGGCTACTACTTTTCATGGCAACCACATATGGGATAAATCTATGGCCATATATCCATTTAGGGCTTTAGACTAATCTCTATTAAGGAACATGTCATAGGCTCTAAGGATATTCATCACTTGAATGTCTATGAAGTGTTGAATCCTAGGCTTAGATTCCAATTGGATGTGGATGTTTAGCCATTTACCTATCACTTTCACTTTTGATTTATCTAGCTGGACCACTACCTTGTCTAGCTGGTATCATATTGGCTAAGGCTTCTAAATCTACTAAGAAACTATGTATATTCTTTCCAAATAATTGAATGGTTAAGAGGGAAGGGGGAATTTACATATTATTTTTATGAATGAGCACATTGGTGTGTTCTATTATTAGTTTTGGATGGGCTTGTGGGGTCAAATATTGAGACAAAAACTTTAACAAGAGATCCCATTGCTCTATGATTTGAGCAAGCTCATGAAGGTTAATTTTAGCCTTGATATTTTTTAAATCTTCCACTATGTTATAACCTCCTTTACTTTGGATTGGTGGGGTTTTCATAGGTACCTTAGGTTCTTAAGGTCTTGGAGGTGGGGGATCATTAATAACATTTTAGTCTGGTGGGGTTGTATCATTATTAGGGGGTGTTGAGGTAGTAAGGGGCTATTGCTATTGCCTATTCTTGAGAGCATAGTTTCTCCTTTAGAACTGCTAAAATGCTTGCACATCACTAATACCCTCCTCTGGCTCATTTTATTCTTGGCTAGGGAAGTCCATGGTTTCTAACACCATAGAAGTACTAGGAGCTTTACCCGAGTTAGAGGATTCTCGATTTTTGGGGACCACCTCATACTCTTACATTTACTTTTGTAAGATCTAAAATGTAGAACTACACTTTGTGCAGTCTAGTTCCCCATGTACTACCATGTTATGCACTTGACCCCAGTTAGGTAAGGCTATCTAGAAGATATTGATTTTGGGTAGCCTATTAGGTGAAGGTTTTAGGGGGTTATGAGGATAGTTATAGTTCCTATTTGGTCTTTGATATGTGAAGTTTTTGTTAATTTTTTTTTGTATTAGAGTTACTCACCTATCTTTGTATCCCTAAGAAGTCATTGTTAAGTTTTTTTACCGTTCATTGAATGACATACAACTTAGCCTTGGTGGAATCTTGAGGTGTGGTTTGGGTATTGTTAGTTGTAACCAAAGTTACTTGGTGTTGAGTTTGAGGAATCAGTTCATGGCTCCCTGGGTTTAGGAAACCCAATTGCTAGTTTGAAGTGGGGTGACCTAGTTAGAGTTGATGAATTACAAGGAGTGGCTGAAATATTGGGGCATTTTTATTAACCTTGGGTAATAATTTAAATTTAAACATATATAGTAACACACTAGGAGTAAGGGTCATTATGTGATCTTGGGGGTTCAATTTCCTATCTACTTTGATGGCCCCAACATAAGTCGATGATAGGTCTATTATAGTTATATACCTTCTTAAGAACATGGATGTCTAAGGTTCTAGCATGTTCTTATACATTTCAAGTGCTAGTTAAGGGTTAGGTTGATAAAACATAGTGACTTGGATATACATATTATGCAACCTAGCATTAAAATTCCTAATAGGCTCATTAGGCTCCCTTTTGATATAGGTAAATTTCTAATATAGGATACTAGGGTCTATCACTTGCCCAAATTAGGTGAATAAATCAATGCTAAAATGGTCCCAACTTGAGATAGAGTCTTCATGAAGGTTGAGGAACCAATCATATGCTAAGTTATTAGGGTAAAAGGGAAAAAGGTTGCATACCACATCCTCATGTTCTACATTTAGAAGCCTCAGGGTAGTTTTGTAGGATGTTATGTGTTACTCCATAGTTCATCCTATGCTTGAGGTGAAATAGGGAAGATACCTCTCAGGGTTCTTGGGTAAATCATGGATAACTCTCAGGACATTAATGGTAGATTTGGATAACCAGGACATCTTGGGATACAAATTTGAGATAGGTTGTGGGGATGAACTGATAGGAATTATGGTAGGTTTAGGTCAGTTGAGCCTAGGTTTTCTATGGAAAAGTAAGAGGGAAACTTCTAATCGACCTCAATGAGACCTATCCCTAATAACAGGTGAACTAATCTCTAGGATACCTCATAATAAAACAATTGTTATCACATTATTTCCAATAATCCAATCTTGACATAATCATAAAATAAAATCAATGACAAGCATGAAGTATTCCTATGAGAAGTCCTTCTAGTGCTAACTATTGTGCGCTCTAATCTCCTCTTGTTTATGAAACACCCATGAGATTGGGAATTCCTTAAAAGGGGAAAGTGGGGTTAACTATGGAATTTTATCTTCCATTTTAGGACTGATCTAGGATTAGCCCAAGGAACATCTATAAGTATTTGACTTCACAAATAGAGTCTACATGAATAGTCTCTAAAAGATGCACTATCACCACCAAAAGTTCAATCTAAAGTTCATACACACAAGTTAAATAATGTTATGAGGATTCGAGTATTATTATTTCTATTTCTAAATATAAGGGGATCGAGTATCTCAAATTTAAAGAACAAAAACATAAGAGAGGGAAGGGCAAGACAAAAAAAGGATCCTTTAGGTCTATGATGAACTTAATGTATTGATCATTGAATCAAGTGACTTTGCCACAATTATACCACTGTATCCTGAGTTTCACTAAAGTTATATCTCCAAGAACATATAGTGGGAAGAGTCTAAGGGAATTGGGAGCATGCCTTCAATATGAGCTTTTAATAAAGATGAATAATAGGAGGTAATAGTAAAATACCCATAAACACCATATGAGAATTTGTAGATTAACACACAAATTATTAGTACTACAAAAGGAAACAAGAGAAATCACATAGTGATTGTAATAACTAAGCACATTATAGCCATATTACACATAAAGCAACAAAGTATTAATCTAATTAACCTAATATTGACTGCCATTCAAGAATGGAGATGATATAAAATTAAAACATATAACAAACCCTCTTGTAAAAAACAAAGGTTATATCATTAAAATAACTAATTGTTCTTATAATAATCAATATGGGCCAACTTTATAATATGGAGAGATGAAGGAAAAAGTAGGTGAAATCTTGGCTACAATCCAATAACACTTTCAAACAATTTTTAGTTAACCTTATATTATAATACAATTTTTCTTTATATAGATAAGGATGGGGCTCACTTTTAAATAGGATGAGGATCTCATCCTGGGCCATGATGACCACTCATTACAATTATAATCGTAATTCAAAATTTGAAACAAGAAAATCCCTCCAAACCCATAAAATATCTATAGGGGACCACTTAATTGATATGATGAGGAGATTGAGAAGGCCCAACTCCTAATTAGTTTGACTTGGTGTCCCTAGCTTTCAATATGGCCAATATGAGGTCAAAATCCTTATCCACCTTGGTAAATTTCATTAGGGGCTCCCTAAATATTCCCTCAATTTGAGTTGCCAGTCTATAGTAGACTTGGAAGGGTGCTTTCATTGATTCTTGGACCTAGAGACCTAGTTGATGCTTGACATGGAATGCATTGATAGATTTAATACCATGTAGGCCCATTTTTGTTTTAATTTTATGACCTTCTCCCTCATGACTTGAATGAATTGACCCAAATGGACTCCAAATTCCCCTCAGTCAAGCAGGGTGTCATCCAAGTGAAATAACATAGAAATATTGACCTCCTTTAATTAGGTCAATATATTCTTCTTGCCCTCTTCTAAGGGTTCCATTATAGTGAGAGCTATGGAAAACCATTATTGTATTTTTTCTCTCATATTCCTAGCATATGTTTTAGGTTGGCATAATTTTTAGCTCTAGAAACATTCCTTTGTTGATCACCACTTACAACTTCCTACACTTTTTGTGTTAATCTCCATAATCCTCTCCATGTAAGCCTAGGTTTACTGGATGAGTATATTGGTGTCAACCAAAGTCTCTACTAATTTTCCAAGGACTGAAAAGAGTAGTAGGAGGACATCCTTGACCTACCTAATCAATTGGACAAGAAATGTTCTCTTCACTTAGGATTCTAAAGTTTGAATTTAGATCTGCATATCCTCAGGGAGATTTTTAAAATATCATGAGTCACCTAGAGAATAGATAGTGGGTCCTCAGCCATCCTTTCTTTCCCAATGGAAGTCCTCACCTTGGTGAGAAAGAATAGACCCTGATGGGTTTACCAAACCATCAGGTTCCCTTCCTAGAAAAACATCTACATTAACATCTTGTTCATGCTTTTAAAGGCTCAATCAAAGATCTATTATACATCTAAGTCACCCTGGATAGTCATCTCTAATACTTGTGACTTTGGGATGATTACTCAAGTTGTGGGAGGTGTATGAAGGGTGGATGAAATGGTGGTGAAGGGTAGAGGATGATGTGGAGGGGAGATGGAGGAAGTGGAGGGAGTGAACGAGGAAAACAATGGAGGCAGAGGGGGCATGGAACAAAAGGAGGGAGAATGAAAGTGGAGGCCCAAGGGAACATTTTTCCCAACCACTATTCCTAGGTTAAGTTGATCTAAGGAAGAATTACATTTGTGAAAGGGTCATTAAATAGCAAGGAAGATATGGTCTAGTTAAAGGCAAGTCCATAGTGCCATGGGTAATGGAAAGAGGGGGCTAAGGAGCAAGGCAATGAGGTACTATGGTTGGGGCCAAAAAACTATTGAAGACTATGGAGGAGGTTGAATTGGATCATAAGGTCTAAAATCTAGAGTCAGAGTGTGAGTTGCCTTCTACTTCTTCTTTGGCCTCTTATCAGGGTAAGCTTTGGATGTTACTATAGATGGATTGGAAGGGATAACATGAGCTATGGGGGTTGATGGTGGAAGACTCATAACTACTAAGGGAAATGTCAAAATGAATAAAGTGGGAACCTAGAGGGTTATTAATTCAAGTGGTATGATCTTGATATTCATATCCATATTTATTAATAAAGGGACAACTAAGGAAGGCACCAAGAATACTCTAGGTTGTGAGAAGGATGGGGGAGAAGTGAATGAAGAGGTAAGGATGCTCGATAGGATTGAGGTCAATGTTACTTGGAAAAATGATAGAGGGGGTGTAATGGGGAAAATAAGAGACACCACTTAAGGGATTTTGGGAGTGGAGTGGAGCTAGCTGGTGCTAGAACTGGTGTAGACACCCCATTCTAGCCATAACTAGCTTCTAATCAGACTTTGGATTGATTTCTACCAAACAATGCAAATTAATCTAAAGAATCACTAAATGTCCCAATTTTATCTAAACATCAAACATTAATGCTCATAATCATGTTGAGGCATCCCTATTTGGGGTATTATTCTATACACAATAATAAACTCTCATGGATTCACCTCTAGTCACCTTACAACCTAGTAACTAGTAGTTTGGCCTTTGGACACATTAAGTGGGGAACTTGAATATTTCTGAAGTACTAAAATGATAAGCAAAATGAATCAACTAATTAAACCAAATTAAATGCTTAACTAAATTTTCCATATGCAATCAGTGAAAACAAATTTTATAAAAAGGAAAATTCAATAAATATGAGGTCATGATGATACCATCATCCTCAAAGTCAAGGAATTAAAATATCTTCCTAAAATGAATAAATATATAAATAGAGAGGCATGCTTCATAAATGGGATCTCTATCCCAAATATTAATTACATTTCCCTTCCTTAACTCTTTTATGGTTATCCTTAACTCATTTGGGGTTAGTTTAATTTTAACTGTGGTTAATTCTAGCCTAGCTACACTTGGTTAGAGTTAATATTAGAGGCTATAAATACAAGACCTCAGCCATTGATCTTTAATATTTTTATGTGAAATGTTATTATTGACTTTCTAAGTCATCCCTGGCTTACAGAGAGGTCACAAGGATCTTATATAAGGTTGCATACCTGTGAAGTGTCAAGTTATTTAAAAGTAATCCATATATAGATGCTTCTATCAGTACATGTGCTTAAAGTAGTCAACACAAATCTATGCATTGACTAACTACCAACTTATATTCATAAGGAGTTTTTGATGCACACCCCATGAAGAGATCCTCCATCACATAAGCTAAAACGGTGCACAAGTTCAAGGAAACAAAGCCCCAATTTTAATACAACATAGGTAAAGGTGCATAAAAAGTAGTTCCAAATTGTAAGCAGTGTGCTTAGGATATTCCATCTTCATGTGCATTCCTATTCAAAAGGGCCCATACACCCCCATGATGAAGTACCACACTAAATTATAGAGTTTACATTCTGCACTCTCATACATTACAAACACTGATCCATGCTACGCACATACTACTTCACATAGTAACATGGACCCCAGGTGTAAAGTAATGATGTGGTAGTTGAAGGGAGACCCATGCAATGATTAAAAACTAGCAACAAGGTATAAAGAGGTAGTTGGAAAAGAAACTGAGAAGTGTTTGAGGCCTTATTAGAACAAGTAAATACAAAAATGGCTATCAGACATCAAAACATGATCACATGCCACCCCTCTAACTTTTATACGAATCTTCCACTCTGAGACACACACATGGATCTAGAAGAGTCTTACCACCAACTCCCAAATCTGAATCACCAAACAAAATTCAAAAACCATGGGTGCAGTGCCATAATAAAATTAAAAGACTATGTCTACTACCCTAAAGGGGCACATTAATTATAAAGGTCTTGATCAATTACAAAATCATCATTCTTCATTGTAAAAAGGATCAACATTTTTTTGGAAATCTCATGCTAACAAATTTTTCCCCAAGAGCACTTATGTTGGATAAACTTTGCATGTTAATGAGAATTAAGTTCACCTTTCTCTATTCTTCCTATACCCTATGTGCTATTTGTATTTGTTTATCTTTGTCTATGGGTAATGTTTGCCCCTTTCATCATTGTCCATTCCCAACACCTCTATGTGGAACTCAAAACTCACTTGTTGGTTGCATTTTATGCGCATACAAGTCTATGTAGACTTTGTCTATGGATAACTTTTATCCCTCTCAATGTTGTGCTTTGTTCCCATGCCTCCTTATGAAATACTTATGTATTTAGAGTATCCCTAGTGGATTTTATGTGATACCATCTTATTCTCAAGTATTTGTAATGTGTCCACAATAGTAAGATCTCTCTCTATAATTGGTGTATTGCCCTTTTATTTTTTTATCAAATTCTTACCTTCTCTCTCCCTTTCCCCTCAAAATATTAGGTTTAGATTAGCGATAGATTTACCTTTTTGCTCTTTAGGTTTGCACACTGGTCACAAACTAAGTGCACTTAGAATAAAAAGAATCCAACCTACTCCAGAGGTTCATCCCAAAGAGTGAAAGGGTCCCAAACCTTAGGAATGTTCCCATCATTTCAAGGAGATAACTAATGCTCTGTGTGTGCATGTGAGTGATAACACTTCCATGCCCAACATTGAAAACTTTTCACCTTGTTTAAGGTATTCATGCTTCGTGCCCTATTGTAAAACCTCCCACATCATAGATCATCTATGGGTGCATGTTTCAAATGATAAAAATTATCATTCCAAAATACCTCTAAAAAGATTCATCATTGTAGTATTACCATGCCAATTTTATAATCCAAGCCAAGCTAAAAGCAACCAAATTTACCAAGGTGATAAGGAGAAGTGGAGCAATGGAGATTTATTAACAAAGATTTCTTGAACACATAGCCAAGCACATCAAATCCATGGAAAACTCACAACACTTACTCTAATGGAAGGTAAGATCTTTTTTTTTTTTTCCTTTTGTTAGTTAATTGTGTAATTATGTAGCTCCTTGAGTGTCAAGGCTAGAAGTGTTAGTTTTTAGAGTGTTTGTTTTGATTTGAGTTCTTGACTAACACAATAATAATATCCCCTCTATGTTAAGTTACTTGATCACATAATGGCATGCTTGATGGGACCATGCACCCCATAAGCATGAATGAAGTATTTTGAGAGCCTTTTTGAGCCAAGAAGATTTCATTATAGATCTTAAATTTTTGATTTCTTTTGGCCCTAGAATTTGACTAAGTGTTGCCTAATTTTGGTGTGGAACTGATATGACATGGAAGGACTATGGCATGAAAGGACCATTAAATGAAATTTATAGGTGTAGAATCATCATGGTACAAGACCTATGGGGCACAAGAGGACAATGACACAAAGGAACCAACATGAGAGGACCCAGTTAGAGGGGAATGAGTCATGAGGAACCCAAGGATGTAAGACTCAAAATAATAGTGGAAGATTAAGAGAGTGCATAGGAAGTGGGAACAGTTGGAAGATGGTTCATAAAGGTCACTCTGACCTTATTGATAGGAATTTTTGCACTAACCCATAAGGATAGGAACACATGGTAATAAATATATAGCATAGAGTGAGGATATAGGGGGCACAAAGGCCTAAATCTTTAAGAAGAACTGATTGTTAAGTACCATGACTCAATTTATTGGGAGTGAATTGACAAATTCTTCATGCCATTAATGGTTGTAAACACTTGGTCAGGGAAAAACAAGTATAAATACCCCTGTTATAAATCATTACGTGGATGGATGAATGGATTCTAGGATGTGATTGTGAAAAACATATAATTTTTTGTGGGTTAGCTTAATATATGAGAATATCATATTTTTGTTAACTTCTTATTTTTTGGTGAACAATGGTGTGAATTAAGTGTTGGTTTATATATGGGTTATACCCTATCACATTTTATTTTCTAAGATAACTAATGCTAATAGGAAATGACAATATTCTACGTAGTAATATTAATCGAATCTAGAACTCAAAGGATCAAGGTAGTCTATTTATGATTTTATATAATCCCTATTTGATTAGCATAAAGAGGATTATGAACACATTATCCAAAATATGCAATAAAACCTAAAAAAATTGATCTTTCACTATGCACTTCAGGTGAGCGTGCAAGACATAAATCTTGCATGAAAGGGACAACATGCTAGCTCATTGGGTTAGACTTCAGCACTAACTTAGAATTATAAAAAATTACCCAAGATTTTGGTTCCATGACTGGGACCCAAAGCACTTAAAGCACAGTCATGGAAAAATGTTTGAGTGTATTACACTGGAGTATATAAAATAATGTGTTACCAGTGTTGAATATGATTTTATAATTCCTTATCTTGAGCCAAAAATCTCTGCATGATAGTGGGTTGAGCAGAATCTCTACAATGCATTATATGAAACCTTTTTTTTAGAGGTCCTAGTTCATTTACGTGTTTGGTTGATAGTATATGCTCAAGGACTATAAAAGAACCTTAGTAGGAGGTAGTATTGGAAAATAGAATGGCTAAGGGCTTTAGCATGACTTGGAATGCCATGGAGGTGAGTAGTCAAATTTTGGAGTTCTGAATAGCTACATTCTAGAGTACACTATAACTTCTTATTCATGCCCTAAAGATGCCAAGTTACAGTTCCTTTGGGAACCACATGGTGATTATATTAAGCTTTTGACTTTGAAATTAAGAAGTTATTTATTCATCTTAGACTTGAAACTATACCAATAGAGAGCTAAAATCTTCTTGAGTATGAACCACACATTTGGAAGGGGAGAATAGGAGTTGGTAGAATATTATGGGTTCAAAATATTAGCTAGCTAGTGTGCATTATAGAAACTAAAGTTTGATGAAGCTCGACAAAGGATTATAGGAGTTAGTGGCATAGGAAGAGACTAGGAGAGCTCAAGGAGTGTTGTTAGGAGCTGTAGAGAGGTAGAAACACATGAGGACCCCATCACTTTCTAGCAACATTTTATGCCACTTCTATCCTAAAAAGGAGAAACAAACTGGAAGATAGGAACTGTAGAACTAAGTTTAAACCAACCTAGATCCCCCACCATAGTGCATTCTTATGCTTTTGAGTCAGATGAAGTACACATGAAATTGGGATATAGATAATTTGAAATCAAAAATTGAACTGGTAAGGGATACTAAAATTGAGCCTTTTGATACTCATTTAGACTTAACACTCTCTTTCCCTCTTTAAGGGAATTCTATGGCATAAATTGGGATGCATGGTATACCAAGTCTACAAGGATATAATACATGCCCCAATTTGAGTAATAAACCATCTACCACACCTCACATCACAAGCACTACTACTGAAAGAACTAAAGGTGGACTATGAAGTAGTACAAGAGGTAGTGGACTTCCTCCTTAAGGGGTCAGGGCTGGATATTCCCAATAACTACTCACTTAAGCACCTCAACTAACTATGGTGTATTATGAGATGACATTTCACTTACTAAAGTAATGAGGTATGGAGAATGCAACTGAGCACATCCACAAATATGAAATGATTTGGAAGGCATGAGGTATTATATCCTCTGAGTGTAAGGCCACACAGTTTGTAGCTACACTTTTGGAGTGCATGCATAAATGGTATAGTAAGTTCAACCCTCAACAAGTGGTGGTTGACTATGACCAACTAAAGACAAACTTCTTTCAGGAGTTTGACATTCTTGAATTTGAGTAATAGAGCATATAAATGCTAAAGGACTTAAAGCAAGGACTCACTAAAAGTGTCCATGAGTATGATACAAGGTTTATAACTTTATTATCTAAATTATCATTTGAAATTAATGTTGATCAACATGCACAATGGTTTATGGGAAGATTGTTACTCCCTTTCAGTTGAACCTTGTCATAGAGGACCTTCACTAGTCCATGTGAGGCTTTAGAAGTTGCTCTCCATGTTGAGGTAGTTAAAATCATTGATACTGGGATCAATCCCTTTATGGAGGCCCAAATAACCTCAATGGCCTCCAATAATGTGCATGAAAAATATAGTGGTGTTTGGTGTACAAACTAAAAATATGAAGATCATACATAGAGTAATAGTCTATGCAAGAACATCTATGTAGTATTTAAACAAACATGTGAAATTTGTCATGAGGAACAAGATATCCACTCTTATTCTCTTTTGTAGTGAGTGAAGCATACTAAGATGTCTGACTATTTCAAGATCTATGATGCCTATACTCATGACACTAACAACTAATATTTGATTAGTAACATCCATGAAGCTCAAGCGTGTGGCATGTATCAAACCTCAGTAGCTAGTTATTTTAATGAATTTTAGCTTATATTTTTAGAAAGAAAGAAGAAGAAACTTGATATGGGTACGGTTAAAAAACCTATTTAGTTGTGCATGCATTAAATTAGATGATTGTGAAGAGTTCCTCTTTAGCTTAGGAGGATGACCTATAAATAAGATAACATTAAAATAAATGGTTGGTTAGATAGATAACTGGGTGGATTGCCTAGCACTAGCTAGATCCCAGAAGCAAGAGCTTCCTTAGGGGCTGTCAATCCACATGTTTTAAATAATTGATTATTTAAATAGAATGATTAGGTACTTACATCAATAATGAAAAGGTACTAAAATTAAACACAATAAATGCTCGTTAAAAAATAGACTAGAAATGACTAATATAACAATAATCAAGTCAATACTAATGCTAAACAGGTCAAGTATGTTTTGGAAAATAAGACAGGGGTCTGTGAATAGGTAGGGACATAGAAAATTGGATTTGGTTGGGGGTAATATGTTGAAAATAACTTGATATTATTTTTTTCCATAATGATCATTGATGATTGCGATGATCATCAATGGTCAAAGTGACCATCGGTGATTAGACATATCGTCAATGGTTGAGACAACCATTAGTGGTTACTATGTGTAAGCTTGGGATAATAAATAGACCAATTAATGAGATTATAGAAGGAAAATTTGAAAGGTTAGCTTGGTTTTGGGCTGATTATGAAATATAAATAAATTAATTGAATATTGGAAAATAAATACTTCGCTTGCAAAAGATTTGATCAAGTGAGTGATTGAGGTGGTTGGCCTATTAGTGAAGTCTAGCATGATTCTAATAGAGTAACGATACTTGTATATTGACTGAGGGGTGGTAGCAAGTTGGCTCTCTATTATGATGGCTAGATAATTAGATTGTTGGAAGAATACCTACAAAAGAAAACTCTAGATGCAAAAGCTCTTGATCATTGTAGATGTAGTCCTTTTTCACCTCCTTCTCCTTTCTTCTTTTAGGCAAGGAAGGAGAGGTGCAACAAGATGTTAACTGGGCATTTTAATTATAATTCATACATGTAATGGCTCACATAGGGATTTAGATGAGCTAATTTTAGAAAAGTAAGGCAAATTCTTGCATGTTTATGCTTAAGATGATGGACCCTGACCATCTGTGGTCGAGGTGACCATAGACGGTTAGTGGTCAAAGGTAGGGTTGGTTAAAATGTGGGTTTTATCCATTAGGTCAACTGACTTAGGTTAGGCTTAGTTAGGGGTAAAAGGGTTAAATTGGTCCCAATGGGGTCTAGGGGTGTTTTGCCATTTAAAATCATGATGTGTGGATTTTTGATGTCTACATTTTTTCCTTTTTTTATGTAATTTTTATTGACAAGTTGTAAAATAAAAATGGATTATAGGTCAAAGGTCTAGTTGCCTTGAGTATGTGAGGAGTTTTCCCCCCTCAAACTAAGAGTTAATGAGGTGAAATAGAATTAGATGTGGGTTTGATGAGTAGGTGAGTTGATGGTAATATGGGTGGAGGATAAATTGGGTATTGAAGCGCAAATATGTGCACAAAGTGTGATAGCCAAGATCGTGTATATAGGTTTCCATAGCTGGTAAAAATTAAGGTTGGTACTAGAAAGACAAGTTACAAGTGGATCGTGTGATCACATTTAGGCATGGCGACTGGGTACACTGATAAACACAAGTATCCTAGGTAACGTCTATGTTTCTATGGGTATCCAAGGCAGGAAGTACTCTTGATGAAAATACAAATGGGTTAAGTGTCATGGGTATCTAATGTAGGAAGATCTCTCAAGAAGACATAAGTCGGTCAGTGTGCATGAGGTGGTGCAAGTTCAAAAGGGTCAACATGGCAAATATTGTCACTGTGGTTAATGGACCAGACAAAAGTTGTCATAAAACATGCACTAGTTGGGCCAAAATAGATTAATGGCATGATGATGAGGTGATCAGCGTGGGTGGATAGTTTAGACTCCATGGGTGGGAGTGTGGTTAATGTATACCATAATAATGTGATTGAAGAAGTAATGGGTGAAAGGTTAAGACCCTGAACATCAATAATTAGGGGTCTAAAGAGTGATCATCAATGATCACCTTGACCATCGATGGTCAAGGTGAAAACACTAAAGCCACAAAGGCTAAAAATAAAAGTGAATGCCATTTTCACTTGTTATAAATTTTGACTATTGAGCTATGACATTAGTCATCTTGGGAAAATTTGTGTTGATGATGATTGCTGAGGCATACTTGTTAAGTTAGATTGATCAAAAAGACCTAAGTAGGATGCAAGATGAGTATGGGTATAGATAAAGATAGTCAGGTCCACATATTACACCTTGATGATGGTTGAAGAATGAGGTAGGTAGCATCCTTAAATTGTTATTCATAATTTTGTTTGGTTATAACATTGGAATTGGCATTTTATTGGTTGGGTGTTTGCTTTATTGGGTTGGGTTTTATGTTTTTTTATTTGCCCTAGGTAGGGTTTTTGATTTTTGGTCAATTTAGCAGGTAAATTTTGAAATTGATAGGGTGGGGTAGGTAAACCAGGGTAAGGGTAGGTATTAGGTTATAATTTCCAAGAGATTATGGTTTCTTGGGTGGTTGTTGGGGAGGTTAAGTTTGTGGGTGTTCTACTCATAGAAAACCCATAGTGATCATTGATGATCAGGGCTGATCATCGACAATCGACATCCCAAAAGAGATGGATGTCTGACCATCAGTGGTCGAGCTAGGTGGAAAAAGAATTCAAAGTTAAGGTTGGAAAAGGAGTCATGGTTGTGTTATTTTTAATGGTAATATTAGGTTACTAATGCAAATGGGTAGCAATTTTATTTAGGGTATAGGTAATGTGGAATACAAGTTTAGGGTAAATATAGGAGAGGGCAAGTGTTTGGTTTTGTTTAAAAATGGGGGTAATGGTATAGGTTAAATGAAAGTGATTAAGGTATGGTGAGTCGATTTAGTAATGTTAGTGACTTAGTAACATTGTTAAGTTGAAAGGAATGTGGTAAAATGACATGTAAAGGGATTGATCAATAATTATGTCAGTAAGGTCTGATAGATTAGGTAAGGGGTAGTTATAGAAAGTGACATGGTTCATAGAGGTGAAATAGTCATTATTAGGTAGGGTAAGGTGAGAAGCTATAGTTCATAGGTAAAGTGTAGTAATGAACTATGTTGTTTGCTACTAATTGTGTGTAGGCATAAGATCAGATTTAGATACATGATCCAATGCCATGCATCTTTATAGAGATTCACTAGGGGATGACCTCAGTCGATTGGGCACATATGGAGGAGGTCAGCCTTGGAGCGATGATGCACTACTAATATGTGTCCCATGATGCATACATAATCATGAGCCTCATTGAGGGATGGGATCTAACCATAAACACTTTCCTACTACCCATTGGTGAGCTTATGATCCTACCAGAGGACATCCATAGGATCAATTGACTACCTCTATAAGGTGATCCAATTTACCACATTGAGCAAGAGGAGCGAGACAGTCTATTAGAGCTGATATATGGAGATGACCAAGATCATGCCAGGTAGCATGCTAGGGGCTTTAGTTACTCTATACTCTATCAAAGGGCAAGGGGTGAGAGGATATTGGTGATGATGATGATGATGGTAGTGTCATGCTTTTCCCTTCTTAACTCAAGTAGTAGGAGGTTCCCATTCTTACTTTTAGGGTTTTAATTAAGATGTTGCTGGGGCAAACAATATTTGGGTGGGTACCTATTCTTTTAGTATAGATATATATGGAAATATGGGGTTTTAGGACCCATAGGAGATATGGCATTAGTGTCAGTCTAATTCTACATTGCTAGGCCTATAAGCACATATAGGTGCTGAGGCTGATGGGTTGCCATGGGTGGGATATGCCTAGATAGAGTTCCTAGTCAGTTTTATACAATGGAGAGGTAACTTTATTACATCAAGTGTAGGAGGAGGAGCTCATGATATTGATTGGTTTAGGGGTATGCTAGATGCACTAGTTATTAGAGACATGACCTAGAGACCATATGTTAGGATCCCAGAGTGGGCTAGATATAAGAGACAAACTTTCTCCTTATAGAGTTATAAGTGGATTCTCGATAGGAAAGATAGAGAGGTAAAGTTCATCCTATTTGATAGGGTATGTACGTAGTTTGGCCTTATTTAGGGTATCCCAAGTACATTTCCTAAGTATAGGCATGAGGACACTGAGATCTTTCTACCATAGCCACATATGGTGCAAACATTGCTAGATCACAAGGAGTTATCAGCCATGCCACATATAGATGATGAAGGCTCTATTGATGGGTACCCTACATGGTATCAGGCTCTATATGTAGCTATGGTTTTTGGTAGAAATGACGGTGGTAGGAGGCTGATGGATGTGGACTAGCTAGGAGAGGGGGCCAAAGGGCACAAGTATAGGGGGTTGTCCCAGATAGATAGGCAAGAGCAATGTTAGCCATGGTATAGGCATAGGTTGTAGTAGTATAGGGTCAGGTGGCTGCCTTATAGGGTTAGGTTACTACTCTCATGGGTGATAGGGACTAGGCTAGAGATTAACTAGCCTTGGCCACATAGGATATAGAGTCCTTAAGGTAGAGGGGAGGAGAAGTAGTGACACTTATATGAATAGTGGGCACCATTCCCATGGCATGATACCTAGCCACAGTGGAGGAGTTATAATATTAAGAGGCTATAGTCTTGAGAAGATGTCTTGATGAGCCTTGATGAGGAGAGTACAGAGTGAGCTTGGTAGACAGTGCTAGTGTGGTGACACAAGGCTAGTGGGATACATTTGTAGGTAGATAGATAGGTATTGTATGGGGATAGATACCAGGACCTAGTGGTGCTCTAGGAGATAGTAGTTTTTGAAGAGATAGTAGTACCCTTGAGGCATAAACAAGACATAGTTTATGACATACTATATATATTATTGTATATCATTTTGATTCAAGCCTACAAGCTGAGTGGTGAGATGTACATTTTGAGAGAGAGAGACATGTATATTTATTGTATACATTATGATGTTTATTGACTCATGAGTTATATAAATGAATTTTATTTATTGCTCATGCTCATGTCTATGCTTTGATGTTATAGAATGATGTGATGTTTATATTGATGATGCTATTTTGATTATGTTTATGTTATGGATACTGGATATTGATGTAGACTCACCTATCTAGGCATGTGATGAGATGTATCTTGATTTATTCATGGTTATGATTTTTGACATATATGTTGATGACATGCTGAGTATATGCTTCATTATTTAGATTTTGATATGTGGTGAAAATGGTTGCTTATTTTATTATTCATGGATGCTATAATGTTATTATGCCTATGATGGTTATTATTATAGTTATGCATTTGTTTATGGCATAATTGATTTGATGTGATGATTATGGTTGTTGTTATTTTGCTTAGGTTATGACACATGATGCAAGTTAATTAACAACACTAGATGTGAAAACAAAGGATATGATCAAGAGACAAATGTCTTAGCGAATATATCAACTAGTCATGAGAGGATAGGAAGAGGGAACAATGCTTCTTCTTTGGTAAGGACTAAAACAAAAACCAAATTTAGATTGGCTTAAGGAACATAAGTCCTTCAAATGCTTAACATTAACATTTGTTAGTTGGTTAAAAAGGTGTCTTGATCACATAATGTTAAGTGAGCTCAAAATCCATTGCTTATAGGGTACAAAGGGGAGATGGATGAAAATGGAACCTTTTTATGAGACTAGCCTACCTCTTCTATAGGTTTTTTAAGAGTTGATATAAATAAGTCTATGTCATGCAAAGTGTAGACTAATCGATGTAGGAAGTCTAATTATGAAATCTGATTTCAACTTTCAAAATTATTTTGCCTATGAGAGCCAATTGCAACTTTCAAAATTAGTTTGCTTATGAGAGCTGATTATGGCTTTCAAAATTATTTTGATTTTGTTATTGCTTTATAATGGGTCCTGTGCCTTTTGTTGTTGCTTGGGGGTTAGGGAAGCTGATCGATACAAGAAGCTTCCAATAAATTTATTATGTTGACAAATGCTTTACTCATCCATCCTTTGAGGGAGTGGTCTAAGTTTGTATTCTTTGTTTAATGTTATTGATAGCTATCCTTCAAGGGAGAAGTCCACCTTACTTTGAGCAATTTCAAATATGTTTTCAATAGTTGTCCTTCAAGGGAGTAGTCTGTGAATGCTTAGGAATGACCCATGATTGCTATTGGTTTGGATTTTGCTTTGTTTGATTTATCTTGACATAGACTTGTTTATATCAACTTAAGGGTTCACCTTTATGAAGGTAAAAATAAAAACACAAGAAGGTTGATTAGGTGTAAAGAGGTTTAGGTGACAATGATTATGAGAATCCATCCTATAAGAGGGGTAAAAAGTACCATGAGAATCATGCCATAGGTAGAGATGTGGTACCCATTATTCAAGATTAAGCTATGATTATGATAGATAATCACATGATTCAGCTTTAATCGGTTGCCCCTAAAAAAAGGAAATGAATGTGGTTTGTAAGCAAGGGATGAGCTTAAGTTAGATAAAAGATGAGCTTGATCCTTATTAACAAAAGAAAGGATGCAGATGCAAAGCATTTAGGGGCTCAGGTTTGGGGTTTACCTTAAGAGAAGACAACTAGTAAGCTCTTGATCCATACTTATGGGTTATGATATAAGGTCTAAGCCAATTTAAAGTGAACTTGACCCACTTGCTTTTCTCCATATTGGTGACATGCTAATTTTCCTTTAGGATGAGGTCTTTGATGTTGAATTATCTCACATTAAGGTGTTTTTTATTAGCATGTTTGATGTGCCCTTGATAGAAATGAAGATGGGTAAGGGCAACTAAGTAATGCTTGTCAAGTAGCTCAAGTTGGGCTAAACGGTGCTGATGATAATCATCCTCATAAATTAGATCTTGCAAAGATATGCAAAGAGATGGGATATATACTTTAAGAGGCAAGATGGTCTCCACTCCAAACATAAGAGAGAATAGTGTATCACTCTTAGTGGCTCAAATTCTAGTGTGATATGCCCATAAGGTGAAGGGGATGTGAAAATGCCAATCTTAACTAGATGCATTAACCATTTTTGTGAGCATGTTGTTAAGAGTTTTGTAAAGGGATTTTTCTTATCCATTCATTTAAGGGCAATTGGGTGAGGAGAAACTTAAATTAATCTTGAATGCATCATAAAGACCTTGGACTTGATTTTTCTTAAAATATTTTCCATTGTCGATGATAATTTTATGAGGAACACTGAAGTGACAGATGATGTGATGGTTGATAAAGTCGATAATCTTATCTACTTTAGTTGAGACTAAAGGAATAGCTTATACCCATTTGGTAAAATAATCAATCATAGTGATGATATAATGGTGTCACTAAAAAGAATGGGGGTTAATCTCACCAATAAGGTCTAGACCCCATTATGAGAAGGGCAAAAAATTAGTAGAGACATAAAGACTATGGCTAGGTGCGTGATGCAGATTAGTGTGTTGTTGACACTTAACACACTTATTCACATAGTAATAATAGTATTGGTTAAGGGTAAGCCATTAATAGCCAAGGAAAAGGGTACATTTAGCTACAACAAGGCTAGTAAAGTGTCCCCCATAGATTTCATCATGCATTTCCTTGATAGCATGAGAGGTTTCATCACTGCGTAGGCAATGAAAAAGGAGGCCATCAAAGCTGTGTTTGTAAAGAATCCCCCCCATAATGGTATAGCATGGTGTATTATGGATAAACACTCTTAAATCATTCCTAGAGATCCTAGAAGGAATGATGGTAAGGTTGAGACAGTCGAAGGTCTATTGATACCAAAGGTCAGGTTAGGTATCCTCCACATTAAAGATGGTGGGAGAATCTAGTTTGACATAGGAAGGTTGGGTAAGTCTATGGATAATGACATATAACTTAGGATCAAAGGGTATAGATGGGATCTGAGAATCAAGGGAAGCCATGGTATCGATGAGCTTATTGGTAGATCATGGGGTTGACTTGATGTGGTAGTATTTAAATGATGCTAAGAGTTCATCTAATAGTTATTTGTACCATTAAAAAACATCATTCTTACACTTGTAATAGTTGTTGATTTGATTGATGATAAGTTGGGAGTCACCAAATATATTGATTATTTTGACTCCCAAGGCTAAGGCAGTCTGAAGGCCTATGACTAGGGATTTATGCTCAACCATATTGTTGGTACATTCAAAGTCAAGATTGAAGGATAAAATAAGAGGTTCACCATAAAAGGGAATAAGGATGATGCCAACTCCCCCACCACATTGACATTTTGATCCATCAAAGAACATGGTGACTTGATAGGTGAAGTTTGCTTGAGAGAGGGTTTTGATGGACTCATCAGGGAACTCAAGAGGAGGAGGTTGATTGTATGCTAATGGTGCTTTGGCCGATTGGTCAACAATAAATTTCCCTTTAATTGACATTTTCTAAAGGAACTCAAAGTCAAAATTTGCTAAGAGTATGAGCCACTTAGCCATACATTAGTTTTGGTATAGCTTGGAATGCATATACTTGAGTGGGTTGGTATTGTCTATGACATAGGTTTTGTGGTTAAAAAGGTAGTGGTGAAGCTTGGTAGCAATGAAGACTTAAGCTAAGCAAAGTTTTTTGTAGGGGTGTATCAAGTCTCTTACTCTAAAAGCATGTGGCTAATGTAGTAGATAGATTTCTCTTTATGTTGTTCATCTTGATGAGTAAGCATTGCCCTTAGGGCATGGTCATTGGTGGAGATATAAAGGTATAAAGATTGGTCATCCTTGGGAGGGGTGAGGATAGGTGGAGACAAAAGATATTTTTTGAGCAAATAAAAAGCCTTTTGGTAGTTGTTATTCCACTTAAAAGAGACATCCTTCTTTAGAAGGTGGTGGAAGGGTTATCATTAGTCCAAAAGCTGGGAGATAAAGTGATAGATGGATTGGAGCTTCCCCTACAAACTATGATGTTGCTTGAGGTTAATTTGAGGAAACATGTCAAGGATGGCTTTGATTTTGGTTGAATCAACTTCTATAGGGAGACAATAAATCTAAAAAACTTTCCTAACAAGACCCTAAAAATGCACTTCTTGGGGTTGAAGCAAACATGGTAATGGATGAGTCAATCAAAGATAATCTTGAAAACAACGAAATGATCTTTATGATATTTGGCTTTCCCAAGAAGGTCATCCACATAGTCCTCTAAAATATTATGGATAAGTTTGTGGAAGATGTAGGTCATGGCACATTGGTAGGTTGCACCATCATTATTTAATCCAAAAGGCATGACTCTATAGCAAAAGGTCCCTCATGGGGTGATAAAGGTTATCTTGTGCTGATCTTCAAGGATAATTAGGATCTAATTAAAACCCAAGAATCCATTATGAGAGGTAACATTTCATGGCTAGCTATAAGACCAACTAACTAGTCAATGTTCAGTAGAAGAAAGTCATATTTAGGGCAATCAAGGTTGAGGTCATGAAATTCCATACAAATGTGTGGTCTAACTATGGCTTCAGTGATGGGTAAAACATTTGAGACCCATTGGGGATAGTCAATGGGTAAAATAAAATTGACAGATAAGAAGTGCTAAAGCTCTTCTTTGATAAGAAGGGCTATGTGAGGGTACATTCACTAAAGTTTTTGTTTGATGGGCTTGGCATCATGGTTGGTGACTATGTTTTGGGTGGTAATGGCAAGGTCAATTACTGGCATGTCACTATAAGACCAATCAAATACTATGATTTGATCTTGGAAGGAGGGGAAGTCCCAAAGTTCCTCATCATTTAGCGATTAACCAATTTTGACAATGCAGGGGTTGTCTAAAATGCCCAAGTTGATATCTATGGTGGATTCATTCAACATGATCTAAGTCTCAAGATGAAGGGACTTGTAGATGGAAGAATCTGTGGCACCAAGGTAGGTGAGAATGGAATCATCATCCTAGCACTGAATAATGTGAATGGTAGGAGAGTCATCTCCTATCATCTCAGGATGGGTCAAAGGGATGGTTATGGTTACCCCTCCTTTTGATAAGTTAGGGGTCTAAGGCTAATCATGTTAACAAAAAAAAAGTTAGGTGGGATGATGTTATCATCCTTATACTCAGGTGGAGGAGAAGTTGGTGAGGAAGGGATGCCTTCCTCAACAATGGTGATGGTAGGTGGTTTGGTCCACTTCTTAGTGGGTAAAATGAAATCAAGCTCATGTTTCTCATTAGTCTTTTTGGTCCTAATAAAAATCAGCTCATGTGGGCCATGCTCATATTATCAAGACCGAATCCTTTCCAAGCACATATGTGGAGGTATGTCTTGGTAAAACTCAATTTGTTGAGATAGGAGAAGCCATAGGTGAATGGTCGAGATGAAAAGGAGGTGGTAGAAGCATCAAGTGGTTTGTCAAGTCCCCCATAGATGAAATGGGTTTGACAATGTGAAGGTATAAAGAGAATAATTGTTTTGATAGTGGGGTCATAACCAAGTTGGTGTTCAAGTTTCCCATATTCTTGGGGAGTAAGGAAAGCGTCAAGGGTGAGGAGGTGATATTCCCCTAGTGAAAGATGTTGGAATGTGGATTCCAAGTGGTTTGAGGTGGGGATCTAATCAGAGGGGATGGATGAGCTAGTTGATGCCTTATTGGTAGAAGAAGGTATGAATTCCTCTTTCATGGTTGAGGGTTTGTTGTTGGATGATGAGGGTGTGCTAGATAGAGGTAGGAGAATGTCGTTAGGTCGATAAGTCATGTTACATGATGAAAAGGGGATTGGGCCATCTTGTATAGTGAAAACTTAACCTTTGTGCTCAAATTTGATGTAATGGTGAAGGGTAGAGGGAACACACCCTATGGAATGAATCCAAGGTCATTCCAACAAAACATTGCATTTGAATTCACCTTTTCCTACATAGAAGAGTTTAGGGAGCGTGTGTGGCCCTAAATAGATATGAAGGATAATAGTTCTTAGGGTAGTGGCCATGGTGTCATTAAAGGATCAGATTATGACTGAGGTTTTGGATATTACATTTTTTGGTAGGTTGAGTTGGTTATAGGCATGGGAAGAGATGATATTAATACTAACTCCCCCATCAATCATGACCCATTTGATGTGGGTTTGGTTGATGTAAGCTGTAATAAAGAGAGGGGGATCTGGGTCATCAGGGTGGATAAAAGGTATTTCAAAATCCTTGAAGGTGACAAGGTTAGAAATTTGGAGAGCACCAACAAAGGCTGTCAGAGGTTGAGGGTCTTTATGTTGGACCTCTACCAATTGCAATGCCTCTATCATTACTTGGTGATGATGAGGTGAAATAGTAATCAACTCATATAAGCTCATCTTCACTAGGGTCTAGTGAAGTTGTTTGAGTACCACTTTCCTTATGGATTCAGAGGGCTTGGATTGGGAGGTACCCAAGATAGATATCTTGGGTTTGGTTAAAGGTGAAGGTGTTTGATTTTGGTTTGGTTGGGAGGTGGAAGATGGGTATTTCCACAAAATGGACACTTTGGCCTTCCCCTTATCCTTCTATTGAGCATGTGATCATGTGACCACATGGATAGTATGGATAGGGTGAACAGTTAGGGTAGGAGATGGGTTTGGTTCCTAGTCACTATGAGGTGAGAGTGGGGGAATAAGTAGGTGTTGCTTAGTGGTTTTTGATAGTTGGATTAGTAGAGAGCTCATGAGAGCTTTCTCTATTAATAGATTGTCCTCATCATAGAGCTGATGGATAATAGTTTGGAGAGCTTTATAGTTTTCTATGTCATGCCCTGGTGTCCTATGATAGGATCACACTTGGCGATCATTATACCATACTAGTTTTGGACCAAGAGGGTCAAATGACTTGATAGTGGGTAAGGTCAAGTAAGAAGCTTATAAAAACCTTTGGAAAATAGTCAAGTAGGATTTAGCTAAAAGTGGAGAGCTTTTAGAGGATTTCATCTTGGTTGGTGAGATGGAAGTCTTTTTGGCAATGGGCTTGGTGGTAGGAGGTTTGGGTAAGGTAGTGATCTTAGATGATGGTTTGGTTTTGGTAAGGCAGAGGTTGATAAGTTAGAGGTAAAAGGTTTTAGTGTAGGTAGTCTAGTTATTGATGGCTTGGTGAAGATAGGTATGTCCAAAAGCAAGTGTGCTAGTGTAACCAACAATGATGGTTGGGTTTTGGTTAAGACAATTGTCTTCCTAATCAAAGTGGAGGGATGAGGCCCCAAGATAGAGGGAAAGGTTGAGGGAGGTAGGAGTTTGGTCCTCTGGCCCTTTGGTATCTTTACTTCCTTAGTTGATTCAGTTTTGTGTTTGGTTGGTGGGTTTGGTGAGGTAAGCTCTACTTTCACAAATAGGTGATTAAGGCTTTGTGTAGGGAAGGTTCCAAGGTTTTTGGTTGGTTTGCTCAGTTTGGCTAGAGAGGTTGATTTGGTTGGAGAGGGTGATATGGTGTCTAGTTAGTAAGATAGGAGTTTGGATATTAGGAGTGGTGGGTTGGTCTACCAAAGGTGTGGTTAGAGGTTCTTGATTGGTGATATAAGGGAACCCCCATTGCTTCTAAAAGGTGGCTCGATCCATGTCAGGGTTGGAGACAAATTCTAATTTTTTCACTAATCTAGAAAATGGTTTGTGTACTGGTTTTATTCC
The DNA here is from genome assembly GCA_037957365.1 of Torreya grandis. Taxonomy (NCBI): domain Eukaryota; kingdom Viridiplantae; phylum Streptophyta; class Pinopsida; order Cupressales; family Taxaceae; genus Torreya; species Torreya grandis. The sequence continues at coordinate 554,477 of JARHVA010000932.1, read as the reverse complement.
CTAAATAGTGGACTTGAAAGATAAGCCCATATGTTGAGAAAGGGGAATGGAGACCTTGTCCTTTTCCTCAATCAAAGGATGTAAGGATTGGATGGGTGAATCCTTTATGGGAGGTATAGACATGGTGGCTTCCTCTTTGGGAATGACCTCTAAGGGGGTAGTGAATTTATTGGTAGTTGAGGGAGATGGTAAAATGGTTGCTTGTTCTGGTATGTCAGTTGAAGGAGGAGGGGTGGTAGGTGACTCCACTACCTTAATAGGTAGAGGAGGAGAAAGGGGTGATTCCTTTGTTTGGGTCTCCAAAAGAGGATAAGGTAACTCCACTACCTCAATAAGTGGAGAGGGAAAAGACTAGGTAGATTGGGCAGTAGGTTCTTCAACAATGAACAAATTAAGAACCATATTGATAGTATGGGCATCATGAGAATAATCAACCTTGTTTCTCTCATTTTTGGTAGGCACATGATTGGGCAAAGGTTGCCTAAAAATGTCAAGGGCTTGGTTTTGAGGTGCATTGGAGTTGTCCAACATGAGTTTCCCCTTATCAATGAGAGATTGGACAATGCTCTTAAAGGTATTACACCTTCTAACATTATACCCAACTACTTGATAAAAAGTGCACAGGTCATTCTTGTTGTACCAACTAGGTGTAGGATGAGAAGAATCAAATTGCTGAGGTGGTTTGATAGGAAGAAGTTGTATGATGTTGGCCTTCAGTAACTTCTCTAGAATTAAATCATAAGATTCTCCAAGTGGAGTAAATTGCTTTTGGGTGTTTTAGTTTTGGTTTCTTGTGTTTTTATTTGAGGAACTAGAGGAATTTGGTTGGTTAATAGATGGTGGAGGAGTGGTTTTAAGGACAACTGCATTTGCAATTCCCTTGCTCTTGGTATTGGTATTGGTTTGGTTTTTTGGTTTGGAGGAAGAGGCCTCATTGGTTTTGTAGGTAGTGTTCTTAGTTTTCAATTTTAGCTTTCCTTCACTGATGGATCTATTTTATAGCTTGCATTCCATGGTAATTACTTTGTCAAGAGTTATAAATTTTTGGATATGTAGTGTAAAAGAGATGTGTTTGGCATATGCCTGAGCAAAAGTTTCTATCAGTTCAGGTTGGGGTAAGGAGAAGGAAAGATGATTGATTAAGCTCCTCCAATGAGCTAAAAAATTAGAAATATATTCATCATCAAATTTCCAAATAGAGTAAAGGTCAGTGATGGAAACCTTCTTGGAGATATTTATCAAAAAGTGATCCAAGAAAGTTTGGACCAGATGGGTGAAGGAGAATAAGGTGTGTTTGGTTATGGAACTATACCAGTCTAAGGATGGACTAGATAAAGACATGGGGAATGTATGAAGGAGGTCATAATCATAGGCAACAAGATAACATGCATGCCTAAATGCCCTGAGGTGCTATTGGGGATCCTCCTTACTCTAAAACTTGGAGAACTTGGGAAGTTCCCACTGAGGAGGATATGGTCTGATAGGGATAGACGGGTGGATGGGATCATTACAGATATGATCATATGATAAGATGTTGTGAGATACAAAAATGGATGACTCTAAGGTCTTCATCTTATCGATGAGCATCTTCATTAGGTCTACCTAGGGTCGTGCACCTGAAGGGTTGTAAGGTGCATACTATTGTGGTGGTTGGGTGACATACTAATAAATGGTAGGAGGTTAAGGAGTGGCCACATATTGGTACATGGACATGGTGGTTGGGTGGATACTATGTAGGGGTAGGTGGATATAGGTGGTTAGGTAGTAGGTAGAGGTACATGCCCTTATGGGTTATGGATGTATCCTAAGTTTGGTGTAATAGGCACCTATTGGGTAGAAGTGGTAGTTAGGTTGGTGATCAAAGGAAGGGTACTGACCTTTGTGGTAATTAGTGGTAAGGTAGAAGGTATAGGTAGCACAAGATTTTAAAGTGGGGTAGTGGTTAGTGGATTAGAGATAGCTGAAGGAAGGTTGGAAATGCTAGTGATAGGTACTCCCATGGTGAGGGGGTTATAGGTGGTTAATGGTTGGGTTATTCCTAGGGTAAAGGAGTTGTTGGTGGGGGTGGAAGGTATAAGGGTGTTTGTAGGTTGATTTTCCATAGTAGTATCAAAGGGATTATTGGTAGATGAGGAATCTTGGGTAGTCAATGGGTTGGTAGTGATCATGGCAATAGAAGTATTTCCCATAAGGTGGGAAGGGATGCTATAAGGTGGGTCCATAGGTGGGACTAATATAGGGGTACAATGATTGTTATCTAATAAGGTGGTAAAATATGCATCTCCTTGGGGAATTTATTGAGGGAAAGGACTTCTTGAAGGATGAGGAGAGTTTTCTAGTTTAGAAACATACTCCATGGATGAGGAGGTAAAAGAAGTTGATCGACTTGGTGATGGGTTTTGTTCTACTAGATTCTTTAGCTACTAGTGGGTTAGAACCATCCAAGGTAAGGGAGAGAGAATGCACAAACAATCTCACCACTAAAACAAAGAGAAGATAAGAAATGATTAAAAAAAGCAATCAAACTCTAAAAAGTATGTTAAGTCTTAAAGGTTATTTTTAGTCTCTCTTTTAACTTATGCCTTAAACTTTTAAGAAATTGTGTGACTAAAATTAGCTTATAGAGTGGGTACTATAAAAGAAGTCTATGGTTGGTTTCAGGTTGTGTTTAGGCTCTCAAAAAGGATAAGTATTAGAAATCAATACGTGGCTTGGTATTAGGGCCTACCCGTCACTTCACACACCACAATGATAAGGGTGTCGGGTGCTTAGCCAATATATACTGATTTTCAGAGTTTATACTCAACTAGAGAGTTGAGTTGGTTCTCCTCTTGGTAATGAACTCCAAGTAAGATCATCAAGAAAGGGTAAGGTGACTGCTAGGTGATGAAATCCTAGTCAGGCCTTGTCTCAAGTTTGTTTGATGTTTGATTAATGAAGGTGGTTTGGTTTAGCATGTGCAACAAAAATGATACTACGATCAAATTACTTTGCCTTAATTTAAACTATGTGAGCTAAACTTGTAAGCAACCAATGTATATAGTCAATTTTAAACCCAAAAGAAACTTTGGTGTCATTTATGAGCATGTAATAGAAAGACAATCATATAGATGAAAATAAAAGAAAACCCAAGTAAAGACTAAAGGTCCAAATAGGCATGCCATAATATTTTAGTGAAATTTAGATTACATTTCGAGAAAAGAAGAAGAAGAAACTAGATACGGGTATGGTTAAAAAATCTATTTGGTTATGTGCACATTGAATTATATGGTTCTGAGGAGCTCCTCTTTGGCTTGAAAGGATGACCTATAAAGAAGACAATACTAAAGCAAATGGTTGGTTAGATAGATAGCTCGGTAGATTGCCTAGAGCTAGCTAGATCCCAAAATCAAGAGTTTCTTTGTGGGCTATCAACCCACATATTTTAAATAATAAATGTTTATAAATAAAATGATTAGGTATTTGCATCAATAATCAAAAGTTACTAAAATTAAACACAAGAAATGTTTGCTAAAGAAATATACTAGAAATGACTAATATGGTGATAAACAAGTTAATACTAATGCTAAATAGGTCAAGTATGCTTCAAAAAATAAGACAGGGGTCTGTGAATAGGCAAGGACATAGAAAATTGGATTTGGTTAGAGGTAAGAGGGTGAAAATAACTTGATGTTATTTTCTACCACGTTGACCATCAGTGATTGGGATGACCATCAATGGTTAAGGTCACTGTTGATGGTCAAGGTGACCATAGGCAGTTGGACGTACCATCGATGGTTGAGACAATCATCGGTGGTTATTATGTATAGGCTTAGGCTGATAAATAGACTAATTGACAAGATTTTAGAAGGAAATTTCAAGATATTGGATTGGTGTTGGAATGATTATGAAATACAAATAAATTAATTAAATATTGGAAACCAAATAATTAGCTTGTAAAAGATTTAATCAGATGAGTGGCTGACGTGGTTAGCCTGTTGGTGGAGTTTGGCATGATTCTGATAGAGTAATGATACTTGGTTATCAATTGAGAGGTGGAAAAAAGTTAGCTCTCTATCATGATGGTTGGATCACTAGATTTATAGAAGAACACTTAACAAAAAAAGGTTTGGATGCAAAAGTTCTTGATCATTGTGGATGTTGTCCTTTTTCACCTCTTTCTCCTCTCTTATTATAGGCAAGGAAGGAGAGGTTTTACAAGATGTTACCTAGGCCTTATATTTATAATTCATGCATGTAATGGATTGCACATAGATTTAGATGAGCTAATTTCAAAAAATCAAGGTAGATGTTTGCATGTTTGTGCTTAGGATGGTGGACCCTGACCATCGACAATCACCCTAACCATCGATATTTAGGGGTCAAAGGTAGGGTTAGTTAAAATATGGGTTTTATCTAGTAGGATAACTGACTTAGGTTAGGCTCGATTAGGGGTGAAAGAGTCAAATTGGTCCCAAGGGGGTCCATGGGTGTTTTGATGTTCAGAATCATGGTGTGCAGATTTTTAGTGTCTACACCAATACTCAAGACAATGGTGGCTATCATGGATGAGGAAGAGGGTGAGGATGAGGAGGTGGTCATTTCCCACCCAGGGCCTATTACAAATATGGGTCTCTAGACCACTATTAAAGGGATTGGCCATATTACCTAACTTGTATTTTTTATAAAAAGGACCACTGACTATAAGAGTGTCTTAACTTATATGTAGATATCACCAAGGAATGAAAAGAAAAAGGTGCATATATGATTCAAATTAATAAAATATAGTGGCATGCATGCCCAACCATCCCTATAGTTTAATAGGTAAACATTACCACTCATAATGGGGGATAGACCTAGTTGGCAATTAATCCTATCAAGAAAGTACATTAAGAAGAACCATAAGCTAGAAAGTATCTTGATGTTTAGTAGTAAAAGGATGTCCTCCAAGATATGATGGCACTCATATGATAACTTTAGGGATATATTTAGTTCCTCAAAGACATAGATGAAACACAATGTGCTATTATGTAAAGGGAAGCTGAACCTTGACATGTGGTGTGAGAAAGCATATGCTAGATGAGGATATTGTCCCACAACTTAGTGTTTGGCTTAAGAGTCAATCCTGAATACCAAATAAGGTTTACCCTCATGTCACTAGGTAAAGTGAATATCATTATTTAAATCATGCTCAATGATAGGACACTCCCAATTCATGTACTTCCTTGAAAGATAAATAAATATTGGTTGATGCTGCCATCAATGGATGGGTAATCTAAGACATATTAGTAGACACTGGCATAGAAGTCAATGTCCTCACCAAGGATGATTAGTGAAGAATGTCCAGTCTAACATTATAATCTTCACCTCATGTCTTATTTATGGAAAATAAGACTTGTGTGCTACCTATTGGGGTCTTCAAGAATGCAATGATTGATATATTTGAAGTTCTATTCAAAGAAAAATTTGAGGTTCTAGAGCTAGCTAAAGTTTATGATTACCCAAATCTATTGGGAATACCTTGGTTCTATGAGAATAATGTAGACTTAAGCTTCAATAAACACTACATTAGTTTTGAAAACACTAATTAGTGTGTTGTAATACCACTAGATCAAACACAAGGCCCCCCTTACATAGATCCTGTCCATGTTGATGAAGATATAAACCATATCTGTAATGTTACTACAAAGAATGATGAGTAAATAGATCCCAATATAGATGACATTCTTTTATGGTTAGATACTTAGTCCATCTCTGACACTACAAGTAATACATGTAATTGTTGGGCTCATTATGACTATAGGTTCAATACGTGTAATAGCCAAGAGAATGTTTTGTACCAATTTAATAAATGACACAAGTTATTTCACCTAATCACAAGCCAAGTAATGAGGGGACCTATCATACAAACACCACTTGAAAGACTTGATGAGGCTCTAAGGTTCCATAGATAGATGGAAGTTTAAGACTTTATTCAACACCTTGAAGAGTTTTACCATATTGATGAAGATCATATTTGATCTTTGGTTTATATTTTTGATGGAATAACTACACGATAGTGGCAAACCCATTATGAAAAACTCCTATAGTGGGAATATGCACACTCAATCTTACACCACTATTTCCATCATGATAACAAAGTAAAGGGAACAATTAGCTATAGCAGAATCCAAACCCCTAAGCCCTACATCAAAGCTTGTGAAATAATGTGGCAATATGATGAAATGATGAGTCCTGCTTACCATAATATTTATGGGTGCATGCATTTTATGAAAATTTATTCACTTAGGCACATGCATGGTACATTCATGAAGAGTGACACATGGGTACCAACTTTTGACATCTACTGAAGGAGAATATAAACTCGACATTATTCTATTCCTCATAAAGAATGGATTTGCACCTTAGCATCCAAGCCATGCATGAAGTGGTAGTAGGTGACCCATTTCCCATGGAATAAAATTTGAGAATTATCCATTAGGACCCTAAAGATCCCTTACAATTATTCCATGAACCATCGATACACCAAGAACCTACACATGCGCGAGTCCTCGATCTGAAATAATGTGAAGAAATTCATCTAGGAAGAAAATCTCATATTATAAGTAAAAGAAGGTGAAGGATCCACTTAACTTGACCCATTATCTAACCATTTAGATATTCCTACAAAATTTTGCACAATAACTATTTAGGACACAAGTGCCAATATGGATAACCATTACCATGGGCCTATTCAGAATGTTTAATGTAACATCAACTTAGAACAAGAACCAAAGTTGGCTACAGTAGGAAACTATTAGAATAACATAGAGATTTCAAAAATATTTGAATTTATAAAAGAATATCAAGATGTCTTCCCAAAAAAATATAATGATATAGAGTCCACCCATCCTTTGGGAAGATGCATATCAATCTAGTTGATGACACTCGACCAGTGAATCTTTGCCCATATAAGATGAATACTAATCTCTGAGCACGTGTTAAAGAGGAGATTGAAAATATGTTATGCATTAGAGTAATCACTCCCATTAATGAATCTGAGTGGGTCAATCCCATGGTGATTAGTATTAAAAAATATGGATGCATCCATATTTGTGTGGACTACTAAGTACTCAATGCATCCTGTTTAACATAACCCTTTCCAATACCATTCATAGAGGAAATCCTTGAAGGTGGTGATAGTTTTGAAGTGTACTCATTCATAGATGGATTATCGAGGTACCATCAAGTCCAAATAGCTTAAGAGGACCAGCCCAAGATAACCTTCACCACTGAATGGGGATCATTTGCCTATATTGTTATGCCCTTTGTGTTGAAAAATGCCCTATCAGTGTTTTCATGAATAGTAGTTGAAACCTTCAAGGACTTCATCCACAAGCTCTTCCAATTCTATTTGGATGATTGGACAATATATGGTTTGGTTAAGGACCATTTCACTAACCTTAGGCTTATTCTTGAGCACTGTTGGGTCTTAAAAATATCATTAAACTTAAAGAAGTACCTATTTGTGACACCTTTTCATGTGCTCCTAAGGGATATTATTTGTAAGGAATGACTCCTAGTAGACCTGGTGAAGGTATATAATATTCTTTGCCTTTCATGTTTCAAGACTCAGCATGAGGTCCACACCTTTCTAGGCCACATGGGTTATTATAAAAAGTTCATTCATGGCTATGCAAAGATTGTCATGCCCCTAAAAGAACTTCTAAATTAGAATGATCATTTCATATGGACTTGATCTTATAAGGAGGTCTTTAAAACACTCAAATAAAACTTGGTCATTGCTCCTACTCTCCAATTCCCTAATTGGACAAAGCCATTTCATTTCCATGCCGATGCATCTATCATGACCATTGGTACAATCCTTGCATAACTAGGTAAAGGTCACCTGGATCACCCAATCTACTTTGCTAGTAGGAAGCTCACACTAGCTGAAAGATACTATACCACTATAGAGTGTGAAGCATTGTTAATGGTCTATGCTTTGTATAATTTTAGACAATACCTATTAGCCACTCATTTTATTTTTTATATAGATCATGAGGCTTTGAAGTACCTTATAAATAAACCTATACTACATGGATGGATTTGTCATTAGATTTTTTTGTTCCAAGAATTCTAGTTTTTAGTTATGGTGAAACCTCGAAAGGCCAATTATGGACCTCACAACCTATAGAGAATTGAAAATAGAGAAACACCATGCACTATATAGGATTATCTTCTTGATATATAACTTTTTCACATTACATAGGTGCCTAAAGATTTGGAAGACATTGAGGCATTCTTGACCACTAGTTTTATGCCTAATTACCTCACCTCGTAAGCCAAAAAAGCAACTCACAGTTCATGCCACCCTTTTCAGCTTATAGTAGGTAGTATTTACAAAATGGGTCATGATGAAGTTCTTTGACATTGTGTAATTCAACATGAGTGCCTTGAGGTACTTCATGAAGTTCATAAAGGTATTGCTGGTGGATATTATGCTGGAGAGGCTACTGTGCAAAAAGCTATGCTAGTTGGATTATGGTAGCCAAATCTTTTCCATGATGCTAAAGCACATGTTAAACAATGTGACATATGTCAACACGTAGGCAATCTTAATTAGAGAGATGCTATGCCTCTTGACCCATCCCTTCTCAAGAACCCTTTGAAAAATGGGCTATTGATTTTGTTGGTCCCATCACTCTAGTAGGATGATGGATAGGTTCTCAGTATATCATTACAGTAACTATCTTACATGTTGGGATAAAGCTATGCCTATAAGGGATTTTAATACTAATACTTTTATGAGGTTCATTTGGGAGAATGCCATAACTTGGTAAGCCCATAGAGGTAGTTCAATTCCTTCTTTGTGGTAATTTCAGGTTCATCTAGGAAAATGTCATGTGAAACTATGAGGTAAGCCCATAAAGGCAATTCAATTCCTTCTTTCATGTATCCATGAGGACTATATTTACTTTATTGAGTATAGCATGAACATCATGCTTGAAAGGATCAATAAGGTCATGGGACTATAGTGTTTAAGGATGATCATAATTAATGACTTGGCTGACACTGAGGAGATCTAGAAGACCACCACAATATTGATATGTCAAAAGTAAGGCCATGCCATGTATATCAAGAACTTGTAAGATTTCACCCTCTGATTTGTGGCATGAATCATCATGACCAAGATTAGAGGGACCAATCTTTGGAAATAGGTTGACATGGCACACCTATACATTGCTCATTAGGTCTCACAAGGTCTAAAGTACAAATAGGCAATGTACTTTGCCTAGAAGATTGTTGAAGATGTGGAGAGGGCCCATTGGGAGCCAAAGTACATGTTTCCATTGGGGTGATCCTCTTCTTAATGGTTTTTGATGAAATTGGGGTAACAAACTATAACACTTGAGTGCTAAATTGGGTGTACCCTCCCATGCACAAGTCCCTCACTAAATGCTACAAGGCATTCACATGCCTTGGTCACATCACCCCCTCATACAAGATCAAGATGAGGTAATGGTTTGATGGGATGAAGGTGGCATTCAGGTATGAGTGGTGCGTTCCCAAATACTTGCAACCTTTGGCTATGGATCAAGCATAATTTGTTTCAAAGTAATACTTCTCCCTTATGCATATCTAAATGAACCCATTCAGAGAGCTCTCAACATGGCTTAAGTTACCATATGCCTTTTTAGTGCTATAATTTATAGACTCTATCAATCAAATATATGATGCATGGCCTATCATCTTGTAGGTTAAAATAATAAACTTAGAGATTCATACTCTCTGTAAATTATTTGTATATCTAAGCAAGAAGGCCTACATAGAGAATATGGAGATAGAACTGAATGACATTTAGGTCAAACAAACATTAGTGGGGGAGAAAATTCACAATTTTTTCTAAATGATGCACCCCTAGAAGAATCCATAGGGTAGGGACCCCAAGGAGAAACATCTATCAGTACCACCCCCAATAAAGAAGAAGTAGTTGGATGTGGGCACTAACACAAGTGGGCACTAGGCCCACCAAAAACATCAAAAGACTAAAAAAATGTAGTCCTCTAGACCTATGCCATCTTGTCCCTCTATGCCACCTCCACCTTAACCTTCACCATCTCCACATTCATCTCCATCTCCCCATAATTCTCTCTCTTCTCTATGCTCTACGCCTTCACACTCTTCACTTTTTCACCCTTCATCTCCCTAGCCTACTCCTCTCCTTTCTCCACCACATTCTCCACCTCCACCTCCACATTCTCCACCCCACCTTCCCCACATCCACTACCATCTCCCCCAAGTAATTCCCAAGGAAATCACACCACAAGGAAGTCCATGACATGCAAGTCCATAGCTTAGGTTCTGATTTTGAGAAAATTCCCTCCCTAGCGTGGGAGGAGAGAGCTGCCTCTGATGATTTGTTATTTGATGTTGAAACACAATATAATGAGGAGGGGTATGATGAAGAAGAAATATATATAGATGCTAGTGGCCACAAGGAGGTTGAACTTGAGCATAACCCTATTAAGGGGAAGGGACCGATCGAGACCTCAGAAGAGCAAGATGGTAGTAAAAAAGGTAATACATGCAAGCATTACCAATTCAATGTCGAAGATAAGATGATATATATTTGGCCACACTTCATTCCCAAGGAGGAAACTATGGAAATGAGGAAGCAAGTATCCTTCTTTCTTGATATATATAATTTGGAGTGAGAGTTTAAATGCCAACATGACAACCTTTCCTTGGGCTGGATGTTCCAGCATTGCCAAAACCACTATTGGTAGATCGATAAAAGATTTCCCCTCTTCTTGAAAGCACCACCTTTTTGAAGCTAGGCATGGAGATTATGCACCAAAATATTTTGTCAAATTTTGATGCACACATGGTTTAGAGGAAACATGCCAATATTATAGGCATGTATAGTAAAGATGTTGCAGAGAAATAAGCGCTCACTGAGGAAGTGGTCACATTGAAATAGCAGATCCAAAAGGCCACAAAGGAAAAATTAAGGTTCTTAAACCTATGTAAAATAGTTTTAAATGAAGCCCCAATGCTATTAGATGGTGTAACTCTTGATGGGGATGCCATAGGAAAGTTGAAAATTTGGGTGGAACTGCTACCCAAGCGATGCAAAGAGCAACCCATACCATGAGATGAGGGATTAGATTTGGTTGAATAGTTCACCATGGCCATCGACATCTACAAATGCACTATAGATAAAGTTAGGGAAGTTATCCCCATTTTATATTTTATTTTAGCATAGTTAACATGCCCTAATAAAGTGTTGGAGGCTCAGCTCCAAGCTAAAGAAGCCTAGAGGTAGTAGCTGGCTAATGCTATGATTTTAATAAAAGACTACACCAAGTATGCAAAAGCATTCAAGGATAAAGAGATGATGAAGGACACCATAAATAAACATAATTAATAAATGAACACAAATTTTGTATCCCTCTGAGGATAGGTTGATAAGGAGGGCTCTACACTCAAAGACATATAGAAAGATGCCACCACATCCCTAGATAAATAGGTCAAGAAGGCCGATGAGACCCCCAACCAACCTAAGGAGATAAATAAAGTAAAGAGGATGATATAAAAAATAACTATGAAAGTTATCGAGGCAGTGTCATATTGGGATGATCTAAATAAAGAGATAGAGTAGTCTAGGCTTGGATTTTTGGAAGACATTAACATGACTTAGTTTGGGACAAACTAAGAGTGTAGTGTGGGGTGATGTTGGCCCCATAATTTTGAATAAGTGTTGTCCAATTTTGGTTTGGAATTGGTATGATGTGGAAGGACCATGGCATGAAACTAATAGGGACAGAAGCACTATGACATGAGACCTATAGGGCATAAAAGGACAATCACGTAAAAGAACCAATGCAAGAGGACCTAGTCAGAGGGGAATGAGTCATGAGGAACCCAAGGATGTAGGAATACAAATAGTAGTAAAAGACTAGGGGAATGCTTGAGAAGTGGGATAAGCTAGAAGAATGGTTCATATGGGTCACTCTAACCTTATTAATAGGAATTTTTGTACCACATCACAAGGAGAAGAACACATGGTAACAAAGATATAACATAGAGTGAGGATATAGGGGCACATAGGTTTAGATCATGAGGAAGAAATGATTATTAAGCACCATGACTCTTAGTCTATTGAGAGTGCATTGGAAAATTCTTCATGCCATTAATGGTTGTAAACACTTGGTCAGGGCAAAATAAGTATAAATACCCTTGTTGTAAAGTATTGTGGGGACAAACAAATGGATTGTAGGATGTGATTGTGAAATATATATATTTTTTTGTGGGTTAGCTTGATATATGAGAATAATAGATATTTATTAACTTCTTGTTTTCTAATGAATGGTGTGAATTAAGTGTTGGTTTATATACGAGTTATAACCTATCACATTTTTTTCTAAGATAACTAATGCTAATATGAAATGATGATATTATGCGTAATAATATTAATCAAACCTCAAACTCAAAGGATCAAGGTAGTCTATTTATGTTTTTATATAATCTCTATTTGATTAACATAAAGAGGCCTATGAACACGTTAACCAGACTGTGCAACAAAACCTACATGAACCAATCTTTTTCTATGCACTTTGGGTGAGTGTGTAAGACATAACTCTTACATGTAAGGGCTAGTGTGCTAGCTCGTTGGGCTAGAATTCAATGCCAACCTAGAATTATCAAAAATAACCCAATAATTTCTTACTAACTTTTCCATTTTTTTCTTATGAATATGTATTCATGAATTCATGACTGTGTAATTACAAATTTGATGAGGTAAACCATGGAATCATCATTCGAATATATGAATTCATCTCAGAAAATAATGAAATTACTTTGATTTAGCCTTGGCCCTGCAAAACTATGAAATCAAGTTCAGAAATGGTGAAATTGTTGAGCAAACAACAAATTCATCCTACAAGAAAACATGTCTTTTTCCTTGCCTTTTAAAACTAACTACAACATTGGTTCATATTTGTAAATTCATCATTTATAGTAATGTATTTGTTGTTTTTAGTAGTGAAATCATATTTTAGGGGAGTGAAAGTGCATTTTGAGGTTGCATATTCGTTTTGCTTAGCTGTAAATTCATCTTGTAGAGTGGCAAAATCATTTTCTTAATTACAAAATCATTGTAAAATTACAAAATCATTCACTGTGTGTTTTTGTGTTTTATTACAAGTTTCTTAGAATCAAGAAATTGTTGCCTGAACTATGAAATTGTCACCTAAAGTGCAAAATTGTCTACTTGAACTATGAATTTATTTGTTGGTGTAGTGAAATCATCAAATTGAGTTATGAAATCATTCAAAAATCATGAAATCACCCACTATGAGTTTTAAGCATTTGGGTTTGACTGTGTTTTTATAATAAAACAATTTCATAGTTTTTAGTTTACTATGTAACTATGAAATCATTCCAGAGAAGTGATTTTGTGATTTTTTGAGCTAACTTGCAAGGATATCACTTTTTCCAAGAAACAAGAAAACCCATAAACTTTTTGTGCAGGTTCCAAATGCCACGGAAAGACATTTTTAGCACTTTAAAGTTTTCAAATCACATTTATATTTGGTGCTTAAAATCATTTAATCACTTTGTTTTTATTTTTCAAAGTTTAGAAATCAGAAAACAAAGCCAAGAGGCTAAATTTCACATCACATTTTGCTTGGTTTTTAAAAATGAACACAAACTTAGACTAAATGCTCTTAAGAGTTACTTGTTTATCCTCTTGTTTGTTTGTTGTGTGTTTTTGCAAAATAGAATTAGCATGTATGCTCTCCCTCCATTCCCTTTAAGGAACTCGGGTGACTAAAAGTGCTTTGTCTATTACTTTTATCATTCAGTCCAAGCATATAAAGAATGTCGCTACGGCACTCCCCACGATCTAAATGACTTGGGTGATCCTAAAATGACCTAAAAGTCCTATATTTTTTCCTGTATCTTGGCTTGTCGGTAGGATTTCATCACCTCCCCATAAGTTCTTTAGGGAAGTATTGTCTCAGGATTTGATCTCCCAACATCATTTCAACTCTACTCTATGATGGGGTATACAAATAAGGGCATGTGATAATATGATTTTCAAGGGGTTGAGCAGCTAGCCTCTCCAATCATAATGAAAACCTAAGTTAGGTCTAGCTAAACATCAGACTACACTAAAAAGTACATAGATAGAGTTGGTATGCAAAGGAATAGACCCTTGCATAGTAAGGTAGTCGGTATGAACTCAATTAACATGATTAAATCTCTAATGTTTACCACAATTAGCACCATCTAGAATGTGTGAAACTTATAGTTTTTAGACAAACCCCACTTGCTATAGAAATATTGTCAATGCAGGATGAGTAGCTCAAATTTCCATGTCACCATACCAAATCTTGAGAGAAGAGGGGGCCTAAAAAACCTAATTTTCATGCACATCTATTTTTTTGGATTAACAAATTATTTTATCTTAAAGAGTATATAGACAAAATTTGATGATATGAAGCCACCTTGTCAGTTTTTAGGAATAGGATGATACACTTAGGTGTTTTTATGTCTTTTCATTTTTACTTGCATTATTTTGAGTTCAAAACTATTTTGTTTTTCAAAAACACATGTCTAAATCAAGTCATGTTTATACACTCCTTTTATCATAAAGAGGGCCATCCATTTCATGCCAAACTTTGCCTTAGTCATTTTTGCTAACTTTTTTTGTGTGTCCATCACTTGTTTAAAAGGGGTGTCATTACATTTCCCATTTCATCCCAGGGATTTGCCTTAGAGTTTTGAAACAAAGATATTTTCATATATTTTGAGTGAGATAACATCACTATGTTACTTATTTTGTTTCAAAACCTTTGCCTTATGTTAAATTGAGTTCAAAACCATGTATGACATTTGGTCTATGATGGGTATCGTTATGCCATCCATTTTGGTCTAAAATGTTGTTTACTTGAGAAAATAAGTTTTCTAAACCAAGTTCAAAATTGGTCTTGAAAAGTTTAGATTCAAACATTGATTGGTTTATGCTTATGCCTCATTTAATTTTGGCTTAGACATTTACCTCTCATTTTTGAATTTTGTAACTTAGAATAGTTCCTTGCTTGTTTTGAAGATATTTTGTGCCTATATTTCAAAAGTGATCTTTTTTTCATGTGCCTTGTGTTTCTTTTATTGCTTAGAACTAAGGTCAAAAATCTATCTCTAAGTACAACCTTAAGCACAAATAGTCTGCATTTGAGTCTTGTTAATCACTTGGGCTTGAATGTTATACTCCTCATCCATATTTTTGCCTACTTGAAATTGATTGTCCCAATTATTTTTATGTATATGCCTAAAGTCCAATGTCTTTTGCTAAAGGTCAAGTTTAAGTTTGAATATGTATGCCTAATTTGAGTCCAAGTGTTTCAAATTGTTAGATCATTACTTTGCCATTTTACCTAGACCTAGTGTGTTTTTAAGTATAAATTTTGTGTTTTGTTTCCAAAAGACCTATCATTTTACCTTTCCTTTTAGACCTAGTCTATTTTGAGCCTAGCTTTGTGCCTTGTTTCCAAAGACCTAACAACATTTCTATTTTTAGACCTAGATTAGAGTTATTTGAGCACTTTTCTAGAAACCATGATTCAAATTTATCCATTCATTTGACCATTTGTGCGAGACATTAGATCTTAAACCTTTGAGATTGAGTTTACCACTAATGATTTTTAAAGAAAAAATCCATTCCTAGGCCAAGTTTAAGTCATTTGAAGCAATAGACCAAGTAACTATTATAAGTCCCATTATGTTTTAAACCAAGAACTATTCCTAAACCAATGTTGCTTTCAAACATAATCTTATACCAAGACCATATTTATAAACCAACACTACCCTTTTTAGGCTATTTTCCAAACCCAACCATGTTGACTATCATATGTTGAGATTTTCATTATTTGGGCCAATTAAAGTACCAAGTTTTCCCTTTCAATGATAATAGTACCATATACAATACCTATGCCAGTAATCCTCCTTTGATCTATGCGATCAACCAAGCTCCACAGTGCCCAAGGATTACCATTTTAGGCCCTATTCCTTTGATGTGTGCTAGTAATCAAGCTTTGTAACACCTATTAATTACTATTCTAGGCCCTTATCCTTTGGATTATGCTAGTAACCAAGCTTCACAACACCCATTTATTACCATTTTAGGCCTTCATCCTTTAGCTTGCATCAATAATCAATTTTCACAATGCCATTTCAATACCATTTTAGGCCCTTCAAAATCTGGTAGCTTGTTGTTCTAACAAAGTTACACAATCATGACTCGACAGATCATAATTACCATCCTAGACTTGTAACTAATATTTGTTAAGCCCATCATAGATGATCCTATTTAAAAAGAGCTCATCATTGCCACAAGTCATTCTTCATCCATTGCCAACTTTCCACCACTTTAGAAAATTCAAGCTAGTCATCGAGCCATAATAGAGCCAGTCATTACCTCTCTAAGAGCCATCATTCAAAAACCAACATGTGTTCAAATATAATATTTTTCAACCAATTAATAACCAAGGCCAAGAGCACCAACCAATCCATGATTTTTTTGTTAAAACACCTATTTATGATGAGTTAACCTATGTTGAATCACCCTTTGACCCTTTTCCTTTAGTTGAGGAGTCTCATTTTGATATTCTAGTCTTTACTGAGTTGACCCTTAATGATTATAACCACCTTTGGGTAAATCATTATCTTGACCATTGCCTAATTTTTAAGGACCTCACTTTGACAAGATAGTCTCTATGGAGTTGCCTGTTGACCATTTCTCTTTGTTGAGAAGATTCACTTTTGATGAGTTAGTCTCTATGGAATCATTTTTAGTTGAGCCTATTTATGAAGAGCCCATTGTTCAATCCTAGGCCATTAATTATCTAATACCAAGCATTCAACATAACATCTTCATCACAATATTAGATGAAAAATTAACATTAAAGTTTGGTTCTATTGTTGAACTGATATTAGATTTAACATTAAAAGTGGAATCAACATCAGTCTCAACATCAGATCTAGAGTCCCTTGAGTTAGACTCAGCTTTAGAATTAAAATATATTCATGGTTGTTACAACCTTGGTTACACATACCTTGAAAATCAATTTGAATACATTTATGATCCTTCTATGATTTTTGAGGATGATTACTTCAACATCAACATAAGTTATCCAACTATATTTTATGAGGATTGTGCTACCTCTTCCCATTCAATTACCATTACACATGCCATTAACACCACCCAACATATCCATTATATTGACATTATACTTCCTATAAGAGTTGATTGGGATCAATAGAATCACACCTTATTAAACTACAAATATGATGAGATATCAGTTGCATAATATCGAGGGCAAGACCACATTCATGCAAAAGAAGAATAATCTCCTAGTGAAACCTTTTTAGAGGTGATAAGGGGAAATAAAATTCCAAACTCAAGATATTCTAATGAAACCTTGTTTGAGGTGCTATTATAAGATAATCAAAGTCAAAAGTCAACATTCCTTAGTGAAACCTTATTGAAGGTGCTATGGGACAATCAAGATAACTTTATTGGTGAAAACCTCTTCGAGGTACTAATCACTGAGCATAATAGTTTTTCAATGCTTGATGATGACATTATCAAAGATAACATTAGTAAAACTTCCATTCTATAGCATAATTAGAGGGCAACTACTCATGCCCAAATAATTTTTTTTTTGGTGGTCCTATCAGGAGCATATTAAAAAGTCTATAGACCTGACACAACCAAAATTTTATCAAATTTGGAATCAACAACATTGTGTGTACCTAAAAATCCCAATATTCATTTTTTGTCTAATCATTATACATTCCATTATGATCCACTTCTTCATTTCCAAATTAGAATTGCTATCCACTATTTTTCTATATTTACCATCCCTGACTGCATTTTCCTTTAAAAAGGCTATAAAGACATCTTGTCTCAATGTTTGGAGGAAATAGAGTCAATGACCAATGAATATCACAACAACATTATTAGAGTCCAAATGAGTATCATGTTCTTTACAGAGTAACTATTTAGAAGGGGTGTGGGCTTGTAATTTACATAATTGACTAATCTAGTTTTATCAAATGCTGATTAGGATGTGCATATCGACATCAATAGGAACAATAGAGTCATTTACCTTGTATTTTCATTTACCTTTCCTTTTCCATTTACCATTCACCTTACCATTATTTCATATCCTACCATTTACCTTACCTTATCACTTGGGGGTAACCCTATTACCATTATAACCAATTGTCATAACATCACCTTGCTTTTCCTTTTACCATACCAGATACCATCCTTTCCATGCCTTCACTATTGAATAAAGTGTTTAACCCTCCCAACCCACCATTTTAACCTTGGTTCTAATCCATTGATTCTTTGGGCACCTTCAATGAAGGGATTCAAATGAAATTTTTAGTAGTTGACTTAATATTCTAGACAAAGGCAGTATCTTGCACCAGTATGATAGTAGTTTGGCAGTTACATCCTCCACTTATTATTCCATTTCATTATTGGTGTTACTGATTATAACTATCTTTGGGCAAATAAGTGTCCCACCCCATGCTACTAAAATATAACCACCTTTAGGAAAATTAGCATCATTGACTCATGTCATTATTCCATAATTATAACCACCTATGGGTAAATTAGGAAAAATACCTTTACCATGCCTTGTTGCATCATCTTTCCATTCTCATACTATACTATGCAAATTACTTGCCGCTACTTTGTCAAATTCCTCCATTGTAAGGTAGAACTATAGTGAATTAAGGTCCTAATGAGACTATGTAGGTAACACTCAATTCATGTTGAGGTTAGCTTAGTCACCATTTTTCCCACATTCTCATTATTTTGAGAGCATGTTTAAGCCATGATATCACAATTTTATGAGTTGGACTATTTAGTCTCTTGCCATTCTCAATCAAGTTGAGATACTTCAAAAATTCTAAAAACATTTTTAAAAGACTAAAAAATCCTAAAAATCCTAAAATCATAAAAATTGGCTTAAAATTTCCATGTGAGATATAAATATGTAAATTTTTTTGGGTTAGCTCATCTTCTTTGTTTATTTTATTTTTAGACCACCTTGGTCTTTTTCCTCCCATTTCTGGGAGAACTACATCAGCCTGATGTCTGCACGGACTATGTAGGTAGTACTTGGATACATGGGGTATGTTGGGTTAGCTTGACTGTACCTTCCTTTCTTTTTGACCACTTATTTTCCTTAAAGATCTTGGGATTCATAGTTATTTAACAAGTAACCACTTGCCTTTTAGTTCCCCCATACTTATTATCCCTTATCCATACACTCTTGCTATTTTGCGAGTTCATATTGTGAGCATTATGTATTCGACTTTGATACACTAATGACCACTTGGATTCATATTACACTCTCACCATTTTGTGAGTTATTTATGCTCTTGCTATTTTAAGAGCTCATTTTCATTTTTAGCCTTAGACGTAGTAGGCATTATGAAATCAATTCATGTGCAAATGCTTGTCTATTATATTTTAGTGTGATTTTAGCCTAAACCATACTTTTGTACTTCTATGATTTGTTTGTGTTGATGATTTCATGATTGTGAAATGTCCTCCCATATTTTATTATTCTCTTATCATTTTATGAGTAACCATTTCCAATTCTCTCACAATTTTGTGAGTCACCATTATGTGTATTGTTCATTTGAAGTAGATGCATTACTGCACCATTGGCTTTTCTTGCTCTCTCTCCATTTTAAGAGACCACTCCCATATTACTCTATACATCAACCATGTTTATTTATCATTATTTTCTTCTATCTCATAACTTGGGAGAAATAAATTTGGCCTAAATTTCATGTTCGATATTGCATCTATGGAGATATGTAGGCAACATCCACTTGCTTAGTGCATCTAGAGTTAGCTTGGCTACCCCTTCCTTTTCTTCTATTCCCCCCATTTTGTTTGTTTGTTTCATCATTTCCCTATAGCCTATGGGCAGCCTTATGTATTTTTATTTCTACGGTGTTATACCTACATTATTTTCTAGCTTAGGGGTCACCTTGTTGTCACACATAACATCTCTATTACACATGCATGAAAAAAATATTATTTATTTACACTAACATTGTGATTTACCATTGTTTGTATTTATTTAATTTTTGTTTTGATTATTTTATTAACTTTTCATTTATTGGTATTTTGTTGTGTTTATTTTCCTATTTATTTATTTCATTGTTGTGACTTGACTTAATATCTTTGCCTTCATTGGGTGATTCTTTTCACATTATACTTAAGTCCATCTATATCCATATGTCAATGTTGTCATCATGGTTTTTATCATTGGTACATTATTTTACATTGTTTATTAGATAGGGTATCAGTCCTTATGCATATTATGGCTAGGTTATCATAATGTTTGATATCATGGTGTATACCATCACATACTACAATAAAAATTAGTTTAATTGATCTTACAAGAAATTGTGTTTTAGTACTTCTCCTTGTTCACTTGAAAAATTCCCAATTTATCCAAACATTACCCAAATGTAGATTAATTAGATCATAAATTAATTTTAATCCCTACTAGTTAGGACATGCATCTCCATACTAGCAATTATCCCAAATTCATGCCTATCCTCTGTAATGGCTTACTCTTACTCCCTGAGTATGGATTCAACATGTAAGCTCCCCTTTTTTGATTTACCATATTATCCCAAACTATAGTGCTAATGATTATAATTGCATTTGGGAAAATCATTATGTTTTAATCTATCCACCCTACTGGGGCATGTTTTCATTATGATAATGATTATAACTTTCTTTGGAAAAATCATTATCTTTATTCTCCTGATAGGGGCATTTTTATTTATTCTAATGATTATAACTACCTTTGGGCAAATCATTATTTTCACTTTGTTGATGATTATAACTACCTTTAGGTAAATCATCCCATTTTATCTATCCAACTGGGGCATCTCATTATGTCATTGGTTATAACCACATATGGGCAAATTAGTCCTCTCCACCCCCTTTACCTTTAGGTCCCATCATTTCCTTATTTTTGAGGGAACGGTCATCGACCTTATTTTCCACCTACT
The DNA here is from genome assembly GCA_037957365.1 of Torreya grandis. Classification (NCBI taxonomy): domain Eukaryota; kingdom Viridiplantae; phylum Streptophyta; class Pinopsida; order Cupressales; family Taxaceae; genus Torreya; species Torreya grandis. The sequence goes on along the minus strand of JARHVA010000932.1, from coordinate 533,393 downwards.
CCTTCGAGGGGGCATCCAAGGCTCATCCATCACCTTCTAGGGCATTATGTATTAAGGAAATTTTCATCTTTGAAAATATGTTACTATGCATATAGCTTGTAACACCTTTCCAAATAGGGGTAAATTATAGACACCCCATTTTAGCCACAACTGGCTTCCAACTGGACTTCAGATTGATTTCTACCAAACAATGTAAATTAAGCTTAGAAATAATTGAATATACTAATTTTGTTTGCACATAAAACATTAGTGCTCATAATCATGTTGACGCATCCCTATTTAGGGTATTATCTTATATGCAATAGTAACCTCTCACATATTTACCTCCAATCACCTTGTGACCTAGTAACTAGCAATTTGGCCTTTGGACACATCAAGTGGGGCACTTGAATAATTCATAAAGTAATTCTAAGCATAATGAATCAAATAATTAAACTAGATTCAATGTTTAACTTAATTTTTCATATGTAATTAGTGAAAACAATTTTTGTAAAAAGGAAAATTCAATAAATATGAGGTCATGATGACATCATCATTTTCAAAGTCAAGGAATTAAAATATCTCTCAAAAATATTATAATTTTAGAAATGGAGAGTCATGATTAATAAATGAGATATCTATCCCAAATATTAATTACATTTCCCCTCTCGAACTCAAATAGGGTTATCCTTAACTCACCTAGGTTAGTTTAAACTCAACCATGGTTAACTCTAAACTAACTACACTTGAGTTAGAGTTAAATTTAAAGGCTATAAATATAAGGTATTACCCATTGATCTTTAAGTTTTTTATGTGAAATGTTATTATTACAAAATACCTATAAAAAGCTTCATCATTTTAGTGTTACCATGCTAATTTGCCAAGCCAAGCCAAGCCAAAGCCAACCAACATTACCAAGGTGACAAGGAGAAGTAGAGAAATGAAGCTTCACCAATAAAGATTTATTGAGCACATAGCTGAGCACATCAAATCCATGGCCAAATCATAACACTTTCTCTCATAGAAGGTAAGATCTCTTATTTTGATTTCATTTTGTTAGTTAATTATATAGTTTTCTAGCTCTTTGAGTGTCAAGGCTAGAGGTGTTAGTTTTTAGTGTGTTTATTTTGATTTGATTTCTTGACTAACATGTTACTAATCTCCCCTTTATGTCAATTTCATTGATCACAACTGAGACTTAGAAAATGGTAGGAGTGAGAGGTGGAAGGGAAACATGAGAAGTTAGAGGTGTGAGAGGGGGAACCTAGATAGATGCCTATTGGCAACCTCACTTTGGGATTTACCTCAAGCTAATAGTCACATCTAACCTCAAGGTCTATGTAGCCTAGGGTTGAGGTGCTGGTGGTTAAGCTAGTTATGCCTAGGATAGCTGGTGTTGAGTAGCTCAGGTTTGGCTCTACCATGGTCAGACTATTAGAGCTATTAGAGGAGGTAGAGGTAGAGGAAAGGTATGAAGAATGACTAGAGGAGGCATAATAAGAGGTGGGGTATGAGGAGTGACTAGAGGAGGTGAAGAAGGAACTAACACATGAGGAGTAAACAATACTAGAGAAAGTGGAGCTAGACTTGGAGCATGAGGAGGAGAAGGTGGTGAAATTACTTGTAAGATTCTTTGGGAGATAGTAAGAGCTATTAGAGTTGGGTTCTTTTTAGATCAGGTAGGAGTTGGAAGAGGCACAGATGGGCCTGCTTGAACCTTTTTCCATTTATTTTTCTTTTATTTTCCATAATTTAAGGCAACATGTCTTGGTCATCACTGACATCTAGGTAAAGCTCATCATCATCTTTTACCTAATGACCATGGTTGATATTGAGATAGGTTTAATATCGCACCAAGTGATCTCTAATTATCCTAGTGGGGTCTAAGTGTTAGAGCTTGGATTTTGGTAGGAAAAATGAGTCTCACTAAGCTATCATATTCTAATTTGGAGGGAAGACCTTGTAGATGTGGTGCTTGATTGTGATCAAAAGTGGTGGGCATGCCTTATGCTGATTTTGGATGCAAAACCTGAAGATGCCATCCACCAGCTAATGGGAAATCTCTTGATATAATAGATGGTCCATAATGAAATATAATAGGTGAAGGGCATATTTGTGGTTATGGAATTGGTGGCCATACAACTTATAGAAGACCATATAGACTATTGATCCCATAGGAACCCATGAAAGAAAAATTAAAAGCTTGAAAGAGAGAATCCTGTAGATCGCATCTAACATGTAGCTCATCATGTAGAAATTAATCCCATCTTAGGCATCTATGATGATATTGACTAAATTTAAGTCAATCAATCTTCCCATGTCTGAGACTTCTGAGTGTGTGAAGATTGTATGCAAGAGAGACACCCATAGCTCATTGATGTGGAAGTAGTCCTAGGCCCCAAATAATTAGTTAACATGAGAAAACCTACCCATACTTCCTCTTGGAAGGCATGGACCATGTATGCATTGATATCCTCCTCGTTAACCCATTTAAAATCTAGTTTATCAACCCAATTGTGAAGGTTGTCATATATCTAGTAGGTATCCATCTAAACCATCACCATTAATACATCATAGGAGAAGGTGTAGTTCAAGAGGGAGTAATACCCCTTGAAGGAATTTCTAAAGATATTGGCAATCTAGTGCTGAGAATTGAGAGAACACATCTTGTTGTAGACTCTATCTTACAAGAAGATGACACTACAAAGGAGGTTACCAAATAATTTATCACAAGGGAAAGCCTCTAATTTAATGACTTTATGAAGTTTACACTTCTTGTAGGATCAAAGGGCATCCTTAAACTCTACCTACTAGTCATTAGTTGAGCCTGAATCCCTAGGGACTTGCTCAATTGCTTTGAATAAGTCATTGTAGTGATTGATTTTGATCAAGTTAGTTAGGAATGTGGTATCCTGGTACTCAAGTTCAACCTTTAGGTTTGAGGAGGATACAAACATTTTAGTAGGATGAAAGGGCAATAGGGAAGTTCTAAGTGTAGAAGGCACAAAACATAGTGGTGTTATGTGAGAATTGGAAAGTTAGGAGTTAGAGTGTTCTTGAATGTAACAATGGTAATTGTTAGTGATATTTCATCAATCTTTTATTAATGCATGCATACAACCTCCTATATTAATGGTGTTTGGTGTCTCACTTGCTATGAATTCAAATTTGAGTTAGTGGTTGATTTTCTCTCTTTACTTCCAAATTCAAAGTTGAATTCAGAGCTCATGATCCTCTACCACCTTTAAAATATAAAAATGCTAATGGCATGTTTTAAAACTATACAATCAAGCTAAAATTCCTATTTTGTTAATGATTAGTGAATGGTAGGCATGCAATCACATCTCTTAGAGGCTTTTTAACTAATTCCCACTTTTTGACACATGTCATCTACTCATTGGTATTTTTACTAATGGTCGACACCTAGGCACAACTTAGTAATCCATGTCATTCCCTTAGAAAAAGTGATGTGTCAACTAAGAACACATGGTACATCTTAATTGGTTATTTATCCACATTCATACCTTATTCTAACATTCTTAGGGCCTTAGTTGGATACTAGTTCATCTGCCTACTAGGTGACATGGCACTTTTTGATATGACTAGGCTTTGACGTGGTGCCTTCTCATTTGGTCAGGGTTTCCCAAGCTCTGACATCTCTTACAAGTCTAGGGATTGGCCATTCTAACACTCAGTGATGTAGTGCCTCAATTAGCTAGCCCCTTTTAGGTTCTAACATCTTTGAAATGTCTAGGGATTAGACACTCTAACACTCGATTAAGTGGTACCTTCTCATTTGGCCAAGCTCTTTAGGGCTTTGACATATCTAACAAAAAACAAGACTAACCATTATAACACTTGGTAACATGGCACCTTCTTATTTAGTCAAGATCTCCTTGGATTTTAAATCTCTAATAGGTCTAAGGATTAGACATTATCACAGTCATTGATATGGTGCCTTCTCATTTAGTCAGGCTCTCCTAGGTTTTGACATCTCTGATAGGTTTGGGGACTGGCCACTCTGACACTTGATGACGTGGTGCCTTTTCATTTGGCTAGGCTCTCCCAGGCTATGACATCTCTAACAAGTCTGGGGATTTCTTCTATAAAATCCATTGAAAATATTAAGTAAGATGTGAAAATATATGTAATTTATTTAGTACTTACTCATCAGTTACTAATATTTTAATTTACTACAAAGGCTGACAAGTCTGTTTCTTTAGGAAAGGAGTGAGACTCTAGGATATTCTATCAAAAGATAACCTAAAATGTTAGTACAATGATTTATAAAAGAACAAACACTCCTTAGATATAAAAAGTAAATGTGACCTATTGTTTTAGTGAATTTTAGCTTATTATTTTAGAAAGGGAAAAGAAGAAACCAAGTATGGGTGTGGTTGAAAAACCTATTTGATTATGCATACATAGAATTAGAAGATTATGAAGAGCTCTTGTTTAGCTTAGGAGGATGGCATACAGATAAGAAAACACTAAAGCAAATTTATTTGTTAAACACATAGTTAGGTGGTTTGCCTAGTGATTGCTAGATCTCAGAAGCAAGAGCTTCCTTAGGGGTTGCCAATCCACATGTTTTTAAATAAGTAAGTTTATAAAAAAATAGAAGGTACTTGCATCAATAATCAAAAGGTACTAAAATTAAACACAAGAGATGATTTCTAGAGAAATAGACTAGAAATAGTTAAAATAGTGATAAGCTAATTAATACTAGTGCTAGATGATGAGGGTCTATTTCAAAAAATTAGGTAAGGGTCTGTGAATAGGTAGGGACATAGAAAATTAGATTTGATTGAGGGTACGTAGGTAGAAATGACTTGATATAATTTACTTCCATAGTGAACATCATCAGTTAGGATGACCATCAGTGGTTAGATATATTGTTGGCAGTTGAGACAATCATTGACAATTATTATGTACAGATTTGGGTTGGTGAATGGCTATTTGATGAGATCACAAAGTGAGATTCTAGGAGATGGGTTGGTGCTAGGTTGAATGTGAAAGGCAAATAAAGTAAATAAATATAAGAAAATAGAAACTTATCTTGCAAAAAGTTGATCATGGGATTGATTGAGGTGGTTGATTCATTGGTTGAGTCTATCATGATTCCAATAGAGTAATGGTACTTAGTGCTTTGGGAGAGATGCAACAATAAGTTGGATTTTTAACATAGTAGTTGGTTCACTAGATTTTTGATGATGATTTACATGTAAAAAGAGGATTATAGATGCATAAGCTCTTGATAATAATTGAAAATGGTTTTCACCTCCCTATTTATCTCTTCTTATAGGCAAGGCAAGAGAGTTATAACAAGATGTGAACTAGGCCTCCTAATTATAACTCACACATTCAATGGTTCTCAACTAGATTTAGATGAGTTATTTTTAGAAAACCAAGGTAGATGGGTTTGTATTTTGGTTGTTGAAGAGGTGTACCCTAACTATCAGTGGTTAAGGTGACTGTTGACAATTGAGGGTGAAGGGTAAAAATAGATAAAAGGTTAGGTTAAGATAATTTGGTCAAATTGACCATGGTTAGGTTTAACTAGAGGCCAGAAGGCTAAATTAGTCCCAAGGGGGTCCTAAGGCAGTCCAGGGGGATTGTGACATTTAGAATCATGGTGTGTGGATTTCCAGTGTCTACATTTTTCCCCTTTTTTTATGTGACTTGAATTAACAAGCTGTAAAATAAAAACTGATGCTGGTTAAAGGTCTATTTGCCTCGAGTATGGGAGGAGGTGTTCCCCATCAAATTAGGAGTTGAGGAGGTGAAATATAATTATTTATGGGTTTGATAAGGTCTATGAAGGTAGAAATAAAGGTATATGTCATGAAGGTAGACAATAAGTTGGGCATTAATGTTGGGTTGTGGAGCTAAAAGCTTCAACTATTTGCAGACATGGAGGAGTTTCTAAGTGTCACAATCACCAACATCGATTAGGCTGACCGACGTCGGTCAGGGGTGAACAAAAGGGCAACTGACATTGGCAAGAGTTGGCTGACGTCGGTCATCTCCAGTTAGACAGGGATCGACATCGGTCGCCTGTGTGTTCCAAAACTATTCGTTGCACGAACAATTAGTTTGTTGAACCGAGTGTTTGCATGTAAAGGCTATTTCGAGTCTTGAGCTGTGTGTCTAAATTAAGAGTCTAAGTTATGGTTAAGTCTGGGATCTATTTATAGACCCATTGGCATGTATTGTAATTATGAGCTAAAAAGGAAGGCAAGGAAGATCCTTCCATTGTAAGATCATTTGAGTTACAGGTTGTTGCAAGCTCATAGGAGATCTACATGTGTAAGTAAGGTTTATTGAATTGCAGGTTATTGCAGGTTCATGGGAGATCTACTTAAAGTACTTTAGAGTACTTGTGTACTGGCAGGGTTATTACTGACTGGTTGAAAAGGTGAACACCAATTCTATGAGTGAGTTGTGTGTTGGGACCATTTTTGGTAGGAGAGTGAACTCTTGATTGAGAATTACTGGGAGCCCTTGAGGTGTGGGAAGTCTCTGAGAGGTGGAAGAAGAAGTGGCATCTTCTTTATTGTATTTTCTTTCTGAATGAGTATTAATACAAGATTGTGTATTGTTTCTCATATTCTATGCTATTTATGAATTCTAGTTACTTGTACTTCTGGTTAATTCTGCATGTTTAATTGCTTGTATGTGGTAATCATATTGTGCTCTTTCTGAGGAGAAAGATCCTAACAAGTGGGATCAGAATAGGTGTATTTTTCTGTATTCCCCATCAATTGGTATCAGAGCTTTTGGTTGGGATACTAATAGGTTGTATCAGATTTGGTTAGTGTGTGTTGATTACAGGTTACTCATAGGGGTTTCTGTTTGAGTGGGAGTAGAGCAATGGTAGAAGAAAGTAAGCTACAAATAGAGAAGTTTAATGGCAAGAACTATCAATTATGGAGGATGCAGATTGAAGATTATCTGTATCAGAAAGATTTGTACTTACCATTGGGTGGGGTTGATTACAAGCCCCAGGATATGAAGGATGAAGAATGGGAGGTTCTTGATCGAAAGGCTCTGGGATATATAAGGTTGAGTCTTGCATCGTCTATGATTTCCAACTTATCACAGGTTAAGATAACGGTAGAGTTGATGGAATCTTTGGAAAATTTATATGAAAAACCCTCAGCTTCGAATAAGGTATTTCTTATGAATCAATTATTTAATTTGCAAATGTTGGAAGGTGGATCTGTACATAGTTATCTTAGTGATTTCCATGGTTTGATAATATGAGTTAAATTCAGTCAATATTGTTTTTGATGATGAAATTAAGGCTCTCTTAATCTTATTCTCATTACCTGAAAGTTGGGAGAATTTGGTAATGGTAGTTAGTAATACTACGTCTGCTTCAAAAATCTTAAAAGTGGATGATGTTGTGAGTGTAATCTTGAATGAAGAGATTCATAGGAAAAGCATAGGTGAATCATCAGGGAATGCTTTGAGTGTTGAAGGTAGGGGAAGGCAAAGAGAGAAGATAGAGCATGGGAGATCAAGGTCCAAGATAGGTAGGAGATCCAAGTCTAGGTATGGTAGAATAACTTGTTGGAAATGTGGAAAGCAAGGGCACTTAAAGAGAGATTGTTGGTTGGGTGAAGATCAACATGAAGGACATGAAGAAGAAGTAGATGTTGCAGATTTTGTTGCACAGGTTGCTCTGGTATGTTCCTTAGATAAAGTAGAATCTTGGGTTTTAGATTTTGGTGCATCTTTCCATGCATCCCCAAACATGGAATTTTTTCATGAGTATGTCTAGGGAGACTTTGGATAAATTTATTTAGGGGATGGTAAGCCTTGTCATATGGTTGGCAAAGGGAAAGTGAAGCTGAAATTGTAGACAGGTAACACATGGGTGTTGAAAGAGGTCATGCATGTCCCAGTTCTGGAGTGGAATTTGATTTTTGTAAGAAGTTTGGGTGATGAGGGTTGCACAGTAACTCTCACAACGGACTCTTGGAAGGTTACCAAGGGTGCACTTGTTGTAGAAAGAGGTAAGAAAGTAGGTACGCTTTATCTATCTACTTGTATTACTAATTCTCTTTCTGGTTTATCTACTTCAGTTGTAGATTCGAAGATGTGGCTTAATAGGCTTGGTCACATGAATAAGAAGGAGATGCATGTTCTTGAGTCAAAGGGTATGCTTTCGGATTTGAAAAGCATGAATCAAGATTTTTGTATACAGAAGAAGAAAGTGACGTTTCTTGAGGAATTCGATGTTCGTGACAAGAGCAAGAAAGCCTTTTTTTTCAAGGAAAAGATGATGGACAGAGATCAGTCAAAGGGGCTAAAGAATTTTGAGTAGAGCAAGGGTGATTTGGACAAGGGTTTGATCCAAAAGGAGCTCGCGGGTAAAGGTCATCGCTCACAAGTAAAACACAAAGACCGACGTCGGTTAGAAAACTGGTGTCAACATCTAGATAGGGACCGATGTCGGCTATATGCAGCCCAACATTAGTGACTCAGGATAGATAAACACCAGTGTCGGTCAGGGGGAACTGACGTCGGTGATGAGGTAGTCGCATGGAACTGACGTTGGTCAGGTGTAGACTGAGATGTGACCGGCATCGGTCACTGAGATGGATTTTGGGTGGACAACAAGCTATCAAGGAGTCTCAAGCACCCATATGGAGGACTTAAAGGGTAAGTAAGCCTCAAATTCATCATTTCCCTTCTTTACACTACTTGTTGCTCACTGACGATTAAGAACCAGGAAGTTATTAAAGAAGCAGAGCAGGTAGATCCAAGAAACAGTGGGAGCTTAGCATGGATGAGGAATGTGATTCCTTGGAGAAGAACCAAACGGGAGTTTTGGGTGGAGTTGCCAATTGGAAGGAAGCACTGAGAGATGAATGGATGTTCAGGATAAAGAAGAGTGGGAATGAACACGTGAGACAGAAGGCCAGGGTATATGGTCTTGAATAAGCTATAGGACAATGGAGGTTTGACCATTGTGTTTCTCTTTACCAGGTTAGATAATATTAGCTACATTATCCTATTACTGTATTGTGTGCTTGTTGCAGGGTTACACTTATAGGGAGTTACTGAACTAAAGGTAAAGCTAGTTTAGAAGTATGTCATGAGGAATCTGGGAGCAACAAGGTTCTTTGGCATGAGTGTGTTCTAGGGACATGGAAGGTCACAGGTTAACTTTGTTTCAGGATGATTGTGTGAGACCGGTTAGCACGCCGATGGTTGGACAGTTTTATGAATAGTGTCTTGATTCATATAATGAGGTTGAGTACATGTGTACTAAACCTGAATTTTCCAAAGTAGTGGGAGTTGTCAAAAAGTTAGGAGCCAATCCGAGAAAGAAGCACTGGAGGGCATTTCAGTGGATTCTTAGGTATTTGAGAGGGACCAACAACAGGTGTACATGCTATGCAGGGTCAAGTTCTTTTCTACATGGGTTTGTAGATGCATATGTGGCAGGTGATTTGGATGATAGGAGGTGCACCACAAGTTTTGTGGTGGTTGGTCTTCAAGGTTGATCTTGAAGAGGGATACAATGCCAGGAAACAAACTAGATGATGTATAGGTACAGGTACAGTTGCAGTTATTTATCTCCAAGTGGGAGATTGTTGGGTTGTGGAGCTAAAAGCTTCAACTATTTGAAGACATGGAGGAGTTGTTGAGTATCATAGTCACCAGCGTCAGTTAGGCTGACTGACATCGGTCAGGGGTGAATAGAAGGGCAACCAACATTGGCAGGAGTCGACTGCCGTCGGTCATCTCCATTTAGATAGGGATCGACGTCGATCACCTGTGTGTTCCAAAACTGTTCATTGCACGAATAGTTAGTTTGTTGAACTGAGTGTTTGCATGTAAAAGCTATTTCAAGTCTTGAGCTATGTGTCTAAATTAAGAGTCTAAGTTATGGTTAAGTCTGGGATCTATTTATAGACCCATTGGCATGTATTGTAATTATGAGCTAAAAAGGAAGGCAAGGAAGATCCTTCCATTGTAAGATCATTTGAGTTGTAGGTTGTTGCAAGCTCATAGGAGATCTACATGTGTAAGTAAGGTCTGTTGAATTCCAAGTTGTTACAGGTTCATGGGAGATCTACTTGAAGTACTTTAGAGTACTTGTGTACTGGTAGGGTTATTACTGACTGGTTGAAGAGGTGAACACCAATTCTGTGAGTGAGTTGTGTGTTGGGACCATTTTTGGTAGGAGAGTGAACTCTTGATTGAGAATTACTGGGAGCCCTTGAGGTGTGGGAAGTCTCTGAGAGGTGGAAGAAGAAGTGGCATCTTCTTTATTGTATTTTCTTTTTGAATGAGTATTAATACAAGATTGTGTATTGTCTCTCATATTCTGTGCTATTTGTGAATTCTAGTTACTTGTACTTCTAGTTAATTCTGCATGTTTAATTACTTGTATGTGGTAATCATATTGTGCTCTTTTTGAGGAGCAAGATACTAACAAGTGGGATCAGAACAGGTGTGTTGTTCTGGATTCCCCATCAATTAAAGTGTAAATACGTGTGCAAAGTGTGATAAAAGGTGTGATAGCTAAGATCATGCATAGATTAGGTTGCCATAGTTGATAACAATAAAGGTCAGTGATAGGAGGATAATGGATAAGTGGAATACATGACAACATTTAATCATGGTAGTTAGGTACATTTTTAAGTCTCCAAAATGATGTCTGTGTTTTGGTAGATATCCAAGGTAGGAAGTGCTCCTAGTGAAAACACAAATAGGTCAAGTATCATGGGTATATGAGGTAGGAAGTGATCTTGAAAAGACATAAATAGGTTAGGTAAGCATGAGGTGGTGAAAATTCGTAAGGTGGTCAACATGGAAATGTTTTCACTATAGTTAAAGGACTAGGTAAAAAGTGTCATAAAACACATGCTAGTTAAGGCCAAAATGGACCAACAATGAGGTGACTAGGTGGTCAAGGTGGCTTGGAGAAGGTAGTCTCCAATGGGTGGGTAAAAATGGATGATTTTTTTAGAAAGGTTTCTTCTTAGGGGAAGACAATAAGGTGAGCATCATGACCATCGATGGTTAGGGTACTCAAAGGTGATCGTTGATGGTCACCCTGACTGTTGATGGTTAGGGTAAAAACCTTAAATGCCTAATAGTCAAAAGTGAAAATAGAATCACTTTTACCTCTTTTGTACTTTGGTTTTTATTTAAATTTGAGATCTATTATTTGGAATTTTTTGGTGAATATTTTAATGATGGAGATTGTGGAGGTGAAGGTTGACTGCTAGGTAAGTTGGAGAGTGGACCTAGAGGACTAGACAAGATGCAAGGAACACATGGGTATAGACAAGGATGAGTAGGCCTACGGTTTAATCTATTATGGTGGTCATGAAATGAGGTAGGGGGTAACCTAAATTTGGTCTCTTATCTTGAATTTGGTGTAATTACATTGGGGTTAAGGGTAGGGTATGTTTGAATGCTTGGTTTTAGATTGCTATGCCCTAGGTGGGGTTTTTAAAGGGTTTTGGGTAAATTTGTGGGTGAAATCAAAAAGTGATTAGGTGGGTAGGTGATTTGAGGTGGGTAGATGGTTGAGGATAACAAAAAGTGTTGTTGGGTTTGTTGTTGGGGTAGTTTTTAAGGTAGGGTTTGGGTATTCCAACTTCAGAACACCCATAGTGATCATCAACGATTGGGTCTGATCGTCAATAATCAACATCTTTGAGAACATGGATGTCTAACAATTGATGGTCACCATGACCATTGATGTTTGACTATGGTAAAAGGTAATTTTTTCAAGTGTGTAAAGATTCTAAGGCAAAGTAAGCATTTGCTTGCTAGGTATAGGTTGGAATTGTAGGTTTAGAGGGGAAATTTAGTGGGTACTGGGTAGATGGATAGGATGGAGAAATAAATAGGTTAGTTGATTAAAGGGTAGGGTAAATGAGGTGTAGGTGACTAAGCCATATTTATAAATTGGTGTAGGTTAGGGAGCAGATAAAAATACATGATTGAGTGCTACGTATCTTCCTAAAAATCTAGCAGGGGATGACCCCAGCTGACTAGGCCCACATGGAGGAGGTTGGTTTGGGGGTGATGAGGCATTATTAAAATGTGCCTCAGGATGCATCCATGATCATATTGCTCATTGAGAGATGGGATCCATATACAAACACCTTTATATTACTAACTAGTGAGATGACTATCTTGCTAGAAGATGTTCATGAGATCAACTAACTTCCTCTCTAAGGTGATCTGATCTACCATATAGAACATGAGGAGTGAGAGGATATTTTGTATAGAGATGATAGTGATCAAGTCAGATGGCATGCTAGGGGGTTTAGGTATAATTATTTGTATTAGAGGGCTACAAGTGAGAGGAGACTCATGACCATGCTTATGATTATCATTTCATGCTTTGCACTTATTGACTTGAGCAGTAGGAGGTTCCCATACTTGATATTGGGTTTTTTGGTTGAGCTATTTCTAGGTTATACTAAATTTGATTATGTACTTATTCTACTTGTATAGATATATAAGGAGCTATGGGGATTTAGGGCCCATAAGAGGTATGTCATCAATGTTGACCTAGTTCTACATTGTTGGACCAATGAGCACATTAGGGTGTTGAGGCCAGTGGGGTTGCTATGGGTTGGGTACACATAGATTGATTTATTAATTGGATTTATGCAATAGAGGGGGGATTTTGTTGTGTTAGCTATAGGAGGTGGTTCACATGATGTGGAGTGGTTTAGGGGTGTACTAGGTGCACTAGTGACAGGAGACATCACCTAGAGGCCTTATGTATAATTTTAAGTATGGCCTGGCTATAAGAGATAGACACTCTCCCTTCAAAGCTATAGATGGATACTTAGTAGGTGGGATGGGGAGGTGGAACTCATCCTATTTGAGAGGGTGAAGAGGTAGTTTAGCCTGGTATAGGGTATTTTGGGTGTATTCCCCAGATATAAGTGAGAGGATTCAAACATATTATTACCATAGCTGCATCTTATGCTTACTTTGCTAGATTATGAGGAGTTGCCAGCCAGGCCTCAGGTATAAGATGTCAGCTTTGTAGATGGGTACATGGCATGGTACCAACCATTATATGTAGATATAAATATTGGTAGGGATGATGGAGGTGTGAGGCCAATGGCCATCGATCCAATTGGCCCTGATGGATAGGCAGGAACACATTGTGCCACAACATAGGGATAGATTATAGTGCTATAAGGGTAGGTGGCCACCTTACAAGGTTAGATTGCTACCGTATAGGGTCAAGTTGCTACTCTCATAGGTGATAGGGACTAGGCATAGTCTTCACTTGCCTTGGTTATAAAAGAGAGGGACTCTCTGAGGTAGAGAAGAGGAGGAGCTATTGTATCATAGATAGGGCCACTGGGAACCATCCCCATATCATGATACCTAGCTACATTAGAGGAACTATAATATTATGAGGCCATAGTTTTGACACAATGTCCATAGGAGCCCCGATGGGGTGAGTACAAAGCTAGCTTGGTAGGTGGTGCCAGCGTGATGATACTAGGATAGTGGGAAACATCTGTATCTAGACAGATAGGGATGGCTAGGGGATTAGTAGGTATAGTAGGTGGGCAGGCACCAAGATACAATGGTGCTCTTGGAGGTAGTGGTACCCCTGAGGCATGACACAACTCATAGAATTTATATATTATTATATATCATTTTGATTTTGGCCTATGAACTGATGTGATGAGATGTATATTTTGAGAGAGACATGTCTATCTTCTATTTAACTCATGATATATATATATATACACACATACATACATATACATATACATATACATATACAGACACACACATATATATGTGTATATATATACACACATACATACATATATATATATGTCTGTACACACACACACACACACATATAAATATATATGTACACACACACACAATCTGTGTTTATACTCATGTTCATTATTTATGGTTTGTGGTTCATGTTGATGTTTAATGATTATGGTGTGATGCTTATATTGTTTACAGATGATGCTTATGTTATGGATGCTAGACGCTAACATAGGCTTAGCTAGGCATGAGATGGTTTTGATATATGGTTATGCTTACTGGTTGCTAATGACATGATAAATCTTAATGAGTATTTTGGATATCATTAATTAGATTTTAGACATGTGGTAAAAAATGGTTGATTGTTTTATTGCTCATAGATGCTATAATGTTATCATGCTTATTATGATTATGATTATGGTTATGGTTATGCTTGTTGTTAATGTTTTAGATAAAACACATGAGGTAGTTTACTTAACAACACTAGATTAGAGAACAAAGAATATAATAAAGAGGCAAATGCCATAGTGAAAATATCAATGAATCATGATAGGATAAGAAGAAGACATGATTATTATTCATTGATAAGGACTAAAACAAAACTGAAGTTAGATTGGCTTAATGAACATAAGCCCTTTGAATGCTTTGCATTAGCATTCTTTAGTTGGTTAAAAGGTGTCATGACCACATAATGCTAAGTAAGCTCAAAAATCCCTTCTATATAGTGTATAAGGGGGAATGGATGGAAATGAAATCGTATTGTGAGACTAGCATGCCTCTTCTGTAGGTGTCCAAGGAACCAATATAAATAAGTCTATGCCAAACTGTGTAGATTGATCGATGTGAGAAGTCTACTTGTGAAATTTGATTGTGGTTTCCACCTTATTTTGTTTCTTTGAGAGTTGATTTTGGATTTAAAAATTAGTTTGATTTTATTATGATTTTGATAATGGGTCTTTTGTTGATTACTATATATAGGAAGTTGATCGATGTAGAAAGCTTCCAAGAAATTTCTATGATTTTGACAAAATTCTTGACTCAACCATCCTTTAAGGGAGTGGCCTAAGTTTATTTGCTTTGTTCAATGCTTTTTGATATCTTTCCTTCAAGGGAGTAGTCCACCTTACATTTTGGCAATTTCAAATAAATTTTTCAATAGCTGTCCTTTGAGGGAGTAGTCTGTGAATGTTGAGAATGACCTCTGATTGCTAGTGATAGGAGTTTTTAATGTTGATTACTTTAATTTTGTTTGACATAGACTTGCTTATATAGGCTTAATGCTTCACCTTTTTGAAGACAAAACTAAAAGCACAAGAAGGTTGACTAGGTATAAAGAGGTTTAGGTGACTGATCATGGGGATCCATCCTGTGAAGGGGTGGAAAGTACCATGAGAACCATGCTATGGGTAGTGCTATGGTACCCATTATTAAAGAAAAGGCTATGATGATGAAAGATAATCATATGATTTAGTTTTAATCAGTTGCCCCTAAAATAGGGAGATGAAATGTGGGTGGATAGCAAGGGATGAGCTTAAGTTAAACAAAAGGTGAACTTGAGCCTTCTTAACAAAAGAATGGATACATATGTGAAACATTGAGGGGCTCAAGTTTTGGATGGCCTTCAAGAGAAGATAATTGATAAGTTATTAATCCATACTTGTGGGTTATAATATAAGGTCCAAGCCAATTAAAAGCAAACTTGCCCAACTTACTTTTCTCCATATTAGTGACACGCTAATTTTCCTTTAGGATAAGGTCTCTGATATTGAATTATTACACTCTAAGGTGTTTGTTATAGGCATGCTTGACGTGCTCTTTGTGATCAAGGAATTTTACAAAGAGATGAGGTTAGATCAAGTGTTAGTCCATAAAACTATGAAATCAACACAGTAACATACTAACATCTCTAAGCCTAGATCTTAGGGGGAGCTTAATGAATAAACAACAATTGAAAACACAACTAAAATGTAAAGAATAATAATCTTTACCTTCCTTGAGAGCTCCAAATAATTTATTCATTGGCTTGCTTAGTTTATACATAAGAAGTCATCATCAATGACATATGCCTAACATCATCTCCTCTATGCACCATTGTTGAATGCTTGGCTTGATTGATATGGCTTGGCTCAATTTCAACATTATAACACTAGGCTTTTAGCTTCATGAATCTATTCCTACATTATAACTCTACTTTGATTGATCTATCTAAATTAAGAGATCTAGGATTGATTTTATAGGCTTTTAAATCCTTTTAAATGGGTTAAATATGACCATGGTTAATTTTATTATCTTTGGTTGAGTTTGGCATATTCTTAAAATATTCTTCTAGATATTTTCTAAAAGTGACAACTCGCAAAGGTAATGAGTGTATTCTAGAATATTCTAAGATGCTCTTGAATTTCCTTTTTATTAATTGATTTATTATCTCATGGGTGAACTTAATTAGGATTTGAAATTGATTTAACTTGCTAATTGATTTTGATTAGGATGTGCAAGTCAATTAATTATTTTTAAGCATTTAGTCATTTATTTGATTTTGATTAATTCAATGTGTGTATTTGCCTCAAATAATTGATTTAATAGGCTAAATTGATTTAATTCAAGGTTATGAAGCTAAATTTGAGACTAATAGAAATTCTTAGGTTAAATGTTCAATGATTAGTAAGAATTGGTCTAATAGTCTGGTACAAATCTATTGGTGGCCAAATTTACATGTCTACAGTTTGCCCCTATTTGGGAAGATGTTGCAAGTTACAAACATAGTAACATCTTTTCAAAGAATCAAATGATTCTTTATACTTATGACTAAAATGGTAATGATTGAACTATAATTTCCCCCTCATGGGAATAGTTGGAAAGTGGGTCAACAAACGGTCCCTTGAAAGAAAGAAGTGAAACAAGGGGGCCAAACAATTGAAGATGATGGGGTGATAACACAATGATTCACCCAAAGTTGGGAAAAATCACTGAGAAATATAAGTGGGATGGTGTACAATGGTTTTCCCAAAGGTAGTTATAAGCATTATAGCTCGATAGTGGTAATGTGGTATGATAACATAATGATTTTCCCCAACAGGTGATATAATCATTGAGAAGATGGGGCTACCCTAGTTAGGACAAACAAAAAAGAAAGGAAAATTGGTGATGACATAATGATTTGCCCCAACAGGTGGTATAATCATTGAGAATGCATGTGGGATGATGCATAATTTTGATGCAGTATACCTTGATTATGAAACACATGTTTAATGGATAAGGATTGATAACTTGATATAGAGGATAAAGATGAATTTGGGATAAACTGCTAGTAGGGAGATGCTCATTCAAATTAAAAAAGATTGAAATTCTTTCATTACTTAATTATTCTATTTGGGATATGATTAGGATTGTTGCTGATGCTTATGCTAAGGAGATGGTGATGCTGCATTGATGTTGTAGACCTCTCAAAAATATTTTTTTGTTGTAGCATTCGATGGTAGGCCTCATGATAGAACACCATGGAGGCTTGGATAAAATATGCATAAAGACTGACTCCTGATATCAGATACTCAATGGAAAATAATTTCATTGATGATAAAAACCATGTTGATAATGTATATGTTTGAATATGGATAGATTCAAAAATAATGTGCAAGGAATCACCCAATGAACACACATAGTCTGAATCAAGGCCATAGTACTAAAAATAAATAAATAGGCACACAAATAAACAAATAAAAGAAATAAATAAAGAACAAGCAAGACAAATAAACAAATAAGTGTTAGTCCCTATGTTAGTATAAATAACATGATGAACATTGCCCCTAGAAACTAGGTGATGACTAAACAATCAAGCAAGATGGGGGAGTAAAAGAAAAGGAAGGGGGTGGCTGAGCTATCTCCATATGTGTAGGCAAGTGGATGCTACCTACATAGTTCTATGGATATGATGATCCAATAAAACTTTAGGCCAAATGTAGTTCTCCTAGGAAATGGGAAGAAAATGATCATTTATAAAAAACATGATGGATGTGATAGAAGAATAGGGATGAACTCACAAAAAAATGATAGCATAGGATAAAAGTCCAAAAAAGATGGGGAAACTAAAGAATAAGTGATTTGTTTGTGACTTAGTGAGGGTTCCCAGAATCCTTAAGGCAAAGAAGTGATCAATGTTTTTTTTTTCTAAATGATTTATAAATGTTTTTAGAATTTTTGAAGCATCTCAACTCAATCGAGAATGATGAGACACTAAAATGGTTGAATCTCACAAAACAATGAGAACATTATAACTTGAAATGATGCTCACAAAATGGTGAGAATGTGGCTAAAGTTGCTCATAAAATAGTGAGAGCATGGCTAAAGGGGGATTGAGCTGACCTCAACATGAATCAAATTTGATCCACATAGTCCCAAAATGATTTTAGTTCATAGTAGTTCACCTCACAGTGGAGGAATCTGACTAGTGTAGTAGCCAATTCAAACAAAATAGGCATAGTTGGTATGATGGCATAGTACGACATATGAATGGTTAGGTGATATGTCAAGGCAAAATAAACAAATGTTTCCCATAATATTCCCATAGATAGCTATAACTAGGATACAACTGATCGATCAGTGATACCAATTTACCCTAGTAGGTGATATAATTAGTATCAAGATCGGTGAACATTGATTTTCCCTAGCAGGTGATATAATCAGGCTCACATAAACAAACTTGATAATAAGGGAATAAGAAATGAAGGATGCAACTACCAGTTTTTTTTTCATATTTCTTCAAAATACTGCCTCTATTTGAAATTCTTGAAATAACTATTAAAACTAATATGATTTTATATGCTAAAAATTTGAAACCAATGGATGAACCAAGGTCAAACGGGCTAGGTTGATAAGATTCAAAACATGTTTGGTTGAGTAGGAATGGAATGGTTGGATGGTCTGGTATTGATTTTAGGATAATGATTGGTTATGATAATGATTGGTTTGATAGATTAGATAAAATGATAGTAAGGTTGCCCCCAAGTGATAAGGTGAATGGTTAGGATATGCAATAATGGCAAAAGGATTGATAACTTGATATGATATGGTACATGTTTAGCTCTAGCCTGGGTGTGATAAATGATTCTATTATTCCTACTAAAATGGAGATGCACATCTTGATCAACACATGATACAACTAGAATAGTTGATCATCTAAATTTCTAGCCCACACCTCATCTGAATAGTTGCTCTATCAAGAACTGGTTATAGATTTGGATGTAATTGATGTTATTATGATCTTCATCGGTCATTAATTTTGTTTCTTTCAAGCATTGACATAAGGTATCTTTGTATCCTTTGCAAAGGAAAGTGTGGCCATGGATGGTAAATATGGATAAATGTTAGATGGTAGGTTTGATTGGGAAATGTAATGATGGAGGATAATGGAATGAATAATGGATGGAAAACAAATGAATATTAGGATTTTTTGGCACACACAATGTTTCTAATTATAGATTTGACATATCTTTAGATGTGGTGGGGCTGAAGACTTTTGAATATTCTCTTGATAAGACCACCAGATTCTTCTATTATTTGGGTTTGAGAGTAGCTACCATATGATTAGGCTATATATGGGAAGATATATTTATTTGATCTTTGATAATATCTTCATCAAGTAGTGAATTTTTTTTGTGCTCATCTATTAGCACCTTGAAGAGATTTCTATCAATGAATTTGTCTTGATTGTCCCATAACACCTCCAAAAAGGTTTCACTAGAAGATGTTGAGTTCTGACTTTGATTTCCCCCTAGCACCTCCAAAAAGGTTTCACTAAAAGAGTGTTCTTCTATTGTATAATTTTGGTCTTGGCCTCCTTGCTTTTCTTCATCTGATGTGTCACCATGGATGCAGTTCAATAAGGTATGATTCTATTGATCCCAATCAACACTTGTGGGAGATGGAATGCCAATGACATGGCTATAATGGTTGGTGGTAATAGTAATGGAATGGAAAGAGGCTGTATAATCCTTGTAGAGGATACTAGGAGAACTTGTGTTGATGTTGAAGTAATCATCCTTAAAAATTGTAGAAAGATCACAAATGTATTCAAATTGATCTGCTAGGCATGTGTAACTAATTTCATAACAACTATGAATGTATTCTAATTTTGACTCAAGAAACTATGAATCTAATGTTGAGACTGATAACAATTTTGATTTTGATGCTAAATCTAATGTTGATCCAAGAATAAAACCTGACTCTAATTTTGATTCTTCATCTGATGGGTACTCTGTTAAAATGATGTCTTGTTGAATGTTTGGTATTGGATAAGTAATGGCTTGTGATGGCATAACACGATCCGTAGAGATTAGTTTGTCAAAGTAAGACGCCTATATGATGGAAAATAGGTCAAGAGAAAACGCTTCAAATACTGACTTGTCAATAGGAGGCTCTTAAAAAATAGGCATATGGTCAAGGTAATGATTTGTCCAAAGGTGGTTATAATCATTAAGAAGTGACTCAGTAAAGACTGACTCATCAGAGTGAGACTCCTCGACAAAAAGTATAGGATTCAAAGGTGATTCATCATAGGTTGACTTGTCACAAATTTTTGGTTCAACAAAAACATCTTGGATTAGTTGGTTCTCTTGGCCTTCATTTCCAATGAGTTAGGAAATACCAGTTTTGATCACAACTTGGTCCTCAAATGATTGGCTCAGTTGGGTAAGAACTAATTGGATTGTTTGGAGTTAAAATTGGATTGGTTGATATTTAGGTTAGATTGGATGGGGTTTTCTAAAGTGGGGAATGATAGGCACTGAATGAGGAATGGCTGGTGGTTGGATAATAAATGGGCACTATGGAGATTGATTGCTCACACATGCTAAAGGATGAGGTCTTAGAGTATAAATGGTAGGGAATCATGGATCTTGATTGATCACACAAGATAAAGGATAAAGACCTAGAAGGATAAGTCTAGGGAGTTTTAGAGCTAATTGCTTGCATAAGCCAAAACATCCAAGTCTTACTCATAAACCATATAATCCCAGTCAGGGTCTTGAGTTGGATTGTAAATTGACTCTTATCTTTGGTCCCTAAATTGATTATTGTAAGGAGGGTATAAATTTGTCTCACAATCATCCTCATCATAGAGGTCTATATATAACTCCTCCTCACCAACCATATCATTCTAGTTGAGGTCTTGACTTTGGTCCCTAATTTTATTTTTTCAAGGTGGATAAAATTTCATCTCACAAACCATGTTATCATTAAAGGGGTCTTGAATAAATCCATAAAAATAAAATCCATTTTGTGTGACCATTCTATCATAATTTGGATTGTACATGACTCCACCATAAGTGTAGCTAGATATATCCACATTAATAAAGAAAGCTTTGAAAATAAAAAAGGCTTAGAGTTCTACAAACTCTAAAAAACTATGTCGAAAGGACAAATGGTTCAAACTTGGTCAAATTTGGTTAAAAGGGGTGGAGCTATATCTCCAAACAATGATTTGATCATGGAATTATATCTCAAAAATGGTTTGTGCTAGAACTTGGCATAAAATAGCCTAAAGTCAAATGTCAAATGTCATACACACAAAAGGTCAAGCATCTAAATAAAACTGACATGTCAAAGTCTAGGCCAAAGTGTTCCAAATAAGGTCTAAACTAGGAAAGGGAAAAGTTGAGTTGCTAGGGCTTTCATCCAAACATGGAGTCCAAAGCTAGGCTAAAAAAAATATGATATGCTAGGACTTTTGGCCAAATGATGTTAAAAGATAAAATTTGAAACAAAGGTTAATGTGATTTGATTTAATTTAACAAGGTTAGAACAACTTTGACATAGACCTGACATATGGAATCAAACATAAACATGATCAGTTGGTATAAGCCATAAGGGAAAAGGCACCTAGAGAAAAGACTGTGTTTTTCTAAATAAAAGCACAAATAATGATGAGGATAGGCTGAATGAAAAAATAAGTGATAGTTTTCAAATTTGGGTAATCAATTAACCTAAGTTACATAATCCAAAAGAGAAATATCTTTGTATCAACCCCTATGAAATGAGGCCTAAATAGAAATCAATCAATGTTTGAATTCAAACCTAGAAAGGTTAATTGAAAACTCAACTGTTAAAGACTAGGATTTGACCAAATAAGCTAGACAAGATTGGATGATATGATGGTGCATGAACAAGGTCCAAATGGTATATGTAACTAGTTTTGAATAATGGTTTTGATAAAATAGTAAACAAGTATTGAAACAAAATGAGCAACCTAATGGCGTAAGAATTTTCCAATGATATGACCAATGTTTTATTTGAAAGACACTAAGCCACAAATTTTATAATGATTTGGGAAGAATAATGGTACCTATCTAAAACAAGTAACACCCACACAAACATGTTTAGCAAAAAATTACAAGGCACAAATATGGTGTAAAATGTCCACCATAACGTCTCTTTAGATAAAAGAGTGACATATAAATAAATTGATTTTAACATGGTTTATAAACAGACATATTAGTTTTAGTCTCAAAACACAAGGTAAGAAATGATCAAAATACATTAAGTATAATCATCCAAATCCTAGCAAGGGTATAACAATGTGGGGTTGACTAAACTAAATGGTTTTCAATCATTATAAATGGATCATTTAAAAAATAACTTTCATGCCAAGTGATGCAAAAGAAGCACACTTTAATTGGGTGTCCATGACACTTGGATTGTTGTAGAAAGGTCTTACCCTTTTTATAACCACTTCATCCATTGTTTGCTCAGTGTAGTACAATGTCCAATGTGTAGATACATCTTGGTGCTTAACCCCAACACTAAAAAGTGGTTTAATTGCTCAAACCTTAGATCCTAGTGGGGAATATGAAGTAAATGGTAGGAGATGAAACCCTACATCAAAGCTTCCGTATAGAACTTGTGGGAGGTAATGATGTCCCCCTCACAAGCCAAGATTCGATGAAATAAATGACATAATAGAAAGACTTTATGGTTACCTCAAGATCACCCAATGCTATTACCAGTTTTTTGGGGAGGGATTTAAATAACATTCTTTCTATGCCTTGGACTAGGCTCATAGTGTGATGAGATGACACTTTTGATCCTAGAAGTTCCCTAAAGAGGATGGATGGGAGAGCATACACACGTCTCTTTTTACTAAAACACACAATCAACAAGCAAGTTTGCAAATAATTGAAGTGAGGTTAATTTTGTTACACCAAATTGAAAGTGTTTGATTAGATTTGTTACTAGCCCCTTAGTTTTAAGAAGTGCAAATGGAAATAATTTCAAACCACCCAAAAATAAGTTTGTGCTTTTGATCCTAAAAGTTCCCTAAAGGGGATGTATGGGAGAGCATACACGTACAAATCCCTATTTACTCGAACAAGTTTAGACTAAAAAAATAATGAAAATAACTTGACAAAACTTTGAAATGTATTTAATTTTATATCACTAAACAAAATGTGTGGTGGTGTTCTTTTAGCCCCTTGGATTTAAGTTGTGAACTTTGAAAGAAACCACAAAAACTTAACCAATAAAACACTCTAAAAAGTTTCTTTAAACACCAAAATTAAGGATTCCTAGTTTGTTTTAGACAGTCAAATGAAGTTTTAAAAGACTAATTTAGATTAAAATAGTTTTCTTCAAATAGGTCCTATAAAGAAAAGGTTAGAACTTCGTTTAGCCTTGAAGCTTATTTATCAAATGAGACAAGCAACATTGAAGGGTAAAATTTATCGACCGAAGGCAAAACCACCAAAAAGAAAACATGTTAGGTTAGGAAAAGGTTAGAAAAAATATAAATAAAAAACTAAAAAAAACTCAAAAAATAAAATAAACTTAGGAAACTTGCTAACAACAATTTAAAAGGCTAAAAACAAGAAAATCGAACACAAAAATCATAAAAACATAAAGTCATTAATTTAGACATAAATTTTAAAATATACATTAATTGGTCACAAAAGTTTTGGAGGTTATTTATAGGTCCAGGGTACATCTCTCTAAAAAAATTTAGGTTAGAAAAAATATAAATAAAAAACTAAAAAAAACTCAAAAAATAAAATAAACTTATGAAACTTGCAAACAACAATTTAAAAGGCTAAAAACAAGAAAATCGAACACAAAAATCATAAAAACATAAAGTCATTAATTTAGACATGAATTTTAAAATATACATTAATTTGTCACAAAAGTTTTGGAGGTTATTTATAGGTCTAGGGTACATCTCTCTAAAAAAATTATGTCAAACAAGTAAATAAAAAGGTTATTAGCTCTGTACTAGCCATTTTTACTAGAAAATTAATAAATAAAAAGTGATAGTCACTTAAAGAGTCATAAATTTTAAACTATAAATCATATTTTAATAAAATTTTGAGAGAATTAAGATGAAATAATTAAGAACATATTAACTAAAATTAAGAAAAAATTAATAAACTAATTAACAATAGATCTATTTTAATAGCCATTTTTGTTCACATATGTGTGGTGCGCAATCATGTCCCACTAGGCATGCCATTTGTGATCAAGGAATTTGACAAAGAGAGGAGGTTATATCAAGTGTTAGTCCATAAAAATATGAAATCAATATAGTAACATACTAACATATCTAAGCTTATATCTTAGGGGGATCTTGATGAACAAAAAATAATTGAAAACGCAACTAAAATGCAAAGAACAATAATCTTTACCTTCTTTGAGAGCTCTAAATGATTTATTCATTGGCTTGCTTAGTTTATGAATAAGAAGTATTTATCAATAAAATATGGCTAACATCATCTCCTCTATGCACCATTATTGAATTATTAGCTTTATTGATATGGCTTGGCTCAATTTCAACATTATAACACTAGGCTTTTAGCTTCATAAATCTATTCCTGCATTATAACTCTACTTTGATTGAGCTCTCTGAATGAAGAGCTCTAGACTTGATTTTATAGGATTTCGAATCCCTTAAAATGGATTAAATCTGACCATGGTTTAATTTATTAATTTTGATTGATTTTGGTAGATTCTTAAAATATTTTTTTAGATATTTTCCAAAAATGACAACTCACAAAGGTAATGAGTGTATTCTAGAATGTTCTAAGTTACTCTTGAATTTACTTTTTAGTAATTGATTTATTAGCTCATGGGTGAAATTAATTAGTATTTGAAATTGATTTAACTTGCTAATTGATTTTGATTAGAATATGCAAGTCAATTAAGTCTTTTTAGGCATTTGGTTATTTGTTTGATTTTGATTAAGTCAATGTATGTATTTGCCTTATTTAATTGATTTAATAGGCTAAATTGATTTAATGCAAGGTTATGAAGCCAAATTCAAGACTAATAGAAATTCTTAGGTTAAATGTTTGATGATTGGTAATAATTGGTCTAATAGTCTGATGCAAAACCATTGGTGGCCAAATTTACATGTTTACACTCTTGATAGACATGGAGATGGGTAAGGGCTGCTGCATGATGTTCATCAAGTAGCTCAAGCTAGACTAAGTGGTGCTGATGATAATCACTCTAAAAAATGAGATATTTCAAAGATATATGAAGAGATAGAATTTAGACTTTAAGAGGTAAAATATCCTTTGCTCCAAACACAAGAAAGAAAGGGGTAACACCTGTAGGGGTCCTAATACTAGTACGATATGCCCATAAGGCAAAGGGGATGTGCAAATTCAAATCCTAACTAGATGTATTGACTATTTAGTTAGCATGTTATTAAGAGTTTTGTTAGAGGCCTCGACCTATCCATTCAATTGAGGGTGATAAGACAAGGAGAAATTTAACTTAATACCAAATATGTCACATAGATCTTGGACTTGCTTGTTCTTAAAAGACATACCATTATCAGTGATAATATTATGAGGAATACCGAAGTGGTAGATGATATGATGGTTAGTAAAGTTGATAATCTTTTTTGCTTTGGTCAAGACTCAAGGAATAAATTCTACTTGGTAAAATATTAGGTCACAGTGATGATAGAGTGGTGTAGTTATGAGGAATAGGGATTAATTTCACCAATGAGGTCTAGACCCCATTATGAAAAGGGCCAAAAATTGATGGAAATGCAAAGGCTGTGGTTGGGCATGTGATGTAGATTGGTGTGTTATTGATACTTAACACACTTTTTCACATAATCACAATAGTCTTGGTTAAGGGTAGGTCAATAATAGCCTATTCAAAAGATGTGATTAGCTACAACAAGGCCACTAAAGTTTCCCCTAAAGATACCATCATGTATTTCCTTGATAACATGAGAGGCTTTATGACTACATAGGAAACAAAAGAGGAGACCATCAAAGTTTATTTTATAAAGGATACCTTCTAGTATGATGTAACATGAGGTATGTAGAGTAAAAAATACTCTACGTTTCATTCTAATTTTCAGTTGCGCACTACAAAATTTTGTCCCCGCACACTTTGGTTCAAGACAACAAAGTTTTGAAACATAGCTCGAGCTTGATTTTCATTTTGCCTCATTTTTTTCTAAGTGTCGAAGTCAAGCGAAAGCTGCCAAGTGTCATCGGCTGAGGCACCTTTCATAATTTCTATAAGTTAGTCGAGACGTGCCACGTATCTCATAGTAACTCAGTGGAATGAGATAAATGTTGGCATCCACATTTCATATCGACATCTACATTTCAAATGTCTTTTAAGTGGAAGGTTTCAACAATCTAAGTATTAGGATCAGGCGGAGGGCACTAAGTGGCAATCACAAAAGGTTTCAATTTGCTTTTCTAAAAGCAATAGAAGATGCCACGTATCTTAGCTGAAGAGAGTGGAAGCCACCAGGTGTCAACCTCCAAATTTTATTCATTTCGTTTCACCAATATAGTAAAGACTGTGGTGGGTCTCAGGTTTTGTTTCTGAAGCAAGCAAAAGCTGCCAAGTGTCACTGTCTGTGTAAATATGAAATGAGGTCTAATTGTTTCTATAATATAAATAGAGTGATGTGGATACTAGCACATGTCACCTTCCACAGGTTTCTCAAAAGGTGGCTAAAAGCAACAGAGATCACCACATATCCCTAGTTAAGTAAAGCGGAGATTGCCACATGTCCTTTGTTGAGGCAAGTAGAAATCACCACCTATCCCTATGCCTTTTTTAAAGTTGCTCAGCGAGAAATGCTATGGGTCTTATTTTCTATTAAGTTAAAGTTTTGAAGAAGCTAATCGTGACAGGTGTCAAAGGTAGAACACTCTTGAGCAAAGACACAAAAAGAGTATAAGTTACGTGAAAAGTGCCATGTGTCTTCAGTAAGTGCTGTAGAACATGCCAAGTGTCATTTTCCAGTGCATCCTAAATAAAGAGAAGGTTTTCAAGAGGAAAAGGGGAATCAACCAAGTGTCCTCTCCCATTTAAAAGTGGGAAGAGTCTTGAGCATTTACTTTGGCCAATGAACTTGTAAAGAAACAGAATGTTTCAGAATCTAAGAAATATCTTCTGTTAGACACTTCCAGTTCAGTTAGTTTTAAGTTGGGACGTTAGATTGAGAACATGCAAAAAATTTGGAAGGAACCCAAGGCTATAAATAGGGGTGCAGAGATCACCATAAATCATCATCAGATACTTAGAGAGATTTTTTTGAGAGAATTATTGTCAAGAGTTTTAGACTTTCTAGAGTTGTGATTAGGAATATCATTTGCCTTTGTTCTATTTTCTTGAGTTGGAAAGTTTATGTAACTGTGCATGCTTCTGTGCCTCTTATGTGACTGGAAAATTAATAATAAGATTGAATCCTATGCCTTTGTTGATATTTTCTATGTCATTGCAAAAGTAGTCTAAGCTGTGAGCCTCTGTTTTTATAATTTTCATCTTTTACATTGATCATGCCTTGTTTGCTCTTAAATGTAATTGAATCTTACATATAGTTTCACTGTGCTCATAATTAAGGGTCAAATTACATTCAAGTGCATTTCCATAGTTAGTTTTTCTTTCTTTTCATTTTGTGTTTCTGTTAAAATTCCTATCCCTTTTCCCAGTATACACTTGATATAAAGAAGAGACTAGCTTCTTAAAAATCTAGAGGTTGTTTCAAGTCGCAAGTCCCACATCTTGAAACTTCCCATTGTTGGTGTTAGAAACTAGCACAATTTTAACCATCAACAAGGTAATCTAGATAAACACTCTTTGATCATTCCTTGAAAGACCATAAGGAATTATGGTAAGGTTAAGGTAGTCGAAGGTCTGCTGATACTAAAGGTTAGGTTAGGTCTCTTCCACATTGAAAATGGTTGGAGAATCTAGTTTGACATAGGAAGGCTGGGTGAGTGTGTGGATAATGATAGATGTCTTAGATTCGAAAGGTGTAGATGATATTTGAGAGGTAAGAGAAGCCATGGTATCGACAAACTTATTAGTAGATTGTGGGGTTGATTAGATGCAGTACTGTTCAAATGATGCTCAGAGTTCATCAAATAGTTGCTTATACTATTGTAAAACATCATTATTACACTAGTAAGAGCCATTTATTTGATTGACCACAAGTTAAGAGTCACCAAAGATATTGATTTTTTTGACTCCTAGGGCTAAAGTGGTTTGAAGACCTATCACTAAGGCTTCATACTCAGCCATGTTGGTACATTCAAAATCAAGCTTGAATGACAAAAGGAGAGGTTCACCATTAAATTGGATAAGGATGATACCAAATCCCCCACCACATTGACACTTTAATCCATCAAAAAACATGGTGACTTGATAGGTAAAATCTACCTCAGAGAGGGTTATAATACACTCATCAGGGAACTCAATATGAGGAGGCAGGTTGTCCACTAAAGGTGCTTCAGCTAATTGGTCGATAATGACTTGGTCCTTAATTGAATTTTGAAAAAGGAACTCAAGGTCAAAATTTGCTAAGAGTATGAGCCACTTGGCCATACATTGGTTTTGGTATGACTTGGAATGCATGTACTTGAGTGGGTCAGTGTTGGTTATGATATAGGTTTTATGGTTAAGGAGGTGGTGTCAGAGTTTGGTGGCCATGGAGACTAAAACCAAACAAAGTTTCTCAATATGAGTATACTAAGTATCATATTCTACAAGCATGTGACTAATGTAATATATGGCTTACTCTTTATGTTTTTCATGTTAGTGAGCCAACATTGCCCCTAGGGAATGGTTAGTAGTAGAGATATAAAGGTAAAAAGGTTGGTTGTCCTTGGGTGGGGTAAGGATATGTAGAGACAAGGTAATTTTTGAGTGAATCAAAGGCTTTTTGACAATCCCTATTCCATTTAAAAGAGACATCCTTCTTTAGAAGGATGTGGAAAGGTTGGCATCAGTCTGAAAGCTAGGAGACAAATTAATGAATGGATTGAAGCTTTCCTTGTAAACTATAGAGTTGCTTAAAGTTGACTAGAGGGAGTATATTGAGGATTGATTTGATCTTGGTGGGATCAACTTTGATTTTGTGAAAGGAGATGATAAATCCAAGGAGATTTCTTGACAAGACCCCAAAAATGCACTTATTTGGGTTTAGGTGGATATGGTAATGGATAAGTT
The DNA here is from genome assembly GCA_037957365.1 of Torreya grandis. NCBI lineage: Eukaryota > Viridiplantae > Streptophyta > Pinopsida > Cupressales > Taxaceae > Torreya > Torreya grandis. The sequence goes on along the minus strand of JARHVA010000932.1, from coordinate 504,149 downwards.
AGTCTAAGATGATCTTGAGAATGGCTAAATGATCCTTTGGGAGTTTGGATTTTTTGAGAAGGTCATCCACATAGTCCTCTACAATCTTATGGATAAGGTCATGGAAGATATAAGTCATGATACATTGGTAGGTTACACTAGCATTATTTAACCCAAAAAGCATGAATCTATAGTAGAAGGTTTCTCATGGGGTGGTAAAGGCAATCTTGTGCTGATCTTCAAGAGAAATTAGGATCTAATTATAACCCAAGAATCCATCCATTAGAGATAAAATCTCATGGCCAGATGTAAGATTAACTAGCTAGTTGATGCTTGGTAGAGGAAAGTCATCTTTAGGGTAAGTGAGGTTGAGGTCATGAAATTACACATAAATGCATAGTCCCCCTATGGATTTGGTGATAGGTACAACATTCAAGACCCATTAGGGGTAGTTAATGGGTTGAATGAAATTGATAGGTAGAAGATGCTAAAGCTCTTTTTTAATGAGAAGGGTTATATGAGGGTGTATGCATTGAAAATTTTAATTGATAGGCTTGGCATCATGATTAATGACTATGTTATGGGTAGTAATGGCAGCGTCAATTTCAAGCATATTGTTATAATACCAAGTGAATGCTATGCTATTGTCTCAGAGGAAATAGGGGAAGTCCTAAAGTCCTTAGTATTTATTGATTGGTTTATTTTGATGATGTAGGGGCTCTCTAGAGTACCCAAGTTGATATCGATGGTGGATTCATTCAACATGGTTAAGGTCTCAGGAGGAAGGGATTTATGGATGGAAAAATCTAGGGCACTAAGGTAGGTGAGAATATAATCATCATCCTAACACTGACTAATGTCAATGGTAGGAGTCATCTCCTATCATCTCTATATGGGTCAAAGGGATGTTTATAGTCACCCCTTCCTTTTGTTAAGTTAGGGGTCCAAGGCTGATCATGTTGACAATTTTTTTTAAGTGGGATGATGTCATCATCCTCACACAAAAGTGGAGACGAGGTCAGTGAGGAAGGTGTATCTTCCTCTATAATGGTGGTGGTGGTGGTTTGGGTTGCTTCTTATTGGGTAGGAGGAAACTAAGGCCATGCTTGTCATGAAGCTTCCTAGTTTCAATAGAGACCAACTCATGTTGGCCATGCTCATACTACCTAAGACCAAAGCCTTTCTAAGAACACTGATGGAGGTATGTCTTGGTAAAGCTCAATTTATCTAGGTAAAATAAACTAATGGTGAATGCTCAGGGTGGAAGATAGGTGGTATAAACACCAAGAGGTTTGTCGAGTCCCCCATAGACAAAATGTGTCTGATAGAAGGGAGGTCCAAAGGGAAAAATAGTTCTGATGTTGGGTTCATTTCCTAGTTGGTTAGTAAGTTACCCATACTCATGAAGAGTAGAAAAAGTGTCAAGGGATAAAAGATGATATTCCCCTAGTGAAAGATGATGGAACATTGATTCCAAAGGGTCCATGGTGGGGATTTTGTCTAAAAGGATAGAAGAACTGGTGGATGCCTCATTGGTGGAAGGGGATATGACATCCACTTTTATGATTAAAGGTTAGTCTTTAGCTACTGAGGGTGTGTTGGATGGGGGTATGAGGACATCATTGGGATTTTAGGTCATGTTTCATGTTGAGAAAGAACTTAGGTTAGATTGGATGCTGATGACCTAGATTTTGTGTTCAAACTTGATGTAATAATGAATGGTGGAGGGGATGAAACTCATGAAGTGGATCTAGGGTCATCCCAATAAGACATTGTATTAGAATTCACCTTCCACTACATACAAAATTTTGGGGAGTGTGCAAGGTCCTAAATGGATATGAAGGACAACAATCCCCAATGTAGTGGCCATGGTATCATTGAATGATCAAAAGATGATCGAGGTTTCAGATAGGATATTTTCTATTAGGTTGAGTTAGTTATAGGCATGTGAGGATATGATATTAATATTAGTTCCCCCATTAATCATGACCCACTTAATCTGGGTTTGGTTGATGTATGTGGTAATAAAGAGAGGGGTATCTGGGCTATCCAAATGGATAGAGGTTATTTATGAATGCTTAAAGGTAATAAGGTTGGAAATTTGAAGGGTGTCAATAAAGGCTACTAAAAGTTGGGAGTCTTCAAGTTGGACCTCTACTAATTTCAAAGTCTCTATTAGTGCTTGGTGGTGACGGGAGAGGTAGAGATCAACTCATACAAGCTCATCTTCACCAAGGTCTGGTGAAGTTGCTTGAGGATAACTCTCCTGATGGATTTTGAAGGGTTAGATTGGGAGGCACCTAGAATAGACACCTTGTGTTTGGTTAAAGATGGGGATGGATGGGTTTGAGTTGGTTGGGAGGTTAAAAATGGATACATCCATAAAATGGACACCTTAGCCTTCCCCTTATCCTTATTCTATAATCTTGTGACCACATTGATAGTATGGATTGGAGGAGTTGGGGTAGGAGATTGGGTAGACTCATCTTCAATTTGAGGTGAGAGTGGAGGAGTGGGTAAGCATTGGGTAGGTTTGATTATTGGTGGGATTGATAGAGGTCTCATGAGAGGTTCATTTTTAAATAGATCATCCTCATCATAAAATTGGTGGATATCAGTTTGGAGAGCTTTGTAGTTCTTCGTGTCATGGTTGGGTATCTTATAATAATAACACACTTGGTGGTCATTGTACTAGATGGGTTTTGAAGCAAGAGGGTCAAAGGGCCTGATGAGAGGTAAGGCTAAAAAAGATGTTTGCAATAACTTATGAAAAATGGTCAAGTAGGATTTAGCTAAAGGTGGTATAGGTGTAGTGGTCTTGGCTTTGGTTGTTAAGGTGGAAAGTTGTTTGGAAGCAAGTTTGGTGATAGGTGCCTTAGGTAAGGTGGTGTGCTTGGTTGATGGTTTTGGTTTAGACAAGGAAGCTGATGAGATAGAGGTGGAAGATTGTAAGGTAGGTAGCTTGGGTATTATTGTTGTGGTGAGGAGAGGTGTGTTTGAAAACAATTGTGAAGGTGTAACCAAAAGAGGTTATGGGGTTTTGGTATAGATAATGGGATTCCTTCTCAAAGTATAGGGATGTGGCCCTAAAATGGAGGGCAAGGTTAAGGGAAGTAAAATTTGGGGTTTCAGGCCTTTGGGTGGTTTTAGCTCTTTGGTTGCTTTGGTTTCGCATTTGGTTGTTGGTTTTGGTGAGGCAAGCTCTACCTTCATAGATGGGTGGTTAAGACTCTATGTAGAGAAGGTACCAAGGTTATTGAAGGTACCAAGGTTGTTGGTTGTGGTTAAGATTGGGTGGTTAGGAATTATTTTCAAAGGGGGAGTGGGTTGCTCAACTATTGATGAGAAAGGTAAAATGGGTACTTAGTCTAGTGTGTTAGCCAAGGGAGGGGTCAATGGATCCACTACCTCAATAAGTGAAGGAGGAAAAAGGGGGGTTTCTTTGGTTTAGGTTTCTAAAAGAGGAGAAGGTAACTTCTCTACCTTAATAAGTAGAGAGGGTGAGGGATATATAGGTTGGTCAGTAGTTTCATGTGTCAAGAACCATGTTAACAATATGGGCATCATGATAACATTCAAACATGTTGCTCTCTTTCTTAGCAGGTGGATGGTTGGCAAAAGGTTGCCTAAATATGTTAATGGCTTGGTTTGATGGTGCATTGGGGTTATCCAATGTGATCTCCCCCTTGTCAATGAGGGATTGGACAAGGCTCTTAAAGGTATTATACCTATTAATGTCATACCCTATCACTATATGGAAGGCACATAGATCATTCTCTTTGTACCAACTAGGTATAGGATGAGAAGAGTCAAATTGCTAGGGTGGTTTGATAGGAGGAAGTTTAATGATATTAGCTTTCAATAGCTTTTCCAAGATTGAAGCATAAGATTCTCCAAGCAGAGTGAATTACTTTTGGTTGCTACGATTTTGGTTCTTTATGTTTTGATTTGAGGAACTAGAGGAATTTAGTTGGTTGATAGATGGTGGAGGAGCAGCTTTAAGGATCACTACATTCATGGTTCCCTTGCCCCTAGTATTTGTATTGGACTAGTTATTTAGTTTGGAAGAAGAAGCCTCATTGGTTTTGTAGGTATAGTTCTTATTATTCAGTTTTATCTTCCCTTTGTTAATGGATCCATTATCTAACTTACGTTCCATGGTAAAAGCTTTATCAAAGGTTTGGAAGCTTTGGACACACAGTGTAGTGGAGATATGCTTGGCACATGGTTGACCAAAGAGCTCTATGAGTTTTGGTTGAGGTAGGGAAAATAAGAGTTGGTTAAATTAGGCTCCTCTAATGAGCTACAAAATTGGTAATGGATTCATCCTCAAACTATGAGATAGAGTAGAGGTCGGTGATAGAAATTTTCTTAGAGATATTGATTGAAAAATGATCTAAGAAGGTTTGAGCTAGTTGCGTGAAGGAGAAAATGGAGTGCTTGGGTATGGCACTATACCAATCCAATGCCAATCCAGATAGGGACATAGGGAAGGTATGGAGAAGGAGGGCATCATCATAGGTAATCAGATAATAAGCATGCCTAAATTCCCTAAGGTGCTATTGAGGATCCTGATTACTTTAGAAAATAGATAACTTGGGAAGTTCCCATTGGGGAGCATATGGCCTGATAGGTACAAATGGATGGATGGGCTCATTATAGAGTTGGTCATATGATAAGATATTGTGAGCACCCTAAATGGATGAATCTAAGGTGGTCATTTTATCCATAAGCATATTCATTAAGTCTACTTGGGGTTGTATACCTAAAAGGATAGAAGATTTATACTATTACAGTGGTTGGGTGATATACTGATAGTGGGTAGAAGGTTGGGAAGCTGCCACATATTGGTATGTGGATGCCAATGGTTAGGTGGAAAATACATAAGGGTAGTTAGATACAAGTGGTTAGGTAGTGGGTAGGGGTACATGACCTTGTAGGTTAGGTATGTATCCAAATTTTGGTGTAATGGGTGCTTGTTGGATAGGCACAATAGTTGGGTTGATGATTGATGGAAGGGTGGTGATGCTTATGCTAATCAGTGGCAAGGTAGAGGGTATGGACACCACTAGGCTTTAAAGTGAAGTAGTGGTTGATAGATTGGGGGTAACTGAAGGAAGTTTGGTAATGCTAGAGGTATGCACTCTTATTTTTGAGGGAATTTAGGAGGTTAGGGGTTGGATTTCTCCTAAGGTGGAGGAGTTGTTGGTAGGAGTGGAAGGTATAAGGGCATTCATATTTTGGGTTGGTTAGTTTTACATGGTAGTCTCAAAGGGATTGTTGGTGGATGAGGAGGATTGAATAACTAGTAGTTGGGTTGTAATTTTGGTAATAGAGGTGTTCCCCATGAGGTGGGGAGGCATGCCATAGGGAAGATCTATAGGTGGGGCTAAATTTAGGATACAGTAAGACATGGTTGTAAGATAATGTTTCAAGGCTACAAGATTGCTATATAGGAACATGGAAAAGTTTGTGTCTATGTGAGGAACCTCTTGAGGGAAGGTAAGACTTCTCAAGGGATGAGGAGAATCTAATAATTCAAAAACATAGTCCATGGATGAAGAAATATAAGAGGTAGGTTGGCTTGGTGATGGGTTTTTCTCTATAAGGTTCTTTTACTATTGCAAGTGAGAACCATACAAGATAATGGAGAGAGAAAGCATAAATAGCCTCACTACTAAAAAAAAAGAAGACAAAATATGATCAAAGAATCAAATCACACTCTAAAAGAAATGTTAAGCCCTAGAGTTTTTATTTATCTCACTTTTAGATTATGCTTTAAGAAGTTGTGTGACTAAAATTGGTTTGTAGAGTGGGTACTAGAAAAGAAGTCTAGGGTTGGTTTCAAGTTGTGTTTAAGTGCACAAAAAAAATATGTATTGGAATCAATATGTGGCTTGGTATTAGGGCCTACCCCCTCACTTCACACATCATAGAAATAAGGGTGTTAGGTGCTTAGCTAATATATATAGATATCCATATTTTATACTCAACCAGAGAGCTGAGTTGGTTCTCCCCTTAGTAATGACCTCCAAGTGGGATTGCCAGGAAAGGGTAAGGTTACCGTTAGGTGATGAAATTCTAGTTGGGCCTTGTCTCAAGTTTTTTAAATGTTTAATTGATGAAAGTGGTTTGGTTGAGTGTGTGCAACAAAGAGTGAAGCTATAATAGATTACTTTGCTTTTAAGTTAAGCTATGTAAACTAAAATTTCAAATAGTCGATGTATGCACTTAATTTTAATACCAAAAGAAAGTTTTGATTTTGTTAATGAGCATAGAATAGAGAGAAGATGAAAGCAAACAAGAACCCAAGTAAAGACATAAGGGTTCCACTAGGCATGCTTGAATATTTTAGAGAATTGTAGCTTATTATTTTAGAAAGGAAAAAGAAGAAACTAAGTACAGATGTGGTTGAAAAGCCTATTTGATTGTGCATGCATGGAATCATAATATTGTGAGGAGATCAAATTTGGCTTGGGAGGATGACCTATAGATAAAAAATCACTAAATTAAATTTGTTTATTAAACATATATTGGGTGGATTGCTGAGTGATAGCTAGATCCTAGAAGCAAGAGCTTCCTTAGGGGCTATCAATCCACACATTTTTAAACAATTAAGTTTATAAACATAATAGAAGGTACTTGCATCAATAATCAAAAGGTACTAAAATTGAACATAAGAGATGTTTGCTAGAGAAATAGACTAGAAATAGTTAAAATAATGATAATCTAATTAATACTAATGATAGATGATGAGGGTCTACTTTAGAAAATTAGGTAGGGGTATGTAAACAGGCAAGGACATATAAAATCAGATTGAGTTGAGGGTAGGTAGGTGGAAATAGCTTGCTAGAATTTACTACCATAGTGACCATCGATGGTTAGACTAGCGATCGACTATTAAGATGACTGTTGGTGGTTAAGATGAATATCGATAGTTAGACATATTGTTATTAATTGAGACAACTATCAATGATTATTATGTGTAGATCTGGGTTGGTGAATGACTGATTGATATGATCACAAAGTGAGATTCTAGGAGATGGGTTGGTGCTGGGCTAAATGCAAAAGGTAAATAAAGTAAATGAATATAAAAAAATAGACACTTATCTTGTGGAAAGTTGATCAGGTGATTGATTGAGGTGGTTGACTTGTTGGTGGAGTTTGGCATGATTTTGATAGAGTAATGGTACTTGGTGTTTTGGTAGAGATCCAGTGGAAAGTTGGTTTTCTGATGTAGTAGCTAGTTTGATAGATTGCTAATGATGATTGACCTACAAAAAGATGATTCTAGATGCACAAGTTGTTGATAATAATTGCAGATGATTTTCACCTCCCTATTTTTGTCTTATTATAGGCAAGGCAAGAGAGTTATAACAAGATGTGAATTGGGCCTCTTAATTATAACTCACACATGTAATGGTTTGTAATTGGATTTAGATGAGTTATTTTTAGAAAAACAAGGTAGATGGGTTTGCATGTTGGTGGTTGAGGAGGTGCACCTTGACCATCAGTGGTCAACCTAACCATCAACAGTCAAGAGTGAAGGGTAAAAATAGGTAAAACATTGAGTTAAGCTAGTTTGGTCAAACTGACCATGGTTAGGTTTAGCTAGAGGTCGAAAGGCTAAATTGGTCCCAAGGGGTTCCAAGGTGGTCTAGGGGATTAGGACATTCAAAATTGTAGTGTGCACATTTCTATTGTCTACACTTGTTGCTACTTAGGAAAATTAGGGTGGCATATATTCTAAGGATTTAAGTAGGTGTTATTGAAAAGAACAAAAGAAAGGATCCTAAAGCTCTAATTCATGATATTTTTAAAGGGGTCCTCAATTTATAAGAAAAGGGCCATGTTGGCCACAATAAAGGTCTCTAAACCATAGAAGGGATATTCCACATATAGGTACCAATAATCCCATCCAATGGGTGCTCATGATTAGATGGATGAAGGTGCACATTATATGCCATTTACACTTCCAGATCCTTCTTTGAATGATCTTACAATGGACTGTTAAATGTTTTTTTGTTTGTGGTGGACACCAGGTTATGAACATAATTTCTTTGGAGGATCATTGAATGTAATATTTTGGTCATTGATGAGGTATTAGATCTATTAGTCTAGGAGTTTATTTTCCCATATTTATTTATTATGGGTTTATTTTCCTCCCTTGAATTTTCCTACTCTTATGGGTCAGTTTTCTTAGGTGTACTTGAGAGATATAGTTTGACTGCTATTATAGGAGCAACTTCCTTGACTAGATATTCTGGGTATGGGAGTTTACTCTTCTATTCTTGGCTTATGAAAGTTACACATTCACCTCCCTATTTGTAAATCTTGTATTAGTGAACTATTCATGGAGTGTGTCAGATGATTTGTCTTTTTTTTGTGTAATATTCTTAATTTAGTTTTTGCTTATAGTAATGTTTATGCAATTATTTAGCTCTTGCTTAATTAATATATGATTTTGATAAAACCAAAGATCTTGGCCAATGATTCAACATGGTATCAGAGTTCCAATTTGGTTTATTAATTGTCTAGTTTCGTGTTTTCTATTAAAGTTTAAAATCTTGAGTTTATTATTTACAAAATAGGACTATCTAATTATCTGATTTAGCTAGTCTGATATGATTTTTTTGTGGCTAAGTTCAACATTAGATTTGAATGGTTTAACCATGTAAATTCTAATAGAAAATTAAAGAGTTATAAGGCCCCATGTCTACCTCTATATACGATTCCATCAGCTAAACAATCCTTGTAGAGGTGTTTTTTTGGTGCTGGTTGCAGAGTTTGCATGTTTAGAGATTCCATAGTATCTTTGAAATATTTATTGTTATATAGGATCCTTGAAGGATTTCAACTTGCATCATGAGGGTTTCAACACCTATACAAGCCCTTCATGTACCTTTCACAACTGTTTTACCTCTCCATTAGTGCCACATGATCTACAAACCCTAGTTTGATGCTTTAGAGGTAGTATTGGGTTTTTGAAATCTTGACTGGCCTCATTTTGGCCCATGAAAACCCTAGTTTGATGAATTTGAGCCATATTTGTAGCTTCAACACCTTTACAACTCATTTAGAGCCTTTATACCAACTCATTCTAGGTTTGCATGGATGCATTATGCTTATTGGACCTTTTACTCACTCCACTCAAATTTGGACCTATGATTTTTGGCCTATTTTAGCTCCATTTATCATCCCCTAAATCTAATGATGGCATTTAAAGCTCCTCCCAACCCTAATGATGGCATTCGAATCTCTTCCCAAACCTATTCATGGTATTTTTGAACCATTCCAGGCCTACTAATGGCATCTACAACTTGCATTCTCTTCTCAATGGTGGTGCTAGTTTTTTTTTGCTCTAATGCTAAGTTTTTTATTTACAAGTCTAAATCTAATTAAAAAATTAAAAACCTAATTTAAAATCAAAACATTTATTTTTAAATAGCTAGTTTTTTACTAATGGCCTCAAATGGTTTTTTATCCATTGGATTACACATGTGTATATTGGTGGGTCAATTGAAGACTTAGAAGTGTAGTTGGAGAGATCCTTAGCATGATTCCAAGGATTGTATGTAAGGCTATGTTTACTTTTTAGTCTTTGGAACATTTCAATCTGGTGAAAAAATAATTGATTTGGGCCAATAATGATGAAAAAGTGGAATCATGATAACTTTTGATCAGTATCTTGACTTTGAGTGTCATTTTTAAAATAAAAGTGAATATTTTTTTGCACCCATTCCATTGGTCCCATTTTTATTATAAACACATTAAAATTATAAAGTGCCAAAATGGGGGTTTTGATCAAATTTAATTCTATTATGGGGGGGATTTTTTGACTTAAATTTGTGAATTTTGGGCAATTCAAAGGGATACACAAGCTCCAAATTACATTTGGAATCATGGGCACTACCATTCAACCTCACTTTATGGAGTGCATTAGGGGATCTACCCCCAAACCCTGCAAGGGGTACTACCCTTTGACCTTGCTGGGGGTTACCACACTTAAACCCCCACATTGTAAACCCTTGTTCAATACTTATAATAAAATTTATTCCAACATAGGGTGAGGTATGATCTGACAGGTAGTTATATCCACTCACAATAACATTTTATATGATTATTGAGATTTGTACATAGATACATTATTGACAGATCTTTGTATCCTATTTCAATTGTTTACATTTTCATGTATACTCATTTGGTGATAACTGCACTAATTGATCACATTTGGATGTATTGTTAGCTATGCCTAGTGTCCATTTATTGAGAGATGCATTGGAACTTATGTATTATTTTCTCTTACCTATTTGGATGTATTTTTGGCTGAGTCTGATGTCAATACATTTGACCATGTTGTGGTACTTGCAAATATAGGGGGTCATTGTTGATTGTCTTAGAGGAGTTGTTATGGTCCCTACTTTCTCTTTTGTGTACACACTCAATTTATATGATTTATGTGCTACTTTGGTGTTATTTACACAAATTACTCTCACATTCTTGGATACATTATCAATAGAACCTGGCATCCATTCGTTGAGTGTGCATTATCACTTGTGCAATTATTTTCTCATTACACTTCTTTGGTGTCTTCTCTTAGTTATGTTAAATCCACTTGATAGATACAATTGGATGAAGAGAGTTGATTCTATAGTAGTGGTTCTTCTTGGAAAGACCAATTATGTTTCTTAGCATGCTTATATGGAACACTTGTTCACAAAAAAAAATCATACTCCATTCATATATGGATAGATTCCTACCCTTTATAACTTGGGTCAGTATAATAAGTGGGATAACACTTATGATAGGGTTCTTGGTACCTTAATATTACATGTTTCTATGGTTATTCATTTCCATATGGAACATACATCATATTCTTTCACTATTTGGAGCATCCTATAGTCTCTCTTCAGAGATCTTATTGAGATCTATATCAATCCTCCTCCTCCTCATCTTCCTATTATCTCTCCAGATACTATTTTAATCCCTCTTCCTACTCCTATTTCTTGTGATGACACATTCATGGTGAACTATGCTCTTCCTTCTATTGATCCACCACTACAAGATAAGATTCTACTTTTGTCCCTATTCATGATGTTTCTCTTTCAGAGCCTTTACAATATTGTTCTTTAGAGTATTTTACTATTTCTAATGTGAGTACACCCATTGAGAGATTTTACCACTCATATGTTCCTATGGATATTCATATTATAGATATATGTGCTTCATCTATAGTATCTTATTCAGTTTCAATGGTTATTGAGTTGAGCTCTCTTAGTGTGTGTGTGTGTGTGTTTAAATTTTGAAGTGAATAACAATGATATTTTGTATGCTCAGTTGATAACCATAGAAGACACTTTATCATCTATTAGGGAGGGAATAAGTATAGGTGTTATTGCTATGATTTCATCTACACAAAAACTCTTTGAGGTACATGGTCTACTTATATATTACATAATATTTAATTGTAAATATGGATGGATTTTTTTAATTTTCATCTCTACTTGTGAAAATAGATAATGCAAAAAATAATTATCTACACAGACTCCTCTGATGATGCATTATGGTCGTATCAAAATAATTAACAAGGGTGACATGGTATAGCTAGACAATTTAATTTATAATTTTTCATATTATATTTAAACAATTTAATTTATGATATAATTTTGAATTTTTATTATATATATATATATATATATATATATATATATATATATATATATATATATATATATATATGTAGGGACCTACACCTTCCATCATCAAGGTTAGGTCAATGACTTGTTATAGTGATCTATTTCACACTCCTATTCACTAATGTGAACCTATCATAGACCCTATAGAGAGCCAATCTCAAATTGACCATGACTACCAGCTCATAGTAAGTACACCTATGAATAATTTTTGTATGATTTGAAAAAAATTAACATGTTAATTTTTTAAGAATCTTGTTACAACATGTATAAATTATAACAGTATTTTCAAATGAATAGTTGAATCTACAAGTGAATTTGGATCCAAAGAGGATGCATAGTTATTCCCTTCAAAGACCTTCAGTTATGAATAAGGAATCTAGGGGAAAGGCTTCTAAAATTAAGGAAAATATATCAATGCATTTTGATGATTAGGAGATCATGTATTATGACATTTTTTTGTATTCCTATATTGCTTGATGTATGGTTGTTTGGCATGTTGGATATGCCTATATGGAATTGACCTCAAATATTATATTGTGTTCACATTTTATATGCCTTTATGGATTTTATAGATATAAAATATATACATATATTTTTCAACATTTCAATTTTTAAATATTATTGTCTATTGAATGTGGTTAAAATGCATGAAAATATTACATATACTTATGTTAATATATTATTTAATAATTTGTTCTAATTTTGAATATCTTTCACTCTTTCACAAGCCTTTATTTACAATCTTTCATACTTTATTCTCTTGTATTGGTCTTACAAGACCAATAGGTTCTGATGTAATTAAAATATGGTCAAATACAAAAATATGCAAAACATCTTCTTCTGATAGTTATGATTGTAATGTTGATCCAAAACTCACCTAGATCAATGTTGTCCTTGCTTTTTTCCACTAGGTTCATGGACTTTCTCACTAGGATCTATTCTTATCAACACTAGTTCACTCTCTTATGCTTCCTCAGGGTTCTTAAATTCACTACAGTTACTTCTCAAGGTTCAACTCACTCTAGAATCTCCACTCTCATTTTTCAATCAATCTCATCTCACTCTCTTAATGTACCTTCTAGGCTTTTCTATGCCTATTTTCATCTACCTTATCTATATGCACTTAAAGTCACCTCCAATAGCTTCCAACCTCCTACCCTATCCTCAAACATGCCAACCAACCTTAATTGAAGTCCCCAACTCTTCTTTTTACCTATCTTCAAATTTTTCCCAAGTAGGGATACAAGGCTTAATAGGCCTAATCCACATTCTTAAAGATTATTCTTTCCCCTAAGACCTTATTGCTCACTTATGAACCCAATATCATGCTTATCATACTCATTTAAATCTCAAACAACTATTTTCACAAGCTTATACCTCCACTCTTCCACCTTATCCACTTACTTTCCCTTACTAGATTTAAGGACTAGGCCTAATAACTACACTCTATTATAGACCTATCCCACTAGGGTTTTAGGATTCTTTGGGACTAAGTTAAATCCATATCTCCTCTCATAGACCTGCCTTTTGTATGAACTAAAGACAAGTTTTGGTAATTTTAGTACAATAAGATACTAACCAAGAGGGATGATGGCCTTAGCTTTCTCATGAAATATATTATAACATTTAAAGGAGGTAAGAAATAGTTTTATCATCCCTCTCAACTTGTGTTAACTTGGAGTTATGATGGCCTTCTAGAGAGTTGGTGTAGGAGATGTGTCATTTTCCCTTTGAAATTGAACTTCCCTCATTTATTAAAGGGTTACACACCTACATAAATACCTAAAAAATGTTTTTATCTCTTCTTGACACCTCATGAGATTATGTAAAACTCCTCAAACTGATGAAATATGTATGATATCTTGTATGTTCACTTTGTCATCTTGTCAAGCTTGCCAAATGCATAGTGAAAACCTATAACTTGGTGAATTCACATGATTTGGGAATAAAATAGGTCTAATGAGGATTGTAACATCATTTTAATTTTTTCACATATGATGAAATATTTTATCCCTCTACTCCACCTAAAACTCCTAAAAATACCCAATTTGGTGTTTTTGGGCCTCAAGAAGCCCTGAATTGGCTTATGCAGTAAAAAATGAGTTTTAAAGATCACCTAAATCAATTATTGGGATGATTGGATGGGTTTTAATGGGTAATACCTTTGAGAGTTATAAAAAATCATAAATTATTCATAAAACTCCCCAATAAAAATTATTTCTAAATTGCCTATTTGATGCCTTGTAAGGGACATAGAGGTGTTTTGAAGTGAATTGGGCTCATTTTGTCTCTTTATAAGGAATATTATTATTAATTAAAGTTTAAAAAATATTATAATTAATTATAATACCACATTATTGGCCTCTGATCAAGCCTACTTAGGAGACGGAGCACCCATTTCATCCTCAAGTAACATTGACAACAAATGTTGTCAACATGCGAGCTAAGTTAGAGATATCTACCTCCAAGGCCTCATGGTTGAAAAATAGAATAAAAAAAATAATGGGTGGTTATTAATTTATATTAACACATTATTGGCCTATGATAAATCTTGGTTTTGAGACAAATCACCTATTTTGGCCTCAAGCAACATTGGGAACAAATATTGTCAACATGTGAGCCAAGTTGGAGATCTCTACCTTTGGGGTCTTGTGGATAAAATATAACATATAAAACATGTTAGGGGTGGTTATTAACATATAATACCACATTATTGGCCTCTAAACACACCCAATTAGGAGATGAATCACCCATTTTGACCTCAAGGCAATATTTCCCTATAAAACAAAACTGATGTCTTATAGGTAAACTTTGGATAGGCATAAAATGAAAAAAATAAGTTGTATCAAAGAAAAAAATAACCATAATGTGTGTTTATAATTCCTCTATGTGAAGCCAAAATCCCATGAATCTAAAATAATTGATGAATTCATGGCAAAATATTTTGTGATCAGTCCTATAATGCAATTGTTATGTAGTTAAGAGACAAGGTATTTACCTCCAATAGACATTTCCACTTCATGGAACTATAATTATGAATAAATCACTTATAACACCATGGGATGTGAAGATTACATGAATTACCACTTCCATGGCCTAATAATCCATGTGGATACATAATTTTTCAATAATTATGACTTTGAGCAACATTGACAAAAAATATTTTCAACATGCGAGCCAAATTGGAGATCTCTACCTTCAGGGCCTAGTGGCTAAAAAATAGAAATTAAAAAATGTTGGGTGTGGTGATTAAAATATATTACCACATTTTTTCCCTCTGATCACTCCCATTTAGGAGGAAAATCACCCATTATAGCCTTAAGTAACATTGACAACAAATGTTGTCAACATGTGAGCCAAGTTGGAGATCTCTACCTTCAGGACCTCATGGATAAAAACTAGAATTACCATCATATGGGTGGAAATTAAAATATATTACTACATTATTGGCCTATAATAATTCTTGATTAGGAGATAGATCATACATTTTGGCCTCAAGAAACTTTGATAACAAATGTTGTCAACATGCGAGCCAAGTTGGAGATCTCTACCTCCAGCGCCCCTTGGATAAAATATAGCATCACCAACACATAAAGGGTGGTTATTAATTTTTAATAACATATTATTTTACTCTTATAAATCTTGACTAAGAGATGAATCACCCATTATAGCCTCAAGATGACATTTCCATAAAAGGAAATAAAAGGAAACCATAAGTCATATCCATGAACCAAAATATCCATCATGTTTGTGGTTAATTATTATATTTACACCTTGAATCAAATGAATTTAAAATAATTGATGATGGAAGAAGATTGTGTGATCAGTCCTATAATGTAACTTTTATGTAGTTAAGAGATAAGCTATTTTATTCTAATAAACATTTCTACTTCCTAGACCTCTGATTAAAAATTTGTCACTTCCAACACCATAATATGTGTAAATTAAAAGTGTTCTCATTTACATAACCTTGTAATCTATATAGATATGTAATTTTGTAACAATTTTGGCCTTGAGCAATATTGGTAATAAGTTTTAGCACATGGGCATCACTCAAATTGGATCTGTAGAATTTTTATAACATGTTGAAAAATATTTTAGGTTTTATAAATAGATTCATACATGTGGAATTATTATTCATGATATACCTCAATTTGGAAGCCATTAAGAGACCTAATTAGGACTATCTTAAACAAAACTAGACATGTTTTTGAGATCAATAACCCTGGGAGTCTTCATAAATAATATATTTGGCCAAATGGGTATATGGAATGGTCAAAATTTTGTTTATATAGTGTCTTATATGAAATTTATCCTCAAAATTTAGTGTTTGAAGGGATAAAACACCTATAGGGTTAATGAAGGAAATTCTATAAGGTTAAAAGGCCTATAAGGTTAAAGTCATCTTTGGGGAATTCAAGGTTAAGGTCATAAAAATCCACACAAAGGTGGAGTCCCCTAGTGGGTTTGGTAATAGGAATGATATTAGAGACCCATTGTGGATAATTAATGGGTTAAATGAAGTTGATGGATATAAGATGTTTAAGTTATTCATTAATGATAATAGCTATACAAGAGTGCATTTTGTGAAGCTTTTAACATACCATATTAGCCTCATGATGGGTAAAAATGTTATGCAACGTGATGGAGGGGTCAATCTTGGGCATATATTGATAAGACCATGAAAATACAATAATACAGTCTCAAAGGAAGGTGAGATAATCCTAGTGCTCATTTGGGTTTAAGGATTGGCCTAATTTAATGATATGAGGATCCTCTTGGGTCCCTAGGTTAACATCGATAGTTCATTCATTAAGAATGGTTTGGTTCTCAAGAGGGAGAGATTTATGCATAGAATAGTCTCCTATCCCAAGGTAGGTGAGGATGGAATCATCATGTTGACTTTGAATGGTATGAATGGTGGGTGAATCATAGTTTATCATTTCTATATGGATGAGAGGATAGGTTTTGGTTTGGCCACCTTACTGATAGGTTAATGGGCCTAAACTAATGGTATTGATTAAAAAAAGTTGGATGGAATAATATCAAAGTCCTTAAATTGGGGAGATAAACTAGGTGAGGATAGATTTTCTTTCATAGGGGTAGCGGTAGGTTTTGGTGAGGTGGGATCTTCTGGTGGTTCAAACCTAATGATAAAGAACTCATGAGGTTTTTGAGTTTTGATAATAGGCAATTCATGAGGTCCTTATTTGTAAAGGCCCATACCAAGTCTTTTCTAAGCATAATGGTGAAGATAGGTTTTAGTAAAGACTATATTACTTAGATAGGAAAAATTAGAAGTGAAAGGTTGAATATATGGGGTGGTGATAGGAGGAAGGAGTGGTTGATCAAGTCCCCCATAGACAAAATATGTTCAATTATTGGGAAGTCTAAAGGGGATGAGGGTTCTAATGTTGGGTTCATAAGAAGGGTCATTTTAAAGGTTCTTATATTCCTAGGGAGTGGGAAAGGCATCTAATGCTAAAAGTCAGTATTCCCTAAGAGAGAGAGAGAGACATTAGAAAGTTTGTGTCAAGGATTCCTCAATGGGGATCTAGGAAGAAGAGATAGAGGATTGGTTAAGGCTTCATCATTGTTGATATTAGAGGCAATATGGGTTAAGGTTGATGGTGCAGTTGTGTTATTGGGGTTGATTGATTATAAGGGAGATGAAGGTGGAATGAGGACATCATTAGGCCTATAGGTCATGTTATAGGATGTAAAAGGACTAGGATCAGCCTTGATGATTATAAATTTCCCTTCATATTCAAATTTGATGCAATGATTTAAAGTGGAGGGGATACAATTTATAGCTTAGATCCAAGGGTGTCTGAGTAGAATGCTAATTAGTTTTCACCCTCCACAACATAAAATATCTTAAGGATGGTGTGAGTTCACAAGTGTATTTGAAGAACAATAGTCCCTAAAGTAGTGGCCATGGTGTCATTAAAGAGTGAAGGATGATTTTGCTTTCAACCATGATTCTCTATTGTAAACATAGCTAATCAAAAGCATGGGAGGAGATTATGTTAGTGTTGACACCTCTATCAATCATCACCATTTTGATGTGAATGTGATTGACATATGCGGTGATAAAAATAAGAGGATAAAACTCCTCTAAATGGGCTAGAAGTTTTTAGAATCTTGGAAGGTGATGATGATAGAATGTTGGAGGGCTCCAAAAAAGGACTCAAAAGGTTGAGGGTCATCTGGCTAAACCTCAATGGATTATAGAGCATCTATTAATGCTTGGAAATGGTGGGATAAGGTTTTGATCAAGTCATAAAGGCTCATATTCATAGGTTCTTGGTGAAGCTACTTCAATATGGTTTATTAAATAGATGTGGAAGAGTTAGTGGGAGGGGCACTAAGGATGGACACTTTGGGTCTTGGTGATGGTGTGGGCATTAGTGTTTAAACCTAGCTAAAAGGTTGAGAATCCAAAGAATAAGTTCATAGAATGAATGAATTGGCTCTTCCTTTACCATTTTATTGAGCCCAAGATTATGTAATCATGTGGATAGTATGGACAATGGGCTCAATTGGACTAGATAACTATTTCATTTCCTTGCCCTTACCTATAGATGAGAGTGAAGAAGTAGGTGTAGGTTGGGATAGTGGTTGGATTGGGTGGGTTGGTAGTTGGGGTAGTAAGGTAGGTGAAAGTGGTTTATCTAATAATAGATCATCATCCTCATATAAGTAATGAACAAGAGCTTGGAGAGCTTTGTATTTATTTGTGCTATGTTTTGGTGTCCCATGGTATGCACAAATATGAGTATCATCAAACCAAGAGTGTTTATTGTTAGAAGGGGTGAATGGCTTAATAGGTGGAAGTTTAATGGAGGAGTTTTGCAATAGCCTCTATAAAATAATAGATTGAGTTTCCTTCATAGGTGTTGATGGTGTTAAGATGCTCATCGAGGAAATAAGAAACTTCTTAGGCATGGTTTTAACCTTAGAGAGGGTTAGTGGCTGGGAAATTTTTGTAGATGGTCTAGTTTGGGTTGGCTTAGCTATGATTAGGTTAAAGGTAGATGGTTTTGAAGTAGAGGGGGATAAATTATCTAAGAATGATGAAGAAGTTGATGACATAGGTGGTGGAGGGTTAGGCATAGAAAAGGACATTGGTTTAATTGAAGCATAATAAGGGACTGGGATGGTAAAAGGGTTGGGTCCCAAAATAGATGGAAAATGAGAAGGAGGTAGCATATGTCAAGCTTGAGGATGAGGTTTAGGAAATTTCACCCTCTGGTCTATCCTAGTTGGTGGTTTGTTAGGCAGTCTAGAGGGGGTTAGGTCCAATTTGATGGGGGGGATGGGTGATTCTAGGTGTGGGAAGGATACCCAAATTCTTGGCTGGTTTAGATACAAGATTATGAGATGATATAGGTTAAGGTGGGTGATATGGTTCCCTCATGTCTTGGGAGAAATAAATGTTTGATGATGGGGTGATAATAGGTTCAAAAGTGGATGCTAATGAAGTTGAGGATTTGGCTCTATTTTGGTATGGGAGCCCCAAATGATGTCAGAAAGTGGCTCTATCTAGGTTGGGTTGTGAGATAAATTCCAAACTTTGTAAAAACTAAGAAAATGGCTTATAAATGGGTTTTTTTCTTTGATCTATTATTTCAAATGGCAAGCCTTTGGGTGAAGAAGAGGGGATGGTTCCTTCATCTTTACTTGAGCTAGAAGGTTCCAAAACAATCGTTGTTTATGGGTTGATTAAGAGAGGGGATATTTTTTTAATTGAGGGTATAGGTATGCTCCCAAATCCTTCCTTTTCTAGGGTATCCAAAGGAGAAGAAGGGATTTATACCATTTCCTTTGGTGGGGTAGAGGAAGGGATGGTTAAATCAATGGTTGGTTCTGTGAAAGGAGAGGTGGGCATGGATATGGTTTGATAAAGTGGAGAAACAGGGGATATAAATCCTTCTACTTAGGTATATGAAGGGATAAGAGGTGAATTTGCTTCTTCCATAGGTGAGGTTAGTGAAGAGGTAATGGGAATATGAGGGTCAGCCTCCATGGGCTCATTTATGATGATGTTGATTATGTGTGCCTCATGAGATGAATATGGTTCAAATTTATTCTCATGGGTTTGGGTAGGTGGAGGATGGTTAGGGAATGGTTTACAAAAAATATCAAGATAATGGTTTTGGGGGTGCATTAGGGTTGTCAAACGTTAATTCACCATTGTTAATCATGTTTTGGACAAGATTTTTAAAAGTGTTACACTAGTTTATGTCATGTTCGATGACCTGATGGAAAGCATAATTCATTTTCATTGTACCATCCAAGCACAAGGTGAGAAGGGTCAAATTATTGAGGTGACTTGATTGGTGAAAGTTGAATAACATTAGATTTTAGAAATTTATCTGACACAGAAGCATAAGATTCCCCTATATGTGTGAATTATTTAAGGGGAACTTGGTTTTGATTTCAGTTTGGTGGGTAAGAAGGATTGGAAGGTGTGTTCTAATGTGGTTGGTTAATGGACGTAGGTGGGGAATTTTTCAAATTAACCACATTTGCAGATGTTTTGGCTTTAGAATTGGGTTGGGTTGTTGTTTTGGTGTAAGAGGGGTCATTGGGTTTAAAATTAGAATTCTTATTTTGCTATTTTAATTCACCCTCATCTATGGCTCAATTATCAAGTTTTTATGCCATTGTGAATGCTTCATCAAAGGTTTTAAATGTTTGCACCTAAAGGGTGGGAGTGATGTGTTTTACGCATCCCCTAGAGAAAAGTTTAATGAGTTTCATTTGGGGTAGTGAAAAGGATAATTGATTAATGAGGCCTCACCATTATGTAACGAAGTCAGCAATTGATTCATCATAAAAATGATTGATGGAATAGAGGTTGATTATTGAGGGTTTCTTAGATATATTGATAGAAAAATGTCTTAAGAAAATTTGGGCAAATTGGGAGAACAAAAAGATAGAATGCCTAGGAAGGTTACTATACCAATCCAAAGTGGGCCCTGATAAAGACATAGGGAAGGTTTGGAGAAGGAGAGCATCATCATATGTTATCAAGTAATAATAATGGTGAAATTCCCTCAAATGTTGTTAAATATCCTCATTCCCCTGAAACTTAGAGAATTTAGGGAGCTCCTATTGAGGAGGATAAGCATGAATCAAGACAGAAGGGTTGATAGGTTCATTGCAGATTTGGTCGTAGGATAAAAGATTATGGGACCTAAAGATAGATGATTTGAGTTGGGTCATCTTATCTACAAGAATCTTGATTAGGTTGAGTTGGGGTTGCATAGTTACATAATTCAATGGCAAGTTCTATTTAGGTTGGGTTACAACTATGAATTGGTATGTGGTAGGAGGTACAAAAGTAAGAACATATTGGTATGTGGTAATTTGAGGTTGGGATAGTGTCCCAACAAGACTGATAGGCATTAAGGGTTGGCTGGAAGGTAGAATATATCTGAATGGGTTGGGGATGTATTGATAAGAGGCCATGGGGGCTTTTAGAGGAATTGATAATTGTTGGTTTAGGGGTACATTTGGGTTGGTTGATGGGGGCATGGTTTGGGTTGGTAACATTAAAGTGTTTGTGGTTTGTTGATGGGTAGTGACACTAGTGCTAATAGGGGGAAGTTTTTGTGGTATGGAGAGCACTGAGTTATGAAAGGGGGTTGAGGTTGGTATATTAGTTAAGTTGAAGGGAATGGTAGAAATGGGTGTGGAAGACACCACACTAGAAAAAGGGGTAGAAGTGTCAAGGGGTAAAGTTGAGCCAATTTTAGAGGTATTAGTTGGGGTAATATGTGTTTGAGTGGTGGTGGTAGATGGAACAATGGTATAAGATTAAGCTTGGCTAACAAAATGTTGGGATGATGTAACACCAATTATGAGGTGGTGTGGCATACCATATAGTCGATCTATAGGAGGAACCAAAACCATCAAAGTAAAGTAGGATAAGGTATTAAGATAGTATTGTAAAGCATTTATATTATTGTCTAAAAAGTTGGAAAAAGTTGGATTGTCTTCAGGGACTATTGAAGACACTATAGGTGTGGGATAATGGTGTGGTGAAGCATGGGGTGATCTATCAATGTTCAAGGTATAATCCATGGATGAGGACAAAGAATAAGATGGTGGTCAGTTGTTTTGGTTTCTCACTTGTTGTCTGGTTAAGACCATATGAGAAATTTATAAATGGATAATGTAGCTCTCACCTTAAATAATGAGAAAACAAAGAAAATCCCAAAGCAAACAAAGCATACACTAAAAGCACAATTAATCCTAGGATTTATTTTAAATCACTTTTGGATTATGCCTTAAAGAGTATGAAAGGGGAAATTAGCTTATGAGTTAGGGAATAGAAGAGCCATCTAAGGATGGTTTTAGGTTAAGTTTTGGTGCTTAAATAATTTTCATGAGATTGGGTACAAGGCCTAATACTGGGGGCTTTCTCCCCACACTTCACAAACCCAAAGCTGAGCCAGGGTACATAGATAATATATACCATTTGTCTAGAGTTTATACTTTACCAGACAATAGAGTGGGTCTTCTCCTTGGTGATGAAATCCAAGTGGGATCATCGAGTAGGGTAAGGTAATCCAAAGGGTGATGAAATCCCAATGGACCTTGTCTCAAGTAAGTTTTGATGTTTATTTTGTGTGTGTGGTTTGGTAGTTTAACATATGTGTGCTATGATTAATTCATAATGCATTTAACTAATCTAGGTGAGCTAATAATTAAATAGTTAAAATAATGGATGCACTCAATTTAAACCCAAAATAAACTTTTGATGTCTTTTTATGTAAATAAGGAACAACTAAAAATGCACTTCATGCAGGATGAAAATGCAACCTGTCCCTAGGATGAAAACTTTTTTTCAGGAAGAAAAAGGAGATGAAATTTCTATCTTTAAAAAAATAGAAAATAATATAAATACAAGAGCATGAATTTCACTAATGTAACTATATGCATAAAAATAACTACAAACCCAGAAGGGGTCTCATCAAGCATGCCAAAATGTTTCCTACTATTTCTTACTCTATTTTTTTATTTTAGGAAAAAAGGAAAGAAATAATAGATGAGGGGTGTGTACCTGGTAAACATTTCACTTGTTGATGACTGGACGAAGTGAGAGCTCCTTTTTGGTGAGGAAGGACTACCTACAATAAGACCACACTAAACCAACTTGTTTGTTAGATGAGTATGAAGGGTGGACCACCTAGTACTGCTAGATCCAAGAAATGAAAGCTCCCTTGTATGGTTTTCAATCCACTCCCCTAATGATAATACTGTTATGAAAATAGAAATAAAGGATGATAAATGGACAAGAACATAAATGCTTATATAAGAAAATAAATAATATACTTGTTTGGTAGAAGATATAGCAAATGGGTCAATACCATGCACAAATGTATCAAGGTCAAGTCTAGGAAGGTCTGGGTAGGGTTTGTAAATAGGTCAAAAATAGAAATAGGAGTCTAATTGGGTGAAAAGGGGAGAAAACAATAATCTATTATTTTATTTGATAGTGATCATCGATGGTTAGGGTGATAGACGGTAGTTGGGTATGACTAGAGATAGTTATGGAACTGATGATGGTTATGGTGACTAGTGATGATTGCAATAACTCGTGATGATTTCCTATGGGAGGTCTATGGGGAACTAAAATAGAGCTAGGGATGAAGTGGCTAATGGGCAAAAGGTAGAGTGTGGACTATTGGGGTGAGGGGTGATGTGCAGGTGACCAGGTTGAGTCAAAAAGAGATAGTTGGAAAAGAGAATGATGAAAATAAGAGAAATAATACTTGAATGATGTAAAGTAGAAACTAATGACTAGCTGAATGAAATTGGGTAGCATAATAGTACTCTAACCTTCAAAAGTCACATGAACAGAGTTTTAGGATGCTAAATTCTTTCACAAAGAAAACAAAAGAGCATGGATGTAATTTTTTATTTGATCCAAAACTCCTCTAAGAGCCTTGTATTTATAGCACAAACTTGCTAAGTGAGGAAAGGGAAAGTTGATAAGTTGAGTGAGGATAAAGATACCAATTCAAAGAGAGGGAAAGATACAAGGTGTGCATGGTAAATTTTATATTTTATCCATGCACATTTGTCCTATAGCTATATGATTTTTTTTTGTAGGAGTAAAGACCTAACCATTGATGGTTAGCCTAACCATCAATAAATCAACCCCTATGTTAAAATGGGGTTGAAATGGGTCTAAGTTAATATGTTAAAAATGTTTATTAAGGGGTTCTTAGGTGTGTTATCAAATGAAAAGGGTGAGTTAACTAGGTGAATCACTAACTAAGGTCAAGAATAGGTCCATGATGAAGTGACATCAAAAACTAGTAGAGGGAGGGGGGTTTTGAGTGTATACACAAATACAATAAGAAGTTAGATTTAGTAAAAAATCTAACTTGCTAAATTCCTCCTTGAGAATATAGCCTAAATAAACATTCTACAAATAATAATCATTATTTTATCAAGTTTAATTAATTTGTATGTTAGTCTATCCTTTAGGTAAATTTCTAATATAGACTTGCATGCATAGTGCATGCAATCCCCACTATTTTCCTTACTATGTTCTAGATTAGCAAAATTCATTTCCCTCTTAGAGTTTCCCTCCTTTTTTGGAGATGAACCACTCTGAGTTCATACTATTTTAAACATTTTTTAAAAATTATTTCCCTTAATCTCTCCATCTCTTGGGTTTTAGATTTGTTTTTCATATTTCCTTTGTTATTCATGGTCCAGTATTGGAGGCTATAATTTTTTTTTATCAATATACCACTTTGTTTCCTTCCCACATGGTGTGTAACACTTTTACTTGCTCAAACTAGTTTTGAATTAGCTTTGCTTCTATTACTATTTTCATCCTCCAGTTTAAACTTGTGTTATGCTCCATTGATTTAATGATAATAAGTGAATCGCCCTCTATTTAAATTTTACAAATATTCTCCTTTAAATAAAAACTCATGCCTAAGATAAGGGCCTCATCCTGAATGACATTATTCATGTTGATTCCAATAGAGACCACCGCAAAAGCAATGACTTGGAATCTATGATCTCTGATAATGACCCTAGATCCTAAATTATCAAGATTATTTTTTGATGCCCCATCAAAATTAAATTTGAACCAAACATATTATAAAGGGAGCCATTTCACATTACTTATTATAAATTATTTTATCTATTTCTTTCTTATCTTCATGGTGTCATATGTTCTTCTAATCTTACCCTAGTTTTATAGTATCCTTATTTACTGTAGGTTGGCTTCCTTATTATTTTATTATTTACTATGGTAATTAGTTGACAAATGGAGGCTTCAATTTCCACCCATAATATTTCTTGGGACTTATTCCTGACATTGTTAACAAAAGTTCTCAAATTTCATTCGATCCAGACCATCCAAATCAAGATAATTGGTCCCATGTCCTAGATGTCTTACATAATATTTATTTTTTTGTTATTTTGCCAAGATTTTAGGTGATTGGGTAAATTTTCATTTAGGGTCCAACTTAGATTATATTTTTTTAGGAAAACATTCCAAATATCCAATGTATACTTGAAATATAGCAAGAGGTGTTCTATAGTCTATTCATTGTTATAACATAGGATACATCTTGATGGGACCTAAAAAATATTTTTTTTGGATTTTATCCTATCAAGATATTTTCATGTGTACCCATCCATATGAAGGCTTTCACCTTAAACCAAACTTTTGAGATCCATATGTTATTCTAAATGGCTTTATCAGGGCTCCTAGAATTATATGCCATAAGATTAACATAACCTTCCTTCATTGATTAGGTCGATGTGCCTTTTATATTCTAAATTATTAAATCTATTCATAAACTCTATGGAATCCTAAAACTTTTAATTATACCATTTAGTTTCTTTTGAGGTTCATTATGGTTACTACCAAAATTTTGGAAAGTCTTCCAATTTAGGATCTTGTAGCCTGATTCCATGCTTTCAACCTAGTAATCCTTCACTTTAACCCCCCAATCGGCTAGTGGTTTATTTTATGATACACTTGAATTTTTGATCTAGTTTTAGGGGTTTTTTGGATATCCACATATATTTAAAATTTTTTGTGGTTTCTCCATTTTGACATGTTTAAATATACCTTTTGACATGTTGACATGTTTAAATATAACTTTCTAGCTTTTTTAAAGCTAATTTAGATGGCAAATCTAGTGGGGAGTTTCTTAGATATAAATATTATATCTAGATTCCTTTCATCCAAGTAATTTTATCTTATCAACTCACACAAAAGTTTATAATGGATAGCCCCAATCCTCCACATAAACTTAGCTAGAAGAGCCAAATTGACCTTAGTCAAGTTTCTAATCTTGACACCTCCTTCGGATAGTGGTTTAAAGATTTTTTTCTAAGATAGGAGAAAAAGTTTGGACTTATCCTCCATTAATTGCCAAAAAATGGTTTTTATAATTTTATTCATCTCTAAAATAGTTCCAATAGGAGCTTTTAGAAGAGAGAACCAATGTGTGACTATAGCCTGAAGGACTATCTATATGAGAATAATTCTTCTTGTGTACATCATATATTTATCTTTCCAAAATATTATCTTGATTTTAATTTTCTAAATGATTTTATTCCAAATAATTTTATTCCCGTTTCATTTTAAAAGAGGAAACCTAAGTAGTTATCAGGGAAAAGGTCCTTCTCAAAATGCAAAACTCTACATAAGATAGATTGAAGCTTTGGTGAAACATTAATGAAATAAATTTTAGACTTCTATTAATTGGCTATACTAAATATTTATCATAGATGATGAGAAATTCCTTTATTATTCTAATCTCTTGTATTCTTGGGATGGAAAACATCATTGTATCATCCATAAATTGTATATGAGTATGGGTAGATCCACCTACAGAGGCTTGTATCCATTTTGTTTTTATTTTTATTTTAGAGATCCTATGATATTTCCTAGTTATTATACCATGAGAATTAATAGATAGGGATATAGTGGATCACCTTCCTTGAGATCCCTAAAGGAAGGGAAATACCCTTTTGGAGAGCCAATTATCATCATTGAGAATTTGGGAAAAGAGTAATTATTGACAATTTTGACCTCATAGGTCAGATTATCACCCATAAAATTGAAAAATTCATTTTAATGACATGGTTTTATTACTAAGGAATGAAATTATCCATTAGATACATTTCTCACTAGTTTCATTAGACTTCTCAAATGATTCTAGCAATTTTAGTGTCAAAAAGCCTATTTTAAGGCCATTCTTACAATTATCAAGGTGAAATTGAGATTAATGAATATTAGTGACCTTATTTGTCCATTAAAAGGTAAAATATGTGATTTTAAAGAGGTTTTAGGTCTTAAAATGAAGAAAATTTATTTATCTCTCATATCGACCTCCTTAGTAGCTCTAGAAGGGCAGTTTTCAAGTGCTCAGTACATATAAAGGAGAGAGAGTTAGGAGATAAAAAGTTTTAAATTTTTAGGGGTAATAGTAATAGTAATAGTAATAGTAATATATATATATATATATATATATATATATATATATATTTCATATTTATGTCTTATTATTTGTTAATAATCGCTAATAGTGATAGTAGGTCACTATGGCCTATTCATCCAAGAGGGGTCTGTTCTTGCACCTATTCATCTAGATCATAAATTTATGAAGAGGAATGGTTTTTAGGGATGATTTTATATTTCATGTATCTAATTTTCATGTTTTTTCATCAGCCAACTCATCTCCTTGAACTACCTTCACTTAGAAGATGAATGTCTTGGTGTACAAACAGTTCTAATGGATTCTACTGCAAGTTTCTATTTGATATTCATGGTGGTCATTATTATAGGTTTTATAATAATTAATAGCTCATGTAACACCCTTATTTTCATGGAGTTCATGTTTTTATTTGAATATGTGTTTCTTGTCCATATTCTTCAAGTGTGCTTGCTCTTTGGAACATGGTATGTGTTTAGATAGTTCATTGCAGATTTTATTGCCATAATGGACTCACGTATCAAATTTATATCATGGTTTAGGTTATTTATATGATATTTAACCATTTTAAGTTAATAAAAGTGAATATAGGATCTCAAATGCAAATTTTAATTAATATCACAACTGTTTCCTCCAAATGCTAGTTGTACGGACTATAACATGTTTTAAAGATGTTCATTATTCATGGAAAGAATTGATACATGTCTTAATGAATTCATGTGGTTATTTGAATACTTCATTACCATTATGAAAGTGTTTTCAAATAGAATAAATTCTCTATACCATACACAAACCTTTTGCATTGGTGGACTCTGTATGCAGTATGTACAAGATCAATGGGTGAGTTGTAGGTGGAATCATACTTGGCCTATAAGATATAGAGAATATTAAGGATTAAAAATTAAGATAGACAGTGGTTTGAATAGTTTTAAGAGTCAATAACTCAAATAAGTGGCTTTTATTATCCCTAAAACAAGTAAATGAGACCTATAGGACTCAAGCCTATAAGTCCTCATTTAGACATCCTATCAAAACCTCAAACTAAATCAATAGAGTCTCACACATGGGGATTGAACTAAAATGTATATGAAAATATAATATCAATCCTTAAAGGAGATACTAGGTCATTTTTAGTTCAAGGATGAGAGTCATAATTGAGTTGATAGTCCAACTAAACACCTACAAGATTATATATAGTATTATGTCCTTGAGATCAAGTGACAAGTTGGTTTGAAAGTGTCACAAGAAGCATTGAAATAGTGAAAATGTAACCACTCATTTTGGTCCTTTGGTCTCTTAAATCATCAATGGAAAGTGAAATATTTAATTCAAAATCTTTAAAATCTTATACATAGTCCTAACAAGCACCTATAACCATGTCTTGAAAGTGTAGGTCTAAATGCACACATTGAAGGGGAAATTGAGGTGTTTGAAAGTATTGAATCCTAATTAGAGATTCAAATAGGTTCATTAACCATTGAATAAAGTGATATTTCTTATTCCAATCTAAAAATTACATCAAATTCATAACATGAAGCCTCTCTAAAACACTGTTAGTAGAAATTAAGGTTCTTTAGCATTTGTAAGGTAAAGTTAAGATTTGGTTTCTTTGTTGATTAAACTATTTGAGTGCTTCTTTAAGTGGATGTAGGGGGTATTTTGGGTCACTAAATGTTTTGTGTCATGTTTTTTATATCACCATCCATGTCACCTAGTCTTCCTACATTCTATACATAGGCAGTCAAGGGTATAAAATACACACAAATAACCATATATTTGAAGCACATTCAAACTTCTAGGTAAAATAGACTTATGACAATTAGTAATATATGTGGTTCAATGGTGGAGGATGATTTATCACACATTAATGAGGTGTTAGGATGTAATATAGGTCCTTATACCTATTTAATTATCTTAACACTATCCATGTTCTACATTTGTAAGCTTAAATGTACCTACAACCATCTTCTTATTGGCTCAATATAGTGAAGTAAAGGAGAGGTTGGATATTTATGGAGTTGATGGTTCTATGGAGTCTTGATGAAGGATATCAAGTAATCTATAGGATTAAAAAGGATTAGATCACCTACATAGAGTGTCTCTCTTACCTCTCTCTCAGTTTAAGCATACCTATATGAAGCAAAATAAACACCTACAGTCAACTAGGAGTGATACAATCATCTAAGAGTTATAAAGCTTAAGGTTTATGATAGTGGAGAAGGGAGGTTTGATGAGTTTGTGAATGCTCTCACAATATATTAAAGGTTATTAATTCTTGTCAATGAACTTATCAAGGTATTGTAATAACTCAAAATCTCCACCTACAATAAAGGTGCCTACAACCAATATGTGACTCAGCCTACCTATCTATATGATCCTCCAAAACCATTTAAGGAGATATGTAAACTTGAAGAAATTCAACCTACATACAACCAAGAACATGAAAGAGATCATTGAAGGGTTTATGACAAAGATCATAAGCTGATATAAGGTGTAAACCCTAAATCATAATCAATGACCCAAAAAAGATACCTACAAGATAAAATACACTAACATGTGTCTCTAATCTTGAGCAAAAGGCAAAAGGTGTGTTTGAACCTAGTTACATAGGTTTTCCTTTTAGTTTACCTTCTTACCTTTTTTGTTACAAGATGGTAGTGTAGATTATGGATCCTAACTGATACATCAAGGGGAGATAGCCCTTATAATCTAGAGATTCAATCAACCTATTAAGACACCCATAACCTAAGATTGTCTCCATGTTACTTCAGACTATGAAGGCCTAAAACCATCTTCATAAGCATGCAAGTTTAGTAGTCAATAGTTTTTACAACACCTTATGGGATAGATTAGAGTTGGTCTTGGTGAAATTATATTTGTAACAACATTCTTAATGAATTTTTTAGTGAATCCAAGCTCAATTAATTGCTTCTAATAGTCCAAGCATAGTTTTGAAGTAAGTTTATTTTCATTGTATTATCCTGATATTATTTTATGGCTGTATGTGAGGAAAATTCCTAAGTTATACTTCCTTATCAGACTTATGATGAGTTATACCATCCTATTAATGATCTATATGATTCTTATAATCATCTATATGAACCTGGTTATGAACCTAATCAGCCTTACTAAGAGTATTATTAGCCCCATGATTAGTCTTGTCAAGAGTATGATGATTCATATCAACATTATAGTGATCATTATCAACTTCACTATGGACCTAACTATATTAATCAATAGCCTTATCAATATTTTCAGAAATCATATTTACCTCATACTACTTCATATCCAACTTAAAATCATGATTCCTCTACTATATCCTTATTGGCATTTAATCTAAATATGCTAAATTCTGAAGGGGTGACGAGAGTATGGGATAAATAGTTGGATGTGATCACTTTTAACCTCATAGAGAAGATGATAAAAATAATGCAAATTTTGATAAGTATGTGGGAAGTAGTTAGAGAAGAGAATCATTACAATATGACTTTTGAGTTGTGTGAAATGAGAACCATGATCCAATGGTGGGTATACAAGCTATTGAGATGGGAGAATTAAGAGATCCAAGACAAGGAACCTCAACTATCTCCACCTACCCCTCATCAAACTTATTGTATTCTAAGTTTTATTCCATTTAAACCTACTCTTCCTTAATAAAACAAACTTATTCCATCCTAGAGTCTTTCTTGGGATATGACTCTTGGTTTTGTCATGCCAAGTCTTGTGGATGAAACTCCTCCCATCACTCTTAAATCACCCTCATGTTTACCATATCAACACTCTTATGCTCCTTGTCCTCATAAATTGATTCAAAATCCAAATGAACCTAATACTTTCATAGTCCTACCTTGAAACCAAGTAGTCAAATCTTGGTATAAATAGGAGGAGGTGAGTGTTATAGAGTTTTATCCCAAAGAAGACTTTGTGCCTATAGTTGTTCCCTTATGGGATACAATTCAAGAAAACATCCAAATGAAGGAAGAAGTGATTGTTGAATAATCTAAAATTTAGGTTACATTTGATATTGATGGATTGAATCATGAGGGTGAGGAAGGAAATGGTGAGGTAGAAAACCAAACACTCATAGGACAACTCAACTTACTCTCTCTCCAAGCATTCTTAAAAGAATATTATATTCCCAAGATCTCAAATTATAAAATTACCCCACTTGACCCCCAAAAAAACTCATGAGATTTTTCATTGCCCTCACACCATATAAATTCTTAAAGAGGAGCCTTTTATATGGAGGATAAGTGAATAATTTATAGCTATAAGTGATTGTCAAGGAAAGTGTGGTGAATATGAGGAAAGCGTGCATGAAGAAGAAATCTTTTTTAATACTCCCCTTGGTGAGAGCAAAGGCATTTTATCTTTAAAACTAGATGTAAAGGTTATATAAGAAGATGAATATGATGACTTGTTTTAAGAGATTCCTTTTGATGTTATTAAACATGGAGAAGAGAAGGTAAATCCTTATTTGGTCTCCATGGTACTAGTTAAGAGCATAGTGAAGATTTGTTTGAAGCTTTGGAATCAAGTTAATCACTTCTCCTAGGTGAGTATGAGTTGAGTAAGACAACATGAGGTAATTTTGGTGAGTTAATCAACAAGATAGAGAGTGACAGTCATGAAAAATTTCCTTTTTCAATAGGTAACCTCACTAGATGATGTTTTGTTTGATATCCTTAGAATGGGTTATCATTATCTCACCTCATTTACAAATTTTAGTTCCTTAGAAGATAATATGAATAAATTTTTAACACAATTTATCATAAAACAATAAAATCTCACTTATGGATACCATGATGGACAAGTTTAGAGTCATCAAGAGGATACTAAGGACTAGGTAGGCTATTTCAATCAGTCATATGAAGTTCATGATGCAGTTGATCTTACAAACCAATAACTAGCCATCTTAAAGATCATTACTAAAGAGGAATAATAACAAAATGTATAGGTTTAAATTCAAACTTTAGTATGTTTTAATTAGAGATATATTTGATGATTTAAACCTATTACAAGGTAGTTGTGATGTTTTTTAGTCAAGAAGAAGGCTCAGCCAAGTAATAAGTCAATCAAATATTTCATATTTCATTGCATACCTCATGAAGTAAGTGATCCAAAAAACTTTCCTTTTAATCCTAGATGAGGATTCCTTAAAGGTTAATTATAGTCAGTTTATCTTTCCTCCAAGTGCTATCAAGCACATTAGTTTTATTACTTTTTATTTCAATAAGTGTTTTCTAGCACAAGTGATTTGTGTATCTAAATACCTTACTTTGTTGTCTTTTCTTTTCCTATCTTTGAGGATCAATAAACTATCTTATATTGAGTCAAGAATAGTGATCATTGTTAAATTTATAATAATGATTGTTTTAGAATTTAAAAGTGATCTTATGAGCTTTAAAGATATGTCAATGGTCTGGTTCTCAAGCATAACGAGCATGTTTCCTTTCTAAGTCACCAAAATGTTGAAAATTTTGACCTCACAATTCAAATTATCACCCATAAAACTTTAAGATTTTATTTTTAGTACATGGTGTAATTATTCAGGCATGAAAATATCCATTAGATATATTTTTTAGCATTTTTAACAATTTGCTCAAGTGATTCTAGAAGTTTTAGTGCCAAAATGGCCTATTTTAAGGTCATATGTATAATTATCAAGGTAAATTTAGATTAATTAAGAGGTGTTAGGTCTTAAAATGAAGAAACCTGATTTATATCTCATATCAACCTCCTTGGCAACTCTAGGGTAGTTTTCAAGTACTTGGAATAGATAGAGGAGAGAGAGTTAG
Organism: Torreya grandis; assembly: GCA_037957365.1. Classification (NCBI taxonomy): domain Eukaryota; kingdom Viridiplantae; phylum Streptophyta; class Pinopsida; order Cupressales; family Taxaceae; genus Torreya; species Torreya grandis. The sequence goes on along the minus strand of JARHVA010000932.1, from coordinate 471,188 downwards.
GAGCTGAAACTTTGGCCATTGTTAGGGGTATTAGTAATATTAAAATCATTTTAATTGGTTTGAATATCTATTTATTCTTATTTATTAACAATTGCTAAGAGTAAAAATAAGTCACTATGGCTTATTCATATAAGAGGGGTCTATTCTTGCACCTATTTATAATGCTCAAAAACATATGGAGAGGAATGGTTTTTGGTGATGATTTTATATTTAATTTATCTCATTTTAATGGTGGTTTCATCATCCAACTCATCTCCTTGAACTAACTTCACTTGGAATAGTAATATCTTGGTGTACAAATTATTCTAGTGGATTTTGATACAAGTACTTATTTTATTTTCATGTTGGTCATTATCAATGGTTTATAGTTATTTTTAACTCATAAGATGTCCATCAGTTTCATGTATTTCATGTTATTTTATCTGAGATGGTCTTTGGTCCATTTTCTTCAAATGTGCTTGCTCTTTGAGACATTATCAAGGCTTACACAATCCACTAGAGTTTGGGTTTCTAATTTTGGATTAAATTATAATAATATTCATGGTGTGAGATTTTTATATGATATTGTATCATTGGAAGTGAATAAAGGTGAAGATAAGAGCTCATGTGCAAACTTTCAATGAAGATGACAAGTGTTTCCTCCATGTGCTAGTATTACAAATTGTGAAGTGTTTGGGAGAAGCTCAGAGCCATGAGGGGAACCAATTAAATATATTCATACATTCATATATCCATAACTACTTCAATACCATCACTAAGTTACTCAAGTTATTTGTCTACTCTAAATATCTACTCATAATGCTTGTGCATAAGATGACTATATGCAGACCGTATAAGACTATAAGGTGAGTTAAAGCATGATCATATGATTTATAAAAAATTAAGTAATGACATAAGGAAGTGTATTAATTTAAAAATGTTGAAAAGTATAAGGATTTAGGAAAGATGGCCTTGTGTAGAGATCATAGTCAAATGAGACCTACAAGCCCTAAGCCTATAGGTCCTCATTCAAACCAACATCAAACTAATACCAACTTAATCAAGCAAAAAACAAAGTCTTGAACTTGGAAATAATAAAATTAGTGCATAAAAATAGTATCATAATTCTCTTGAATATGCATCTAAGTTATTTGTAGTCAATAAAAATGTGTAATTGAGTCTATAGTCTTGACACTTACAATTATAATATCATCACTAATAGTTATACTATGAGGTTTAAATCAATATCTCAGGCTTGATTAGGAGTTTGGAATTAAGTGTGTGTATTTATTTGGATGGTTTGAGTGAATATGTGACTACACAAAGTCATTAGGGTTAGTAAGACCTAAAGAAGAATCAAGACTAGGAAGGTTGTCAAAGTGGAGATGAGAATGGCTTCCTACAGTTTGTATAAGACTAGTTAAGTGTGTTGGAGGTGATATAAAACTATTTCATGAGATTTTTGATGATTTTAAAGGATGAAAATAATTATGTAGTAGTTTTATAAGGTTAATAGGTTCAATATCTCAATAACTATATCCTTACAACCTACATAGTTAAGTAAAGACCTACATGCCTCAAGCCTATAGGTCTTTATTGGAACCAAAGTCAACATATTTCCAATACAAAGCAAACCAAAATAAAGTCTTAAACATGGAAATTAAATATCACAATTAGATATTGATATGAGCCTTTGAAAGGATGTTCTAGGTCACTTTCAAATTTGTTAATGGAGCCAAAGAACTAAATGATAGTCTAATAGTCATCTACATTCAAATGTGTGATCTATATATGAGAATATGTAAAAAGTCACTTGAAAATGTCAAGAGAAAACCATGGACTCTACATACATAATGAAGTTAGATAATTTATTTATGCATATTCAAACATTAATGGAAAATAAATAAACTAAGTTTAAGATTGTATGTTCCTATATACAGTCCTAACAAGCACCTAAAACACCCTGTACAAAAAGGAACAAGGTAAAGTGGTTTGAGAATGATACAAAAGGGTATTGGTACAAGTTTATAAGAGACATATAAAACTTAATTGAAATATAATCTAAGTTCAAGTCTATTTAGGGATCAAAGGCATGAAGAGAGGTTCTAAGCCCCAAGAACATAGTTAAAACCTTTTAAAGACACCTAAAACCAACTTGGGAGCCTAATTGAGTTTTAAGGGGCTTATGAATTGTAACTGAGTTTAAAGTGAATTTCATAAGGAGTTATGATAGTTTTTGTAAGTTGATCCAAGATCATGAGCTGTTTCAAGGGTAAACATTCTCTCAAATAGAATTCATAAGCTTAGGTTAAACCTACATTCAAGCAAAAATAACACAGTCAGTTGTGTTCTATATGGTTAGAAAGCTTGTGAGAGAGAGAGAGAGAGGAGTTTGGGAGAGTTTGGATACCCTCAAAATGTGCTAATAGATATTGAGCCATGTTATATACCTCTTATATAGGTATTATTATAGTAACTTTCCCAATGTAATCCAAGGAGACTCCATACTAGCTACCTATAGCTAATGAAACCTAAAGTCATGCAAGAGGAGGCACAATCAACTATGTGCTTAGGATCATGAGAAGATGATCTAAGGAAGGTAGTGAGAGTTTAGTGATATTAAATGAGTGACATAGGTTATAAATACATACTAAAGACATTATTAAGGTATAGTTATACATTTTTATAAATCTATAATAAAAAAATAGATAATGGTAGTTTACATCTAGTATATGATTGTAGACAATCAAAGGCAAGGAGTGGAGATGTGGATAGATGTCAAGAATGTGATGATGGGATAAAGAATCTAAGAGTATGTATGAAAAAATGGTTTGAAGCCAATTAGAAATTTAGTTCTGATAGAGCATATAAGAATATTAGTGATGATAGGGTAAGTTTTAAATGCCATGCACAGTTATATGTCCTAAATGGTTATATACATGCCTTTAGTGCAGATAGTTGGTCCAATTTCAAAATAAGGAGAGGTAGAATTAGGGATAGTAAGGGTAATATGACCCCAAAATTTAAACATCAATGAAGGATGAGGAGTTTTTAGTAGATTAGTGGTATGTGTATAAAGAAGAGAATATGAAAATCTTACACATAGTCATGGTCCTAGTTGAAACTATCATACAAAGTCATGGTCCTAGTTGAAAATCTTATACATAGTCATAGTCTTAGAGGCACCTATAGGTGGCTAGTGGGATAGACTATTATCAAACCCAAATAGAATATAAAGTGTTTGAAGAGGGTCTGAAATTGTCTATGTGGCATGGCTGACTGTGTGGCGTTGATGTTTGTGTGGCGTGGCTGACTGTGTGGTGTTGTTGTCTGTGTGGTGCCCTTGACATCAGACTCTTCCAGCTCACCACCGACCTTCTAGCTTTGTGCTCTTGATGTTAGACTCTCCTAGCTGACCTTGCCGCCCTTCAGACCCTCTTTGACAAAATTCTACTATTGTCCTTGCCAAGCATCAGTCCAACATCTATTTTTTTTTAAATGACACTCCCTTTTTGGTCTCCAATGCCCATGTGGTGGGCCCTCTCTCTCTCTTGTTGTTTGATTGATAATTATACTTTTGTCCAATAATTTTTTTGATATTCATAAGTTAGTAATTTGATTTTTTGAATTAAAGACAAATTGGAAATTAGCATTCAAAAAAAATAGTTTAGAAGATTTTTTTCAAACTTGTATCTTCGACCTACGAAGACGAAGGGTGAGGCCCAGGTTGGAATGAGGCCAATTCCCCCTCACACAAACCTCCTTTGGATTCCTCATTCTATGACAAATCCAATTAGTGGTTGGAAGACCACTTTCTCTCTCAAAACAAGTATTTTTTAATGTTTTAGTGTTTTTTTGCAAAAACACTAGTTTATGATAAAATTAAACCTTTAATATCTTGCAAACGGTAGCTCAGATTTGGGTGCCATTTTTTTAAAAAGTGTTTGTAATTAAATTCTCCATAGTGTGGGCTTGTTATTTGTCAAAAATGAACTAGTTTATAAAGTGCCTAAAATTTGGGTCTCCCAAGACGCATTTTCGACTGAGTCCGATGTCCTGTTTGCTTAAGTCTTGCACTGATTGCTATAAGATGCATTATCAGCTAAGCCCAATGTATTTTGAGAGTGCACTTGCATATTTGGGGGGCGGGCTCAACATTTTTGGGGAGTGTGATTAATTTTCACAACTTGCAAATCTTTCCTTTCATTCTCCTTTCTGCATAATTTCACAACTTGCAATCAACACAACTTCACCTAAATTCATCTTTAAATGGATTCTTTTCAACTTAAACCCCTAACACCCTTTAACTATCATGAATAGAAGGTTAAAATGTCAATCATTCTTAGAAGCAAAGGGTTGTATAGGATCACCATGGGTACTGAAGTAGAACCCAACACTGATGTTGAAAAGGTCAAGTGGTACAACCATAGTGATGAAGCCTATGGATTACTGAGCTTATATATGTCTCTAGAACTTCTCTTTCATTTATAATCCTCCAAGACTCCCAAAGACATATGGGACACCTTAGAACTCTTATTTGGGAAGCTTGATGAGATGAGAGGACATGAGCTTGAAAATTAACTCATAAGTCTAAGTCCTAACAACTTTGACACCCTACATGACTTCTTCACTAAGTTTAAGGCCCTTAGATTGCAATTGAAAGAATGCAGGATAGAGAAGAAAGATGATCAACTCATCCTTTCTATTCTCACAAAGTTAGGTCCAAGCTATTCAGTCTTTGTCTCCACTTTCCATGCCACAAAAAGTGCCCTTGGCACTACATGGAAAATGCCTTCTTTGGATTCATTCATTGCTAACTTGACTAGGGAGCAAGATAAGCTAATTCAAATGGGCACAATGAAGTCTACTCAACCCCAAGCTTTGATAGCTATAAATGGTAAGGATAAGACTTCAACAAAGGAGAAGAAAAAAAAGAACAAGGACCAGGAGAAGAAGAAAGAAACCAAAAATCCTACCAAAAACAACACTGAGTCTTCCTCTTCCAATGCTAAACCTAAGAAGGAGAAAGTTAAGTGTTCCTATTGTAAAAAAGACAAGGCATGATGAACACAAATTCATGAAGAAATAAATAGATCACCTAACTCATCTTCTAGATAAGCACAACATAGGTGTTCCTAAGTCCATCAAGCAAAATTCATCTACCCAAGATTCTACCAAGGCAAAAGGCAAGGGTAAGGAGAAAGATAAGGGCAAGGCCCTTATAGTAACTATAGCTTCTACAACATCATGGGTCATTGATTCGGGTGCTTCTCACCACATGGGCTCTTCACTAGTTGAGTTTTCATCTTTAGAGCCTTGTAGTATGACTTTAATTAGTTTGGGTGATGACACATCAGTTTTCATTGTAGGGAGAGGGTCAATTGAAATGTAAGGAAGAACATTCAATAATGTTCTAAGTGTTTCTTCTCTTTCAACCAATCTCCTATCAGTGTACCAAATCACTCACATTGGTCAGGGCATGAGAGTTGAGTTTTCACCAGATTTAGTGGCTATCAGGGAATTGCATATTGATACTATAGTGGCAGTGGGTAGGGCAAATCACTAAGCTATGTTATACACCTTCTCACATTCTGCACCTGATTCTTCTCCAATAGCATTGCTGACTCATTCAGATGAAGCTAGCAAATTATGGCATGAGCGGTTTGGCCACCTTAACTACCGCTACCTTGAACAACTTTACAAAAATGACATGGTCATTGGCTTGCCTCATGTCTAATTCTCAAAAGGACTTTGTGAGGGGTGCTCCCTTGGGAAGCATCTCAAAGCAAAATTTGACAAAGGCAAAGCTTGGAGGGCTTCAAAACCTTTGGATTTAGTCCACAGTGATGTATCATGACCCTTTCCCAAACCATCTTTCATAAGGGCCAAGTACATCCTCACTTTCATTGATGATTTCTCTAGGTACACTTGGATATATTTTCTCAAACAAAAGTCTGAAGTGTTTGAAAAATTTCTAGACTTCAAGGCTCTTATTGAGAAACAAAGTGATAAATCCATCAAGGTTCTTTAAACTGATAATGGAGGGGAGTATGTCAGAAATAGGTTTGAGTAGTTTTGCACCACAGAGGGGATTGATTTGCAGTGCACAATCACTTATAGTCCTTTATAGAATGGGGTTGTAAAATGCAAAAATAGGTTCTTAAAAGAGATGGGTAGCTATATGATTCACTCCAAATCCTTAACACCACAGTACTGGGCCGAAGCCATCAATTGTGTTTGCTACATTCAAAATAGGGTTCCTCACAAAGTTTTGAAAGGGATAACACCCTTTGAAGCTTGGCATAAAAGTAAACTTGATGTTGATCACCTTAGGTTCTTTGGATCCCTAGCCATGGCTCACATTTTGAAGAAGAAACACAAATCTATGGAATGTCAGTCCAAGCCTTGCATCTTTATAGGATATCTAGATGGTATTAAGGGGTATCACCTTCTAGATCCTATCACTCATGAGTTGTTCATCAAGAGAAGTGCCCATTTTTAGGAGATACATAGAGACTCAACACCTAAAACTTCTTCTCCCTCATCAAATCTACTTCTTCATGATGATTCCTCATCAGATTTAGAACAGCCACAATAGGTTCTTGAGCCAGAGACATCTTCTTCATCTTCGAGTATAGACAGTGAGGATAGTGATGTAGTGTCATCCACCTCTAGTCAATCAAAGGATGAGGAGTTAGCACCTAACTCACCCACTTTTGGGCCACTTTGGGCTAGATAAACACTTGAGAGTGCTGGCACTTAGGTAGGAGATCACGTAGATGACAAACGAACTAGGGGGATTTTCAAAGAGATCCACATGCCTTCTTTTCTTCAGTTTTAGATCCATAGACTTTTTAAGAGGCATCAAGGGTACCTGAGTGGGATAGTGCTATGGAGGAAGAATATTCTTCCTTAATCAAAAATCACACTTGAGATTTGACTTCACTTCTTAAGGGAAGAAAGATGGTTTGATGTAGGTGGATATATCAAACCAAGTTTGCATCAGATGGGTCGGTTGATAAGTACAAGTCACAACTGATTGCTAAGGTTTTCTCACAGGTGGTAGGCATTGACTACTTAGAGACCTTTGCACCCATTACAAAGATGACTTCTATCTGACTCATCTTGGCTATTTCCACAACACATGGTTGGGATGTGCATCAGATGGATGTGAAGAGTGCCTTTCTTCATGGAGACCTAGAGGAGGAGATCTACATGGAACAGACACCAAGATTTGTTTAGGATTCTTCCTTAGTATGTAGACTTAGGAAATCTATTTATGGCCTCAAATAGGCCCCTCAAGCTTGGTATGCCAAGATGGATTCCTTCCTTCTCACATCGGGTTTCACTAGGTGCCATTTTGATCCCAATGTCTACTTCTTATGGTAGGATGATTCACTCCTAATTTTGGTTCTATATGTTGATGACCTTTTGATCACCAGGAGTTCTTCATCAGCTATTATAGTGGTGAAGGCATCTCTCCAAGATAGATTTGACATGACAGACTTGTGTTTGTTGCACTACTTCCTTGGCATCAAGATCTCACAATCATATTCAAGGATTTCTCTTACACAGCCTAAGTATGCTCTTGACTTATTGGCTCGATTTCACATGGCTGATTTTAAGCCATCTCTGACTCCCTTTATATCAAGAGTCAAGCTTGAGGCTAATTTTTCTTTACCATTGGTTGATGCCACTCGGTATCGACAACTTGTTGGTAGTCTCATCTACTTGACTCACACCATGCCTGACATATCATATACAGTTGGACTTGTCTCCAAATTCATGTAGGAACCTCATGAGCTATATTGCAAAGCAGTTGAGAGATCTTGCATTACATATAGGGTTCATAAAGATATGGGATTCATTACAGATTTGGCATAGAGGTTGACTTGGTTGGATATATAGATTCAGACTGGGCTGGTGATTCACAGACTCGCAAGTCCACTTTTGGTTATAGTTTCTCTCTAGGTTTTGGTCCTATCAGTTAGTATAGTAAGAAGCAGAATGCTATTACAATATCATCCATAGAGGTAGAGTACAGGGGAGCTATTAATGTAGCTACTGAGGCTATTTAGCTTTAGGGTATTCTTTTTAAGTTTGGCATTCCTATCAGGCAGCCCACCATCATTTATTGTGACAACTAGAGTACCATTCAGATTTGTAGGAATCCAATTCAGCACCAGTGGACCAAGCACATAGAGATTCACATGCATTTCATTTGGGAGCTTATTCATAATCAGGTCATTGACTTGATATTTTTCCAGTCTTCAGAGCAGGTTGTAGACATCTTCACCAAACGTTTCACTGAGAGCAAGTTCATTCATCTATGAGCTCTTCTTGGGGTGCAATCCACATTTGCAACATCATCATCTTTGGGAGGGGCACTAGCCTCTTCTTTCTTTTATGTTTCTCTCTAGGTTTTGGTCCTATCAGTTGGTCTAGCAAGAAGCAGAATGCTATTGCTATATCATCCACAGAGGTAGAGTATAGTGGAGCTGTTAATGTAGCTATTGAGGCTATTTAGCTTCAGGGGATTCTTTCTGAGTTTGGCATTCCTATCAGGCAGCCCACCATCATTTATTATGACAACCAGAGTACCATTCAAATTTGTAAGAATCAGCACTAGCAGACCAAGCACATAGAGATTCACATGCATTTCATTTGGGATCTTATTCATAGTTAGGTCATTGACTTGATATTTTGCCAGTCTTCAGAGCAGGTTGTAGACATCTTCACCAAACCTTTCACTGAGAGCAAGTTCATTCATCTATGAGCTCTTCTTGGGGTGTGATCCACATTTGCAATAGCATCATCTTTGGGGGGGGGCCACTAGCCTCTTCTTTCTTTTATGTCTCTCTTTTGGGAGGGAGTTTTTTCCTACAGGTTTTCTCCTTTTCTCTATCTTATGGGAGATTGCATTTGTACATGGGTACCTCATCAGGCCTAGTTACCGAGACCCATTTTTTATTTCCACATTACCCACCTAAGCTACAATTATGGGGGGTATTAGTGTAGGTTTTTATTTTTCCCTATTATTTAATTAGGGAAATTGTATTTCTTGTGCTTACATGGAGTTTTCCTACATTTGTGGGATAGGATAGCTTATGTGGAGATGTGTGTCATAGATGTGTCATAGGTGTCATAAGAATGTCATAACTCCTTTTACCAGCTATTCTAGGTATGGGAGTTACTTCTCTATTCTTAGCACCCTGTCACCACCTTTCATGGAGGAGTTATAGTCTATTCTTGGGGTGCCTTGGCCACCTTTTGTGGAGGAGTTACTTACATGCTCTCCTATATGTATTCTTCACTTTGGCCATCTCATGTTAATAAGATATTGGGTTTTCTCCTATTTTGTCTTGTGTAATTTATCTTCTTATATAATTTCAAATTGCTTTAGCATCTATGTGATGTGCACTAGCTTCATCTTGTGTGATCACATCTCCATTGCATTCGCATTATCTATATTTTGGAAACAACTCCGATAATTACATCATACAATAATTATATATTATCATTTCTATCTTTCAAAACTATGGGATTCTAGTCATAACTATGCCATTTCCTTTTTATGTCTTAGTTCATGCATCACATTGTAATGTTCTAATCTCTTTACTATGTTTGGTAACAATTGGATTTATCTCGTAAATGCAAAAGCTCCTTAATCGATGATTGATCAGTTGGATTAATCAATCTTGAGCTTTGTGCAATCATTTATAGGTTTTATCTATTCCTTCAATTATTTATTGAGAATATATTAAATGTGGGATTTGATTTATTTCTTCATGCCAAGTCTAACCATCAAGATCCTCTTTGCATCTCACTACTTCCTATATATCAAGATCACTTTCACTCCTTTTGATTTATTTGAATATGCTTTATCTTTAACTTTGCTACAATGCATTAACCTTAGAACACATTTAAGGTTTTAGATTCACTCACTCTATTGGATCTTCTTAATCCTGACTTGGGTGTGTCATTGGATCATCAAATATGCTTGCTCTTTATGTTGACTATATCATTAACCTTTGACATGTTGATTTCATCTCACTTCTTTCAGTGTCTTTGAGATGCTTCCCCTTCATTTATCTCTTTAAACTTGCTCAAATTAGGTTATTCTTTGGGACTTTTCTCTTCAAGCTATTTTCCCAACTGATTTTTTTAAGATAATTTTCATAATAAATTATCCTTCATAATCCTTAGAAACATCCTCATGCCCTTCATCTTTTCTAAAGACTACCCTTCAGCTTTCTTGAATGGTCAACTTGCCCTTTGGACTGCTTGAGAAGTACCCTTCGACTTTCTTAAATGGTCTACTTGACCTTTAAACTTTTTTTGGACTACCCTTTATATTTTTTGAATGGTCCACTTTCCCTTCAGACTTATTAATAAGTTCCATTTGAATTTATTGTATGGTCCACATACCGACTTTCTTGCATGGTCCACATACCCTTGGCCTTTTACAAACTACCCTTCAGTTTTTTTGAAAGGGTCCACATACCCTTCAGCTTTTTGTAAACTACCCTTCAAATTTTTTGAAAGGGTCCACATAACCTTCATAATTTCTTGAATGTACCCTTTAGCTTTTCTAAATAGGCCACTTACCCTTTAACTTTCATACAAGTGTCTACATGCCCTTTAGAACAATTTCCATGAGATTTTTATCTGAAAGATTTATCCTTTAAAATATTTTTAAAAGAATTATCTTTGCCAATTTTTCCAAAAGAATTATTCATGATCATTTTGGGTTCTTCATTCAGCATGACTTATAGACTTCAAATAAGTAAATTCATCTTAGAAACCCTAAAACTTTTCAAGACCCATTCAGGTTTTCAACTTTGATTAACTTATTAAAATAAACTAAGTAAAGTTGTTTCAAAACTCTGATAAACTCACCTAGACCCATTCTAGTTATTCACATTACTTAACTCATAAACATGAGAGAAGCAAAGCCACTCTGAAATCCCAATTACCTCTTCCTTGACCCATTTGGGTTTTCCACATTACTTATAAACATGAAAGAAAGAAACTGATTACAAAACCATGATAAACTCTTTTAGACATTTTTAGGTTCTTGAGACAACTTGAATTATTAAAATGAGACAAGTAAGGTTTTTTCATAAAATTGATTAACACTGCTAGGCCTATTCAGGTTCCCGTGATAACTTAACTTATAAAGTTGAGAGAAGTAAAGTTGTTATGGAATCCTGATTTGCACTACAAGACCCATTTGGGTTCTCAAGATTGCTTTACTTATTTTATAAGTATAAGCTCTTCATAAATCTGATTTGTACTATAAGTTTGTGTAATTCAACTTTTGACATTAATGTTTAATAGCACAAGCTACCTTTGACATCAATGACAATATTATAGACATCAACGAAAATTGCCAACATAACTACCATGTTGTAGTGTATATAATTGACACATTAATGCACTGTAGATGGCACTACACAAATATTTTTAATCCAAGGGTATCCTAATAACATTTAAAATATACAATTACTTGGTATATCAAGAATAAAATAACCACTATGGTGGGGCCTAATTGAAGAGGTAACATAATACATCTCAGGGTGTACTGTGTACGTCTATCAAACCCTCTGATCACTCTTCAAGTTTTTTTCATATCTAAGAGAGTAAATAAGTTTTATATTACATATGTTTTTGATTGAACCATTATCAACCATAGCACTTTGTTTAAGGTTCTCATTGATTTGAGCTCATATGAATAATGTATATAAATGTGAGTCATCATTGACAATATCACTATCATAAAATGTAATCATTAAATTTTGTTTTAATCTACTCATAATGTTTCCAATAATATTTTCTATTGTATTACTATATGTCTCAAGTGGAGGATGTACATGCTATGCATGATTTACATCATAATTATCCTTAGTTTTTGCTTCCTCATGTTTTAGAAATAGGTCATTAAATATTTCCAAATTATAATTATGATTTATTTTTAGACTAAAATCCTTTGTGGGTGTCCTCAATTCAATAGTTTATCATCAATAATATCTTGTATTTTATGTGTTAACTTGAATCATTTGTTTGTAGAAATTATAGCATATCGATGATAATAGAAATAAGCATTATGGTCATATACACTAGGTAAAGTTTTGATTATATCAACCAGTAGTGGTGGAAGGAGAGATAAAATATTTCTTTAAGTAAATTTGTAGTGAATTTTTATGAGGTTGAAGTATCCATGAAAAAAAAAATTCTATGGAGTAGGTAAGAGAAGCCTATTTGAAGGTCATGATATTGTGTTAATGATAATCTTGGCTTCATTTTTATTCTCATTTTATTTTATTTTATAATTTGGTTTCTTTTGAACCTTAGAATTTGAAATAGTATTATTAAATTAATTTTATTGAGTTCAAATAAATTGACATCATGATCTTTCATTATGTGTCATAACTGTTCAACATATCTAAAATTCTTGAATAATATAGACTCATGAAGTGGTGTAATTAAGCTTTGCTTAAAAATATCTTGTAACTCATTTTTTTCCATAGGATTGGTCATCTTATCTATCATGGTATTATATTGAAGTATATATTCACATATTATCTCATTGGACACTTGTTTGATTTTGTAAATTTTGCATAAGTTATTTTTTCATCAATTTTAATAGAGAAATGTGCTAATAATTGATTAGTTAGAGGAAGGAAGGCACTAAATGACTAAGGTGTAAGGTTATAAAATCATCTTAAATCATAATATTTGATACTCTTTAGAAATATCTTGGTCAATAAATGGTTTTTTTTTCATAATCTAAGCATGTTACATGGAAAGATCAAAGTTATTATTTAGGATCACCATTTATGTCATATTATTGGAGCTTTAGAGATAAAAACCATAAAGGTAATGGATAGGTTTCTCTATCAAGAGATAATGTATTATGGAGAAAAGTATGTGAATTTAATGAATGACTAACTTAATAGTACCTTTCTCTAATTTAAACACCTTATATTACAAAGATCTGATAATTTTCTCAAGGGAACATGTAGTATACAAATTAAATGATGTAATATATGCAGTCATCAAAGGATGAGAATAGGTCTCCTACATAGGAATTAACACAAAAATTTATGGGATGACTTGTATTTCCTCCACACCTTGGGTGAATATAAAATGTGTGCTTGGAGTTGTATATGTAATAATAGTATCAATAATAGTGGTCTAATTAATATCATAGGATGGGACATATTTTTCCCTAGATGTAGTAACTTGGGATAGATTTTTATGGTGATCTAAGGCCACATAAAACATTGCATCATGTATTTATGGATTTTGATCAAGAAATTGATCCAATTATCTTTCATCCTCATCACCAAATGTATTTATATGAGCATGGCTTTTTCTAACATCTCAGTAATTATTCTCAGTCTCAACTTTCAAAATAATTTCATCAAGGGGGTGTGCATTAAGGGAATCTAAGGATAGTTCATTATTAATTTTAGCCTTATTAGTAAATTTAAATTGAGTCTAACTTTTACATATCAAAGTAAAACAATATTAAATGATTACAATCATGGATTGAATTAACCAATAGAATCAATTTTCATTTATCAAATCTATATGTAATTTTTAATGCGAGGTAAAATTATAAACTAGGTTTGAGATTAAACCCTATGGTAAAAATATTAAAAATCTATAAATAAGGATGAGACCCTAAGAAAAAACTAGGGTTTGTAAATTTGAAATAATACTCAAGTTTACCAATACATTTACCCTATTTTTGGATTTGTTTTGATCGTAATAGAGGATAATTTTTTAGAATTAATTTAATCTATAATATATGTCAATCAATCATAAGTATGAATGTAATTGATTGATATTAATCTGATAATGCAATTTACTATTTATATAAATTACTAAGAAGATAAGTATACTTAGATTTACTACTTGACTAGTTTACTATGAATATGTTCTGATAGTGGAAATAGACTTGAAGTGGGATAATGATTCGTCTAGATCCAAAATTGTTTCTTTGTGTGTGCATGGTTAGTACTAGTAGGCTCAATCAAGAACAATGATAGTGGTGATTGAGGTTGATGTTACTATCCTAGGAAGATTTTTTTGTTTGTGACCATAAAGTATGACATGCATATCTAATATATATTTTCATGTGAAATATTTTACCCTTGAATATATGCATATCTAAAAAATATCTTCATTCTCTTTGAAATATTAGATCCACTTGTGAAGGATGAAAACCTATAAAAAGGTGAGGAATTCTAATTAGGTTAAGCTAACCCTAATCAACAGAGTTAATGATTGATAATTATATACATATCTAATAATATAAAGTGGTAATTTAATCCACATTTTTCTTCTTCCCCATAATGTGAATGTGAAATTATACTCTTTCACCATATGCATGCACCTATAAATGTGGCTTTGATCTTAACAATGTTGGCACTTGAGCTAGTTATGTGTGGTTTAGACTTGGTTGATGACTACTCCTAGTGATTGATTTGAAATTTTATAAGAATAGGGAATTTTTTCTCAATGTGTAGTAGTATACCTAATATGTACTTGATAATTCCAAATATTGCATATGATTTAGCTTAATTTTTATTTATACATGTTCATTTGCATAATTTATCACAACACACTAGGTGAATGGTTTATCTTATGGGAATGGTTTTATTTTTAAACATAGTCATTTCTAAGAAACATATGATAATATCAACCTTAATATAGTAATGTTTAAATTATTGTCTAAGTTTAATGTTACTATTTGAGAAATAGATATGCAAATGTGGTATTATAAGAATGTCTAGGTAGTATATTTTATTAATTTAACATATATTAGAATGTTTTTATAGGTGATTGATAGAAAATTATAATTTATCAAGATCATAATTGGCACCTATGTGTGATAACGGTGAGTGAGTTTTGTTTGGAGATGAAAAAAATCATGTAGGACAAGTTTAGGTTAAGATTGAAAATACCAAATTTTAGTGTCTACTCCATGTATGATTTGTATTTCTTACATCACATTCATATACCATGAAACACATGTGCATAGAAAATAATATGTAATTTAAAAAACATTTGATAAATAGCATATGTAGATAGTGTAATTATCCATCATGTCATATTTTGGTCCTTATTGTTTTTTGTAATATTTGAATGTTTTTATATTTTTGAACTATTTAATTTTTTTGTACTTTTTAAATATCTAAATTTTTTACATACATTGATATAATCAACAAACACAAAGTAAAAATGACTTGAAAATATAATAATGAAATGGATATGAATAATCTACAACATGTGTCAAGGTTGTCATGACCACAACTACTAAGCAGATTGACTTTGACTAATTATCAAAACTATTTTTAATATTCTTATGTTATGTGGATATTTATTGTAGATGTTATTTGATTTGTAAAAAAATATTTATTGCTTTAAATTGAATTTTAATCATTCATATATTATTTTAAATGAGCTTATGATATTCTTCATTACTATTGATTATGATTAGATATTGTTGATGTCTATGTGGCTTGTTTGTATGTACACAATAGATAAGCGTATGTTGGATTTAAAAGCTATATTACTAATAAAAAATATATGGTATGTAGGTAAACCAAAATGGTGATGTAATAGTGTCCAAAACACAAGATGAACCTTTATCTTGGTCATTCTATTTTATAGTTGTGTTATTCAATTTGGGTTCAATTATCAGCTAGCTGGTTTTAGTTTCATCATTTGTTTTTTTCTTTATGGCTAACTATGAAATCAACTAAATATTTAAATTTGAAGGTGATTCATACCAAAATATATTATTCACTTAAGGAAATTATGTCACTTGAATGTCATGAGATCTTGGATGAGTTATGTAATCCTTGTTAAAAGACCAATTTATGTCTATGTACTAAAACTACAAAAAGATACTAGGAGTGGAAGGCCAACACCATAGTTATAAGTTTGTTATAGGATATATGCAATTGTTTTATTCTTATAGTTTTTGATATAAATTAATGATTGTTTTTTATGCTAGTATAGACTACAAGGGACTAGGACTTACACTTGGCAGGGTCATGTTTAAAACTCTAACCATAAGTCATGAGACTTAGGTTGAGGTCATAGTGATTGAAAGTGTTTAATGTTATATCTAACACTAAGATATTAACTTGGGTTGATGGTGTAATTAACAAGGAGACTTGATTTACCCAAACATGAGTGATTTGGTTGACTTTGGAAAGTGATGATTAGGGTTTCCTTGTCATTTTTGTAAGGCTCTTGATTATTGAATGATAGCCTACATGAACATTATTAAGCATGCATGTAGAGGTGGAGTTTTGGAATAAAAAATATATGATATTATTGGGAGGTATATTGATGAATGTCATTAATTATTCTATAGATTAATGGAGTGGGAGTTATACTTGATTAAACTCATAGTTTTTTCTAACATAATGGTTAGTACCAAAGGTGGATAAAGAGGTTGGTAAGAAAAAAAATAAAAGAAGAATAAAAAGAGGGGAGAACAAGGAAATAATGGTGAAGGGAGAATAAATAATAATAAAATGGGGTTAATTATATCCATAAACCCTTCCTAGTATCTCATTAAGTTGATAAAATAAGTGTTTTGTTTTTAACTACAATGTTGTAATGAGTGTGCACATTCATCATTATGAACAATGTATGAGGCTTGTAATAGTTTTTATTGAATATACCTAAAATTTATTATAAATGGAACTTGGTTAAGGATATGTATTAGGGTTAAATATTTTAGGATGCTCACCCATAGATGTCAATTAATCACTAAAAATGATGCAATGGATTGGTTGGATTACTCGGTTGCTTAAATATTTGACATGGCTTTATGAGTTTTCTTGATTTGGGTGTAAACCCTAGTTTTGGGTATTTTTTATTTGAGTTTGTTAATTTTTTTTTTTTTATAAAAAAACTTATTTTAGGCTTATCTTGAATAATGTTAGTTTAATCTTGATACCCTAGGTTATTGATCATTATTTCATCACTGTTATGATCTAGTTTGGTGTTGTGTTTTCATGGTTAGGTTCTTTCTTCCATATAAAATCAATGATTAGGGTGGATGGGGAAAAAATTATATGGTTGGGATTATCTCAAGAATGTATGTGGATTAATATAAAATAAATCCTCTATGGGAAACTTCTATGTGGAATATTTCATATACTAGAAGGACTGCTAATGAAAGCATCTATTACTTTTCTATGAAAATATGTATTCAATTGGGAAAACCTTGCATACATTAATTTTTTCATTGTTATGGTGTATACTTGTAAATATTGAAGGATTACATTCATATGAAAATAAAATTATTTACAATACATCAGAAACACTATAGGGTATACTTTGTATTATTTGAGATACATTGCAATGTCCTTAAATTTTGTTCGTTATAGAAGAGATACAAGAGTTACCTTGTATTATATAAAATATTACATTGTTTATGTATTATATTATATAAAATATATTTACAAGGTAATTATTGTATTCTTTAAAATTTAATGGTACCATTCTTTTATTTTATGTATGGAAAAATTTATATATTGTTAATGTCTCTTATTTATAAGTAAATAAGAAGTTGTAGGTTATTCATCATATTAGCTATAACATGAGGTAAGTATAATTTGATAAAGTCATATAAAATGTGATATAGTGATCTGGAGATGATCCATAGAGATCCAAATCACTCTTGTAGTTGTTAATTATTTCTTATTATACAGAGGTTGTTATATTAATATACTATGCGTAGTCATTAAGAAATTATGATATTATGTTGTGTTTCATTATAAATCTCATGGATTGGAATTTAGAACAATTATTTATAGTTGAATCAATTATGTGATTGTATGGTTTGTTAATGCATAATGATTCTTTCCTAATGATGAATAAATGGTATTCATGTGGAATTGGAATATGACTAGGTGACCATTGTTATGAATGTATACATTTTAATAATTGTCATGAGTAGTTATATTAATTTTCATTCATTTAATATATATTATCATGATCTATGTTTAATTCTAAATGAACATTGCATATAGATTAAGTGTATTTTAATTAGAGTCACTATAGTTTAAATTACACATTATTATACCATGATAGAAATTGGTTTATGCTATTCTCCATGTATTAGCTGAATGGAAGGTGTTTTTTATAATCACAAATTGATTACCCCAAATGCCATGAACTATTAATGATTCATAATAGAATTATCCTCATCATGGATTATTAAATGGAGTAAAATGGTTACTTTAGGATAATTTTAATAAGTTTTTATTCAGTATTATTAACTATGCATGAATCTTATCTTGCTTTTGTAATTCGTTTGTGTATTTGAATGAGTTGATTTTTTCCATTTCAATATATTTATCAACTAATAATTAATGGTGTGAAAAAAATATAATGGAAAAAATTACATATGAACTAGATCTCGAAGCCATTATGGTAGTGGAATAAATTGATTTAGGGTTATTGAGTTTGGGTGAAGTCTTTTGATTATTTATGACATAATGTTATGGGGATATACCACCAAAAATATTGTTGATAGTCCTAATGGTTAAGTGGCATGGAATTAATTTTCAAGCTCATGTAAACACACACACACATAAACATATATATATGTGTGTATATATATGTATATACATATATAATGTGTATATATATGTACACACACACACACACACACCATTATGCACATTATTTTCATATATTATTGATGAGTGTTGAATTATGTGACATAAATCCATTTGGAATTATAAATCAAAGTGCCTTCTATTTTTGTTAGAAATTATTATCTTACAATGTTGTTCATTTAAATAATGAAAGAGATTTTAATTATGTTATGTGGAAATTAAAGTCTATATTTATTACTCTAAAAGTGAGGCTACAAAATTAAGATATGAAGTGTAATTATTGTGGATAACCTAATATGATTAGATGTGATTTTCAAAGGTTTTGTAAAGGTTAATACATGCAAATTTGGAACTACATTCATATTAAATCCAAACTAATTTATTTAGTTTGGATATATATATATATATATATATATATATATATATATATATATACATACAAATAAGTATATGTGTGCATTTAGATAAATAACTTAGATAATTATATGGGTTAAATCCACTTGGTGTAAACATGGGGGTAAATATCTTAAGTAGAATTAATATAAAATTGGTGTAATTTAATTAATACATTATCATGTTTTATAATTCTTATATATTGCATGAAAATATAAATGTAGATAATAAAGCAAATGAGAATCTTGTACTAGCATGCTACTCATGAACCAATCTCCAGAGGTTATTCTTAGGGTAGAAATGGTATTGAGTCAAGGCTATAGATACAGGTATACATGATATTATTTAAAGGTTCACTTGATCTATGTCTTACATTAGAGGAAAATGTTAATAGTTGTTGTAAATGCTAATGTTTAAATGACATGGTAAGGGTAGATTATATGATAAATATGATTGGAAACCATCTGTTAAGCATGGGATATACTGAGAGGGGGGGTTAATTAATATATATTATATCTTATAAATATTTTACTTAATCAAACTCCACTTAACCATACATTCAAGATATGCAATAAAACTGAAATAATATGCACCACACAAGAGAGAAAGAGACACTAGATTTTTATGTGGAAACCCAAAGTGGGAAAAACCATGGAGAACAATCTCAAGTATATGAAAAAGCACCAACTCAAATTACAAAGTTCACAAGCACAAACTTGTAGGAGCACCAAACCATTTTCCAAGCACCAACACAACAACTATTTATGAACACGAACCCATAAGAGCACCAACCCCTTGTAAAGATTTGTGAGCACCAACCCCTCTTGTGTATAAAACACAACTATCTCTCAATGTTGTTTTCTTAACAAATGATATAAATCTACAAAATCTCTTTCTATTCTCTCCTCTTTTCTTATATAAAACAATTACAAACCATGGAATCTCTTGCATATTACAAATGGCTTCTCAAGCCTTTATTTATAGCTTTCCAAATGACCTTTGGCATTCACCCTTTGTGACCCTTCACTCCTCATGGAAAATGGCACCAAACTTACATGACCCTTCACATCCTTGTATTTAAAAATTCATATGGTGACCCTTCATAAGTAAATGCATCCTTTCCTCTTTTGTCTTTATCTTGGTGACCTTTCAAATTCCTTAAGCTGACTCTTCATGGAAAAATGCACCATACCCTATTTTTTATTCACTTGGTGACTCTTGGAATTCCTCAAGATGACTCTTCATGGGAAAATCCCTCCCATTTCTCTTTTGTCTTTACCCCATGACTCTTTGACTTCTCCATGGGCCCTCTTTTGACTTTCATGTAACCAAAAATATATTCATTAGTATTAAATAAATATCAACATATTTTAACCAAAATATGAACATTAAAAACAACTTTAGATGATAAATGCTATGGGACCTTTATCACCAATGCTAGACTTTTGACATCAATGACAATATTTCCAACAATCTCCCCCTTTGTAATTTATGGTAACCTAGTTTACCGCATCCTAAAACATGTACTACACATGCCAACATACACATACTACCATCTAAAATCATATAGTAACTACCCCTTAATGTAGTATCTTGTACCTATAATCTGTACTTGTTTTTCACCTATTTCTATTCTTCTCCCCCTTTGACATCAATGACAAAAGGCCTATCTTATAGCTAACACTTAGCTCCCCCTCAATTGATGTTGATCCTCAATGGTAGGAAGTAAAATAAATTACTCCTAACTTCTCCCATGGATGCTCAAATGTGTCTTTTGGTATTGCCTTTATGAAAATATCTATAATCTATTATGTAGTATTGATATATTCCATCTTAACTTTTTGATCTACCACTTGCTCTCTCAAGAAGTGATATATGATAGGAATACGTTTTATTCTTGAATACATCACTAAATTCTTAGAAATATTAATAACACTTGTGTTGTCACAAAAAATATAAATAGTTTCATCATATTTTACCTTGATATCTTCCAAAGTTTGCTTCATCCAAAACACTTGAGTACAACACAATACTACTATAATATATTATTCTTCAACTATAGAATGTGATACTAAATTCTGATTTTTGCTTAGCCATGATACTAAGCTATCATCAAGGAAGAAAGCTCCTCCACTTGTACTATTTCTATCATCCAAGCAACCTACCCAATCTAAATTTGTATAAGCAACCAAAGTCAAATATTTACTTTTAGGATATTGTAATCCATAATACAATGTCCCCTTGACATATATGAATCTTTTCTTCACCAACTAAACCTGACTCTCCTTCGGGGCTACTTGATATCTTTCCACCATGCTTACTACATGCATGATTTTTGGCCTTGACATTTTCAAATATAAAAGACTACCAACCAAGATTTATACAAATATTGATCTACAATAGGTGAATCTTCATCCTTACTCACCTTTTTCCTTGTACTCATTGGTGTGATAATTGGTGCATAATCCTCAAAACCAATTTTTTTTACATTTTATTCGCATAATTACTTTGAGATAAGAAAATTTCTTTATCTGACTGAAATATTTACAACCCTAAGAAAAAAGACAATTCTCCAAGCATAGACATCTCAAATTATTTTTTCATATTATCACAAATTTATTTTGTCATCTTTTCAATGTTTCTTCCAAAAATTATGTCATCAACATATACCATAATAATTAATTGATTCTCACCTTTTGTTTTGATGTAGAGATTATTGTCAACAAAACCTCACTTAAAACTTTGATCTTGCAAGTACTTATCAAGTCTTACATACCAAGATATAGGAGCTTATTTCAATCTATATAGTTCTTTCTTCAATATTCATACATGGCTATGATCATTTGAGAGAATAAATCCCTTAGACTACTTAGTGTATAGTTCCTCTTCTAGATTCATGTTTATGAAGGCAGACTTGACATCTATTTGACACACTTCGAAATTTTTAAACACTGCATATGCAAGAAACATTCTAATAGCTTTTAGCCTTTCCATTGGTGAAAAAGTTTATTCAAAATCTATTCCCTCAATCTGAGCATATCCTTTACATACTACCCTTGCTTTATTCCTAATAACTTCACCATTTTCATTCAACTTATTTTTGTATACCCATTTTGTTCCTATCACATTGTGATCTTTTGGTCTAGGAACTAATTCCAAAGTATTATTCTTTTATATCTAATTTAATTCTTCAACCATTGCCTTAACCCAATGCTCACCATGTCTAGCTTCTAAAAAAAATTTAGGCTGAATTTTGGGTAACAAAGAAAAAACAACTTGCTCAGATTCACTTACCATCATTCTTCTAGTGTGAACTCCTTCATTTATGTTCTTTATGATGTCACTTTCATTATGATATCTTTGGACCTATTTGGATGGGGTTTATGTGTCCTTTTTCTCCTTCATCTCATCTTCATCTAATTCTTTAAAATCTTCTTCAATGATTTCAGGAGTGTCTACTGGATCACTGTCTCTTTGTGTTACATCTTCATCTATCATGTCACTTGCACTTGCAACAATCTTCTTGGTTCTTTTGTTATAACATTTATAATCTTTAATTTTACAAGAATATCCAATAAATATACCTTCATCTTCTCCACAGTCAAACTTACCAAGTTTTTCATCAGTTCTCTTTATGAAGCATTTGCTACCAACAATTTTAAAATAATCAATTGTAGCTAGTTTGTCTTTCCATAGTTCATAAAGAGTATTATCACTATTGACTCTCAAAAATGCTCTATTCTAGATATGCACTATTTTACCTACTACCTCTCTCCAATATTTATCTAGTATCTTGGATTTATTTAGCATTGTCCTCACCATTTCTTGAACTATTCTGTTTCTTTGCTCAACTACTCCATTTTGCTATGGAGTTATAGCTGATGAATAATGTCTCTTTATCCCATAGTCTTCATAATACTCAATAAAGTGATCTAAAATGAATTATCCTCCTTGATCTGATCTTAGGCACTTAATTTTTAAGCCTGTTTCATTCTCAACTAAAGCTTTGAATGCTTTGAAATGTATAAAATCTTTTGATTTTTTCTTCAAAAATATCACCTAAGTCATACATGTAAAATCATCAATAAGAAACATGAAATATTTCTCACCTTGAGTGCTTTGAGTTCTCATAGGTCCACATAGATTAGTGTGAACAAGCTCTAACATCTGAGTAGTTGAGTATTCTTTTGTCTTGAATCATCTTTTGACCTGCTTCCCATACAAACAAGGTTCATAAATTGTGTTGGAGGGCTTTGTAATCTTTATAATATCTCTAACTACTTAATTTTTTTCTGATGTTGACAATATTGTCAAAATTTATGTGTCTCATTCTCCTATGTCATAGCCAAATTTATTCAAATTGACTCAAACAACATTTTTTACCTTTGATATCTGATAACATATACAAATTATTGACTATCCTTTGAGCATCTCTAATCAATACATCTAAGTCATTTCCCCTAATTTTATAACCTTCTACATAAAACATTAGTGTGTGTCCCTAATCACACATTTAACTTACACTCAAAAGATTATTCTTAAGACATTATACATACAGAACATTTTTATTCTTAGTTCTACTATTATCCAAACTTAGTGTACCTTTTCTAACAATGTTGGTAGTAATATTATCTCCAAATTTAACTATGCGACCATTGATCTTATTTAGGGTTATGAACTTGCTTGTGTCTCTTGGCATGTGCCTTAAACATTTTCTATCAATGAACCATGGATTTTATTCATTTCTTGCATGGAAGTCTGTCTGGACCAACATATACTTTTTAAGTTATTTCTTCTGTCATGAACTTGTCTAAACTTTTTCTTGATGAGTGGAGCCTTGAAACTCTAGTCCTTCTTGACTGACTCGAATACTCTTCTATAGTACCAAGATATGTGTCTGAAGTTATTATAACATATTATGGCTTCTTCATTAAAGCCTGATAGAGGAGTCAAGGAGTTGTGGCTTCTACTTGACTCTGCATGAGTTTCCTTCTCCTAATTTCTAAAATTGTTAGCCCTTTTTTGACATTCTATTTTCTTATGACCATATCCATTACAATAAAAATAGAACCTATTTGGGTATCTCTAACATGATTTCCTTTTGTAGCTTTACTTCTTCTAACCTTATTTGTTTGAGGTGTCCTCTATATTCTTAACTTCCCTTTTCATTTCCTCTTTTGTAAGATTTTTAGCATAGCTCTTTCCTTTTTCTATTTTAACCTTGTCTTTGAAAGTAGTGGCCTCCCCTTTCTCTTTTTGAAATCTGATACCTATCTTATTTGACATTGATCTTTGACTTTATAATATCTTATTCAACATATTAGTGTTATTCTCAAATTTTGAATCATTGGCTGCTCTATCATTGAATGCTTTATTTATTTTCTCAAGATCTAATTTTAAAGAGGTAATTTTAAAAACATACCTTTCACATTTTTTCACTTAATTTTTGTAAATGCATTGTTAGATCTTATTCAATATTTTTAGCTTCTTTAGTGTGTGCTTTTAGATCTTCAATTATTTCTTTTGACTCTTTTTCATTTTTTTGATCTGGAGCTTCAATATTTAATTCTTATTTTTAAGAGATTTTAATTATTCTAAGGCATAAATGAGTTATCCTTCTAGATTCACTTCAAATTCATCATGTTCTTCTTCTTGATCATCTATACTTTTTCTTGTAGAGGCATCTTCATATATGGCCATGAATAGAATATCTTCTTTTGAATCACTGACTCCACTATCCTCAACTGAGCTAGGATCTTTAGAATATAAATTCTTCTTCTCTAATCCCTTCTTGAATTTTACTTAAAATTATTCTTGTATGTAGACTTTCCTTCTTCATTATAACCATTACCCTTATCTAGGCACTTAACTATAAAATGTCCAATCTTTCTACAATTAAAACATTTGAAAGGGAATTTTCCTTGATATTTACCTATGCCCTTTTTGTCTTATGAATGAAAAGAGCTCCATTATCATCTTCATCATCTCTAGATCTATCACTTGATTCTTGAATCTTAGCCTTGCCTTTCTTTGATGTCTTAAAAGTAACTTCCTTTTTTGAGGGTTTCTCTTATTCTATCTGCATCTCATATGCCATAAGAATACCATCTAGTTCATCCATCTTTAGCTTGGATATATCCTTCATCTCCTTGATTGTTGAAGCATTTAGATCATATCTCATTGGTAGAGATCTCAAACCTTTTACACCATCGCTAATTCTTCTAACTTTTCTCTAAGGCCTTGAATATGATTAACTATTTGATCAACTTGCAAAAGATAACTTGCTATATTTTCTTCCTCTTCAATTTTCAAACTCTCAAACTATCTTTTGAAAGTCTAGAGCTTAGCTTGCTAAAAATTTCCATCACCTTTGTAAATATTTTCAAGATTTACCAAAGTCTCATGAGTAGATTTACATTTTATAACTTTAACAAATTATGATTCACATAAATAACATAAAATAGCATTTAAATCTTTAGCATTATTTTCACTTGCCTTATTTTCTGTAAAAGTAATCACAAGTGTCTATGGCTCTTCATATTCCTCCATAATTGCTTGCCAAATGTTGAATCCAAGAAACATCAAATACATCCTCATCTTTATGATCCAAAAATCATAATTTATCCCATCAAACAAAGGTGCCTTATTTTTAGAAAAACCTTCATGTGATATAGCCATCATGCTTTCCATGATCTACCTTCAAGCTATAAAAATCTTTCCAAAATAACTTATTCTGATACCAATTATTAAGCATGGGATATACTTATAGGGGGGGTGAATCAATATATCATATACCTATAGATATTTTACTTAATAAAACTCCAATTAACCATACATTCAAGATATGCAATAAAACTAAAATAATATTCACCACACGAGAGAGAGAGAGAGAGAGAGAGAGAGAGAGAGAGAGAGAGAGAGAGAGAGAGAGAGAGAGAGAGAGAGAGAGAGAGAGAGAGAGAGAGAGAGAGAGAGAGAGAGAGAGAGAGAGAGAGAGAGAGAGAGAGAAGATTTTTACATAGAAACCCAAAGTGGGGAAAACCATAGAGAATAATTTAAAGTATATGAAAGAGAACCAACTCAAATTACAAAGTTTTCAATTACCAACTTGTAAGAGAACCAACCCCTTTGTCAAGTTCCAACACAAAAAATATTTATGAGCACCAACCTACATGAGAAAAAACCCATAGGAGCACCAACCACTCTTGTGTATAAAACACAACTATCTCTCAATGTTGTTTTCTCAAAAAATGATAGAACTCTACAAAATCTCTTTCTATTCGCTCCTCTTTTCTTATATAAAACAATTACAAACCATGCACTCTCTTACATATTATAAATGGCTTCTCAAGCCTTTATTTATAGCTTTTGAAATGACCTTTGGCATTCACCCTTTGTGACCCTTCACTCTTCATGGAAAATGGTGCCAAACTTGCATGACCCTTCAAATCCTTGTATTTGAAAAGTCATATGGTGACCCTTCATAAGCAAATGAATCCTTTCCTCTTTTGTCTTTATTTTTGTGACCTTTCAAATTCCTTAAGGTGAATCTTCATGGAAAAATGTGCCATACCCTCTTTTTTCTTCACTTGGTGACTCTTGGAATTCCTCAAGATGACTCTTCATGGGAAAATGCATCACATTCCTCTTTTATCTTTACCTCATGACTCTTTTACTTCTTCATGGGCCCTATTTTGACTTTTATGCAACCAAAAATATATTTGTTAATATTAAATAAATATCAACATATTTTATCCAAAATATGAACATTAAAAACACCTTTAGATAATAAATGCAATGGGGCCTTTATCACCAATACTAGACCTTTGACATCAATGACAATATTTCCAATGCCATTATGGTGTGTTGAGTATGGATATATATGGATTTCAATCATATTTATTATATAGTGGGATCATAATATTAACATATGTATGTAGGTTCATCAAATGATTCAAATGAATGTCTATATTTAAGTCCTGAGGATCCTATCAGTATGATATTGATGCCTTAGTTGTTAATGGTTATTAAAGATGGGTAAATCAATTAGTCTTTCCCTACAATTACCTAATCAATTAAATGGGGTTAAATATAAAGATGTAATTGATCTTATATGTTGTGAACATTGATTTTTTAGTCTTTGTTTAAAGGTAATAATGCATGAGAATGTGTTAAAGGGTTAAAAACATTCCACTTACATGGAGTTCAAAATTTAAAGAGAGTTGATCCTTGTAAATCACTTCGTATTGTGATCAATGTTGTGTATGTCGATTGTGTGATGTTGATTTAATGTAGTTAATAAAACATACTTTATTTTAATTTTAAAACTATTTTCATTAGAAAATAAATTTCTAATCAGAGTATAATCTCAATTTTTTTAAGTTTTAATTTTTATGCAAAATCAAGGTTATAATAGTTGGCATCATGTCCTTTATGAAGTTAAATTAAAAATTATTTGTGAGAATGTGATTTAATAATACATGTCTAATGTGTTAGGATGCTTATATCTAGATTAATGCAAAACCCTTTAAATGTGCATAGTAATATAATAGACAATCATGAATTGGATTAGCATGATCATGTTGATATAGAGTTGGAACAATATGGCAGCCATGTAGCCAATCAAGATAATCCTAAACAATTTATTGAGGAATCAAATGTTTTACTGTAGGGAATGCTAGGTACATTGCATGGCATTCAAGTGTAAATGAAAGGCCTACGACAAAGATTGACTCATCTAAAAAATTATAAGAGGTAGGGTATGAAGATAGACTTTATAATGAGCATTCACCATGAAAAGAGGTTTTAGAGACAATTATTAAGGAGATAAAGAAGCTTCCTCCTTACACATATTCTAGTGAAACCATTGATGATGTCATTGAGGCATGAATAATTAACTTACAAAAGTATTTCATAGTGCATAATGTGAGTTCCAATGTCAAAGAATGCATCAAAGCTTACTAGTTAGTAGGTGTTGCATCTTTGTGGTGGAACCACTTGTGTGTACTTAAAGGGTATAATTCCATGAATATTACTTGGGAAATTTTTGATAAAAAATTTAAAAAAATATATCTAAAAAATATATTTAAAGATCAGAAAACTAGAGAATTTTACCTACTAAAATAGGGTACTATTTTGATATATGGGTATGAAAACAAGTTTATGGGATTGCTATGTCATGTCCATTACATGTAGGATGAAGAAACCAAGGTAACTAAGTTCAAATTTTGGTTAAATGAGATATTCATGGATGATGTAAATATGAATAACCCAAAGTCATTAGTTACTCCCTAGAATCAACACACAATGTTGAATAAAATGAGAAGTCTTGCCAAAGAGCAAGGTAAGAATTTCCAAAAAACAAGTAGTAAGGAAAGTCTAAGTTGTCAATACATCTAATAATTAGTAATTTTAATAAAATGACTCCAAAAATTATGTTGGAAAGAATTATAATTTTGAAATAAATTTTATAATAAAAAAGGGGTCCAATTCACATTCATTTACAAAGATGGATGTTGGAAACAATAAAAAATAGAACTACTATGGGCCAGCCATAGATGAAAACACATTCCAATCACATCTAAGAATATTGTAACTTGATATTAATATGGTGACAACCATTAATATAAATATTTAACTAAGTTGAATGATAATCACAAGGTCTACGTAGCTATAGATAACATAAATGCAAAATTTTAGTCAACCCCTATTGAGACAAGAGGTATAATTTATGGATTTTATTTCTCTATTTTGATTTATTCAAGAGCCATAGATAGCCTTATTTCTCCTATTAATTAATTTAAATGTAAAATCAAACCAACTAGACTTAGATAAGGATGAAAGCTAGAGTTTGGCATTGAGAAGAAGGTGGATGTTAATGAATGTATGGAATAAGTTGAATTAAATTTGGGTAGTTTTAATACTTGTGTAAATTTATTCCTTACCCCATTAAGATATTATGACAATATAATTTTAATATAATAATTACAATAACATCAAGCTAATTTGTATTTCTCAAGTAAGAGAGTTTCATACTTAGATAATGATAGAAAATTTGTAGTGATTCAAGGAATCAACAACTCATCTAGCCCATGAATTCTTTCAATCATTCATATTAGAAAAGTTGTTAGGAAAAGATGTCAGTTATATACTCTCAAGTTGAATGAGATAATTGAATTAATAAACACTATACTCCAAGATTATCCCAATTTTGGAAAGTTCATGGATATTTTTCTAGAAGAGATATAGGTTTGCCTCCAAAAAGGATATATAATTTTTCTATAAGTGTAATACCTTGTACATCATCAACATCTAAGGCACCTTACCAAATGAACATTATTAATTTAATGGATCTTAAAATTCAACTTCAAAAGTTTTTAGATAAGGCAATAATACACCCTAGTGTGTCACCATATGGAGCTATAGTAGTGTTTATCAAGAAGAATGATGGGACACTAATATTTTGCGTCAATTATAGAATGCTCAATACGGTCATAATCAAGAATAATTATCATATTCATTGAAAATATGACCTCTTAGATCAAATGAAATGAGTTAATATATTTTCAAAGATATATCTTTGATCAGAGTATCATCAACTCCACATCAAATATGAAGATGTCTATAAAACTACATTTAGAAGTAGATATGGGCATTATAAATTTATAGTAATGCCATTTGGACTGACAAATACTCCTGCAACATTTATGAATTTAATTAATAGTGTGTTTCAATATTTTTTTGATAAGTTTGTGCTGGTATTTTTAGATGACTTTCTAATCTATTCAAAGAGTGAATAGGAACAAGAGTAAAACTTAAAGATGGTATTATAATTTTTGAGTCAGCATAATCTATATGCAAATTTCTCAAAGTACTCTTTCTTCCAATTTAAAATTTATTATTTAGGTCATGTGATTTCTATAGGACTTAAGGTAGATATTACAAAGATTGTAATCATTAATGAGTGCCCAAGTCCTAATAATGTACATGAGTTAAGATTTTGTAATGGGATTCTAAGGTATTATCAAAAATTTGTACAATTTTCAAGGATTGCTCAATTATAACTTCCTTCCAAAGGAAGGGGAAGAAATTTGATGGTTTCCTAAGTGTGAAGCAAATTTTCAAGAGCTGAAACATTTTTTGACCATAGCCCCTATTTTGACTCTATTAGATCCCAATGTTAATTTTTAAATATGGGAATATGCATTCAAGGTTGGAATTGGATATATATTGACTCAAGATGGAAAGGCAGTTGCCTATGAGTCTAGGAAGCTCAAGACACATGAGCATAATTACCCAACTCATCATTTAGAGTTAGTTATTTTCATTTATGATTTAAAGCAATGAAATCATTTTCTTCTAGGTAAGCACTTTAAAATTAAATTAGATCATTATATCCTTATGCACTTATTTACTCAAGATGTATTGAACACAAGGCAAAGAGGATGGCTATAATTTTTCAGTAAATTTGATACTGACATCGATTACATAAAGGGATAATAAAATAGAGTGGATGATGTATTAAGTAGGAAAAATTGCATTGCTATCCTCTTGGTATTGTTTTTTTATTTTAATTTTTATTACCTACACAACAAAAAAATGATTATGAATGCCTTAAGATCTGGGATGAATTAAAAACAAGCTCTAATTCTAAATTTTATATTGAATCAAATGGTATATTAAGACACACAGGCAAAATTTTTGTTTCAAGTTCAAAAAATTTGAGAGATCAAGTGTTGAATGAAGTGCATGTAACACCTAATTACACACATCTAGGTGTCAATAAAATGACACAAAATCTAAAAAAATCTGTTTTTCTAGTTAGGGATAAATAAATATGTGGTTGTGTATGTGGCTAATTGCTTAGAATTTTAGTGCATGAAATTTGAGCATGATCATTCTAGAGGATTAATTTATACTCATGTCATTTCAAAAAGTAAATGAGTTTTTGTATCTATGGATTTCATCATATGGTTTCCTAAAAATCATAACAAACATAATTAAATCTTAGTTGTGTTTCAAAAAATTCACTAAAGTGGATCACTTTATTTTTATAAACATTACTGACAATGCTACCATTCTTGCCAAAATATGTGTAAAAGAAGTGGTATGACTTCATAGAGTACCTAAAATGATCATCTCAGATAGATAATATTTATTAACTTCTAAGTTTTAAAAAACTATGACAACTACTTTTGGTACAAATATAACTTTTAGTTCATCTTGTCATGTAGAAACATATGGCTAGACTAAAAGGCTAAATATGATTGTTGAAGACATGTTGTGAATGTATGTTGTGGATCACTAGTATAAGTGGGAATAATTCATGCACTTGGTATAATTTGATTATAATAAAACCTACCATTTATTAATTAATATGGCACCATTTTAATCTTTATATGAGTAAAAATGCAAAACTCCATTGGGATAAAACAACTTAGAAATTCATGTGTTTTATGGTCTATAATTTTTGTAAGAGTATGATGAGCAAATGGTTGTTATAAAATAAAGATTGAAGGTTGCCTTTGATCTAATTTTTTTTTATGCAAACCTAAAAAGATATCATAGATAATTTAAAGTTTTAGATAAATTATTTTTTAAGTAAAATCTTAGAAAAGATCAATCAAGTTTGGAAAAGATGCTAAATTAACACCACACTATGTTGTAACTTTTGACATAGTGGAAAAGATCAGCCTGGTGGCTTATCATCTTGATCTTCCTCCTATGTCTAGAATCAATGATTTTTTTTCATGTATAATTTTTAAGACAATATGTTGTTGATCCCTCACATGTTTTAAATTGGGATAATATATAGGTGGAGGGTGAGGAAACAATTCAATTTGAGCCTACCAAGATATTGGATTAGCATAACATTAAGCTATGAAAAAGAAAATATTAGAAAGTATTAGTCTAATGGGATCAAATGGAAAAAAGAAGTGATACCCAATAATATGAAAATATTTTTTGGAAATATTATCCTTATTTATTTTAGGCCTTGAGGACATTGTCATTCTTAAATGAGGGTGGATGTCATGACCACACCTACTTAGAACATTGAATTTAACTGATTATCATATCTATTTTTAATATTCTTATGCTATGTGGATATTTATAATAGACATTATTTTAATTACACAAGATTATTTATTAGTTTAAATTAAATTGTAATCATTCATGCAATATTTTAAATGAGTTAATGATATTATTCATTACTACTAATTATGACTAGATAATATTGATGTTTACATGGTTTGATTGTAGGTACCTAATAGATAAGAATAGGTTGGAGTTAGAAGTTGTGTGCCCAGTGGAAAAGATATAATACATAGGTAAACCATAATGGTGATGATGTAGTGTATAAAACACAAGTCAATCCTTTGTCTTGGTCATTCTATTTTATAGTTTTGTTATTCAATTTGGGTTCAGTTGTCAGCTAACTAGTTTTTGTGTCATCATTATTTATTTATTTATTTATGGTTAATCAATAAATTAAATGAATAGTTCACTATGATTTTGATTCATACCAACATTGATCATGCACTTTAAAAAATGGATGCCACTTTAAGGTCACAAGATCTTGGATGAGTTATATAATCTTTATTAAAAGACCAAGTCAAGTCTATATAGTAAAAACTACAATAAGATACCAGGAGTGGAAGTTTGGTACCATATTTATAAGTCCATTATAAGATTGAGGCAATTATTTTATTCATTTATTTTTTATCTAAAATAATGAATTTTGTGTGTGTTAGTATAGACCATAAGACACTATAATTACACTTAATAGGGTCATGTTTAAAGATCAAACCATAAGTCATGCGACTTAGGTTAAGGGTGTGGTGATTAAAAGTGTTTAATGTTATATTAAACCCTAAACTATTAACTTGGGTTGATCATACACTTAGAAAATATATTTTAGTTACCGAACCATTAGTGAGTTGGTTGATTTTAACAAATGATGATTATGGTTTCCTTATCATTTTGGAAGGCTCTTGATTTTTACATGGTAACTTACATGAATATTGGGAAACATGCATGTAAAAGTGGAGATTTGAAATGGAAAACCTATGATATTATTGAGTGGTATATTTATTTTGTGTCATGCATGATTATGGGGAGTAATGGAGTGGGAGTTACACTTAGCTAAACTCACAACTATGTTGAATGGATTAGTCACTACCAAGGGTGGATAAAGAGGTTGATAAGAAAAGAAAAGAAATCAAAAAAGATGGGTGAACAAGGAAGGAGCAGTGTAGTGGAGAATAAATAATAATAATAAAATTGGGTTTGTTCTAGCCATAAACCCTTCCTAATATCTCATTACGTTTATAAAATAAGTGTTTTATTTTTAACTACAATGTTGTAATGAGTGCATGTATTCACTTTTATGAACAATATAGGATGTTTGGAATATTTTTTCCTGAATAGACTTGACATTTATTATAAGTGACACTTAGTCAAGGATGCCCACTAGGGTTAGATCATTCAAGACACTTTCCCATAGATTAAAATGAGTAACTAAAAAGGGTACAATGGACTAATTGGATTTCTCAATTTCTTAAATATTATACATGACTTTATGAGTTTTCTTGATTTGGGTGTAAACCATAGATTTGGGTATTTTGTATTTGAGTTTGTTGAAATGATTATCATTTCCAAAAAACCTTATCTATGTGTATCATTAGTAACATTAGTTGAGTTTTGAGGCCCTACATTATTGGTCATTATTGCATCACTATTGTGGTCTAGTTAGGTGTTGTGTTTTTGTGTCCAGGTTCTTGATTCCATCTCTAACTGATGGTTGGGGTGTATAGGGAAACATGTCTATGGTTGGAATTATCTCAAGCATGTGGGTGGATTTGTATGGAAAAACTTCTCTATGGGAAACTTATGTGAGGATTATTTCATATACTAGAAGGACTACTGACAAAATTGTATATTAATTTTCCATGCAAATATGTATTTGGTTAGGACAACCTTACGTGGAATATATAGTTGTTAAATGAAATGGTGTATACTTTAAAATCTTTGTGGATTTCATTCATAATCAAATAAAATTATTTAGAATACATAACAAACCTTGTAGGGTATACTTTATATTATTTGAGATGCACTGTAATGTCCTTAAGCTATGCTAGTTATAAAGGAGATATAGGAATTACCTTGTATTATGTAAAATATTACCTTGTTCATGTATTCTATTATATATAATAGAGTTTCAAGGTATGTCTCATAGTATTTAAAATTTAATGGTATTGTTATATGTAATAGTATTATTATTTTATTCTATATATGGAAAAAATTTATATATTATTTTTTATTAAGGTTAAAGGGGGCATTTTTTTAAACTAGGGTCCCTAGACCCTAGGAAAAGTACAATAAGAAGACATACAAAGGTATAAAAAATTATAAAATAAGAACAAAGACTAAATAAGCCTAGAGATAGCCAAAATACAACCTAAAAACCAACAACAAACAACTAAAAAAATAGGACTGAGTCTAAGTCTAAACTACCATAAACATTCTCCCAATATGTTTTCATATTTTAAAGGTTTGCATCAATCTAAAACAATAGTTTGTCTTTATCTATGACATTATGGGATCCACTACACTAACCTTGCTTACCTTTTCCTTTTCCAATAATCTTGGGCTCAAATATCTTCCTAAGGTGAGTTCAAATATTTTTGACATTACGATTACCCTCATACATAGCATCCTCGATGAAATACACTAAAAAAATGATATTATTGCTAAGTTTATCATTATCCTATTAAAAAATATCCACCCTAAATAATATATTTTGAAGTTGTTGATCATCCTCCCTGGTCAAAGAAATTTGATTCAACCTTATGTTTTCCTGCTATAAAAAATTCACCTTACCTTTAATCTCTATGATCTCTCTCATAAACCAGTGCATTATATATTTTTGAATATCTTATTCTTTTATTATCTTATTTGAATTCTCCCTGCCCTTAAGAAAAGTCACTAGGTTATTGAAACCCTCATTTTTGTCTTTCGATTACTTCTCTACCAAACTCTTCCCTTTATTTGTGAAGGCATCTTTAGTCACTCCTTTCTCCACCTCAATAATAGCTTTCTAAAATGAATTATTTACTTGTTATTCATCCTTAAGACCCTCCCCAAAAACTTATCTGACATCATCTACATCAATATAATCCCTAGCTAAACCACCTATTTTACTTTGCATGTCATATTTCCCTTGAAAGACACCTATAGGATTTGAATCACTCTGAAGGCATTTTTTGATATTCTTAGTGACTTTAGATCCTTCCTTTTCACATCCTTGATCTTATTCTCCACAGGATTAATGGAATTATTGATCTCTATAGACATGCTTGAGCTCCCAGGGTATTTTATCCAGACTTTTTTTTATTTTTCTAATGTCTATAGGGGCATCCTCTATATATTTATTTTGGGGATGAGGAAGGTTTGGGTTAATTTTTTTTCATAAACTTAAATTATTTATGTATGAGATAAATCACCCATTCATGCCTTGGGGTCGAACAATTTCCATGCTTGAATTTCATGATTAAAAGCTCCATTGATTTTGGAATGGATAAAGGAAGACTCAAGGGAATACCATGTCTAAAATAGTTCAACATCTTAAATAAAGACCATATAAATAAATTAAACCTACCTTCCAAGGTTAGATACTATATCAAATGATATACAACATATGCATACATCTTGGGCAAGGATTCCCAATCAAAAGCATTATCCAGTAGTTCCAATTGTTCTTCCTCCTCTAAGAATGTCTCTCTGTCCCTTTTGAAGTCCCTCACCAAGTTGTAAATATTAGTCTCATCAATAGCCAACCTAGTAACATGGAAAATGAATTCTTATTTGACATCAATAGTAACCCCATTAATAGTGGTAGTTATATCTTCCCAAGATTTCACAAACATGATCAAAATGTGCCTATCATGTGTTTTTATCTTCTTCATGAAACCATCAAAACCTCCCACTTGTATAGATTCCCAAATTATTTCATTTTTACTCACTTATTATGGTATTTTTGGTTCTATTCTATTAGGTAATCCCATATTTCTTCCCTTATGGAAAACACAAAGGTTAAAAAGGCTTTCTCTATTCCAAAATTTAAGCTTCATAGAATACAACTGAGAGGAAATGTTGAAACATTTTGTATCTAGGTAGTCTATTGGATGTTTTGAGGATTATAGAAACTTCTCAATAGACCCCAAAAGAATTAAACAAATAAAAATGAGGCCCCAACTAAAATGAGTCCAATATTTATTTCCTTTATGAATTAGAGGCTTCCCCAATATGACTAAGGTTTTTATCATTAGAATTTCCTTCATCTTTTATCCTTAGAAAAATATCCCTAGGGAGTTATTCATAGTCCATCCATGTCATTTGACCCACAATAGTCATTCATTTTTTGGCAAACCATTCCACAATAATGTTTCATTCCCTATAAATATGTTGAATGATAACCTATTCCAAAGAGTCCATAATACCTATAGCTTCCTCTATAACCTATTCGATGGACTAGCTAATGGCATTTTTTCTTGACAAGCAATTCACAATATTTAAAGAGTCCCCCTCAATTATGATTTTTTTAAATCTATATTTTTTTCCAATTTGATCCCCCACATCTCTACAAGAGATTTAGCCTAATGATTAGACTTAACATCCATGCCACCAGCATAGGTAACAACCAAATTATCCTGATGATATCTTATTCTTCTACCTCCTCCAACTGGTCCTAGATTCTCTTTCAAAGATCCATAAAATTTGATCTTCATCTAACTCAAAGAAGGGGGTTTCCATTTAGGTCATTTCCTAATTTATTCTTTAGGATCTGGTTTACCCAACTCAGGTGTATCAACTTGCTAGTTATGGGTTGGAATTTATTTAAATTGAAGCAAGATTTTTCCTTTATATACAAGATTGTAATTTCATTAATTTTATCAAATATTATTTTATAAATAACTTTTTTGTTGCACCTCTTCCCCTAAATATTCTATTATTATGCTCTACCTAATATCCTAAATGATATGTGGCAAAACTAGTTTCTAGAGTTTTTTGAATAGGTAATTTTGGAATGGACACCCCTAAGATTGCCAAACTTTCATTAGTGAACCTAATTACACCCATGATATATTATATTTGTCAAAAAAATAGCTCCAAATATTTTGAGAAAAAGAATAACTGACAAGCAAATAAAAAATTGATTCTTTGTACTCTTCACAAAGGACACATCTATTGATTAAGATACAACCTCTTTTTCTTAAATTTTCAATTGTAATTATTTTGTTCTAAATCACAACCCAAAGAAAGAAATTTATTTTTGGAACTAGCCATTTATCCCATAAAAACTATTAACTACCATTAACCTTAGGTTCCTGCTTATCAAGTCATATCCTAATTTTACTTTGTAGTGTCCATTAAAAAGTCCTTCCATACCATTTTATCTTCTCTATTAATGCCTATTATATTCATGTTTCTTAGATGGTTATTTACGTTATAAATCCTTAGAGTGTCTTCCTATTTTAAGTTATCCAAACTCAACCTCGTCTAGAATTTAACTCCTTCCAACTCCTACCAATAATCAACCACTTTGAACCCATATTTATTCTTAATTATTTATTATAATTATGGTCCTATGCCACTTTGAGAGAGAGGATTATCTAAAGCCCATGTATCTCTCCAAAAATTTACCATGTGCCCATTTCCAATCTACCATTTATAACTTGATATTATCAACTCCTTTTTTGAGATCAAGAAGTTATAGACATGTGAACCGCAAACAAACTAGTCATATACAATAATGAAGATCATTTACATACCTTATATATACTTAAAATATAATATCTTACCCTATAACATGTTTGAATTAATAAATCTCCACACAAACTTAGAAATGAGAGCTTTATTCATCAATTAAAAATTTCTTAAACCAAGTCTACCATATCTTTTCTTGGAACATACCTTATTCCAAGAAATAAGAGGAAATTTGTTTCTTTATTTCATTATAAACCAAATAAATTTGCATTGAATTTTATTTATTTTATCCTCCACTCCTTTAGGTAAACTAAAAATCAAAAGAATATATATTGGGAGGCTCTGAAACACACTTTTAATTAGTAAAACATTGCCATCTTGGGATAAGAGTTTACCTTTCCAACCTATAATCATTTTTTGAAATATCTCAATCAAAGTATTCCACCTTATCACTTGAATATGGTTGTTAAAGATAGGCATTCCTAGATAAGAAGGAATTTCCTTGATTTGGTAGCCTAGGAGAAGTGTTATCCTATCTTGTCTAGCCACCAGTGTATTGAATAAATACATTGAGCTTTTGTCAAAATTTATTTTATGATTAGTCTCATTCATACATCACTAGAATATTTTTAATAGTTCTTTCTTCTTATATAGATTCTTCAACCAAGATGATTGTTTCATCTATAAATTATTTATGTTTCACAATATCTACAAATCGAACTAGTTTAAAACCTTTAAATTGTGAAGTAATATAGCATTAGAAATGAATATACTTAGTGATTCTACCATAATGATGAACATGAATGGGTAAAGTGGATCCCCCTATATCACCATTTTAATGTTTTTGAAGAAACCATGAGTCACCCCATTTACCAAAATAGATAACATGAAAGTAATAATACAAGATCTAATGATTTTCCTAATTTTTTCATGAAATAAAAATTGAGACATAACTCTATCTAGGAAACTCAAATCTAACATGTCATATGATTTAGCCATCCAATTTAAGCACCATGGCTACCCTTTGACTATTTTATATTGAATGAATGTCTTCATGAACCAAAATCACTCCATATTAAATTTTTATGCCTGAAACAAATCCTCTTTACTGATATTAAATGATTATTTCCATGATAGATTGCATCCTTAGATCAATTAGCTTGGTGATAATCTTATATATCAAATTACATAGACTAATAGGCTAGAAATATAAGAAGTTCACAACCCCTTCCCTATTAAGAATAATCAATAAGAAGTTATGATTGAATTATTTTAATAACTAAGTGGTGGAAAAGAATTCATTTAAATTTGTAGTCACATCATCTCTTATAATATCTTAAAATTTATGGAAAAAATCTATGGGGAAACCATTCAGACTAGGGACCTTATCTGGATTCATCTTGGAGAGCACAAATTTCAGATCTTAATTTGAGTTAATTATTATGAGCTTTTCATTATCATCCTAATTAATAAAGTCTAGCATCATATTTAAAAATTCCTATTCAAATCTGATATTTTTCTTAAAATCATTCTTGTACAAATTTTTGAAAAAATTGACACTTTCTTGATTAATATAATCATCATTATAGGAAATTTGACCTTCACTATTGATAATTTATTTAGTAGAATTTTGTTTCCTATGTTTTAAAGTAGACATGTGAAAAAAATGAGTATTTATATCCCATTATTTGATCCAAATATTTCTAGATTTCTATATCCATAATGATTCTTCTCTAGCCACAATAGTGTGATAGTTACATAGGAGTTATCTTTCTTTGCTTTGTATTTCTAAATCATAACCCTTCTCATAAATTTCTTCTTCAATTTTTGAAATTTCAGTTTTAAGAGTTATCTTTTTCATTTGTACATTCTAAAATACTTATTTATTCCATTGTTTAATCTTGATTTTCACCTTTTTAAAATTTTCATCCAGATTGAACATAATAGATCCACTTCCATTTGTAGTCCACCATTTTAAGATCCTATCATGAATATTAGGATGTGTAAAACATATGTGTTCCATTTTTAAGGTATACCTATTCACCTTATAAATCTAATCAATAATATTCAACTCCAATAGAGTATGATTGGATCCAATCTTAGGGAGATCTCTAAGAGATAAATCCTTATATACTAACCAATCTAAAAAAACAAAAACTATGTCTAATCTACAGTAGATGAGGTCTTTTCCAAGAATCATATTAGTCAAGGTAAATTTATACCTTCTTATATCTAAATTCAACATACCAATATTTGAAATAAAAGAATAAATGTCCTCCATGTTGTCCCTACACACTTGATTTCCTCCTTTTTTGTCTCTTAGATGCAAGGGAGAATTAAAGTCACCTACTAAGATCCAAGGAATATAATTAAAATTATTTATAAAATATCTAAAATCTCCTAAAGATTTATTTGAGATAAAATATAATTTGGAGAATAAACATTAGGAAAAATCTATTGCTTATTATTAATCACATCCATGAAAAGGATTGCCACATGATTTTGAAATTTTTGTGGATAGGTTCTCCCAATAGAAATTTAGAATCCCAAAAATTTATAATCCCACATAAATATATAGATGCACTAAAAAAAATATTTCAACCTCACTATAATATGTTTTTTCATGGTTTGCAAAGAAATTTTCCTCAATAATTGATTCTTGGATTACTAAAACAACATGTTTATTAGTCCTTCTAAAATCCCTAAAAAACTTTTTGCTTAGCTGAACTATGCATCCCTCTAATGTTACAAGAAAAAATCAACATGATTAACTACTAGGGGAAGAGATACCTCCTTTAAATGGGAGGATTTTTTGGATTTTATCTTCTATATCTTCTTCCAGGCATTTTTTAAAAATATCTTTCTTAGAATATTTACCTAATTTGGGTAGGGTTTTATAAGTCAAGCCTTTAATCCCTCTTCTCATGAGTATCATTGAAGTCAGTTTTGATTTGAATTTATTATTGAGAGTAAATTAAACTTGATAAGAGTACCTTTCCTCCTCATTTGACACATCAGAGGGAATATTATCCAACTCCTTAAACCCTTCTGTATTGTTTGTATTAACCACTTGCTCTTTCCCTTCCTCTTCTTGATTGATAACTCAAAACTTATTTGGGGAATAAGGAATTAATACCTATGTTTCATCTAAATAAAAATTATTTATTTGGATAATTACTACATCTGATTCCATATCTACACCATTCTAAATTACCTACTTAAGGATTGTTTCCAAAGTAAATTGATCTAACAAATTCTGGGAACCTTCTTTTTCTATGATTTATTTTTACCCAGTTATGAAATAGAATTGATTAATATTGTTACCAAATATTTCACCATATAATATGTTTTTTAAGCCTCTTCCAAATTTGGTAAACATGGGAACACTTCCAGGTATGTGGGTGTACCTATAGTGGAAGTGAACCTCTAGATTTAAGGGCTAGCTCCCTGAATGTGTATTAGAATGCTTATCACTTAAATAATGATTAATTATGGGGAAAATACTTAAATTTTTTATGAAATTAACCTATTATAATGGGGTGATAAAAAAAATGTCTCCCACATGACTGTCATACTTTATTCACTAAGAATTAAAGCATACAAACTAGCTTCTAAGTCCTAAAAGGTTTCTAACATGAGTGTTTAAATATAGAGGTATGATGTATGAAGTAACATAGGGAAAATGAACCAAAATTAATATTTAAAACTCAAAGGAAAATCATACACTTGAAAGGAGCCTAAAAAAATTGAATACACTCTATATGACTTGTTAAAATAGGAACTCTTATATAAACATGAAAAGATAAAGGAAGCAAGGATAGATAATTATCACTAACTCCACCATAAATCACTGTGCACACTTAAAAATGTTTAATTAACTCAAAAATATATTAAATTAATGTTAAAATTAAAAATAAAATGTAATTATAGTAAGGCTTCACCATAGATGGTGTGGTATTAGATTACAAAGGCCAAAATGTCAACTACTTATAGAATTGAAGAGAGAAGTGAGAA
Source organism: Torreya grandis (assembly GCA_037957365.1). Taxonomy (NCBI): domain Eukaryota; kingdom Viridiplantae; phylum Streptophyta; class Pinopsida; order Cupressales; family Taxaceae; genus Torreya; species Torreya grandis. The sequence goes on along the minus strand of JARHVA010000932.1, from coordinate 429,381 downwards.
GATAAAAGTCTAAGGGTCACTAGGACAAGTGTAATGATGAGAAAAGGATTTATAAATGTATGATAATGAGTGTGAGAAATTACATTCAAGTTTTGATAGGAAAAATGGACCTCTAAAGCATGAAAATTCATGAAATGTGGCGTAGGATCCCTCTTGTTTGCTCAAAAAACTACCTTCATCATTTTTCCCTTTTAAAACATAAAAAAAAATATGGATATATATCATGATTTAAATAAGATTTATGGGTTATATAATTGTTTCACCATGCATTTTATTCATCCCTAATCATCTATAATATTTTAGAAGTGAGCCATCACTGCCTGCAGTCAAAGGAACTCCTCTTTCACTCACCCCTCACACTTGGCCTCAAATTTGGCTTAAATTTTCCATTAAAATAAATAAAAATAGGTTAATCACACTTTTAAATACCATAAATATCCTTATAATTATTATTTATACCTTAAAATTCCATCTACTTGAAGTTCTTACTCTTCTCACTTTTTTGCTCACAATACAAGTTTTGACTGGCTAAGATGAAGCTAATTTTAATAACACTTAGGATATTTTTTGATAAATTAAATTATCATATTGAGTTATTATAAGTCCAAATATTCGTCATAAAGTTTATTTCATCTCTTATAACCTCCTAGAACCTACAAAACATCAAAAATAATCAAGAAAACCTTATTTACCTCTTATTTGTACAAGTAGAGAACACCTCAGTAGGATGGAGGGAACCCTTGGAGAGTAATATATATCATAAAATAAATTTCATGTTAATTATTTTCCATTAGGATATATTTCCATATTTATTTACCCAATCAGGACATTTCCAAAGGTTTGTAAGGGTTTTAGACCATTTTCACCCTTAAGGATTGTTGATGAAGATTTTATGTTGTACAGATGAACTAATTCCACATAATGTTTTTTTATGACCTTATGAAACTTATGATATCCCATTTAATCTCCATTAAAATTATCAAAGGAGATGTGAGCACCTCAAATTGCTTACACGAGCCTTTCCTTCCATTTACACAGGCATGATGCTGTCCTAAGCCAAAAGTGGCTCTCCTTGTCACTTATTATGCATACCAATAGCTTAGACATATCTGATATATCCATATATACATGTAAAAATTTATTATAATTCTCATCTAAAATTATAAGTTAAAGTGACTCTCTAGTTGGTCTTCAGGTCTATTCTAGGCCATGTAGGCTTGTCTACATACTCAAGGGTTTAGAACACCCTATTGAGATTATTCCTTCTATGTAAGTTTTATCATGTTTTCCTATGCATGATACAAATTTTTTAATCTCCATGAAGGTTTATAAAAATCCTCAGCTCACCCTCTTATCTCCACTCTCCAAGACTATAGGGTTTGTACTCTAAGGAAGTACCCTATGTTTGAGATAAAATAAAGGGTACTTACCCTATTTCCTTAGAAAAAATAGGAATTTTAGGGGATTATCTAAGTTAAATATATGTTTTATAATAATTATAAACCTTTTTTCACATGATTATATATCCCTCAAATCACTAAAACCTAAGACAAACTTGTTTAGAGTGGGCTATATATAGGGTTTTAACTTATGACTATATATTTCCTGATTGGATCCCTTCCCCTCCATTTTTTACATGATATTGGTTATCATAATATGTATATTATAATTTTAAAAGTGTTTATCATGCTTTCCAAACCTTTTAATTGTTAATTATTTCATCTTCAACCATGTTTTTTCTCTATTAGGTCTGATTGCATAAACTACCTGCTTACTTAGGAAAAGCGAGCTTGTAAGTGAATGTTTATATGTTATAGATATTGGTATCAAGTTAATTGGCCTTAAATATTTAAAATAATAATTTAATCATTAAAATTATTCAACTCATACCTTGATGTCTTATCCTTATCAATATTGGTCATAGGACTCCTTTTACTTACTATGTTTTCTATGTTTCTCCTTTAAAGGTACCCCCGTAGGTGGTCATGCATATTTAAACCTTGAGTATAGTGTTTTAATACCTTATTTAGGTGATATTGAGAAAAATAATTTATGTTCATACCAATCCAATTCATGTATATACTTGGATATAATTCCAACCATTTTGTTCTAGTTTATCATCACCTCTTAGTCAACTACAATTGACTGTGTTTTAACAATATGAGGTATTGTAGACATATAATATATTTGGAATCAATACTACATGATTTTGGATTCCAATATATGTCTTAGAGTAATCAATCCTTAGAAAATATTGGTGTATCCATATCTAAACTCACCTCAAGGATGATATAGTATTTCACAGTCAGTTGTAGGTGAGTTATTTTAGGGGAAAGACACATGTATGATTAGATTAGACTCCACACAATTCATATCAACCTCTCTTGATGACCCTTGTGCTCCTTGATATGAATTTTCACTTGATAAGGTCATTCAATCATTAAGATATGTTTCACTTACAACCTTGGGTGTAGGTATCTCTTTGGATTTCAAATCCTATAGTTGTCACTATTTAAATTAAATGAACTAAAGTACATATTTGAGCCTTTCAACAACCACCTTCCACTAAAAATACACCCTCTTAATTTTGAAATTTTATTATACTATGTGGATAATACAAGGTAAGATGATTAAGATGCATAAAATCCATTTTAAAACTTATCATATGATATCCACAAAATGGTAAGGTGCTCTATTTTTGTGTTTTTAGGGATTTGATCCCTAAACATAGTCATCTTCCAAAGATATAAACTTCTAGGTCTATTTTCCCATCTAGTACCTCAAACATATCTACCATGATCTTCACAACACACTAAGATTTCAATAAGATTTCATAATGTTCAATATCTTCTATATAAGTACATTCATATTACTATGGTGCCACCTGTAGGTGGGCATCTTCATATATAGGAAGTGAGGATGAATAAGTTGGTAGTATATATGGTTTATGAGATTTAAATTAGTTTTGAACTTCATCAAAGATTACAAATAGAATATTTTCATTATAAATAACCTTATTTAGATTAGAAACTCCATCTCAAAATGGTTGATGTTGGATATTTATCATTGATATCATGGAGGTGTCTAGGTGAGTGGATGAAGTGTCTTGATAGTATAAGTGTCAATGACAAAGTGTGAAGTGTGCTTGTTATAGTATGGTTGAAGTAGGATTGGTTGATATTTAGTTTGAACTTGATTAGGGATAGCTATGAACTATTTATCATGTGTAATGGGTCCTGTCATAGTTAAAGGATAATTGGAGAGCTTGTGAAAGTTCATGGTATTCATCTAGTTCTTCATTATGTTCATCTTGTCATAGTTGGTTCTATGATAGAAAAATCTGAGTAGGCATATTAATGATATTAAATTTCACATGTGTGAAGGTTATAAGATAATATTGATATATTAATATATTCCTATAGGTGAGGATATCTTATGGTTCAAATTTTAGGTCATGAGGTTGAGCATAGCTAAAGATATGTGGGTGCAAAGTTGGTCTCTCAGACAAAAGTTCACTAAGTTTCTATACTTAGCTAGACTATCACTACACATCATATAGATATATACGAACCCATAAGTTTGTGAATTTAATTCACATATGAATAAATTAAATAATGGTAAAAAATTTTGTGTGGATATTTTTTTTATAGTGCCAAGAAGCTACCCTAAAAATTTGGAGTCCAGAAGTGTTTTCTAGCTCAAGTTATAAACCTTCAAAGTTGCTCTTATAGACTGTGATGGGCTAGAGACCATTAAATTTAACTACATTGAAGTCTGAGGTCAAATAGTTATTATATATAATGGTGTGTGTTAATTTTCATATCTTTATCTAAAAATACATGTAAAATTAAATATGTCAAAAAATGAACGTGCTAGTGATGTGTCACATTCACGGAGCTTGGATAGAAGATCAATGATTCATGGGTGTTCATGCTGTCAGAATATAGATGGTGTGAGTATAATTCAAAGAGTAAAATGTGAAGAAGGAATGTAGAGATACAAATTTAGAATATAAATGGGAAAATTTTATGATTTTAGAGCTTAGATCAATGGTGAATACTATAAGATAAAGACATGGTTTATCCATAGAGATTGATGGAGCGTGTTTGTTCCAAATTGTCAGGAAGTAATGAGATGATGACAAGTGCTCATTATTTAATAGTAAGAAAAGGTGAAGACCAAGATAATTTCAAGGGAGATAAATGGTAAATATTAATTAAATATATGATAAGGAATGATATGTTGACAAAGTTTTTGAATTTTAACAGTTGCTTAGTGATTATTGGAATTAAAATATTCAAATTTGTGAGGGAAGACCGGTCTGCAGTTTTTGTGCTATAAATTTTGATATATGTAGAATTTGATCATGGTGTAAAAGGAAAATTTGTATAGGACTTCATGGAAAATTCATATAACATATTTAAAAGGTATAATTATTTGTACAATCAAATATATAGATATTTAAATTTGATTGTGTATGTGTCCATTCTCTACAAGTAACCTATGAAGGGTAATTGAGTTATTGTTCATGGTATTTCAATGTTTTAAGATGAAATAAGTGTTGGATCATGTTTTATAATTCATGTGTAAAATTAATGTGTATTATGGAGGTTTTAAAAATCCATATTTTGTATTCTCAAAGGATTATAAGTTGACTGCGTGTTTTTTCTTGGTGATTGTATGTACAAAATGATGTTTGGGCTAAGTGTACTATATCAAAAGGGTGTTGTGATGGATGTTTTCACTTGAGGAGGACCTATAGGTTATGTTTCATGGTTATATGTATGTGAAAGTGTTATTTTGTTCTTAAATTTCTCATAGAATATTCAAATAGATGAATGGGTCTCCATGAGACCTATAAGGGATAATGAAGCCTAATTAAAAGGCATAAATGCTTAATTATGACCCATAGCTGCTATGGCTGACCTATGAGAGTGGTATTGAGATATTTTAGATGTATTAAGGACTAAATAAATTATTATGTCCAACCAATAATATAATAATCATGAAGGATCTATAAAAGGTGAAATCAAAGGTGGTTATTTTTAGACTTGAGTGAAGAGGTGTGTGTGAGCATTGTTGAGCAAAGGAAAGAAGAAAGGGTGTTTGCCCAATGGAGGGTTGTAGAGTATATAAAGTTAATGACTATGTGTATGAATTTTAGGTCATATTTATGATTTTATAATAGTGATCTTGTAGGTTTGATTATTAAAGATGAGCAAAGAGGTCTAGAGTGATCCAAAAGGTTGTTTTAGATGCCTTGAGTGTGAGTGAAGAATCGTGATGTTTGTTTAAGCTTGGTGGCTGGTTTGAGAGGGAGATCAAAGTGTGGAATATGTGTATGACCATTTTTTCATGTTTTTGAGGTTATGATAGAGTTATTTCTAAGAAGTTTAGAGTGATCTAAAAGGTGATTTGGATGTTTGTGAGTTTATGAATAAGTGAAGGGGGCTATGTTTGTAGGGTATCTCCATTAGATTGACAAGAAATAAATGATAAATATATGTTTATATAATAGTTGTTAAATTTTTTGTAAACATATATATTATAAGGAATTGACCATCTTAGGGGTAGGTGTTCCTTGTGGAATATGTCTTTCACTAAAGCCTGGTCAGAAGGACTTGACCATCCTAGGGGTAGGTGCTCCTTGTGGAATAAGTGTTTCAATGAAGCCTATTTAGAATGACTTGACCATCCTATGGGTAGGTTATCCTTGTATAATAAGTGTTTCAATAAATCTTGGTCAGTATGACTTAACCATCCTAGGGGTAGGTGTTCTTTGTGGAATAGATGATTCACTAAAGTATGGTTAGAAGGACTTGACCATCTTAGGGATAGGTGTTCCTTATGGAATAAGTGTTTCACTAAAGTCTCATGTTTTCATAATTATTATAGGAAAATTATTCCATGTGTTTGTAATCTTGAGAGTGGGTTTTATTCCCAAAGAGGGTTTTCCATATAGATCTTATGTTGGATGTGTAATCTTTCATTATCTATTTGTTCATTGTTATAAACATCTTGATTGCTTCATGAATGGTTATATTAAATTATTAAGTTTTTAAAGGGTTTATAAATTGAATTTTATTATTTTAAATCACTTATTAACCCCCTAGTGGTTTTTACCTCTAATAATCGATCCTCATGAGGTACTTGTAGGTGTACTTTGGTTTGAAAACATGCAGTGAATGTATAATTGGAGCAATGTGCATAGTAAATTACCTCATGAACAAACTTAGACTCGTTAACAGTTCATAAAATGGGTGTTTATAAATATTAATAACTTGAAAAAATTTCAAAACCTCTATTCCAACATGATATCCTTATATATATGCTAACACAGTTACAGACAAAGTAGTGGTAGTTGAGTGACTGGTTTGTATGGTGCATGAACTTGCAACCAATATTGTATCTTATCTAAATTTTAAAATGGAATATCTTAAACTCTTTATGACTTTAATAAAGTTAAAACACCTTAACTACACCTCTATGATCACACTAGATAAGCTTAATACACATGATTGCAAGTGAGAGTGGATAGATAATTAACTGTGAGTATGACATGACTAATTTTTTTATCAGAGCATGATGTTGTAAGATAAAACATGAAATATAGGTAATTATAATGTAATTGAAACATGGAAAACATCATATCCCATTTTCATGAATCCCTTGTAGAGAATCCAAACTTATACAAGTAGTGAACTTGATTGTAACTTCACCTAAAACATCAACTTGCAAACTAAACTAACTAGCCCACATGATCTTTGTCAAACATGAAACTAAGCATGGAAGTAATTATAGGAAAGACTCAACATCATATTGAAAAAATATTACCATCTATATTATATGAATATTCCAATACAAGAGCAAAACTTATAAGGTGTGAGGTTTAACAACAAAAAAAACACAATCAACTTTTAAAGGATGGTTCATAAAATACAAGTGGCTAATAATTGAAATATTGATATTAAAATGAAGTAAAATAAGTGTATGATCACCCCCCAAATTATTTTGACCTAAAATTTCTCCAACTGGTTGTACCAACCAAAACCCCATTGATTAGTTTTATATGACTAGAAAGGAGATGAAGGAGCAGAAAAATTTTATCTCAAATTTGGTAATTTCAAAAAAATTAAAGAATTAAAATGAGTTCTAAGGAAGATTAAGATTCATTCCATGACATTATCCCATGTGTCACTCTCTCTCATGGGTTGTACAAGTTTAAAACTTCTTTTGTAGTTATTTTCTTAATTTTCAATTAGGGAACTTACAAGTTTTAGATGGATTGACATTCTTGACAAGTAATCTGACACCTTGGAAGTTGGAAAGGAAAATATAACACGTAGACACCTTAAAAACCATTCCACTTGAATTTAATTCTCTAAAATGACCCATAGGTGACTCAAAATGATAAATGACCTAACTAGACCATGACCAAGGCTAAAAACATAATATATAACACTAAATACCCCTTATAACATTATATTAGACCCCCATATAGGTTTTTTGACTATATAGGGTTTACCCATTTTTATTTTTGGTCAAAATGGTCAACATTATTTATGATTTCCGAAGGGTGGTATGCTTTTTATGCCATGACCAGTTGCCTAATCCTATCCATTGGGCTATGGAGTCACGTGTACACTAGTTTGACACACAATTTGCCTTTAACAACACACATGTTATTTATGAAAAATTATGGAACACAAACATCCAAACTAAACTAACTAACTCAAACACTAACTAACCTAAGATGAACACTTCCTCCTAGATAAAAGGGGAAGTTTGAAACCTCTCCTGCTTAATAACATAGAGGAATGAATGAGGCATGTATACTTTTGATCCTTGGCATTTATTCCTCACTCTTATTCATGGTATTTTAAAAATTCATTGGCATTGTGTTGAATGAGAACCAAGTATATCCAAATATATTAGCTATGGAAATGAAATCTTCTTGCATCCAAATAGCTACAACTTTCTCATATGGATTCTAAGCTATGACCTCTAATGGTGGTTTAACAAGACATACCTTCTTGATCTCCATGGTGTTATTAATAAGGATAGGTTTCTCTTTATCTACTAGTTATTCAATATCATCAAGGAGCTCTACATAGTCTACCCAATCTTGGTCATTATCCTCCATGGAAGACTCTTTTCTTACCTTATCATGTATTTTACCTTAAACTTGGTAAAGATCTTCAAGCTCTTGAAAGAGATCCATTTGTTGTTGCCAATCATCCTTACTCTCATTTTCATCTAACACCACTACCTCTTCATTATTTTATTCTTGATGTATGAGATCATCAATCTTATGTTCTTCATGTTCTAATGCATATGAAAGTGATTCAAAATTAGACAGAAGTATTGAGTCATCTCCAAGAACTATTCCTTCTACCTTGGTCTCATGAGACTCTTTTAGGACTAAATTTTTTTGAGGAGTGACTTGACCTTCATCCTTGATAGTACACTCCTCTTAATTCTTGATATGGTCATTCAAAACTTCATGATCAGACATGGAGTCTTATTCAAATACCTCTTCCTTCAAGTCTTGGCCACATTCCTCATGGATAGCTTCAAGGGAAGCTTCAATATGTTTCTCTTCATTCAATAAAGTAGAGTTTTATTTGTGTTCACCAAAGGGAGTACCTATGTTTACTTCTTCCTCATAGTCACTCATGACATCTTCTTGGGAAGTTATGGCTTGAGCTCTTTCCTCTTCATTAATTTCCCTCAAAATGGGCTCCTCTTCAAGAAGGGGTGAGGTGGGAGATTTATATATAGGCTCATGAGATGGATATATAGAATTAGGTGTGGTGGAGGCCTTATGAATGGAAAGTTGAGTGTGAAGGGTATTATATGGATTTTTAATGGATTTAGGAAAGAGGACTACACTATTAAGCTCACCGAGAAGTTATTTTTTGGGTTGATTAGAAGGAAGAAAAACCTATATAATCATGAGTTATATCTTACCAATAGCTTTCTTGAAATTATTCAACAACATCATGTTCATTTTTGAGATATTTATCCTCCCACATACTTAGCTTATCTATTGAGCACTTAATGAACTTCTTTTCCAAGTTCATTTTTTCTTTGATCTCTTATTAGATTTCATCTTTAACAACCTCCCATGAATTCATCCATCTTTGGAAAAAACTTCTTAACCATTCCATGAGATGATTAGGAATGATTTAAAACTCATCATCCCATGTTCCCATATTATCTTCACTATCTAGAAGCTCTGGTAGGAGTGCCAAGAAGGATTGGATATGAGGTGGGGCTAATAGAGGAGGAGGAGGTTAATGGTGGAGATCAAGACCAATTGTAACTTGTACTTGAATCTCTAATAATTTAATTATTGTACCTTGATATCTTGATCTAGAATCCTATATACACCCTAAATTGGCCAAACAACCACACATATAATATCTTTTCATAGTCCTTTCATAAGAGACCCCAACTGGAGAATATGAGCTTTTTACACATTTAGCCATGTCTTTTATTTTATCCATTTAGGTCTTATTATAAGTTTGAGTAATATGTTTACCCACTCTTGATCACCCTGAGCCTTTCAAATGGTCATTGCACCTTAGCTAAGTCAGGTTTCCATGCTTGTTCTATCCCCCCTAGTCCCCAGCCTATAGGTAAAGAACACTAGGATTGGACTATAGTGTAGGAACCCAGGGTGTCTAGCTTCTAATGCTCCTATCCAAAGTCAAATCCAGCTCTAATGATTAGTTTCTTATGTAAGATGAGTCTTACCCCTTTTATTTACTTCATTCTTAAGTTTTCCAATGTTAGCCAAATGCAATTAAAGCTCCCAAATTTAAAATAATGAGTCTCCTATATAAAGGACTACAAAAAGCATTTTATATCTATCACTTAATACTTTGGCACATTATAAATAATTAAAATAAGTCAATAATATATCTTAGCTTCTCTGCATAACACATAGACTTGCATGCTTGATCAAGGTAGGGCCTAGGAGAAATTCATTCTTGCATCTATCATTTGCATTGATTATGCACATTCCTTAAAGGAGATCTACATTTGATCTAAGACCCTAGATTGAGGGTTAATGTAGGCAATGATCATAATAACAAGGGTTCTAGATCATGTGATCATTCTTCCCCTAATCCAAAATTTCCCCCTTTTTATTTTGATTTATTTGTTATTTTCATGTGTGTAGATGGATACAAGTATTGAAAACTCAAATTAACCTACAAAAATCTCTATTAACTTCCAACCCCTAAAATTTGGTACACAAGCTCACATTGGGTTCTAGATCATGTGATGATTCTTCCCCTAATCCAAAATTTCCCCCTTTTTATTTTGATTTATTTGTTATTTTCATGTGTGTAGATGGATACAAGTATTGAAAACTCAAATTAACCTACAAAAATCTCTATTAACTTCCAACCCCTAAAATTTGGTACACAAGCTCACATTGACTTGATGAAAAAACCTAGAAAGATTAGATCATGAGGAAAACAATGTTTAGGAGGGAATATAACACTAAACACTAGGGTGTCCTATTCTAGTGATCCTATCTAATTATAAAATGAAAGCCTAGTTCAGATTCTTGATAGTGTTTCAGTCTTGCTTTTTAATTAACAACTTTGGAATCATTTGTTTTAGCTTGATTTAAGATAAGTTTATTATTATTCCTCTTGTCAAATTACCTATTTAAAATCTATATTTTTCTCATTAAAATAGATTGTTCCTATAATTATAGAACCTTATTATTTAGGATCTAAACACTAAATTACCAAAAATAATAAAATAAATCCATAAAAACATCTTGTTAGGGTTGATAGGCATCATGGCATGATTGGTAGGGCTCAAATTTGGGTTTTTAGGAAGGCATTTATTGATAGGGTGCTTGGTATCCTTCCCCATATGGTTATTCAATAAATAGTGTCCATATAGAAAGGGAAATGGATGGCTATAGAAATTCCATGGCTTATAAGATTTATAGCCATTTTGATAGGACTATTGAGGAAAAAAATGTGGTTCATAGCAAGGTTGATAAGGAGGCTCATGATAGGGTTATCACCATAAATAATCATATCAAACTCATATTTTAGATGAGGTAAAAAAACTAATAAAAATATTTAATGAGATATACCTAGGCTACTTACAACCAAAAGTTATCATTCAGAGTCATCAATTGGTGTTAACTTGCTTCCAAAAACTGATTAGAAAAAAGACACACCAACAATCCTTATATTCTCTTGGAATTTGGTCCCACCAAGCATGAAAAAACTATTTTCACTAAATATTTCACCCTATAATATGGTGTTCAATTCTCTTCTATATTTGGGCAACATGGGAACGTTTCTAGGTATGTGGGTGTACCTATAGTGTAAGTGGGCCTCTAGATTTAAGGGCTAGCTCCTTAAATGTGTCTTAGAATGTTTATCACTTAACTAATGCTTAATTATTGGGAAAAGAGTTATATTTTACTTGAAATGAACCTAATATAATTTGGTGGTACACCAACATGTCTTCCATGTGACCATCATACTTTATTCACTAAGAATCAAAGCATACAAACTAGCTTATAAGTCCTAGAAGGTTTCTAACATGAGTGTTTCAATATAGTTGTATGATGTATGAAAAAACACAAGGAAAATGAAATAGAGGGTATATTTCACACTCTAAGGAAAATAATACTCTTTAAATGAGCCTAACACACTTGAATACACTCTATATGACCTATTAGAATAGGAACTCTTGTACAAACATGAAAGGATAAGGGAATTAAGGATAGAGAATTATCACTAACTCCATCATACATCACTTTGAACAATTATAAAAATGTTTCATGAAATTAGAACTAGACATTAATTAATTTTCAAAAGAAAAATAAAATTTCATTCCATTAGGGCTTTGACATACATAGTGTGTTATTAGATCACAAAGGCTAAAATGGTAGCTACTTATAGAATTAGAGAGAGACGTGAGAAGAGAGAAGTCCAAAGGTCACTATGACAAGTGTCATGATAATAAAAAGAGTTATATATGAAGGATAATGAGTTTTAGATAGACCATGTAAGGTTTAATAGGATAAATATCCCTTTAAAGCATGCAAATTCATGAAATGTGATGTAGGATTCCTCTTACTTGCTCAAAAAATTGCCTTCATCATTTGGTTCCTTTGAAACATCCCAAAACTTACTAAGTATATATCTCATGATTTAAATGAGAGTTATGGGTTGTATACATGATTCACCATGCATTGGTTTCATCCCTAATCATCTATATTATTTTATAAGTGAACCATCACTGCCTGTAGTCAAAGGAACTCCTATTTCACTCACCCCTCACACTTGGCCTCAAAATTGGATTTATTTTTCCATGAAAATACATAAAAGTGGGTGAAATACACTTTTAAATACAATCCATGGAAATACAATTTTTATTTAGACCTTAAAAGGCCATTTACTTTTAGTTATCACCCTTCTCATTATTTTTCTCATGTTGCCAATTTTGACTGGTTAAGATGAAGCTACTTGTAGGAACACTTATGATATTTTATACTACATTAAATGGTCATAGTGAGTTATTCAAAGTTACAATATTTCTCTTGAAGTTTATTTCATCTCTTAGAACCTCCTAAAACCTACAAAACATTAAAAATAGTCAAGAAAACATTATTTCCCTCGTGTTCGTACAAGTAGGGAACACCTCAGTAGGATGGATGGAAGCCTTGGAGATTCCTCTATATCATCCAATCTATTTTATGGTCATTATGGTCCATTAATATATCTCTCCATATTCATTTTCCCAATTAGTTTCCAAGGGTTTGTAAGGGCTTTAGACCATTTCCAACCTTAAGGATTGTTTATGAAGATTTGATGTTGGACAGATGAACTAAAATCACATAATGTTTATTGATGACCTTCTTCAAATTATCATATCCCCTTGATGACAAGGTTAATTAGAGTCTTAATAGAATCATGCAAAGATCTGAAAGCATACACAGAGATAAATGGACTGAACATGGAATATTTTAAAACATAAAATATATTATTATTTATTCTACTCTGATTCTTAATTAATAATCATTTGAGAATATTACATATTTATAATAATATGATTCCTATAATTTCTTCATTATTTTCTCAACCAAAATCTTTAAAATTAAGCACATTCCTATATATATTGGTATAACTTGTTAACAATATATCTCAACAACTATAATATTCTAACTAATATCATAATATTGTTTATATAACAATATTATGATTAATCAATCACTAATTAAATAACTTATTAATATTTACCTCTCAATAAATACCCAAAGTTACACAATGTGAAAACTAGTTCTAACATTCCCCTCATAGTTTTTACACAATACACTATATTTCTTTTTTTGGTTTTAGCATGCCACCTCTAAGTCATCATGATATTCTCTACATACACATGTAATTTCACATATTTTCCTTCACACTCATCTAAAATTAGTTTTCTAGGTTCACCAATAACCTTCCAAAATGGTTTTCATAGGTTCACCAATAACCTTAGAAAATGATTTTCTTAGATTCACCACTAACCTTACAACATGGTTTTATTAGGTTCACCACTAAACTTACAGAATGGTTTTCACAAGTTTACCACTAACCTTTCATCATGATTGATACAATGATTTTTAGATCAACATTATCTAATGTAAATATACAAAATAGATTGTATGGAAATATCATTCACAAGTGAATAGGTACAACTATTCTTATTTTTCACACGTGCTAAAAAATAAATATAACTACCACACCACATTGAAAAACTAAAATCCACACAACTAAAAATAACACACAACATAAAATATCACCACATCATTGGTTAAGCCCCATCATTTGTGTCTGATGAGATTTCATTGAAAGACATCCAACCTTTGTGTATCCTCCAACCTCTAGCTGATGACACTATTCACTCAACTGATATGTTGATGAAGTTCAACCTTTGCATGTTGGTTTTGAAGATAAAATTCTCCCACACACATAACTTACACATAAAACTTAGGATGTTAGGTTCTCCTGATGATAAATCCATACAAGATATTTTTGACTTTGAAAATATGATGACACACAATATTAAAACAACTCAATTTTGATACTTTTGGATTTTGACAATAACTTAACAAAAAAAACTTTTGACTTATAAAAAACCTCCAAATTACTTTAGACTTTTTATTGAGTAGGACTGACCTAAAAACTAATGAAATAATTTTAAACATGGATTTTACTATAATGACTTTAAAATTTTGAGTTTTTGATAAATAATAAACAACAAATAGCTCACTAAATAATGACACCATAAAAGTGCTTAATAAAGAATTGCTACTTAAATTGATCAAAGAACGGATTAAAAAACTAAACTAAAATAAAAATGACATGACTCAAAATTTAAAACCTAAAATATAAAATAATAATAATAATAATAAATACTCACTAGACTTTATATGAAGAAGGAAAGATAGTTGGATGCAAAAACAAAGACCCATGATCAAATGAACATGATTCTGACTCAATAACTAGTTGTATGAACACCATGTTTATAATATTTTGTAGATAGTAATAGAAAAGGATGTATATAGGTTGAAAAATTATATTCATAGGGATGGATCACAAAACTTGTAGGATTTGGGTGGATGGTTGCATGTGTTGAAAATAAGTTTGTCCAAGAAGCCAATGTTGGCATGGTGAGTAGAAGCATTACAACATGGCTATTGACCAAGATGTAGAAGAATTCAAATGATGAGATAAAAATAAACACATAAAATAATGGATGTAATGAAGGAAATGACCCATATTTTCATTGGTTGTTTTCACCATTAAAAAACAAGTTATATAGCTTATTGAGAGTCTAAATACACATAGGTTTGTGCACATGAGATGATGGATTTGTACTTAGTAGTGGGCTGAAAATTATTTGAGGTAGTATATAGAAAATGTGTTGAGAAGTTAGACTATGACAAATAGATCATAAAATACATAATATGAATCAGATATGAGCATGTAGTATACACCACTTCTAGATGCATCATGATGAAGTTTTCATGGTAAAAACACATAAATAAAACTACTAGAAAACTAATCAATATTCTTACAAAATTACTTCTCTGTTCATTAGTTGGGTCAACCAATAACCATAGTGTCTCTTCCTCATAGAAAACCTCATGGATCCATTAAATAACTTGATCCCCTACTCTGATAC
The DNA here is from genome assembly GCA_037957365.1 of Torreya grandis. Classification (NCBI taxonomy): domain Eukaryota; kingdom Viridiplantae; phylum Streptophyta; class Pinopsida; order Cupressales; family Taxaceae; genus Torreya; species Torreya grandis. The sequence continues at coordinate 414,165 of JARHVA010000932.1, read as the reverse complement.
TAGATGTAAAGGTTAATTAGAGTCTTCATATAATTATGCAAAGATCTAGAAGCATACACAGAGACAAATGAACTAAATAAGGAATATTTTAAAACATAAAATATATTATTATTTCTTATACTCTGATTCTTAATCAATAATCATTAAATAATATTACATATTTATAGTAATATGATTTCTATAATTTATCCATTATTTTCTCACCTAAAATATCTCAAAACAATCACACTCCTATATAGATATATTGTTATAACTTATTAACAATATATCTCAATAACTATAATATTCTAACTAATATCATAATATTATTTATATAAAAATATTTTGATTAACTAATTACTAATTAACTAACCTATTACTATTGACATCTTAGTAAATACCCAAAGTTACATAATTTGAAAATTAATCCCAATACTTGAGTCTCCATGTGAAGTATCAAAGGAGACGTGAGCACCTTAAATTGATTACTCAAGCCTTTCCTTCCATTTACACAAGCCTGATGTGGTCCTAAGCTAAAATTGGCTTTCCTTGTGACTTATTATGCATACCAATAGTTTAGACATATCTGATATATCCATATATACAAGTCCAAATGGATTAGTATGCTCATCTCATATTATAAGTGAAAGTGACTATCTAGTTGGTCTTCAAGTCTATTCAAGGCCATGTAGGCTTGTCTACATACTTGAGGGTTTAGAATGCCCTATTAAGATTATTCCTTATATTCAAGGTTTATAATGTTTTATTATGAATGATATATCTTCTCAAACCTCTATGAAGGTTTATAACAATCCTCAACTCAACCTCGTATCTCCATTCTCCAAGACTATAGGGTTTGTACTCTAGGGAAGTACCGTCTATTTGAGACAAAATAGAGGGTACTTCCCCTATTTAATTAGAAAAAATAGGAATTGGATGGGATTATCCAAGTGAAATAGATGTTCTTTACCAATTAAAAACCTTTTGTCACATGATTATATCCCTCAAAAGTACTAAAACCTAAGATAGACTTGTGTGGAGTGGATTGTATATAGGGTTTTACCTTATGACTATAGATTTCATGATTAGATCCCTTCCCCTCCCCTATTTCCATGATATTGGTGTATCATATAATGTCTATTGTAATTTTCAAAGTGTTTATCATGCTTACTAACCCTATTTATTGTCTATGCTTACAACTTTAACCATGTTTTTGCTTTATTAGGTTTGACTACCTAAACTACCTACTTAGGAAAAGTGAGAATGTGTGTTTTAAACCTTGATATCAAGTGAATTTACCTTACTTAAATATTTCCAAGACTCAATTCATGATTTAAATTGTTCAAATCATACCTTGAGTTTGGATCTTTATCAAGACTAGTCATAGGACTCCTTTTACCAACTGTGTTTTCTATGTTTCTCCTTCAAAGGTATCCTTGTAGGTGTTTATGCATGTTAGAATCTTGAGTATAGTGTTTCAAGAACTTATTAATGTGTTTATAACCACACCAAGTCATTTCCATAATAATCCAAGTTATGTACATACCTTGATATAATTCCAACCATTTTATTCTAGCTTACTATCACCTCTTAGTCAGCTACAGTTGACTGTGTTGTAACAATATGAGATATTATAGACATTAATTATCCTTAGAATCATTATTGAATTATTTTAGATCCCCATATAGGTATTATAATCATAAATCCTTATAAAATATTGGTCTCTCCATATCTAAACTCACCTCAATGATGATATAGGATTTCACTGTTCGCTCTAGGTGAGTTATTTTAGGGGAAATGACACCTGTAAGTGTAGATTAGACTCCAAATATTTCATATCAGCCTTTATTTAAAAACCTTATACTCCTTGATATGAATTTTCACTTGATAAGGCCATTAAATCATGAATATATGTTTCATTTTCAACCTTGGGTGTAGGGATATCTTTGGATTTCAAATCCTATAATTATCACTATTTAAATTTAGTGAACAAAAATACATATTTGAGCCTTTCAACAACCACCTTCCACTAAACATACACCCTCTTACATTCAAAATTTTCTTATAATATGTGGATAATACAAGGTAGAATAATTAATATACATTAAATCCCTTGGAAACCTTATCATATGATATCCACAAAATGGTAAGGTGCTATGTTTTTATGTTTTAGGGATTTGGGGCTAAACATAGTCATCATCCAAAGATACAAACTTCTAGGTCTATTTTCCAATATAGTACCTAAAAAATATCTACCATGATATTCATAATAAACTAGGATTTAAATAAGGTTTCATCATGTTCAATCTCTTTCGTACAAGTACCTTCATATTATTGTGGTGTCACTTGTAGGTGGGCATTTTCATATACAAGCATTGAAGATGAGTAAGTTGGTAGTATGTATGGTTTTTGAGATTAAAATAAGTTTTGAACTTCCTAAAATATTAAAAATAAAATATTTTAATTATAAATAACCTTATTCATCTCATACACGCCCTCTCAACATGGTTGATCCTTATGAGGTGCATGTAGGTGTACTTTGATTTGCAGATAGACAATAAATATAGAATTAGAGCAATGTGCATAGTGAATGAACTCATGAAAAAAATTAGACTCCATAAAAATTACTCAAATTTGTGTTTATCACTATTAATATCTTGAAAAAAATTTCAAAACCTCTATTCCAATGTGATATCCTTTTATAGATGCTAACACAGTTACAAACCAAGTAGTGGTAGTTGAGTGACTATTTTATATGGTGCACGAACTTGTAGATAGTCTTGTATCTTGTCCAAATTTTCAAATTTGATATATTTAAATATTTATGAATTTAATAAATTTTAAATACCTTCATTACACATCTATGATCACATTAGACAAACTTTATACACATGACTACAAGTGAGAGTGGATAGAGAGCTGATTGTGGGTATGACACAACTGAATGTTTGATCAGAGCATGATGTTATAAGACCAAAAATATAAGGGAGGTGATTATTATTTAATTTAAACATAAAAAAAATCATATCCCATTCACAATAATCCCTTTTATATAATCCAACCTCTTGTAAGTAGTGAACTTGACTACAACTTCACCTAGAACATCAACTTGCAAACTGAACTAATTATCCCATGATATATTTTCCAAACATGAAACTAAGCATGTAAATAATTAATGGAGAGAGTAAAAATCACTTTTAATCAAGATCACCAACTATATTATCTTGATCTGCCCAAATAAGAGAAAAACTTGTAAGGTGTGCAGTTTAGTAAGCAAAAAAACATAGTCAACTTGTTAAGGATGGTTCATAAATAAAAAGTGACCAATTATTGAAATATTTATATGAAAATTAAATGAACTGATTATAATATCACCAAAAAATGTATTTTTACCTGTAATCTCTCCAACTAGTCATATCGACCAAAAACCCATTGACTAATTCTTTATGCCTAGAAAGGAGATGAAGGACTAGAACGGTTTTAGCTCAAATTTGGATATTATATAATATATCAAGGGTGGAAATGAGTATAATGAAACTAAATAGACATTAAATTAACTTATCCCACATTTCACTCTCTCTCATGGGTTGTACAAGTTTGAAACTCCTTTTGTAGTTATTTTCTTGATTTTTAGTTAGGGAACCTACACATTTCAGATGGACTGACATTCATAAAAAGGAATATAAAACCTTGGAAATTTTAAAGAAAAATATAAAACTTGGACACCTTTAAAACCATGCCACTTTTATTTAATGGTCTAAAATTACCCCTAGGTGGCTCAAAATGACAAATGAACTAACTAGACCATGACCAAGGCTAAAAACATAAGATATAACATTAAATACACCCTATAACATTATATTGGGCCCATATATAAATTTTTTGACTATAGGGGTTGACCCATTTTTACTTGTGGTCAAAATGGTCAATAACTATAATTACTTCCTTTGAAGATACATCTAGAACTACCTTTGCCCCTTCTCAATGACTATATTAGACAGATTTGAGTCTATTTTCTATGGAACTTTAGAAACAAAAGCATTGTCCTGTGGCTTTTAATTTTCCTTAAAAGTAACACCTCCTTTTCTTTTCCATGCTAAAGTGTTAGGGATTGAGGAACACACCTTTGAAGAATGTCCAAGTTTATGGCATTTATCATAAAAAGGGATGATATTTCAAACTCAATTTTTTGGGCTCTAATTACGAAGGGAGTATGAAAAAATACTAATGTATGAAGTTCTTAATTCACAAATGTGTTCACATATAACCTATCATACACTACCCTAGATATTTATTTGGTTACAGGAATCAAAATCAATTAGGTATCCAAAAAAATTGGCAATGTTAATAAATAAATCTTCCTCCTAGAACTCTATAGGTAGACCCAATAGCCTCACCCAAATGGGCATAATATTAATGTTCTCTTTCTCAGGATAAAACCTTAGATGCTATTTTTTTAGAACATACTATATTTTCCAAAAACCAAGGACCCCCTTCAAGAATTTTAACACAATATTTAGGGTTATTGAATATGATCATAAAGATTCTATTGACCATTGCCAAAATTTCCATATGACCTTTAGAGTACCATTTTTATTTTATCTAAGATTTGAAGGCATCAATATTGGGTCTAACTCCCATAAATTTTCATACTAAAGCCTATTCCATTCTTGATAAGGCATTATTTATGAGAGGATTGATTTGAACATGTATATCTTTTCCATCTTTGATGGTTTTAAGATAATAAATAGACCTAATTTCCTTTTTATCCATCAAATCCATCAATTTTTCACTCCAAGTTGACTTACCTGGCATCTGTCTAAAACATACAGAGTTTGAGCTGTTGGATCCTTTAAAAGAGGTTCCTATTAGAAAAATAATTACTAAGATGGGGGGTAAGGGTGAATAAATATTCAAAACCTTTCATTCAATTATTTAAGCAATCATGAATCATTCAAATAAACATATAGATCTAGAAAATACGATCAACTATTCACATAAGTGTGAAATACAATAACACACACATATGTGGGAAACCCTTAAGTGGGATAAAACCCACTAATATATACAAATGGAATACATTTTTATAAGTTAAAAACCAAACTTAGTGAAGCACCAACTCCACATGGAGTACCAACCCCAACTAGCTAAGCACCCACTTGACTAGGCTTTAGCAAGCACCCACTTGTAAGGAGGCACCAACCCCCTAGATGAATCAAAACCAACTTATCTACTTGATTGTTTTTATCACCTTTAGAAAATTATGTTGCTAAAATAATATATTTTGACCACCTCTTCATCTATTCACACTCTTATCCCTCTCAAACTATCTTTTAGGCCTCTTCACTCAACTAGGTCTCTTTAAGATTGATTAGATCACATGACCTTGATATTTATACATATAACTCATATTAGATCTTAATTATAGTTTTTACACACCACTAAAATTATCTAAATGACCTCCTTATATTCTTTAATCTTTTATTTCATTCACTTTCTCTTAGCTTACTCAAATAGGCCTAAAATTACCTTGTATATACACCATTCCTTGTTTATATACCACTTAGTTGACCAAAAACACTCAAATTATTATATTTACCACATAATTTATCTTCATACATGTTACAAGTAAGAATAAATCATTAAATTAGGTCATCCATAACTCAAATAGACCAAATCCTTCTTTAGGTCTCATGGAAACCTAATTCTATTAGGCCTACTTTAGAACACATTGCCTTATGACCCCTTGGATCAATATACACCTATATTAATAAAAAAAAAAATTCATAAAAAAAAAAAAATATGCCTTAGCCAACATCATATAATCACCATGACACTTTTTAGGCCCAACCACAACTTGAAACACTTTATTAGCACTATTCACATTAAGCTTTTAAACACATAGAAAAGTCTATTTTGAACAACTAAATATAACCCATCATTTAAACAAAAAAACATGAAAATAAAAAAATTATAAATAATATACATGACCTAAAAAATATCACCATATTCATTAGACACTTCCACTAGGGAGCTAAGGACTCAAGAACTCTTATGTAACTCATTCACTCAGAACTATCAATTTTCTTTAAAGATCAGTATGGTGACTCAAACCTCTAACAATTGTATAGACACTTTCCATGAATTTTAATGAATTTATATGGTCCTATTATATCTCCAAACCATTTTAAAATATAAATATCATATGGTTTAATGGAAAATCTTGGTCTTTCAGACCAATCTCATGACCTTATATCTCATTATATTATCTAAACCAGATAGGTCAACATGTGAGAAACTTTTTCACCATATTGAATAACTTCCAAAACTTATAAAAAACATTAAAATTTCTTAAAATTAATAAAAAAATATCTATACACTTGGTTTCATCATTTTATCATGAAAACACATTCCAATTCATCTTTTCATTGTTTCCTAGGTTTTTCATTATTTACTCCATTTGGTCTGTTAACGATTGGCTAACTTAGATGACCGGTTTATAAAAATTGAAGACTAGAACCCATACATAAAACTTTGTGGACATGAAACATGAGTCTCTACATTATTTATCCATTCATTTACTTACTATGTCTAATGCAACTTTTGACTTCTACAATAACTTATTCAGAATTAAGCCTATAACTTAACATTTTCTCTCTCCTCTCTAACCAATACCACATATACATACATAGGAGAGTAAAATATAAGATAAAATATCTTACTTGAGCTATTCAATCCATCCTCAGTAATTTTGAGCAACATATTAAACATCCGGTCTTCATTAGGGTTCTAAGAGGGTTTAAACTAGTTTTCACTCTTAACAATTATTCATAAAGTATATCCCTTTAATACAAAAACTAATGATAATAATTTTGAGCTAGGACCCTTCCAAATATACCATTAACTTATTATGCTCCCATGAAAAGGTTTTACAAACTAATGAGCACAATAATATCCATCTCAAGTTGAGAAACCTTTATTACGAGCACTCGAGAGACCTCCAAACAACTTTTTATGCCTTGTCATTCAAACTAAAGCCTCAAAATTCATGCACATGAATAAAAAAACTTGAATAATTTTTTTACATCATCACTTACTCAAAATTGCCTTGGAAATTGATCTTTATACCCCATTAGGCTACACCCTCTCTCTACACCATAGTTTTCATAGCTTACTATGCCTTGAACTAACCTTTATGCCTCTTTCCATGCTATCAACACCTCACTATCACTCTCAAAAAAATATTTCATGATTAAACACTACCATACATCCTTCACATGCCTTGAAAATAAATCATGATACCTCATTAGGCTAGGTAAAGTTTAAGAGAGGTCTAGATATAGACCTAGACTAAAGGTCCTACCCCTATAGGCTCACTGTGAAACTCTCATGAGTGTTCCAATGCCTCAAATACATGATAAAAAAAATCATAAAAACACTCATGCCTATGTGTACTCATCTCACCAAACCACCATGCTCATACCTTCTCACAAGGTCTCTTCATGCTATGATTAGGCTTAGACTACTTAAGTACTTGATGGCTTAGCCTATTCCTTCCATGTCATGACATCAAAAAAACATCAACCAAGAAGATATAAGACATTACATCTCACTCGTACCATTGCACCATTCTCTTTCTAATGACAATAATCTCCCATAGCCTCATATAGACCTAAAACCACATGACTAAGCATCATATGACTTGACATCTCTCTTGCATGTACCTAAACACCTTTGACACATTTATCTATTCCTTCATATAAATATAAGACATTAATTGCCTTAAAATTCTCTCTTGCATTCAAATTCATCTTGTCACATGGCTTCCTATGCAAACATTAGTTGTCTTCAAACACCTTCCACGATCTATACCTTACATGCTCACACCACTCATGATAATTATCATCAATGCAACACTCTTATGTGCCTTAACATATCACATAATACCATATATCCTTAGTCACCTTTGACATCAACTTTGACATTATAATCTTGACATGATACATCTTTGACATCAATGACCATTATGCCTTTGCATGATGTACCCTTTTGACATCAATGACAACAACATGCCAACAAACTCCCCCTTTATCATTAATAGAAAACATGCTATACAAATGAAATCACTTTAAAATGATACTTTTCCCATCTGCTCATTATCCCCCTTTTGACATGAATTATAAAGGGTATTTTACAAACTACCATATGATCCTTGGACCTAAATTTCAAATAACAACATAGAGAAATGATGAAAAAAAACTAACCTTAAGCTTATACCAGTTATTGTAGACAACTTTTGGAATATTTTAGTTGTACTTCAGGTAACCATTATTTTTATCACTATCTTAACACTTCACAACATAGAGATACAAATCTCCCCCTAACACCATAATCTCCTCTTGAGTCATAATATGGAAGCCACTCTCAAAAACATCTCTAAAATAGTTTAATTCTCCCTATTTTAAAATTTATCCCTTTTTTGGTAAGAAGATCATAGAGTTTATGAAGCATTATAAAAATATGCTCTCCATTTATCCTCATCGCTTGTGCTTAGTATATGAGTCATTAGGACTCATATTATTTCTCAACATCCTTTAAGCATCTCTAATATACCAATAAGATACACATGCTTTCATCACACTTCTAGCTCTATCAACAACATTCAACTTGTCTCTATGGTCATATTGGTCTTATATACCAATCCATATTACATATGTCTCTAGACACAATCTTATGCTCAGACTTGTATTCCATACTATAATTCCTTTTGAACTAATCTCCAAAATCAATGCTAAAAATCCTATTTACTTTTTCATTTACATACAAGCTATAGATAAAATAACTTATATCTTGAAACACAAAAATCCTAAAATCCTCTCAAGATGAGTCCTTTGATTACAACCTTATGCTTCTACATATAGAAGAGTGTCTCCATGAGGCCTAATGGAATCACCCTTTTCTATAGGGATATCAAAACTCCATGAACTCAAGAGATTCCTAGATCTCCAAACCACTTTTCCTAGCTATATTGCAATCATGAGACTAATATTCCCTCTTTATAATCCATTTAGGCTTAACTACAAAATTCAAGTCATCCACCTTATCATCCTTATTATCTTTGAATGCCTTGTCAATAAATGGAGATAACAAATATTATTAACATTATTTCATTTTAGATCCTTTCTCTATCTTATCAAATAATACATCTTTACCATTGGGCTTAATATGATGATTTTTGACTTTATTTAGCTTCCATTCCAATGTTTGACTCTTCTCATACACTCTAGGAGATCCATATACCTTGTTAAGTCTTGAAGGCATTATAACTCCATTAGGATAGAATCTTGCAGTATGATATAATCTTGAAATATGTCCTATATTATTACAAGTGTAACAAACAACATTTATCTACATACCTCTTGACTGATCACTCCTCCCATGTTCTCATGATAACTCATTCCTTGAGACCATTCTAAAATCACTTTCTTTATGACCAAAGCTATAAAAAGAAAAACAATAACCATTGGAAGAATTGAAATATCTCATTTCATTGGGATTCCTAATTGTTCTCTTCGTGTTGGTATTATTGACTTGTTGATGATTACTATGAGTCTCAGATTTGAGATTTTTTACATAGGTATTTGAGGTCCAATTATTCTTATTCTCCTTTTGGTATTATTTGAACCTAATACCTATATTGTCATGTAGAGACCTTTGAATACTCAAAATATCACCAATAACTTCAATACTCTTCTCAAATCTCTGATGTGTCTTCAACTTAACTAATGAATGATCCATTTAAGCCTTTAAGGACTCCATTTCTATTCCAAACTTGATGCATTCTTACTCCTTTGTCTTAATATTTTTAGTGATAATTTCAATCTAAGTTTCCAAATGTTTGATGATCTCCTCATGTTAATTGTTGTTGATGCTTAGTATTTATTTATAGAGATTGATTTTATCCTCATAAATCTTAACCAATGATCTTAGTTTTTTATTCTTCCTTCTTTGTAACTTCAAATCCTCTAGATCACTCACCAATTCTACCCCAAGGTTCACTTTAACTTCTTATTCATCTGATTCTTCATCATCCATAAGGACTTTCCATTTTGAGCAACCCTCATCATCTATTTCTATAGCCATGAATAAGGTTTCATTATTGGCATGCTCATTACTATCATCATTATTAGATTTAATTGTGTCACTTACATTGGATCATCTATTATCCTCTTTGGTAAATAAACTTCTTTTGTTATTTAATGACCCTTTGTTGCATTCATACTTCCTAAAATATTTCTTGCTTTTATCAAGCTTATAAACCTTCTTATGATGTTCATCATGATTAATAGTATACTTGTTAGGACACTTAGATGCAAAGTGACCAATATTATCACAGTTAAATCATTTGAATGGTAATTTTCCTTTATACTTACCTAAACCTCTCCCTAGTTTTCTAACAAACATGGCTTCTATCTTGTCATCATCAATGTCTATTTCATCATCCTTGGACTTCTTATCTTATGAATTCTTAACAACTTTGAATGCAAATTCCTTCTTGGAGGGTCTTCCATCACTTGTTCTCATTTCATAGGTAGTCAAGATGACATAAAGCTCATCCATCTTTAGTGTGCCAATATATTTGATTTCCTCTATTACAAACACTTTTGAATCAAACTTAGAATTTAGGGATCTTAGTACCTTTTTTACTAATATTGAATCTTCTAACTTTTCTCCTAGATATCTGATGGCATTTACTACTTCATCTACTCTCAATAGATAAGATGCAATGTTTTTATCCTCTTTCATTCTCAAACCTTCAAACTACCTACAGTGAGTCTGTAACTTTGACAAATTCACTTTGGTGTCTCCTTCATAAATGGTTTACAAAATTTCCAAAATCCTTTTGTCTATATCATAATGCATGACCTTTATAAATTTTACCTTTGAAAGACCACATAGAATGGCATTCATTACCTTAAAATTTCTCTCATTTACCTTCTTACCTATTTCATCAATTGGTGTGTAGAGGGTGGAGTGAAACCAAAAAAAAAAAAAACTTCCATATGTCATAACCCAAGACATTAAATAGGTGTTCATTATGATTCTCCAAAATTCATAGTTAGTCCCATTTAAGAGAGGAACCTTATTGGTTGATAAACCTCCTTGTAATTGTTCACTAAACATACATGTACTTTAAGTATCTCCTTCAAGTTTTTAGGCCTAATTCAAAGGACCAAGATATGATACTAATTATTAGAATCACAATGACTAAGAGGCTTGTGAATCAATCTTCAAACCCTTTCATTTAATTAATTAAGCAATCATGAACCATTTAAATAAACATATAGATCTAGCAATCATAATAAACTATCCACATAAGCATGAAATACAAGAACACATCACATATGTGGGAAAACCTCAAGGGGTTAAAACCCACTATTATATGTAAATAGACTACAATCCTATAATACAAAAACCAAATTTAATGAAGCATTAAATCTACATGGAGCACTAACTCCAATTAACCAAGCACCCACTTGACTAGGCTTTAGTAAGCACCCACTTGTAAGGACGTACCAAACCCATATATGACTTAGCACCAACTAAACTACCTAATTTATTTGATCATTTTTAGAACACTATATTTCTCAACCAATAGATGATGAACACCTCTTTAGTTCTTCACACTCTTATCCATTTCAAGCTGTCTTCTAGGCCTCTTCAATATTGTTTAGGTCACATGACCTTGATTTTTATACACATAACTCCTATTATATATTAATTATAGTTTTTATAAACCCCTTTGATGGTATAAAATACCTCCTTATTGAGGTATGCTCCTTTTTTTGTTTTTGAGGCATTAATGTTGTCATTAATGTCAAATTTTTGTGAGTATCATTTATGTCCCAAAGATGTTCTTATGATGTTGAATGGTGAGTGTTCATGATGACTTAAGCATGGTTTAGTAGTCATTTATTAATGCATGAGGTCTTGGCACATTATTGTGGTGTAACAAGCTCATGATCCTATTGAAAATAGTGTTATCTTTAGAGAATCTTGATTAAAGAATGTTCTTGGTTGATATCTATTTTCACCAAATCTTGCACCCTAGAAGAAGTTATCCAATATTATTCCATATTTGGGTGACATGGGAACATTTCAAGGTATGTGGGTGTATATATATTAGAAATGAGCCTCTAGATTTAAGGGCTAGCTCCCTAAATGTATCTTGAAATTATCTTATCTATACCAAATGATTACTTATGGGAAAAAGAGCTAGAGAATGCATGAATATAACATACTCTAAATGAGGTGATGCACCAAATTTTCAAGGATTCAATCTCAATATTGGACTCATTAGCACAATAATATACTATGAATAAAACTAATGTAGTATTTACAATGATTTCCAAGAAATAGTGTTTCACCTAGAGGTCAGTTTGATGGACTTAGGCTGGAGGGTAATGAGGGTAAGGCTTGATTAAAATCACTTATAGTAAGCTATCCACTCTATACCTAATATTTCAACCTTAAGACACTCTAGATGATCTATAAGGAAAGTTTATTAACACTTAGGTTAAGTCAGAGCTATCAAGGAAATGGAAACCACTTTTACATATTAAAAAATACAAACACTAAGCATAGATTAGCAAATAAATATAAAAATACTCTATTAATTACTCTAAGAGGGAAAAAAAACAAATTTTAGTAGATTCTAGTCATGCTAGCCTAAGGTATTCTCGACAATAGTTCAAAGGCTATATTTATATAAAAGGAGAGTAAGAGAGAGGGATTTTAGAACTAAAAAAAGGAATAAAATGATAATAAATCTATTTGAACTATAGTTACAACTACCACTACAAAATACTCTCATTCATACCTTTTAATTGACCCAAGGCACTTCAAGTGGTTGCAAAGTTACATTATTCCCTCCTTGATATTCCTTGATGGTTACAATGGTGGGATCAAGTTATTTTGAGCTAGGTTTTGGCATCAATATAGTTGAAATAATCATATCCATTTGTTATAATTTTGTTTAGTGCTAATTACTCCTAACTAATGCACAAGTAGAGAGAAGGGTTATTTCATGTAGTTGTTCTTAGAAATATAATTGTTAAGGTTAACACGTATGCTTATGTAGCATCATTTTAAATGCTAACTCTTTTTCAAGTTGGATCATACTTGATCTCATCCCCATGTTCATATGTCCATTACAGATGGAAAACCAATCTTAGATTATTGGTTTTCCTATAGTTGTCACATTGATGAATACCTATATACTATATATCCCCTCTCTTGATTAATAGGTCCAAATAGGCCTAATTTGTCTCTATAAGAACTAAGGATTCACCATATGCATGGATCATCTAAGAAAATGGTAAACACGATCCCATAAATAACCCTACATTATACACAATATCAAACCAAAGGCCCATATTTAGTTTTAATGCCATCCCTTTATGTTCTCTATACTTGATTACATGGCTATGTTTGTTCCTTGGAATTTCATCAATCTCTAATATTGGATGGATTTAACCTACAAGACCTTATTTACTTCCATCAAAATGTAGTCTTTGACTCAACTTTATTCATTGAAAACTAACTTAGACCAATCAAAATTCTCCTATTTATCTTTATTCCCATTGGCCTTGTAGATCTCCATTGTTAGATCTTGACCTTTTGACCTTATGTACACCATTGATCTCCTTAGTATGACCATAAGTGATCCATTGATTTCTTGTCATGAAGAACATGCTCATGTCACTTTTAAATCAGATGTTAATCTTATAATCCTATTTTTAGTCTATCAACCTTGATGCTTGTGATACATGGTAGCCTCTCGATCTCCTTGACCTTTTGACTCATCTTGCACTTTCAAATTAAGATGTGTAATGTAGCATGGACCATTATATTTTACTTGGACCCACCTCCTTATCAATTGAGCTTGCACCATTGGATATCTACTCAATTGATCTACACCATCAGATCTTTTCCAAATTGTAGCCCTTTAAAGGGTTTTAACCAAGGTACCTTTTGATTCATTTGACCACAATATCAACCATTAGATCTCAAATGTTAGCTTGTGAGCTCATGATAAATTTTAGATCTTGATCAACTTTGAAACTTTTATGGACCTTTAGAACTCAAATGATTACTTTATAGAGCTCAAAATTGATATTAGTGTGAATGTTTTATGTTGCAGGTCCAACTTTAAAAACTTATAACTTGAGCTAGAAAGATCATGCAAACATGGAACTTACAGGATATGATCTTGGCATGAAGGACTCCATGGTGTTATAAAATTTTAGCTCATGAAGTTTCTTGAGTGAAGATAATAAATGCATAAGTAAGATATCCAACTCATTTTCATGTGATGTGTAGGATGACCTTGTTACTTAGAATTGGTAAGATGAACTTTGAAGGCTTAGATCATGAGATAGAAGATTCATCAAGATATGAAAATTATAGAGAATGATCACTATAGTATGGACCTTGATCATGCATGGTATATTTATAAAATTCCCAAGTGAAGTAGTTTAGTCTAGTTTTCATGACATCCTAATGATGGTCTGGTCCCTTTACTTTCCCAAGTCATTTTGATTCAATCTTTTGAGGTCTTGATGAGTTTCAAAGATTGTACCAATCTGGTCTATGTCCTCATGAACTTATGAACAGTGTGGGATACTTCTTGGATCAGTTTTAAAGGCTTATAAAAATAAATTATTTGAAAACATTCAATCCCATTAGAGCTTTAAATTGGCATATTATCTCAGAAATTTTGTCTTAGACAATTTATCTGAAAGAATTATGCATGCAAGACTTTTGTATCAGACAAAATGTTCAAAAGAAATGACTTCAAGATTTTGGCAAGGATCTTTTAATTTGGACATTTTATTCAAAAGAATGGGTATTTAGAAATATTATCTTAGACAATTATTTTGGGCCTTAGGGAAATTATCTTGGATAATTTTCCCAAAAGATTTATCCTTAGTCTTTTTACCAAACTTTTGCTATAGACATTTTGTTGTTGACAAAATGTTTGAAATAATTTTCCTTCGAGATTTTTACTTAGACATTTTCCCTAAAATAATTATGTGGCCTTTTTATTTTGAAAAAAATGTCTAAAATAATTTTTACTTAGCCTTTTTCCTTCAAAACAAATTCTTGAAAAGAATTATACCTTCGAGAAAATTATCTCAGACAATTTTCCTGAAAGAATTATAACACTTAGCCAAATAAAGTGGAACAATTTCCCTAAAAGAATTTGTCTTTGTACCTTTTATTATGGGCTATGTGTGGAACAATTTATCTAAAATAAATATAACACTTATCCAAATAGAGTGGAAAATTTTCCCTAAAAAAATTCATGTCCTTGTACCTTTTGTTAGAAATTTTGGGTGGAACAATTTCTCTAAAAGAAATAGAATGCCTTCCAAATTTTGTTGTGAATAATGTGTGGAATAATATCTATGAAAGAAATATTTCCTCTAATACTTATCCAAATTTTGAAATATTTTCTAAGTGTAAACTTAGGGTTTTTTGGACTTGTTCTTGCAACTGCTCAGTACCATGAAAACATGCCACTTGCATATATGATTCAAAAATGACCCCTAAGACACCAAATGGCACAAGAACTGGGCTAGACCATGATGAAAGCTTATAATGGCATATTAAATGACATCAAATGAGATATTACATATCCCATGACATTACAAAAATCTCCTGTACAAGGTTTTAACTATAGGGGGTTGACCCATTTTATCTTGAGGTAAAAATGGTCAACATCTTTGGCAATTTCCCAAGGGTGTCATGTTTACTATACCATGACCAATTTCCTAAACATATCCATTAGGTTATGGAGTCACAAGTATATAGCCTTGACATAAAAACTACCTCTTTAATGTACCAAAAAATAGAAAACAATAAGAATAAGACATAAAATAGAAACACACGTGCTTTAAAACAATGTATTAGAACACAAAACAACAATAAAGGAAGCACACACCTAATCCAATATTTAAAACATTAACCTTAAGTTATTAATAGTAGGGCTTAAAATGTATCCCATTTATATGGATAGGCATCAATTCTCCATTCATCTTTGATAACTAAAAAGAGTTACTTTGCTTGCACTTGATGTTGACATATGATTTACTCCATAGGGTATAAAATCTGGTATGCTTACTTAGTTTTGCTCTATCTTCATCACATTTCATAAATATGTAACCTTATTGAAATGATCTTAGAGTTTCCTTCTTGTCAAAATATCTCTTCATTAGTACTTGGTGATATTCCATAACTTGATGAGCTTTATCTTTAGCCTGTTATAACTCCATTAATTATATCAATCTCATTGTAGACACCAAAATCCTACACATTTGGATACTGACAAATAAACCAAAACACATTTTGGTTTAACTAATCAACTATTTTGACTTGAAAACACCCTTTTTAGCTACTTTTGACTGATGGCCTTAATCGTTTATGGTTAGGATAACTGTCAATAATCACCTAACCATCAATGGTCAAGATAACCATCAATGGTCAAGATAACCATCGATGGTCAAACCGCACCATCTGGCCTTTTACATGAAAACAAGCATGCAAACACCAACAAACAACCACTTACCTTTCCTAAATATAAGTTGTGAAAATCCTCTTGTGAGAGCTTATATGAGAAATTTATAATTAGAATCACCTCTTGAAATTCCACTTGAGTCTCTAGCCCTTCCCTATAAGAAGAGGAGAGCAACAAGAAATCAATCCATCTAAAACTATTATCAAGATCTCAAGTACTCAAATTTTATTATTATAGGTCATTCAGTGTTATCAAGTGTCATCAACAATCTATTTGGGAGAGCCAATATACCATTGGCTCTCAGATTAAGTTTCTAGGCACTATCATTATAGCAAAATCAAAATAAATTCCACCTATGAATCAACATCTACCAATCAATAAATCCATTTATAGTGAGTAAAATATTTGATTACTATCATTTATCTATTTTAATCCCTTTTGTAATTAATAGACCCTATACCAAAACTTTCAGAATTCATTTTATAAATCTTGTCACCAGCTATTGATAAGTCTAGAATTGGATAGTCAACCGTTGATGATCATCCTAACCATCGATAGTCAGACCTAACCACTGATAGTCACCCCAACCATAGACAATCACCTATGGCCAGTTAAAAACTAGCAAGCTAAAATTCCCTTTCTTTCCCAGCCATATTCTTCTTCCTAGGTTTCTACCTATTCTCTAAACTTTGCTAGATTCCCTGAATCACACCTCCACCCACTAGTACTAATCAGTTTCTCATTAATTAGATAATTTCTAGTCTACCTACTTTACCAAGCAAATCATTGTTATTCAGTTTCAAATATCTTTTAACTATTGATGCAAGTACCTTCTATTTAGTTTTCTAAGCTTAATTGTTTAAAAAATGGTGGATTGATAGCCCCTAAGGAAGCCCATGCTTTTGGGATCTAGCTAGTGCTAGGTAATCTATCTAACTACTTGTCTAACAAACAAATTTGCTTTAGTATTATCTTATCTATAAGTTTTCCTCTAGAGAAAAAGAGGACTTCTTCACGATATTTTGATTCAATGCATCCACCATTTATTAGGTATTTATACCATAACTTATATTTCTATTTTTACTATCTTCTTTTGAATAATAGCAAAATTTGAGTGAAACATTCTAGCATGCTTGATGGGACCCTAGTCTTTAGTTGGGTTTTTAATTTTTATCTACTTCTGTATTTGTCTATCTCTATCTATCTACTCATAATTTAAATCTAAAAATTTCATTTGGGTTTAAAACTTACTGCATACATTGATTTCTTGTTTTTTATAAGCTCACCTATTTTAATTAAACAACATTAAGATTAAGCATAGTCAACTTATGTTACATAACCAAATCATGAAATAAAGTGAACATCATAACATACTTAAGACAAGGCTTGGGTGGGATTTGACCACTTAATTGATCACCTTACCCTACTCGGTGATCCTACTTGTATTTCATCCCTAAGGGGAGGACCAACTCGGCTCTCTGGTTGAGTATAAACTCTAGATATTAATATTTATTGGCTAAACACCCAACACCCTTTATCACTATGGGACTGTGAAGTGAGGTGGTAGGCCCCAATACCAAGCCATGTATTGATTCCAATACATATTATTTTTTGAGTACCAAAATTAACCTAAAACCATCTTTAGACTACTTATTTAGTCTCTAATCTATAAAACAATCTACTACACATTCTTCACATTAAGGCATAAGATAAACAATGAAATAATTAATCAATCACATGATCTTAATTACCTTAGTTTGTGTTGACTTTTCATTGGGTTTTTATTTTGTTTTTTTTATGTTTAATTCTAAAATCATCTATTTGTACTTCTCTTATAGCCTTATATGGTACTTACCTGACAACAACAGAGAGAATTGGTAATTCAAGGCCCATCTATAGATTACCCAGTTTCTTCCACCTCCTCTTCTATAAATGACCATCGATCAAATGTAGAGAGTTCATCTCACCATTCTAAACATTCCCATATCCTAGAGATTATTCCTTAAGGGGATTCTAGCTTTGCTTCCCTTTTGGATAACAACCCAATCACCTTACAACATTTTCTTAATACTTTGCATCACAACACCCCTATCTCAACCTAACCTATAGAGCCACTTTATGGCATGCCATCCCACTTGATTTTGTATCCTTTAGTAGCCACTATTATTTCCTAACCTTTATCTACCCAAACATCTATATCCACCAATCCCTTTGACACCATGGGGGAAAGTCAACCCATCCAACCAACTATTGTCCTTACCCTTTCTACCCCTATCATTAACTCCTCTACCTTAGGAGTGCCTAACATTGGTAGGTCAAACCTTATTTTTACCTAACTCATTCTATTAATCACTACCCCTCTTCAAAATCTAGCAATGACCATACCTACCACTACACCTCCTACATGTACCAAAGTCACTACCTCACCCTTGATTCTTAACACAACCATGACTCCTAGTGAACCTACAATAACCTCTCAACAATTACCAACCATATCCAAACTAGGTTATGTCCCTAACCTATAATGGCATCTCTATGTTACCCAACCACCAACTGCCCTTTACCTTATATATCTTCCACCCAACCTATAATCACGTCTCAGTAATTTCTAACCATAACAAATCCTGGATATGTTTCTAACCCACATGGACATTCCCACATCACTCAACTAAAAATCATTACCTATCCCCATATACCTTCAACCCAACCATCTATACCTACCTATCAATATGGGGAAATCTCCCAACCACCAATGAATTACCAATATATTATCCCCTCTCAGCCATAATTTATGACCTATAATCCTCCAAGTCCATCACCACAAATGGATATGATGAAAATGATCATGGACAAGATGAAAAACATAGACTCATCCATTTTTGAACCCCATAATCTCTTGTCCTATGATCAAATGTATAATGAACTAATTCATCCTTTGGTCCCTATCAGGCCATATTCGACCTATTGGGAACTTCCTAAATTTACTAAATTCAACAGTAAAGAATATCCCCAATAGTATTTAAGAGCATTTAGTCATTCCTATTACATGATCACTTATGATGACACTTTTTTTGGCATACATTTCCCATGTCACTTTCTATCCTAGCTTTGGACTGGTATAGTGCCATTACCAAACATTATATCTTTTCTTTCAACAAATTAGCTCATATTTTTGTAGACCATTTCTCCATCAACATATCCAAAAAGGTCTTAATTATTGATCTTTATGCCATTCACCAATTCAATGACAAGTCCTTAGCTGATTTCATAGCTCATTGGAAAAGTCTCATCAACCAATTATCATTCACTTTACCTTAATCAAAACTAATCAAAATATTTGCTTGTGCTTGTGAAAAGCACATCTCTTCCACCCTACGTGTCTAAAGTTTTATAACTTTTGATGAAGCCTTTACCATGGCATGAAAATTAGAAAATAGAGCGAAGGATGAAGGTAAGTTGAAGCTACGTAACAAAAATTATACCTTCAAAACCAATGAGACTTCTTCCAAACCTAGTAACCAAACTAATATGGGAACCAATGGTAAGGTAACTATGAATATAGTTGTCCTTAAAACAACCCCTTTACCAAATATTAGTCAACAAAACTCTTCTAATCTTCTAAACCAAAACATGCAAAACCCAAATTAAAATAACTAGAAGCAATTTACCCCACTAGGAGAATCTTATGCCTCAGTTTTGGACAAACTATTAAAGGCCAATCTCATACAACTTCCACCAATTAAACCCCCATATCAATTTGATTCTTCTCATCCTCCCCAAAACTAGTACAATGATAATGATCTTTGTTCTTTCCACCATGTAGTTGGGCATGATGATAGTAGGTACAATACCTTTAAAGGCATTGTCCAATCCCTTATTGATAAGGGGAAACTTATCTTTGGCAATCCCAATGTGCCTCAATCCCTTTAGTAAACCTTTTCTAAATCACCCTCCATTAAAATAAGAAATAAACCAAGTATAATGCTCCCATGACACTCATATAGTTAATATGGTTCTTGATATTCCAATTATGGATGAACCAACTACCTCCCCAACAACTTCACCTACTCCTTTGAGTGAATAATAGTAGCCACCTTCCTTAGAGTCAAAAATTGACATTAAAGAGATACCATTACCATGGCTTCATTTATGAAGGTCATGGCATCCTTGAGACCCTAATTGATAGATTTACTTGATGAGCTAATCATAGTCACACCACCTCCAACCAATCAATGAATCATTCCTCCTATGAAGATGGTGCCTAGAGAAGAAACATCAACCCATAAAATTACTCCACCAACCATCTCCTATTTACATTAAGATAAGGATTAGGTTACCCCTCTTTCCTCTCCCCCTCCTATCATACTTTCTTCTAAACCAATTTCCCAAGGTATAAAACCAATATATAAACCTTTTTCTTGATTAGTTCAGAAAATAGACTTTTTCTCTTAGTCTAACATGGATAGAGCCACTTCTTGGCATCATTTGGCCTCCCCCACAAAAATAAATCTCCCAATATATTTGTACCCATTGTAGATCAATCACCTTCCTCTATCAAATAAGCCATGACAAGGCCATTTCACCCACTTTCACCCAAATCATCCCATGCCCTCCTCATGAAATCTACCTAGATCTTAGGAATCCTTCCTATGCCTAGTATTAGACACTCACCTTTAAAACTAGATCTTTCTCCATTTACCTTAACTAAAAAATTACCAAACAAAGAAACCATGAGTAAAAGTATCTAACACCATATCACATACGAGGTCTGGACACTTCCCTTCCTAGTTGCCTTTTATTTGAGACCCCATCCCTCCACTCTCCCAATTATCTATTCTTCATCTAGAAAACCTACCCCCTTTTCCATAAAAAAATCCACCAATACCTCTACCAATCCCTCTTTCTTGGATAACCTAGTTACTTCCACCTTTCCATCTATGCCCAAAACCTCTTTTTCTATACCTTTTACCTCCAAACCATTTATCTCCAGTAGGGCATCTGCCCACCAACCTTGTTTAAGACCAACTACCAAAACTAACCCAAAACCTACTCCCCCCATAAAGAGGCCTACTTTTATAAAACCTCCCCCTTCAATTATGTCATCACCTTACATTAAATCTTATTCAAACATTTTTCATAGGTTATTTCAAAACTCTACCTTAAGCCTTCCACCCATCAAACCTTTTGACCACTCTCACCCCAAACTAGCCTAGTTTGATGATAGTTGAATCTTCTCCTAACATCAAACCCTAGGACATGACATAGAGAACTATAGGGCTCTCTAATTTATTTTCCATCAAATTTATTAGGAAGATGATCTATTGTTAGATGAACTTTTAGTTATCATCTTTTCACTTCAGCAACCAACCATAGCCCAAATTTCACCCACCTCCTCACTCTCTCCTAAAAGTGATGAACAACCAAACCAATATCTACCATCCCCACTTTCCATATTATTAATGTTATTACACAAGAATAAAAAATGATAAGGGAAAATCTAAAGTGTCTACTCCTTGGATATACCCATCTTCCACCTCTCAACTTGGCCAAACCCATGCCTTTTTACCATCACCCCAACCTAAAATAACTATCTCGAGTACCACCAAATCAAAGCCTTTAGAATCAATTATGCAAGTGGTCCTTAAGTAGCTACACCAAACCCCTACCAAGATGATTTTATACAAATTCATTTCCACCTCACCTCATCATTGCCAAACACTAATTGAGGCCTTATAAGCCATTAAGGTTCAGCCTGGTGATACCCAAAATATTGAGGATTTTGTTTACACTTCATAGATCTCCACTCTTATCAGCTTTAAAGACTTAGATATTCCTTCTACCCATCCTAAGGACCTTGATCCTCCCCTCTTTTGCATTGCCTACATTGACCAAACTTATATTAAGTGAGTAATGATTGATGGTGGGCTAGTATCAATTTCATCTCATTCCATGCCTATAAGAAACTTAAGCTACCTACCAGCATCATGTCTGATACCTCTACTATGCTTCAATATTTCAATGACACCATGGCCACTACCTTAGGAATTATTATCCTCCACATGTGTTTAGGACTGCATACACTCCTTGCACTTTTCTATGTGGTTGAGGGGGAATTTTAGTATAATGTCCTACATGAATGACCTTAGATCTAAGCCATAGATTTTGTCCCCTCTACCCTACATCATTGTGTTAAATTTGAACATGAGGGCTAAGTTATTACTATACACATTGATAAAATCCCTTTTATGACATGCAATGTAACGTATCAACCTAATGACATTCTTTTACTATCCTTTATAAAATCTTCATCTAGACCAAATCCACTTCTATCACCTATTAAAGAAAGCATTTATTCATCTTCACATAAGGAATCTACCAGCACATCTCTCTCCTCTAAGCAAATATTAATAACTAACTCCATATAATTGACCTTCTAGCATCTTTCTTTAGGAGATTAACACCTCTTGGCTCTTAATGCTTTCCCTACCCCTCATGAGTATGGG
Source organism: Torreya grandis (assembly GCA_037957365.1). NCBI lineage: Eukaryota > Viridiplantae > Streptophyta > Pinopsida > Cupressales > Taxaceae > Torreya > Torreya grandis. Next base: position 391,104 of record JARHVA010000932.1, on the reverse strand, counting down.
TAGCTGACCAACTAACTAGGGTATGATCCCAATATATGATAAATTACATCCTTGGGATCTCTCTCTTATAAAACCCATTTTATCTATGTAGGGGTTGAAAATCCTTTAACAAGAACCATCAACACCTTCTATCCTCACCCATATACCGATAGCTTTTCTTATTTAGACAAACCCTCCTTTAACAAGACATACCTTCATAGGTGTGCTTGGAACGGGTTCAATTTAGGAAAATATAAGCATGGTCCCCATAAGATCACCTCAATTTAAACCCAAAAACCACATTAGAAGTATGGGCTTGGCTTTATCTTTCCAAAGAAGAAAACCATATAATCTCCCCCTGCCATTGAGGGAGAATCAATTACTCCCCCATCTTGTTTACCTTCACCTCCAAGTGAGGATGATGATATCATCCCACCTAACTTTTTTTCATATTAATGATTATCCTATGACCCCTAACCTATCAAAAGGCTAGGACTATCATAAATTTTCCTCTCCTACATCCTGAACTCATCGCAAAGGACTCCTCTACCATTCACACTATCTAGTGTCATGATGATCATTCTATCCTTACCTACCTTAGGGTGGAAGATCATTCCATCCATAATTATATCCCTCCTAAAAATTATACTATGCTAAATTAATCCATAATGGATATCAATTTGGGTACTAACAAGAGCCCATGTATCATCAAAATTGGGCAATCTTTGGATTATGTAGAACAACAAGACTTTTCTACCTTTCTTCATTATCACAACATCACATTTACTTGGTCGTACATTGACATGCCTAGGATTGACCCTGCCATCACTACCCATAACATTGTCACCCATCATGATGTTAAGCCTATTTGATATAAGCTTAAATTAATGTACCCTCACATAGCTCTCCTTGTAAAGGAGGAGCTCTAGTGCTCCTCTCTATTGATTTTATCCAACTTATCGATTATCCCTAATGGGTTTCTAATATTGTCCTAGTTACAAAGCCATTACGGGACTTCACATTTGCATTGACTTTAAAGATCTTAACCTTGATTTCCTAAAGGATGACTTTCCTCTACCTAGAATTTACTAGCTCAATAATCTTATAGCCAGTCATGAAATGATTTCACTCAGATAGATTCTTGGGCTATAACTAAATTTTGATTGCCTTGGAAGATCAGCACAAAACAACTTTATCACCCCTTGGGGAAATCTTTGCTATAAGGTTATGCCTTTTGGTATAAAAAATATTGGTGTAACCTACCATCATATAGTGACCTACATCTTTCATGACTTTATCCAAAAAATTGTGGAAGACTATGTGGATGACCTTCTTAGTAAACCAAAGCTTTAAAAGGATTACTTGGTTGTTTTTAAAATCATCTTTGAGCACCTTATCCACTACCATGTTTGACTAAACCCCAAGAAATGTATCTTTGGGATCTTATCAGGTAAACTCCTAGGTTTATCATCTATCTTCATAGACTTGAAGCTGACCTAGCCAAAGTTAAAGTAATTTTAGAAATGCCTCCCCATATTAATCTTATATAACTTTGTAGCCTTCAAGGGAAACTCCAATCTATTCAATGTTTCATTTCTCAACTATTTACCCATTGCCAACATTTTCATCACCTCTTTAAGAAAGATACCTCTTTTAAGTGGGGGTAGGATTATCAAGAGGCTTTTGATTCACTTAAATAATATCTCCTTTCCTCACTAGTTCTTATTCCTCCATGAGAGGATGAACCTTTCTACCTATATATTTTATCCACTGACCACTCCCTAGGAGCAATGCTTACATATTGGGATGACAAACATAAAGAGAAAGACATATCTTACATCATTCAAACACTTATCAACTATGAAAATTAGTATACACATAACAAGAATCTTTATCTAGCACTAGTATTTGTAGCTACCGAGCTTTTTCATTACCTCCTTAACCACAAAACTTTTATCATTACTAATACTGATCCACTCAAGTATATGCACTCTCAGACTTATCAAAACCAATTAATGGCTAAGTGGCTTATGATTTTATCCCAATTTGATCTTGATTTTATTCAACAAATATAAATAAAGGGATAGTTGATAGCTGATCAACTGGTTGATGCCCCTCTATCTGATACCTAGCCTCTTCCTTCAGAATTCCTTGATGAAAATATCACTACCCTCTCTCAGGTAGATTTTACCTACCAAGTTACCATGTTCTTTGATGGATTTAAATTCCAAAATGGTGGAGGGGAAGGAATTATCCTAATTTCATTTGATGGTGAGCCCTTACCTCTATATTTTAAGCTTGAATTTGAATATACCAATAACATGGCTAAATATGTAGCCCTAGTAATAGGTCTCCAAATTGCCTTAGCCTTGGGAGTCAAAATAATCAATATATTTGGTGATTCCCAACTTTGGTTAACTAAATAAATGGCATATATGAGTGAAAAAATGATGTTTTACAGTAATACAAACACCTAGCCAATGTATTATTGATGCCATTTAAACACTACCAGATCTAAACTACCCCTTAATCAATGAACAAGTTAGCTGATATAATAGCTTCCCTTGCTTCCCAGATCCCATCCACACCTTCAAAATCTAAATTATCCATTATTATCCACCACCTCACTGAACCATCTTTCATCAAATCTAGCTCTCCTACCATCTTTAACATGACAAATATCTCAGATAACCATTTGTACTAGCAAACTTTTGACTATCTTAACAGTGCCACCATTCCCCCTAATCTTTCTAGAAATGCTCATAGAGAATTTATTTAAGGCACTTCCCATTACACCATACTCAAAGGCATCCTTTACAAGTGTGGATTTGATGGCCTTCTCTTTTGTTGCCTACAAAGTCATGAAGCCTCTCATGTTATCAAAGAAATGCATGATGGAGTTTATGGAGGGAACTTTAGTGGTCTTGTCATTGCTAAGCATATCCTTCACCTTAGCTATTATTGGCCTTGTCTCAACCAAGACTATTATGATTATGTAAAAAAGTGTGCCACATGTCAATAGCATGTTAACTTTCATCATGCACCAAGAAATAGTCTTCAATTACTTAAGGACTTTTAGCCTTTCTCACAATGGGGCTTGGACCTTATTGAGGAAATTAATCCCCATTTTTCATAGTGGAATCACTCCATCATCACTGTCACTAAATATTTTAGTAAGTGGGTATAATCAACCCCTCTTATCTCAACTAAATATGATAAAATCATTGATTTCATCAATCACCATATCATTTGTCACTTTGGTTTTCCCCATAAAATTATCACTGATAATGACAAATATTTCAAAAACAAGTAGGTCCAAGCTCTTTGTGACTCTTTTAGCATCAAAATTAGTTTTTCATCACCTTATCATCTACAAGAAAATGGACAAGCTAAGGCCTCCAATAAAACCCTTAACAATATGCTCACCAAAATGGTCAATGCCTCAAAACAGGATTGGCACTTGCATATTCCCTTCACTTTATGGACTTATCATACTAGCATTCACACTCCTATTGGTGTTACACCTTTATCTATAGTCTTTGGAGTGGAGGATGTACTCCCTCTCAAGGTCTAAATCCCATCTCTCTACATATCTCTATGAGATCTCATCTCTAAAGATGACTATCATCAAGAATGGTTAGCTCAACTTAAACTATTGGATGAATGTCATTTAGCTACTCTCACCCATCTTCATGTCTACCAAGAGAATGTTAAATGTGCCTATAACAAGTACCTCAAAGAATGAAAATTCAGCATTGGTGATCTTGTCTTAATGGAAAATCAACATGTCACAAGTATGGATAAGAGTAAGTGAGTTAAATTTTCTTTCAATTGGCTTAGACCATACATCATAACCCATAAGTATGGAATAAGAGCTTACCAGTTGTCCTATCTTAAAGGACACCTAGAACCTGAGCCTCTTAATGCTTCACATTTTTGTCTTTTCTATTGTTGAATGAAGAAACTTCATATCACTATTTGTCTAACTTAAGCTCATCCCTTACATATCATATACATCTCCCTCTTCTAGAGACAACCAACTAAAACTAAATCATGTGATTATCCATTACAAAAACATGCCCTAAACTTAAACTTTGGGTAACACGGCTCTACCCAAGGCATGATTCTCATAGTATTTCCTCTTCCTCTGAGAAGTGGTTCCTATGGTTATTGTCTCTCTAATCCTTTTTACCTATTGAAATTTTATGTAAGCCTAGTTTTTCCTTCACAAAATTAATCCTTTTACCATGTGTAAACAAGTCTTTATCAATGCAAAATATCAAAATAAAAATCAAGAACAAGAACAAGCAAAAGCAAATTCACTACATCATGGGTCAATCTATAAAAACCATAGACTGTTCCCTTGAAGGACAACTATTATAAATTTTGAAATTAAAAACATAAGATGGATTAATCCATCAAAGGATGTAATATCCCTTCGAATATCAAAAACAAAGCTCCAAATTGCTTATCTGAATTTCTGCAAAATATCTTCAAATAGATGAATAAATCACAGTATAATTTCTTTTTATTTGCTCATAAGCTTACAATTTGAGATCCTCTGTCAGGTATACAAATAATATCAAAAGTTCGGCCTTATAGCCTGAATATTCCGCGAACTGGGTTGAATCTGGCACGTCTCGGCCTGCTGTGTAAAAAACACAGTCACCGACATCGGTTATACTGCCGTCATCGGTCGACCTGTATTAGTCCCCTTGCCGACGTCGGTGATGAGTCGACCGATGTCGGTCTCTGTAAGTTCCTGTTCGCCGATGTCGGTACCTGAACTTTCTGTAGATGCGTACGGATTTTTTGCAGATCTGTACGGAAGTCGTACGGCCGCTGATATAACACACCCTGTATGCCTGATCCTGATCTGTAGAATTATGGGCTGACACAAAAGATCTATATCTGGATAATTCTTGAATCAAAAACCTAAAATAAAGAAAATACCTGTAAACCCTTGTGATAGCTTCTGAGTGAAGTTATCTCTCAAATACCTGTAATACTATGATAACTTCTGTATGAAGTTATCTCTCAATTCGGCAATAGATCGGCTGATCTTTCACAACCTCTGAATCGCACACAATGAAGAGTTGACGTTCTTCACTGCAATTGGAATCCTGGAACCCTTGGCTCAGTCTTCACAGAAGAATGTTCTTAACAAGAATCAATATCAATAATAAGCATGGATACAAACTCTCTCTCATGAGAGATTCTTATACACCTCCAAAGGTGTGCTTGCTAAAATTAGACTCCCTTAAATTAGACTTCCTTAAATTAGAACTAGGGTCTTAAAATTAGACCAAGTCTTAATTTAGAATTTGCATCCTCAAATTAGACCAAATCATTAATAATTAATAATTAATTAATTATTAATAATTAATTAATAATTAATAATTAATTAAAATTAGTTCAAATAATTAATATTTGATTAAATCAATCAAATATTAATATCTCCCTTAATTCATGCCCGAAAGTGCCCGAACGAAAGCCAAGCCCAGCTCCATCAAGACCCTCTATCCACCTCATTAGCCTACGAGGGTCGCATAATAGGCTAATCATCTACTCTGTACATGTCGACTAAAAAGGGGACATGACAAAGGATAGCTATCAAAAAGCATTTTGAAAAATCAAATAAATAAAAATAAATCACTATGAAGTTGTAAAAATGCTAGCAATTTATGGAAGCTTCCCACATTGATTAGCTTCCTTAAAAGCACAAGGCCCTCAAGCAAAATATATGTAAAATTTTGAAAGCCACAATTGGCTCTCATGAAAAATCAAATCACATAGGGAAAGCTAAAATTGGCCCTCCTTCGTAGACTTCCCACATAGATTAGTCTACATTTTATATATATGATGGCAAATAATAATTTACCTAGCTTCTTGGGATATCTATATGACAAACATATTATTCTTGCTTATAAGTTTTAGTCTCATCCACTCTCCCCTCATTGATCATATATGCATGGGAGTATGAGCTCACTTGATACATAGTGATCAGGATACCTACTTTCTACAACTAAAACATGCTAATGTGAATTGTACTATAGGCTCTTTTTTACTAAGCCCAATATGACCTTTGAGTTTTATATTATTATTTTATGATTAAAAAGAAAATTCAACATCAAGCATAACAAACCATAAGTCTCTATATCAGTTATCTTTGTCAAAGGTACCAATAGAGAACATCATATCACATCAAATCAAAAAACATTCATCTAGTTTTTTATCATCCTATGTGTATACCAATCAAATATAAAACATTTTTTTATATCCATACCCATTAAATGAAATGAAAATCAAAACCCATTAGGATTCTTTCCCATCTACATCTATCCAAATTTCATAAAATCCATCAATCTTATCATATTCATATCATTCACACTGCATGCAATTAAACATACATATACCATGTCAACATTAAAGCATTCATACTTCAATGAAATAATTAATATATACCCCTACGTGTACATCATTATAGCAACACATCATCATCACATATCATTAAGACAAACTATTGCTATCTCAACACATACCTAGCTAGATCAATCTACCATAAGCATGACAATCAAATAAGCATCATCATTATATATATATATATATATATATATATATATATATATATATATGAAGTATAATCTAGATGGTAAATACATACATAAGTAGATATATCTCTCTCAAAAAAATATACATCTCTCTACATCAGCACACATAGTGGAATTAAAATCATATCTAAATATCATATCTCATAAATATCAAAACCTTAGGGCACTCGAACCACTACCACTAGAACCATCAAGACTTGTACCTACTGGTGGTCCCATTGGGACCCCTATTTGACCAACTATGGATGACCATTTAATGGGAGTAACTACTAATACCCCACCACCTAGGCTAACCCTGCACTCTAAAAATCTCATAGCATGGGGTAACTGCTCTAGTACCATCACCTCATAATAATGCAAATCTTGGATCATTCCCAAGTACCATACTCATGGTACTATATCTATCAACCCTCTTGTAGAAACACCTACTCAACCTACACCAATCTATCCCTAAAGAGCACTAATCTAAGTCTATAGTGTCACTACCTATACCCACAAAGTAGTCACCTACACTCATCCTTGATCCCTCTCTCCTATCTCAGTGCTCACCTACCACTACAAAGTAGTAATCTATCCCTACAAGGTGGCCACCTAGCCTTGTAATACCACTACCTATCCCTGTAGTAAGGCAACATGTGCCTAGGATACTACTAAAATAACTACTACCTGAGGGCCACCATGTGCCTATGCGTATACCTGTGCTAGATCTACATCCATGGCTTACTACCCCTATCTCCCCAACCAAAATCTATCATGGAATATCGACCCTAATACCAAGTAGCATACCTATCAACAATCCCGACATCATCAATGTGAGATCTCACTGACAACTCTTTAAAATATCAAAATATGTCTACAAGATATGGCTCAGGTAGTAAGAACGCTCCTTCTTCCCTTTGACACTATGCCATGTTAGCAATAATCCCCTGTATAAGTCTAAACTATCTCCATATGTGTTCAAAGGGTATCCTCTCTATCTCCATCTCTTATTGGCTATATATATAGTGCCAGCTCTATAACCCTATCATATGATACCTCAGCCCTGCCCACTATGGCCATCCAACATATGGCTACCATATCACATCCCCAAGAACTAAACCCTTGAGTGTGTCTTAGAACTAATCCATATCCCTCACTCTACCTCCTACCCGTATGTAGGTGGATGACCTCCACCATCACATAAAACCAACCACATAATCTATCGATGCATGAGTGTCATCAAGTACACCCAGGGGTCTCAATACCTTGATATGCTCATATGCTCAATAATGTAACACTAAGTTGACATTGGTCCCATAGCATCAATATACCCTAAAAGCCAACAACTCCCTATATACCTATACCAATAACACATGTGCCTAGTCAAATAAAGTCCTCCCTAAGAGTATCTTGACCAACACATCGAGAAACATATATAGAAACTACCCACCAACTAAATCTAGTAGCACGAATCTCATCAAAGACATCATAATCATCATAAATAGGCACCTATCATCAGGAGCAAGATGATACATAGGATCATACTTGAAACCACCTACATGGAACTCTACCTATCTCTAATCATGACCATAATTCTAGTCCATATAGTAGTCCCACTCCTCACTCTCTATATGGTATATTAGATACTCATAAATGGGTAATTGAGTGATCCTGACAACATCCTCTAATATTATCATGACCTTGCCTATCAGTAACAAAAATGTGTTGGTCACTAGGTCCCATATCTTGATTAGTGCCACTAACATCCCAAGATCTCAGACCACATGCTGATAATGCCATACTGAACCTAAGATTATAGCCTCCATGTGTCTCCACTCCTCATTACTCATCACATCTCATACCTACATGAAGAGTACAAGAATGTAATCCCTTAGGTGAATCTGTTCTTAAGCTTAAATTTTTTTGAACATGTTAAACACATATGCCTACATTCACTATCTATTAATTATATCATCTTAGAATATTTACAAACATAATTAACTCTACCAATCAACAAGAATTCACTTGAGCTATAATCCTATTTTGTATTCTACCATATCCTATCTTATGAATTCTAAGCATCCTTAAGGCATAAACACCCTATATTTCCTCTTAATCTTATATTCACCCCTATTTCTACATTTTCCACTTGAAAAAAACAAAACATGTAACAACATTTTGGCTAGGCTAAATACTTTTCTATTTAACACTAGGGGATAATTGTCGATGATCACCCTGATTGTTGATGGTTAGGGTGACCATCAACAGTCACTACATACCATCAAGCCATGACCTTTTGTGCCCTACCCATTACCAAATCCATACCTACATCACATTTTTACAACTATACTACTCCTACATTACCTTCATATATCCTACCTACCATTTTCCTAGTTCCCAAATTCTCAACATTTTACCTAATTTTCCAACTAGGGCATTCATAGGTCAAACCATAATAATTTAAACCTAAAATTTCACCAAATGTTCTTATCAATTACCATTTCACAATATATGAATACTTTTATCTACCACACTATGAATAGCATACCATCCCTAGCTCATTTTATGCCCTATGTTGTAGACGGAGCCTACCTTCCTCTACTTGTGTGTGCCCTCATCCATCATCCATCTTGATCAATACACACTAAATCATCTCAAGCACTAATTTAAGCATTCATATCTCCCCACCTTAGAATAAACTCATTCAACCCTTGGTATAAAATGTAACAATAGAAAATCGCTTGAGTGTATCTTTTAGAGGTCAAATATCAAAAGTGAAAATGACTTTTTGCTTTTAATTTTTATATATTTTGGCTTTTACCCTGACTGTCGATGGTTAGGGTGACTTTTGATGATCAACCCTAACCATCAATGGTCAGATCACCACTTTATAACTATCCTAACATAGGAAATTCTTTGACATCCCATTCCTTGCCTACATATTTTCAACACCTACCTTACCCATTTTTCTTAGCAAATATACCACCATTCTAATGAGAACTACATTTGGCATGAAGATGACGTGGAGTCTTGCATCCCCTCATCTATGTAGGTAGCATCTACTTGCCTAGTGCATATAGAGTCAGATCAACCATCCCCAACCACACACTCCCCTTTGCCCACATCCACCTTGATGTTGATCAATTTTACTTTTATATTTTCACATAATTTGTGCTACCCATGCTTAGTTATTTTGACCACACTGGACAACTTTGACATGTTCCCTATACATATTTTTCACCACCTTGTGTACAAACTTGAGCATTTGTGTCTTCTCAAGAACACTTCTTATCTTAGATACCCATGACACTCAACCTATTAGTTTTTTCCATAGGATCACTTCCTATCTTGGATACCCATGGACACCTAGAGATACTTTAGAGACTAATAGGTGTATCCCACTACCATGCCTATAGTAGTCATGTGTTATATTGGTCACTTGTCTTTTTTAATTTTTTAACCATAAGCGACTTTTGTCTTTACATAATTTTGACTCTCACACTTCATCATATTTTATACACTAACCCTGTGTTACAAATAACTAACCTTATCACCTCACCTACCCATTTATCAAACCCTAATCTAATTCCATTTTACCTCATCACTTCTTAGTTTGAGGGGAAATACCTCCTCCTAAACTCAAGGTAGCCTTGACTTCACCCAAAAAAAATTTGTTCTGTGATTCAAACCACATAACAAAAATGGGAAAATTTAAACACCAAAGTCCTACACATTTAGATACTGGTAAACAAAACAAAACCCATTTTGGTTTAACTAATCAACTAGTCAGACTTAAAAACACCCTTTTTGGCTACTTTTGATTTATGGCCTAGACTATTGATGGTTAGGATAACCATTTATGGTCACCTAACCATCGATGGTCAGGATAACTATCAACAGTCAAGCCCCACCATCTAGTCTTTTACATGTAAGCAACTACTTACCTTTTCTAAATATAAGTTGTACAAATCCTGTCGTGAGACTTACATGAGCAATTTATAATTAGAACCACCTCTTAAACTTCCACTTGAGTCTCTAGCCCTTCCCTATAAGAAGAGGAGAGCAACAAGAGATCAATCCATCTACAACTATTATAAAGATCTCAAGTTTTTAGAGTTTCTTATTATAGGTCATATATCATTATCAAGCATCATCAATAATTTATTTAGAAGAGACAATTTACCATTGCCTCTCAAATTAAGTTTTAAAGCACTGTCATTCTATCAAAATCAAAATAGATTACATCTAGGAATCAATGTCTACTAATCAATCCATTTATGGTGAGTCAAATATTTGATTGCTATCATTTATCTATTTTATCCATTTTTCAATTAATAGAACCTACATGAAAACTCTCAATAATTCATTTTCTAAATCCCATCACTAGATATTGATAAGTCCAAAATTGGATAGTCAACCATCAACAATCATCCTAACCATGGACGGTTAGACCTAACCACTGATGGTCACCCCAACCATCGACAATCACCTATGGTAGGTTAAAAACTAGTAAGCTAAAATTCCCTCTCTTTCATAACTAGATCCTTCTTCTTGAGTTTCTACCTATTCTCTAAACTTTTCTAGATTCCCTGAATCACACCTCCACCCACTAGTACTAATTAGTTTCTCACTAATTAGATCATTTCTAGTCTATCTACTTTACTAAGTAGATACTTGTTATTCAGTTTCAAATATATTTTGATTATTGATGCAAGTACCTTCTCTTCAGTTTTTTAAGCTTAATTGTTTTAAAAATGGTGGATTGATAGCCCTTAAGGAAGCCCACACTTTTTAGATCTATCTAGTGCTAGGCAATCTGCCTAACTACTTGTCTAATGAAAAAATTTACTTTAGTATTATCTTATCTATAGGTTTTCCTCCCTAGCCAAAGAGGAGTTCTTCATAATCTTCTGATTCAATGTGCATACCATTTATTAGGTATTTCTACCATAACCCATATTTCTAGTTTTACTATCTTCTTCTGAATAATATCAAATTTTGAGTGAAACACTCACCTATATTAGATTATTTTGAAGTAACTCTAGCTGGTTTGCCAACTCTAAGGTAGGTATATCTTGAGAGATAGATAACCTAGCTTCCCTTCCATAAACAAGTACAAAAGGATAATTCCCTTTTGACCTCTTAGGATTTATCCTATTAACCTATAAGGTTATATTTAATTTGGTGTGCCAAGATCTTTGGTTATGTTTCAAGGTTCTTTTGATGATTTTGATTAGATTCTTGTTAGTAGATTCAACCAACCCATTACCTTGAGGTTAATAGTTAGTTGAAGTGCTCAATAATATGCTATTACTATTTTCCTAATCATCTATCTTAGCACCCATAAAATCAAGAGCATTATCAAAAATAATAGTATGAGTTCCAAACATTGTTATGATGCTCTCATAGAAATCCAAGATAACATTCTCATTAGCTTCCTTCAATGTTACTACCTCCACCCATCCTATAAAATATTTAGTTGATGTGAGTATCCATTTATGACTATAACTTTATGGGGGATTTATCATGATAAGGAAATTAATCTCCCATTGCATGAAAGGTTGATCAACTTGGATAGTCTTAAATGGAAGAGATGCAAGCTTTTGATTTCCTACAAAAAAGGAACATTATCTACACCTTCTCACACAAGCATGGAAATCCTTGAAGAGGATGCACCAATAATATCCAGCCCTCATGATCTTGGTAGCTATGATTCTTAGAGAGGAATGACCTCCTTTTATCTCATCATGAAACTTATCGAGCAATACTCCAAATTGATCATTATCAATGCATCTCAATAGCATACCATTGATGTCCCTCCTAAAAATATACCATACACAAGAAAAAAGGGAATATATTGAAATCTAAAATATCTCCTTTGTGATCTATTCATATTATTAAGATACTCACCATTTTGGAGAAATATGATTACATTGTATGTCCAACTTTGTGGAGGTAATGAACCAGCTGATTAGGAACAATCATGATTGACTAGAGCCTTTTCTTTTGAATCATGAATATATAAAGCTATATTTTCACAAATGCCTTTACCCCTTACCAATTATATCACTTTGATATCAACATCATACTACATTACCTTAGTGATCCACCCTACCCTCTTTTCACTAAGATCTTTTCTCAAAAGAAACTCTTTGGTGCTAGGATGAGAGACCATAACATGAATCTTATTATTTAAAACAATATTTTTGAATGTTTTTAGTCCTTTTAAAACAAAAAGGACATGTTTCTCCACAAATGTGTACTTAACTTCATAATATTCTAAACCTTGACTAAATAATGCAATTGGTTGCTCCACACCCTCATCATTCTTTTACATTAGCATGGCTGAGATAGTATCAAGGCTAGAAAATGCATACAACATGAAGTATTTAGTAAAATTAAGATTCAAAAGAGTATGATATTCTAAAATTTATTTCTTTATGTCTTAAAAATTTCTCTTACCCTCTTTATTCCAAGAAAAGACTTTATTTTTCCTGAGCATAGTTGTGATAGGTTTCACCAAAGATGCAAAACTAGGTATGAACCTCCTTAAAAAATTTATCTTGCATAACTTTTTTTTAATAACTTTCTTATGAAAGGGAAATTATAATCCTATAATATCCTATATTCTCTCAATATCAATATTCAATCCATATTTGGAAATAATATGTCCTAAGAGCTTACCTTCATGAACAACATAGATGCACTTCTTTGGATTAAAAGATATTCCATACTGCTTTCATATTTAAAAGACTTGCCTCAAGTGTTTAATGTGTTCATTATAATCTTTATAAAACATTTTTATATCATCTAAATAAACCAATATCATCTCATTGATCAGACCCTTAAAGGCCATATCCATTTCTCTTTGAAATGTGGCACTGACATTAGATAGACTAGAGGGCATCTTCCTATAAGCAAAAGTCCCCAATTTAGTAGTGAAGGCTGTCTTAAAATGATCATTATCATTGAATTAAATATAATTATAGCCTAAATATACATCTAGAAGAGAAAAATGTTAAGAACATGAAACCATTTGCAAAATTTGCTCCATTAAGGGTAAAGGATAGTGATATTTGAGTGACACTCTATGAAGATATCTAAAGTCCACACAAAATCTTATCTTCCCATTATTATTTATAATATGAAAAAGGTTAGATACTAATTTCAAATTATTTATGGGAAATATTATCTTAGATTCAATGAGTTTGGTAAGATCTAACCTCATGAGTTCTTCAACCTTGGGGTTAATGGGCCTTTATTTATATGTAACTGGTTTAACTCTAGGTTATAGCTTAATGGTATGGTGTGATAGTATAGGATCAAATCCTTTGAGTTCATTATAATCCCAAGAAATATATAATTAAACTCTCTACATATCTCAATGAATGCTTACTTCTCTAATTTGGAACATATCTTTCCTAGTTTAAGGAATTTGTCCTTAAAGATTAAGACTCTTTCATAATTATCCTCTTTTGTGGACATAAATTCTCCTTATTTTTTTGATCATTCTCATTAAATATACATTATAAGGTCACCAAACCCTTAATTATCTTATTATTTCTTAGTTCCACAATCTGATCACCTAATTATTCTTGGAGCCTCCTTTAATTCCTTTAAAAAACTTAGCCTCATTTTACAAGAAGCATGTAATGTGTTTGTCATTATCAAACACTTGCCAAGAAAATTCATCATTAGGTACAGAAGGTTTGATAATGATCTTAATATGAGACTATTTTCCCTCCTCTTCTATGGTATTTAGAGTATCAAATTGAGCTCCTATGGTAGCTTGTCTATTAGCATGACTATTTTGCTCTCTTAGGATTGATTGTATATTAAATGCATTGAAGTCTTCAATCAAATCCCATACCCTATGCTTGTATGAATTAAGTAAAGGATTATTGGTGTAAACCATATTAATCACCTAATTCATAACTAATTCATTATCTCCATATACCTATAAGTTCTTGATTCCTTTTTTCCTTGCCCATTGAAGGTCATGAATTAAACCTTCATACTCAGCCATATTACAAGTACAACTAAAATGAAATCTATATGAAGCAAAATAATGTTTTTTATATGGGGAGACCAACATAAAACCAATCACTACACCAAATTTATTTCTTGAACTATCAAAAAACATCTTCCACAACTCATCATCTTCACCCTCTTCCTTGGCAAGTAGAGGTGTTGGTATTCCTTCTTCATGTATGCAATATACTCCTAAATTAGTTTCTTCTAAAAAATCATAGGGATCATGATCATAAGTATTAGTTACATATTCATAAAGAAACAAATATAAAATGCCTTAAATCTTGGTATAAGTGCCATCATATACAATAGAATCCTGTTCTTCATGAACAACATAATTTAAATTAGAACTTGTCTCAATGTAAGGTTTTATATGAAACCTTGCAAGGGGTTGTGTCCTAATTATGGCATTTTCCATGTACCATTTTTTAAAGGAAAAGAAATAATAGTTAGTTGAGATATATCCACCTATATTTGCTATGAAGTCCCTTGATAGGAACATTGCAAAATGGGCTAAGAGATCAACCATAATTATGTCTTGCAAGATAGGAAAACTAGGACAATCATGCAAGAAAAACTTCAAGATTTTTATTAGTCCTATTGTCTTGGTAGGTGTACCATATAATTGAATAACCCCTTTTATAAGTGGCTCTTATTTTATGCCCAAATTGTAAGCTATAACTTTAGGCATGATAGAAGTAGAATATCCACTATCAATTATGCAATTGTGTACCAACTTGTCACCTATAATGACCGTGAGGTAAAATAGTGGGGGTTTTTAAACCCTAGTGGATTGTTCAAAAATGTTATTCAAAGAATTTACAAGAGAAACATGGCCATTATTTTGATTTTTGGGTGAGACACTAGCAAGGATACCAGATAACTACTTTTGTAGGAGTTATTTTTGACTAGGCATATGATGAACATCCCAAAGAGAAATATATGTTTTAATGTTATTAAAATAATATAAAATGTTTAAATAATTCATGCATAAATTATCTTGGGATATTTTAGGTAGATAATTACTTAGAACTTGAGGAATAGGAGTAGACCTTACCATATTTTAACTTGATGGATATGTAGAAGTTTTTGGAACTATCACACTTGCAACCATGTATTGTTGCCTTGTAGAAGTATTAGAAATGCCTATGGGCATGATAATAACACATCTTAGAGATTTCCTCTTATCCCTTATATTGTATATAATAGAGGCTCTTTGATTTATCACAAAAGTGTCTTCAACCAAAAAATTGGCGACGATCTCTCCTTGAGGTTACCAATCCTCATTAACTTACATCATTACCTCATCCTCAATTGATAAGAGGGGAGTAACTACTCCTTGAGCCACTATAGATTGATATCCATTGTCATTGACATCCATGAATTGGTCTTACTTCCAATATTCTCCCTACACCAAATTGCTATGAACTGGTACCATCTCTCTTGCATTAATGGTAGAGTTAGGATTGTATACATTTATAAAACTATTGGGATTAGGATACCATTGGCATATTCCTCTTCCATATTGTTGCTGATAGATGTAATGATTTTGATAGTCACCTTGTTGTATATTAACTTGCTTAGTTTGATCCTCTAAGGATAGGAGATTTTCTTTCCAATAAGTATAATCTTCTACCTGCTTAAGATCAACCTTAGTTTTGGTATTGGTATTAGGAACGTAAGCCACTTTTGGAGTGCTATAAAAATTATGAGACAAAAGAGGCATAAACACCTTAGGAGGTAATATTCCATCTTGGATGAGACTATTCTTAGCTTTGACAATAAGATAATATGCTTTAATAAGAGTGTAATCTCTCATAGATTGAAGTATGACAATAATTTCAGTCCCAATGGCTTTCAAATAAGTAGGGAACACAAAGCTATCAAGTGGTCTCATGGGAGGAGGCAATCTATGCCAAGTCTTCTAAAATATTTCATTGAATTCATGAATTTTTTATTTGGATCCCCTTTCTATCATGTTGAGATGATGTATGAGAGAATCATGGTCACTTTAATTTATAAATTTGGAAGTCAACAACACTCCAAACTCCTTCCATGTTGTGATGCATCTAGCTTATAAAGTCTTAAACTAATCAAGAGCCTTCCCTTTAAGGGACATGGCAAGGAGTCTAATTGAAATGTTCTCTTGAACAATATTGTGGAAACTTCAAAAGTTATAATCATATCTAATGTGATAACTAGGTATGACATGACTCTCACCATTGAATGTGGGCACAAGTTTTATGGCATTAAGAGGAATGACTCCATATACTTGAAGTTGAATTAGATTTTTAGTATAGAAAGAAAGGAAAGCATGAGGCCTAGCCATGCCTTATTTTACAATATCTTTAATTTATTTAGACTCTTCAACCTCTTCCTCTTTATTAAAATCTACTCATTATTCAAAGGACATATTAAGCTATGGATACTGAATTGGAAGATAAATTTTAGGCTCAATTGGTGAGTTAATATGATTGACTATTATGGTAGAGGATGACCTAGTGAGAGCCATAAATTATTAGGGCATGTTTATAACAAAAAAATGGCCTTAAACTAGATTTACCATCAAGGAGTCTCCAAATATTGAGTATCACACCAATTTTCATCTGATGTTTATCAAGACTAACATTCACCTTGATAAGTCATATTAAAGATAATGGGTCCCATCAGGTGTGCCAAAACTATTCTCACCATATATTTCACCCTAGAAGAAGTTATTCAAGATTCTTCTATATTTGGGCAACATAGGAACATTTCTATGTATGTCAGTATACCTATATTGGAAATGAGTGTCTAGATTTAAGGGTTAGCTCCCTGAATATATCTTGAAATGATCTTATCTATAATAATTGATTAATTATTGGGAAAAGAGTTAGAGAATGAATGAATATAACCTATTCTAAAGGATTTGATGCACTATATGTTCAAGGATCCACTCTCAAGATTGGACTCATTAGAACAATAATAGACTATGAACATAACTAATGCAGTGTCTACAATGATTTCTAAGCAATAGTGTTTCACCTAGAGGTTGGTTTGATGGGCTTAGGCTAGAGGGAAATGAGGGAAAGGATTTATTGAAATCACTTGCAATCAAATATCCACTCTATACTTAAGATGTCAACTTTAAAACACTCTAGATGACTTGCAAGGAAAGTTTATTAGCAGTTAGGTTAAACTTGGACCTACAAAGGGAAGATGGAAACCACTTTTGCATATCAAACAAATACAAACACTAAGAATAGATTAGAAAATGAATATAAAAATACTCTATTCATTACTCCAAGAGGTGTAGAATATTAATTTTAGTAGAGTCTAGTTATACCATCCTAAGGGATTCATAACAATAGATCAAAGGATATATTTATAGAAAAGGAGAGAAAGAGAGAGGTATTTTAGCACTAATAAAAGGAATAAAATGAGCACAACTCCATTTGAACCATATTTACAAAATATTATCATTCAGACCTTTTGATTAATCTGGGTCACTTCAAATGGTTTCAAAGTTACATTATTCCCTCCTTGATCTTCCCTAATGATTTAGATAGTAGGATCAAGTTATTTTGAGCTAGGTTTTGGAATTAATGTATTTAAAACAATTGGATCCATCTATTATAACTTTTTCCTAGTGCTAACTACTCCTAATTGGTTCATCATGGTGTGAAAAATTGGAGAGACGGGTCATTTTCATACATTTGGTCCTAGAGATAGAACCCTTGAGGTCTACATGTATACTGCTAAGGAATCCTTTAAAATGCTAACTCTTGTTGATGTTGGATCATGCTCAAGATCATCCCCATAGTGATAGGTCCACTATAGATGGAAAACTAATCTAAAATGATTGGTTTTCATATAGTTGTCACATTGATGTAGACTTATACACTATATAGCCCCTCTCTTGATTATAATAGGTCTAAATGGACCCACTTTGTCTTTGTAATAATTGAGGATTAACTATATGCATGGATCCTCTTGAAAAATGGTGAACACAGTCATAGAAATAACCCTGAATGATATAAAATATCAAATTAGAGACCCATATTTAGCTTTAATGGCATCCTTTTATGTTCTCTATACTTAGCTATATGGTTATGTCTACTCCTTGGAATTTTATCAAGATCTAATGGTGGATTGATTGACCCTACAAGACATTGTTTTATTCCATTAAAAACTGGTCTTTGGCTTAACTTTATTCATCAAAAAATTGACTCAGACCAATGAGAATGCTCCTAGATATATTTATTCTCATTGGCCTCATAGATCCCTGTTGTCAAATCTTAACCTTTTAACCTTATGCATACCATTGATCTCCTTGGTATGAATTAAATATATCTATCTATTTAATTTCATAAATAATGTGTTCATGTTATTTATCAATCACATGTTAATCTCAGGATCTTGTTATCAATTTGTTAGCCTCTGCACTTGTTCCATATGGTGGCCTCTCAAGTTCCTTGACATTTTGACTCATCTTGCACTATCAGATTATGATATGTGATGTAGCATAGACCATAATATTTTTCTTAGACCCACCTCCTTATTAGTTAAGCTTTCATCATTGGATCTTTGCTCAATTGATCCACACCATCAAATCTTGTCTAACTTGTAGCTATTTAAAGGTCTTTAACCCAGGGACATTTTGACTCATTTGACCTTAGCACGAACCATTAGATCTCAAGTATCAAGTTATGAGCTCATGTGGATCATTAGATCTTGATCAACTTTGAAACTTTTAAGGAACTTTTGAGCCCAAATAGTTACTTTGTGAATCTCAAACTTGATGTTAGTGTGAATGTTTTATGTTGTAGGTCTAACTTTAGAAGCTTATAACTTAAAAAAAAAGTTGCATGGACATCAAACTTTTAGGATATGATCTTGGCATGAATTAATCCATAACATTGTAAGCTTTTGGCTTACATGATTTCCTGAGTGAAGATAAGAAATGCACAAGCAAGCTATCCAACTCATTTCCATGTGATGTGTAGGATGGTCTAGTTCTATAGACTCAACAAGTTGAACTTTGAAGGATTATATATTGAGATAGAAGACTCATTGAGATATGAAACTTGAAATTAATGAAAATGGAACTAAGGACCTTAATATCACATGGTTTGATATTCATATGAGGCTTTTTGAGCATATTTATAAAATGCCCAAGTGAACTAGTTTAGTTTAGTTTTCATGACATCCTGATCATGATCTAGTCCCTTTACTTGCTGAAGTCATTTTGATTCAATATTTTGAGATCTTGATAAGTTTCCAAGATTATGCTAATCTGGTCCACATCCTTGCAAGCTTATGAACACTATGGGATCTTGATTGGATTAATTTTGAAGGCTTGGACAAACAAATTATCTAAAAACATATAATTATTATGGATATTTGCATCGACATATTGTCTTAGACACTTTATCTTAGACACTTTCTTTAAAAGAGTTATGCCTATGGACCTTATATATCAGATAAAATGTTTGAAAGAAATGACTTCAAGATTTTGAGAAGGATCTTTTGCTTCAGACATTTTGTCTAAATGAATGTGTCTTTAGATAGATTGTCTCAAAAAAATTTCTCGAAAGAAATATGTCCTTAAGGAAATTATCTCAGATAATTTTCTTGAAATATTTATCCTTAGTCTTTTTTTCAAACTTTTGCTATAGGCATTTTTTTATGGATAAAATATATGAAATAATTTTCCTTTAGGATTTTTGTTCAGACATTTTTAACAAAAGAATTAAGTTTGTGACCTTTTGTTTTGAAAAAAATGTCCAAAACAATTTGTCCAAAATAATTTTTCCTTCTAGAAAATTGTCTCAAACAATTTTCCTATAAGAATTCCAACACTTAGCCAAATAGAGTGGAACAATTTCCCTAAAAGAATTCATGCCCTTATACCTTTTTTTGTGGGCTTTGTGTCAAATAATTTCTATGAAAGAACTCTTATAATTTGTCTCTATACCTTTTGTCAAAAAAATTGTGCGGAACAATTTATTTAAAAGAAAAAGAATACCTTCATAATTTTATTGTGGACAATGTGTGGAATAATTTATTTGAAAGAAATATGTCCTCTAACACTTAGCTAAATGTTAAAATATTTCCTAAGTATAAACTTAGGATTTTTTAGACTTGTTCTTACAACTACTTAGCAACATAAAAACCTAAAAATTTCATATATGATTCAAAAATGACCCATAAGACACCAAATGGCAAAAGGACTGATCTAAAAAATGACTAAAGCTTAAAATGGCATATGAAATGACATCAAATGAGTTGGAACATACCCCATGAAATTATAAAAATCCCCTATACAAGGTTATGACTATAGAGGGTTGACCCATTTTGGATTGAGGTAAAAATGGTCAACAATATCACTGAAAGATTTTTTGAGCTCAAGTCTTTGAGTACTAGGTGTCTTGAGAAGCCTATTTTATCCCTGTGAGAAGGTGTATGCATGAAGGATAGTGAAGCTTGGTGAATTTTTTTAATAAAATAATAATAAGAGTGCATAAATTTGTGTAAACATTATAATGAGGCAAATAATTCTTCATAGGAGTTACAAGGTTAGTTTTGAGGCTTAGTCATTTCATGAAGAGACCTAGTGGGAAGGAATTGGCTTGGTAGCATGATGAGATGATAAGTATGAGGCATGTGAGAAGAAAATTAGTAGTGTGTGAGCATGGTATGAGGTTATATGACATGAGGATGAGATTTTGAAAGAAGTTAAAGAGGTTTCAAGGTGTGTTCAAGGTCTAAGTATGGATTAGAGGTTTAGGCCTAGTATGCAAATAGACCTAATATGGCCTAATGAGGGGTCAAGTTTAGTTTTCAAGGTGCTAGATCTTATGTGATATATGATAGAAGTGTTATATTTTATTTAAAGAGTGCTCATAAATTTTCAAATATTGAGTCGAATAAGAAAGCATGAAAAGTGGATCTTTAGGTCTCTCAAGTACTAAAATGGAGTGTTATAAACCCGATAAGGTTTTTATTGTGCTCATTGGCATGTGCAACCTATGCATGGTGTCTTGATTAGTTCATGGTAGTTAGGGAAGGGTCCTAGGTGTATTTTTATATAATTTATTTTTGAGTTAAAGTTAAATCCTTTATGAATAATTTTTAAGAGTAAAAGGTAGTTTAAACCCTCCTAGAACCCTAACAACAACCTGATATGGAAGATGTGATTCAAAAGTGCTTAGAATGGATTGATTAAAATATTATGATGATTGTAAATTTTATTCAACTCTTCCAAGTACTTATAGGTGGCATTGGTCTATCAGAAGAGTGAGTGGAAGCTAAAAAAAACCCCTTGTTTCTCATATTTTTAATGTAGCAGGTAGGGTTGAGCTGGTCAAATCATGAAAATGTGTTAGCAGAGGCTCCTAATGTAATAAAACATGATAAGGATGAGGATAGATAATTTTTGTTATCTATCACAGCTAATTCATAATTAATATAAGCATGATAGAGATGAGTTATCACGTGATGGATAGGAACTAAGATTAATCCAGAGCTTTTTTAAGGTTTGCATAGCATTCATATTAATTTTGTTAAGATTAAATCAAACATTAAACATGACAACACACACAAGAAATAACATAATAAATATGATAGGTAACCATAACCAAAATTATATATTGATCTCAACAAAGGCTCATCATCTTCTTCAGACAAACATACATATTTATAGTCATTATAGTTATTGACTATTTATATTATTATTGTACATTGGTGCCAAAGAGAGGAGATTTTTCATCTTATATCACTTTAAAAATTGTAGAGGATAAGACAAAATACATATAGTTGACAATTTCATACATAATGCATGAATATTTGAAGAATATTCTACATAGATTTACTTATCCATTTTTTGTCTCCTAACACTTTCCCAAACTTAAAATGTTGTCTCATCCTAAGACAACATCACATATTTATCTGACTGTGTGCTAAGGGTAGAAGCTAAAAAATTAGGTAGACTAACAAGAGTTCTAGTAATCTTTCAAGGCACCATTTTTGGTTTTCACCTCTAGCACACTACTTATCTACCCTTTCAAGTTTTCAAATAAGTAGCATTCAAACCTACTACCCTTTTAGGTTTTAAATAGGTTAGCATAACTAGGTGGCTACCCTTTATGGGTTTTCAACCATCCTATCCCCTCTTGTCTCACTAATCATACCCAATACAAAAAATTGATCAAAACTTTACCAAACTTTTCAAAAGTTACACATTATGTAGTACTCAATTGGAAGGAGGTGGTATTGATGAGGAATAAGGCTAACCAATAGGATCCTTAGCCTCGAACTGAGTAGCCATTCACTATGTGAATTCTTGTTAGAGCTCTGATGGTGGTTTGTAAAGAGGAACTTTGATGATCAAGGCCACGTCACAATAGAACATAGCCAGGTCAATTTTAAATGCATCCTAATTGAGCATCATTTCATGGACCATGAAAATTAGGATGTGTATTTATGTGTAACATCCAATGAGTTCCTTCAAGTCTAAGTCCTCAGTGGTGTTAACTAAAATTTTCACACCCTATTTTAAATTTTTTTTAAACCTCAAAAATTATGTTATCATGCTAAAATACTTGGTGGAGGTCAATATCTAAAAATATTTTGGTCTTATTAAACCTTTTCATTTTATGTGATTAAATTAAATATGGCTATTGAAGTGTTTGCCATTTTCATTAATTTTTGATCTACATTAAGTTATCTCAGGTGATTCTTATTATCTACTCTAACAATGAGACTGTTGTCATAGTTGTCTCTATTTTCCATATTGAATAATAGGGCAAATGAGGTTGGTAACCTATTGTTTAATTTTCCTCCATGAGCTTGGAAAATATTGTAATATCCTCTATATTTGGAATTGAGCATCTGTCACACATTTTATTAGATAAATTAGTGGTACCATTATACATTTGGTATAACATGATTATAATAACTTCATTTTATATAATATATGGATTTCATTCTATTTTCTAATAAGATAATTAACCAAAGTCTTAGAAATATGCCTCAAAAAAATAATGGAAAGCATCAATATAAGTTTTGAAATATAATGGTAACCTATATGAATAGTTCATAAATGCATGGTATTGTTTGAGTAATGGGATTTTTTTGATTCAAAGAACAAAACATCAATTTCCATCTAAATATCCTAGCATCAACTCATTCCCAAGGGACATGGACATTAAGTGTGGTAAAAATAAATGTTTTGGCATAAAACACCTCTCTTCATATTTTACCAAGATGATACCAAGGCATGCTACATCTAAGTACAAACATAAACAAGTTATACATATTTTGATTGAGGGTAGTAGCATTTAATAAGTCATTAATGCATTGTTAGAGGTTGGTGAGTTTCATGGTTACTCTCTTATTTGGATCTCTAAGTTGAAAAGCTAATTAAACAAGCTTGTGGATTTTGCCTTAGCTAAATTTGGAATTCTTTTAAATTTGATCGATATTTTTGGGTGGCATATATGAGTAGGTATGTGTACATAGCCTGGTTTAATTCTAGTACTCTCTCCTTTGGGAGCAAAATAAAAAAATCTCCTTCAAGGTTTTTCATCTTCAAAATGTAGATGGTAATGAAATTTAGAAGCATGATTTTCTTCAAATTTCAATAAATTTTTTTGGGATTCACTTTCAACATATCATATAGATAAAAATTTACCTATGTTGGGTTTTCTTTGGTTTATTGGAGCACATTTTTTGTGGATAGTGAGTTTTCTTAATAGAAAACTCACTCAAATGGTTTAAAATTTTATTTATATTCCTATAATTTTATCATTCTATGATGATATACATTTATATTTGGTAAAATAGCTTTATTTCTCCAGATTATTATCAATTCACTCATGTAAAATGGATGAGATACAGTTGGTTCCTTTTATCAAGGTTTGTTTGATAAGGATTTTATTGGGTTCGGCTCTACTTGTTTTATTTTTCCTTATTTGAGTCCATTTTGAGACATATGTTAATAATGTTGAAATATTCAACCTAAGACAATGAAATGTTTGGGTTTTTCCAAATTTTGACTTGGGTATTTGAGAAATTGATTTTTGGGTAGTATTTCATGATACATGGTTGAATATATCCTAGATTTGTAAAATTGTATGTTGAAATGAATTTTATTCTTATTGGTTCCAACTCAGTGTTGATATTTTACCCAGAATGTTTGTATACTCATAAGATTGAGGTTTTCATAAAGACTTTATAGTAGAATTCCTAGTTTTTTGAGATATACAAGAATATATTTACTGGTGAGTTATTTTTAAATGAATTTTTAGTTTCAAAACCTAATTTTTTTAATCATAAAATTTAATAATTTATTTTATTATACAAAATTTCATTCAAGTTTTATAATCAAAATTGATAAATATGGTGACATGACTATGATGGATTATTCTCACCCAATAGTAAGTTTCATGCATGTTGGAAGCATTCAAGTGTTGACAAAGCAGATTTGTTTGCAGTCAAAAAATGATATTGGCTTGTTTGATTTATATGAGATTATAAAATTATTTACTATAGTTTTAACTTCATTATTAAATGATTATTTTTTGAATCCATTCCATGGCATAATGTGTGAATAATATTCAGCATGATTGGTTAAGTTGATTATGTAAAAAAAACTAGAGATTAATGTTTTATTTTCTACATTGCATTTTTAGAATTATTTTATTTTTGTGAGACCCCATTTGATGAATTTAATTTATTGATATAGATGTCAAAGTTTATATTATATAGATGACATTGGATCTGGACATACATGGAGGGCACATTGACAAAATTTTGAAACTTCCTATTTTAATCAATTTTAAATCAATTGTTTAATAGAACCTTGTTATCTAAAACATACAAATGGAATTATCATTAAGATATTCTTAGCTTTAATAGTATTTTGACATAATATGCATCCTAATGTATCTTTGATTCAAGTTGAATAGTTTTAGTTTTTAATTAAGTAATGAAAACATATATGGTCTAGTTGTGTTTATTTTAATCATGTCCTTTTGGACTAATATTTTAAGACTAGTTTGTTAGAGTCATTTTATTGTGGGGCCCCCACCCAAGTGTTTATTCAGTTTTTATAAAATAAATATTTAAAGAGATTATCATGAAGTTCATTATGAACATAAAAATTTGCCTAAAACTTATAACTTTATTTTATAAATTTAACTTTAAATTATAAAGTTCCTATTGTAAACTTTAAATTATAAGTTTAAACTCAAAGTTAGTTATTAAACCAATTAACTAATTGACAAGATTATAAAGGAAAAGCAACCT
This sequence comes from Torreya grandis, assembly GCA_037957365.1. Taxonomy (NCBI): domain Eukaryota; kingdom Viridiplantae; phylum Streptophyta; class Pinopsida; order Cupressales; family Taxaceae; genus Torreya; species Torreya grandis. Next base: position 365,215 of record JARHVA010000932.1, on the reverse strand, counting down.
CATTATCAAAGTAGGAAATTTTATAGTTAAATGTGAGAACTCTCACTTTCATTTGTGCTTCTTTTCTGAGAACAAGTCTTTGAGATGATCATTGTTTGTAGGAGATTGATGCTCACTCAATTTGATGTCATAGTCATATCTCATCTATTATACGTATATCTAAGTTTATGTTCAATTATTTTTTGATTATTTAGTTAATCTTTTGGAAATTTAGTGCTTTGATGAATACAAATTTGTATTCATAAACTCTAAAATCTAGCTATCACCTAAATATTGATGAACACATCACGCTTTGCATGATAGAAGTTTGATGTTTACACATGTTGTAATGTCTCTTTAAAAAACTTGTAATTGATGTGATTTATTTTATTAATATGATAATTTATTATTTTAGGTTTCTCAATCATATCTTATTATCTGATTTGGCTTAGTGCCTCCTCTATGTAATATATCTTTTAGTGTAATGTTTCTTTCTTTATTTATTTTTTATTGTTTAGTCAGTTATTTTTCTTTAGTTAGTTATTTTTCTTTGTTTGTTCACTTTTCTCTCTCTTCACTACCTTATTCATCTATATTTTCTAGCAGTAGCCTACTTTTTATTTTGGAGAAGTGTTTATGACATTAAAAAGTGAAACATTAGTTATAGATTTAAAGTATGCATATGATTCTAAACACATGCCTATTTTGATTCACATTTTGTTGCGCGCACTTATCTTAAATATGTTTATTTATATTTTGGGTTTATCTTTGAAGTTACTTAGGGAATATTACTAAAATAATATAGGACATTATTTGAAATATATATTATTGAATTATGTTTCTATTCTTCAAGAGATTATCTAATTAATAGATTTTCTCTATTGGATATAATAGATTATAGTTTCTTATCTAAACTAATTCATAATTTGGTAAACTGGATTTTTTATTACTATAATAAATATGTTACATTTAATGACTTATTAACAACTTTCATTTTTAATTCTATAAAGCATTATCAAACTCAAATGCATCCTTAAAATTTATGAGTTATGATTTAGAGATATACAAATATAAGTGTATTCATGAAAGCATTTTTTGATATCACCTTCCTTTCAAAAATATTTAATTAATTTATCACTCATGTGAAATGAAAAAATCCCTCTTAAGAAAGATATTATTTTCTCAGAACTTGGTCAAGAATGTAATTCAATAAAACTTGACTTTTAAAACCCATTATATACCTTACACTAATTTTTCAATCATAGGACTCCCATGATTAAATTGGTATGATTCCAACTTAACCTTCATGATAGCCAAAAGGGGTGATTAATTATAATGATATTTTTTAGCATTAACAAATTTGGTGACTCTGCTAAAACCATTTAATTCTTTCTTGAATGATTTCATTTTAGTTTTCTAACAATGGTTGGTCACCAGTTTATATTAATGTTTCCTTTAGTATCTACTAGTTATTTAGGTCTTGATTCTTTTTTGAATGAACTTATTCATGTAGCATCTTTTCTCATCTTTGATTTTGATGACTTTTTCCAAGAATGGCATTTTCTCATCAACATTGTTAAAAAACATCCACCCTAATTTAGAAATCTAGCTCAATTCAGTCTAGTATGAAGGTGAGCCCCTTGAAATATTTTGTCAACATTATTTTATGGATTATATTGAAATCCCTTTTTCATCTAGGCCTGGAATAAACCTTTCTCTTATTTCATGGATAAAATTATTACCTAAAACTTATATACATTCTCATCTACAATAGAAAACTAGATGATATACTTTTTGAAATCCCATAAATCTAATTTAAATCCTCATTCAACAAATGAGAATGTCTCTTATCCTCCTACATCAAACAATCTCACTCAATAATGTGTTATCATTGATTGACTGGTAAAAAATCAAGTTAAATTTAATTTAGTAACTTCGTATACATTATCTTACTACAAAGATGAAGCCATTGGCGAGTATCTATTATGCTTCTTGTCTAAGTACCAATATATTCTACCTTATTTCAGACCTAACAAAGAACTTTTTTATAGTCTTTGGATGAGTAATTTGCTTAATAATCACAAAAGGGTTGCTAAAAAATTGAACTCTTAGACTTTCAAATGGTTTTACAATTTGCCCATATCTGAAAGCAAAGTAAAAATTTATGTTAGATTTGTTCCTTAAACCATGACCTATTCAAATGTAAATTTTTTTTCAGTTAATGGTTGAATTTGAAGACAAATTTCCTACTGAGTTTTTTATTTTCTTAGTTTATAACATAATTATCAATTCTCATGATGAAAATTCTATTCATCTGCAATCAAATTAGGAAGAAAAATTTCCCCCTAATAATGGCGTTGTCTTAGTTGAATCTATCATTACTCTTTTCAGTCGATCATAAAATAAAAATAACATTTTTTTATTTTTATCTCTAAACACATGAGAACACTTTAATTTCCATTCTAAGTCTTGATACTCCCAGATGCTCAAAATAAGATTTGTTTGATAATAATCTTATGAAACCACCAGTATCTAACTCATACATCAGTGGTTGCCTTTTTTATGATTTAATGGTGTAATATGTAGGAAATTATCCAAGTTTTCAAGTAAATCTTTAAGATTTCAATAAGGATGCATAAACCCAAGGCTATGAAGCTCATAATCTTCTAGATCTTTTAAAAATGAACATGTTTGATTCCATGGAACACAGTGAATTTGAGACATTTAGATGGATGATAGTATGATTAATTTTGAATATGACAAATTTTAGTTTTCTCTACCTGAATCTAAATTTGATAAGTATTTAGTATAAATGGAACAAAATTTTGATCCTAAAATAATGTCTAAATTAGAAATAATAGCTTACAAACAAGATGAGGAAGTTCTGAATGTTTAGAATTTTGCATTTGAATCTTTCTTGTTTAAATTTTTGATATAACTCATAATTAGGTTTGTGATATTGATGACTTTTCTATGTGCTAAAACCTTAACAAAGTGACTAAAAATGATAACCAAGTTGTTCAAAGTGTATAAAATGAATTCTTCATTGAAACATTTGAATTTGACCATGAAATGATTATTGATGAATTTCTTAATAGATTGAATCAGGATGAAAGTGTATTTTCAACTTCAGAAGAAAGATTTGATTTTCTTGATAGGTTGTAATCTAAATTATCATTTGAGTATTTAGGTTTTGAATATGATTTTGATGTTTAAATTTTTAATTATCATCCTTTTGATAACTATCTGCAAAAATTTTCAAAGACTGTTGATCATATACATTCTAATATTCTTTTTCAAGAGTCAAGAGAATGGCAACAAGTGAGAGATTTTTTTGTTGATTTTGGTTTGTTTCAGAGTAATTTCATTACTTTATTTTTTGGTTATTTATCTATTTGTATGTGTCTTATGTCTTGTGATGTTAGCCAAAATCTTATGGAACATGATAAAATGTTTTGGATTTTTTTTTTGTTATTACTTCTCATGTATCTTGCATTTCATAGATTTTAAATCATATTTCTATTATCCTTCGTAATATTTTACATTGGAATATTTTTGATAATGGCTAAATTCCTTTCTTCTCATAGCTATACATAATTATATTTTTTGTAGCATAGTTTTCTTTTGCTCATTCTGGCTTGTTAGTTACTTTGTGTTGTTTTCATTTTGGTGATAATAGTTATTGGATTCTACTCACCTATAAAACCTTCATTAGTATTCAGTCTAAGAAAAAATTCTTGTGTTTATGAATGTAATTTTTATTTCATCAAAATTAATTTCTTGATTTAATTGAAGAATCATTTTATAAATTAATTAAATCATGTAACTAGTTAGGTGAAAGGTGCTTACCTTCAAAATCTATGATTTTAGACCATTTTAACATGATTAGTCCAGCCCACATTTCCCAGTTTAATGACTCATTTTCTTCATACCAAGTTAAGCCAAATAATTCATTCCTTTCAGTGAATACATATTTCAAGGATTCCATGCATAATGATTTGGGAAACAACTTACCTGGGTTGCACTCCCAAACTTCTCATTTTTTCTAATTTTATGTTGTAACCCAATCTTGCAAGAAAAATTGGCCAACAATGTCACTAGTGTTAACTAAAATTTTTTTAGCCTATTTTAAAAACTTTTTTTCAAACCTCAAAAATTATTTCATCTTAAAATACCTAATAGGGGCCAATGACTCAAAATATTCTAGTCTTATTATACTTTTTCATTTTGTGTGATTAAATTAAATATGGATATTGAAGTGTTTTCCATTTTCATTACTTTTTAATCTACATTAAGTTGTCTCAAGTGATTTTTATTATCTACTTCAACAACAACATCATTGTCATAGTTGTCTCTATTTGGCATATTGAATAACAAGGCAAATTAGGTTGGTAACCTATTATTCAATTTTCCTTCATGAGTTTGGCAAATATTGTAATCTCCTCGATATTTATAATTGAGCATCTGTCACACATTTCATTACATAAAGCAATGGTACCATTACATATTTGGTGTAGCAAGATTATAATAACATCATTTTATATAATTTATGGATTTGGTTCTATTTTCCAATAAGAAAATTAACTAAATTATTATACAGATGCCTTAACAAAATAATGGAAATCATCAATATAAGTTTCAAAATATAATGGTAACCTATATGAATAGTTTCCAAATGCATGGTATTGTTTAAGTATTGGGAACTTTTTTATTTAAAGGATAAAACATCAATTTCCATCTAAATATCCTAGTATCAACTCATTTCCAAGGGACATGGACATCAAATGTGGTAAAAATAAATGTTTTGGCATAAAACACCTCTCTTCATATTGTGTCAAGATGGCACCAAGGCATGCTACAAGTAATTGAAAACATAAGCAAGGTATACACATTTTGATTGAGGGTCGCATCATTTAATAAGTCATTGATGTGTTATTAGAGGTTGGTAGGTTTCATGGTTACTCTTCTTTTTTGGATCTCTAAGTTGAAAAATGAAGTAAACAAGCCTGTGGATTACACCTTAGCTAAATTTAGAAGTCTTCTAAACTTGATTGAGATTTTTGGGTGGCATGTATGAGTAGGTATGTGTACGTAGCCTACTTTAATTCTGGTACTCTCTCCTTTGGGAGTAAAACAAAAAAGAAATCTCCTTCAAGGTTTTTAGTCTTCAAAATGTAGATGGTAATGAAGATTAGAAGCATGATATTCTTGAAAATTTGATAAATTTGTTTGGGACACACTTTTAACATAGCTTACAAATTAAAATTCACCTATTTTGGGTTTTCTTGGGTCTATTGGAGTGCATTTTCTGCTGACAAGTGAGTTTTATTAATAAAAAACTCACTCAAATGGTTTAAATTTTTATTTATATTCTTATCATTTCATCATTTTATGATGATATACATTTATATTTGGTAAAATACCTTTATTTATCCACATTATTATTAGTTCACTCATGCAAAATGTATGAGATATAGTTTGTTCCTTTTATCAAGGTCTGTTTGATAAGGTTTTAATTGGGTTCGGATCTATTTTTTTTATTTTCCCCTCTTGAGTCCATTTTGATACATATGTTAATAATGTTAAAATATTCAACCTAAGATAATGGAATCTTTGGGTTTTGCCAAATTTTGATTCGGATATTTGAGAAATTGATTTTTGGGTAGTATTTCATGATGCATGGTTGAATAAATCTTGGATTTGTAAAATTGCAACAAAAATGAATTTTATTCTTGTTGGTTCTAACTTAGTGTTGATATTTTGCCCAGAATGTTTATATATTCATAATATGAAGGTTTTCATAAAGACTTTATAGCAGAATTCCTACGTTTTTGAGATATACAAGAATATATTTGCTGGTGAGTTATTTTTGAATGAAGTTTTAGTTTTAAAACCTAATGGTTTTGATCATAAAACTTAATAATTTGTTTTCTTAAACAAATTTTCATTCAATTTTTATAATAAAAATTTATAAATATGGTGACATGACTGTGATGGATTATTCTCAAATAATAATACATTTTATGCATGTTGGAAGCATTCTAGTGTTGATAGAGTAGATTTATTTGTAGTCAAGAAATGATATTGGTTTGTTAGATTTATATGAGATTACATAATTATTTACTATAGTTTTTAATTCATTATTAAATGATTATTTTTTTAATCCATTCCATTGCATAATGTGTGTACAATATTCAACATGATTGGCCAAGTTGATTATGTAAAAAACTAGAGAATAATGTTTTGTTTTCTACAACGCATTTTTATAATTATTTTATTTTTGTGAGACCCCATTTGATTAATTTGATTGCTTGATATAGATGTCAGAGTTCAAATTAAATAAATGACATTGGAGCTGGGTATACATGGAGGGTACCTTAATGGATTTTTGAAATTTCCTATTTTGGTCAATTTTAAATCAATTTTTTAACAGAACCTTGTTATCTAAATCATAAAAATGGAACTATCATTAAGATATTCTCAACTTTAATATTATTTTGGCATAATATACAGCCTGATGTATCTTTGATTCTAGTTGAATAGTTTTAATTTTTGATTAAGTAATGAAAACATATATGGTCTAGTTGTGTTTATTTTAATCATGTCATTATGGACTGATATTTTAAGACTGGTTTTTTAGAGTCATTTCATTGTGGGGCCCGCACCTGAGTGTTTTTTTTATCTTTATAAAATAAATATTTAAAGAGGTTATTATTAAGTTCATTATGAACATAATTTTTTACCAAAACTTATAACTTTATTTTATAAAGTTAACTTTAAATTATAAATTTAAACTCAAAGTTAGTTATTAAACCAATTAATTTTTGGACAAGATTATAAAGACAAAGCAACCTCATTATCAAATTAGGAACACTTATAGGTAAATGTGAGAACTCTCACTTATTTTTTGAGAACAAGTCTCTGAGATGATCATTGTTTGCAAAGATTGATGCTCACTCAATCTGACAACATAGCCTGTCTCATCTATTTTTGGTATATCTAGGTTTATGTTCAATTATTTTTTGATTAATTATTTAATATTTGAAAAATTTAATTATTTTATGAATAAAGATTTGCATTCATATACACTATAATCTTGCTATCACCTAAATACTGATGAACATATCACGCTTTGCATGATAGAAGTTTGATGTTTACACATGTTGCAATGTCTCTTTTCAAAACTTGTAATTCATATGATTTATTTTATTAATAAAATATTTTTTTGTTTTGGATTTCTCAATCATCTGTTATTATCTAATTTTTCTTAATGCCTCCTCTATGTATTATATCTTTTAGTGTAATGTTTATTTATTTATTTATTGTTATTTAGTTAGTTCTTTTTCTTTAGTTAGTAATTTTTATTTGTTTATTAACTTTTCTCTCTCTTCATTGCATTCTTCATCCCTATTTACTGGTAACAATTTGTTTTTTATTTTGGAGAAGAATTTATGACATTAAAAATTGAAACATTATTTATATATTTAAAGTATGCATATGATTCTAAACACATGCGTATTTTGATTCATATTTTACTGCTCACCACTTATCTTAAATCTATTTCTTTATATTTAGGGTTTATCTTTGAAGTTACTTAGGGAATATTACTGCAAGAATATAGGACATTACTTGAAATATATATATTATTAAATCAAGTTTATATTCTTCAAGAGATTATCTAATTAATATATTTTCTCTATCATGTAGAATAGATTATAGTTTCTTATCTAAACTAATTCATAATTTGGTATAGTGGATTTTTGATTGTTATAATAATTATGTTACATTTAATGAATTATTAGTGACATTCAATGTATCTTTTATAAAGTATCATCAAACTCAAATGCATCCTTAATATTTATGAGTTATGACTTAGAGATATTCAAACATAATTATATTCATGAAACCATTTTCTGAGATCACCTTCCTTTAGAAAGCATTTAATTCATCTATCACTCATGTAAATTGAAAAAATCCCTCCTAGGAAAGGTATTATTTTCTTAAAACATAGTCAAATATGTAACTTAATACAACTTTACTTTTAAAACCCATTACAAGCCTTGTATTAATTTTTTAGTCATAGGACTCCCATAATTAAACTGGTGTGATTCCAACTTAACCTTCATGATAGGTGAAAGGGGTGATTCATTGGCATGATAGTTTTTAGAGTCAACAAGTGGTACTCATTTCTACCTTTATAGTGATAACCTTTAATTGAATTTATGTGCTCAAGTGCTCCAAATTTTCTACATGTCATTCTACCTAAAGACCTAAAAATGCATTGTACTGTAGGTCTTGCTACCAACTAAGGAGTTGATCATGCACATTATCCCTGACATTAAAAGATTACTAGAGAAAGGTTAGTTTATTTTGTTGAGTCAATATTTTTTTGCATGGTTTTGATAGCTATGATAGTTATGGTGAATTCTACATTGGAGTTGGAAATGGAATTATCAAGTTGCTACTTCTAGTCTAAAAGACTACATGTGAGCTGATGGGCTTAGAGGGATACAATGTCAATCATGTCTTGATATTCATCCAAAAAAGTTATCAAAGTAGTAGAATTATTCTTTAAATTATGACTGAAGATGTCTATTAGGTGCAGATATTATGCTATGCACCAATCCTTTATAAGTTTTGAGACTATGGTCTTGAACCTACTATAGTCTAAGATCACTTAGTCCCTGATTACTTGAGGGGCCAAGTCTAGGAAAGTATCTTCAATTATCTTCACCACTTCATGAAGATGATCATTGAGCTTCACATTATCTTCCCTTGTCTAATCCCACTCTTTCTCTAGGGAGGCAACCTTTTATGCGATGGAATTTTGAAAAGTTATGGCACCCTCCAATTGCTTCTTCAAAGGCAACATAGAGACATCAAATAAAGCTTCCTACTTGATTGATAGTGAAACTAATGTGTTTACTAAAGCTATAGGGTTAAGACATGGTATAATAGATATTAGGAGTGAAAAGGTAGTATGCCAAACAATGACTAGAGGAATGTCCCAAAGCCAAACACCTCTTAGTGGTAGTTGTGGTAACTGTGATCCTAAATACATTATGGTTGGTGCTTGCTATTATGATGTGGCCTTTATTATCATCTTATCTTGTTGTGAAACATATTTATCCCTCTTCCATTTGACCTTTTATTCCTATTTCTTCTTCTTGTCTTCTTCCTCCATCTTCTTTATTCATCCTCTTCATGATTCTTCTTATTTTATTTTTCCTCTCTTTTCTTGTCCTCTTCTTCTTTCTTGCTCTTCTCTTCATCTTTATTATTTTTATCTTCTACTTCATCTTCATCTTTCTTCTTTCTATTATATTTTTCTTTCTAATTTTTCTCTTGTTCTTCTTTCTTCCTTTATTCTTCTTCTTTTGTTCCTACATAGCTTGGGTTTATGCCTCAACTTGTGATTATGCCTATGTTTTCTATTACTACAGGCCTTCATCATGTTCTTCCTTCTTATTGGTAGATTCATCTCCCTGCTACTTTGCCTAGTCTGTTGTGTCTTATTTTGTTTTTTTGCTTCTTCTTTTTCCTTTTTCTCTTTCTCCTCTTGTACTTGTTGTGCTATGATGACTACTTCTTGGGCCTACTTGGCCATCTCTTGGGCATTTTTTATGTCCATCTCTACATCCTTGGAATTTTTTGAGGCATCAAATTCTTTTTCTTACTATGTTGCTTGTTGTTATTGTGCTTCTTTTTTCTCTTCTTTTCTTCCTTCCTGAGCTAGTATTTGATTACACAAGCATATTCCTCCCTGAAAGCCTGTTGTTAATCCATTATTGGTTGATCATGTGTAATTTAATTAACCTCTTATGCCTATGGTAATGGTGGGTAATCCTCTGGTCACACCTCTAAACTTGGAACTTGTTACTTCTTTTTGATAATTATGACTAGTCTATGTCATGGTGGTGGTTCATAAGATTTAGGAGTAGGTTATGCTTCTTGTATAGTATCTGGTTGACCAAATGTGCATTCCTCCAAGGTAGGAGAGAATCTTTCCTACCAATGTATTCTAGGTCTATGAACAAGTTATTCTAGTGGACTCTTTGGTATGGGTGTAAATATGACATCAAGTGCAAATGTTGGAGCAATCAAAGGTTGGAATAAGTCCATTCTATACTAAATTTACTTTGATTCCCCTCAAATTATGTTGACAATTATGGAAGGTGGGCAAGCTAGGAGTTTTACCCACATCTTAGGTAGAACCTTCTTCTAGATTTATATTTTGAACATTGGCTTCTAAAAAAATAATTCTTTCTCCTCCTCTTCATAGTAGTCTCCATCCATGTCTACCAACATGACTTGGTAGACTTTATGTGTATCACTACCCATCTCCATGAGGTCATAGGAGTAAGCTATCAGTGGTACATTTGGACCATCATTCCAAGTCACCATGCTATGTGTTGTTCACTTTGGGAGAGGGGACACCAAATGTAAATCTAATTTATGCTTCCCCTTATGCTATTTCAAGCTTGATGCTAACTCTAGTTGTTGTACAATAGGAATTTATGCACCTAGTGGTATATATTGCAAAGGGGTTACTCACTTGGCTACATGTTTTTTTTATTAGGCCACTCTAGCTTGCACCATATCCATCATGATGAAGAAGGGTACTGGTTTGAATGATGAGCATGGTAACTCATGAATTATGATAAAGACTCCCTTAGGTAATATAATGGCTATGACATGTTGACTCAATTACTATAGGACATCAAGTGGCACTCTAGGGTGTGTGGTAATGAGATATAAGAACTCCTCCTACATATATTTAAACTTCCCCTCATGTGTGAGGGTTCCACATTCTTGCATCCATATTATGTTGTAAAACTACTACATGAGTTAGTAATCTATATCTGGGTGTACTTGTCCTTTTAGTGATTTCCACTACATAAAGAAAAGAAAAAAGATCAAAAACTAATACTATAATGTCTACTTAGGAGTGGTGTGTCACTTGTCAATGTTTGTGATCAACTCCTAAATGAAGTAAGTAGTCTAATTGAGTTCTTCATTTTGATGTATCATCCTATGAGTGACATCCACAACCCCTTTAGGTATTTGATTTGTATACTTGGTCATCTACCAAAATATTTTGGTGATGTACTAGATGAGAATGTGCACTAGTTCATCAAGTATTTCATCAATGGGAATTCCCCAATTTTATCTCTCATATAGGTCTTAGACTTCTTGCAATATAGTAGACATTTTGGTCTTGAAGGGCATCAAGGAATCTCTATGTGCAGGCACACCCACTCAGGGCATAACTTGTGTATTGATTACCATAGTCTCATTTAGATAAAAATAAATTATGCCCTCATTTTATAACCCAATAAATACTTTAACTATCTCTCCTAGGTTACCAAATGTTGACATCCATAGCAAGTTCTCAATACCTATATTCTAAAATCAGTGGGGAGCTATAAGAGCAAGTGATTATGTGGCATCAATAGGATCAGGTTGGAGATATTCTATTTGTATTTTTGAAGGTACTAAAATGGCTCTTGATCACTATACTTGGTTTGATAAAGTACCATGTCAACACACATGGCTTCTTTTTGTGATTCAAAGAGGGTCAGATTAGATGCATAGTATCTGTAGCTACATGATAGAAAATTTCAATTCTCTATACAATGAAAATGGTTTGGCTCTTAATAATTATAGCTTGTGAAAATATTCTAAGGATGAAATATAAACTTGGTGTTCAAACTTATATTTTATAGATTTGATGCCTCTTAGCTTCCACATCTAGTTCATGCTTAGCTATCTAGTCATCTTGAATGTAATGGTAGATGTGGAAAATCTACATCTGATCTAAAAATTAAAGTAGTTATATATTGGTGCATGTATAGAGTTATTCCATTATGCTCTTTGGTGTTTGTATGTATGGTATGATCAAATGATGTTGAATAACCACTGATTTGTTGGAGATCATGGCAATTGACCCTTGGATCTTGCATTTAATTCTAGTGGACAACTATTATCTGATGGATACTTTATTGATGGGATGTTTCAGCATCTTTCTCAAACTTAATATTTTTTAGTCTCTCCTCTTTGAATTTTTTGTCAGCACACATGGATCTTCCTATGTACATTTGTCACATGTGATGCTTGGTTTTAATACTTCACAAATTTTGTTACTGAGATCATATATTTAAAAAATAGAAAATAAACACACATAAAACATGCAAAATAAGAAAATCATAATGTACATGGTGTTACTTAGTACCCGCTCAACTTATAAAATGAGATCAATAGACTATTGGTGGTAGGGATTAAACCTACGGCCATTCACCTACCCTAGTAACTTAGTTCCTTGAAGATCCCTTAAAACCATAGTTCCTTGATACATTAGGTCATGTATAATTTATGGCCCTTTCCATATTATTTGCATCTTACCTAGGAATGCTTTGAACTATCATACAATAAAATTAGTTGATCTTTGTGAAATTATTTTTGGCACAAGTTCCTATCATGCCATGTTTTCTAACTTTACTTGTGCACTTCTTATGTCCACATTGCTCTGCATCTGAATACATCCATCCAATTTAGTTTAAGGATTTAGCTAGTAAGAGACTCTTGATCTTCAAGTCACATGACCATGGTAATGTGCAAGATAGGTACTAGATATTCCATCAGTATGACTACTTCTAGAACATACACCAAATGGAATGGTATAAATACTAGAACCCTTTTAAAATGTGTGTGATCTACCCATAAGATTGTAGGAATGTGATATTCCTAGTCATGCTACTTGACATCATATATTTTTTAAAGCATTTTCCATAGTACCTTATTAGAGGCTTCGGCTTGGCTATTAGCCTATGGATGATAGGCAGTGTTTTTATGATGAGAGATCATAAACTCTTTAGTCAAGACCTTAATGGTTTTATTTAAAAAGTTCATTCTTCTATCACTAGCTAACTTTATAGGACATTCAAACCTAGTAATGATATTTTCATATAGGAACTTTGATACATCCTTCACATCATATCTAGGTATGGTGTAGCTTCAACCCACATATTAAAATAATCTATCATAATAATGATGTATTTGGCTTTGTTATGCTTGTTTAGTGGGTTGATTGGTCCAAAGAAATCAATACCCTATTATTTGAAAGGCTACTTTACTAAAAGGGGCTATAATGGCATCTCATATTTTTGGAGTGGTTTATCCATGCATTAGTAGAAATAATATTATTATGTAACTTTGTGTGCATCTTGGAACACATTTGGCAACCATAGTCCACTTTTTAGAATCTTTCTAGTTGTAGCCTCTCCTAAAAAATGTCCTCCTACAATTCCTTGATGAATTTCCTCTAAGAGTTAAGGTCATTCGTGTTTGAGGAAAACCATGTGTAGGACTTCATCCTTTCCAAAGTGATATATAAGTCCATTAATAATGGTATATGGTAGTGCTCTAGTCATAGACTACTTTTTATTCCACTCCTAAAAGTGTGTAGGGAAGATTCCTTACTCGAAGAAGTTGACAATGGCTTCAAAGTTTTCAAGTTTCATAGAGACACAAAAAATATGGGCATCAAGGGAGTCTTCTTATAATTCTTTTATATTTTCCCCATTTGGGATATGGCTAAGGTGGTCTGGTCCTACATTCTCCTTTCTTGGCCTGACATTTATGCAGAATTGAAACTCCTAAAATAACTATTGACCAAATTTAACTTTTAGGTCGAATTGGGGCACCCCTAAGTTAAAAATTTAGCCTTTAAGTGTTCTATAGGGTCAAATTTTATGTCAAAAGGTGTTTTATATGTTAATTAATGTCATTTGATGTTATACTATCCTTGGTCCTTAGTTATTTGTCATTTTAATTATTTTGGGTCATTTTAAGGTAAAAAGGGTGTATTTAATGAGTTATATGGATTTATTTGGAAGTTTGAAGGTTAAAAAAGATTATTTCATGCCCCATGTGTCAAATAAAGTCTTAATCAATTGACATAACTAAAAATTGGTAGGTTGTACAGAAGAAAAGGTAGTTTTCTTGAGAAAGGAGAAGAAATGGCACATGGGGAAGTGTGCAAGATGGGAAAGGATCATATAATGACTATTTAGCTTCCCCATGCTTAGTTACACGTTTTAAATGATCTAAAAGTGCCATTTTGGTGCAAAACCATTTTATTCCTTATCACCCTTCTTGGCAAGCAAAAGTGACCTACGAGTTCATATTTGGTATGGTCAAGACAAGAGGTTTCAAGAAAAATGATATTGGGGGTGTATTTTACACTTATTAATATTCCATTTTATTTTTTGTTGTAAAGGAATTGTGGTCTAAGGTTTATGAACAATTCTTAAGAAGTTGACCTTTCAAATCTGCTTACTAATCTATGTACCCAACAATTTTCACACTTGTTTGGGAAAATATATATAATTAACTTGTTGAGATTGGTTAAAAAGGATTTTAAATCTATTATCTCATGTTATCCATGATTATTTTCACATTTATATTTGATTTGATGAGCTAACTAGCTCAGTTTATAAAGTGGAGTGGAGTGAAGTTCAGTCATTTCTACCTTGTTCCAAAATGTTGGTATTTTACAAAGGTTTTATGTGAATGGAATATGATGTTACACATGCCTCAATTTAATATTACTACTTCCTTCTATGTTTTGGTTTCACCATATCATGTTTTGGGTAGCTTGCAATCTTATCATTCTCCATTGTCATTTCCATGCCTAACCTTAGTTGCAATCAGATGTATGGGCTTGTTCATCCTATTATTAGAGTTGTATTCAAGTTATTTTAGTTGTTTAATCCATTAATATTTTGAAAGAGTCAATTTAGATACTTGTAAAAAGTGAAAGTGTGGTCATAAGTTCATTCACCATGCTAAAATAGTCATTTGATACCCCTGATTGCTCTATTCTAGATGTGTGGAAGTGGTTTCACATTGGAAAAGAGGTGTTGGAATTTGTTTCAAGGTGTTATTGGTGAAAATAATTAATTTTAAGAGTTTTAAAATATATTTAAGATGCACATGAGGCCTTTTATCCACCTTGTTTCTCTTTTCCACACTCACTATCTATACACAACTTGATACATACCTATAAGAGCCATTATTAACATCATGTTGAGGGGAGTAAAGCTTGACATGGTTCCAAATTATTAGGATCAATAAAAATGTATTTGAATTTTGATGAAATAATACAAGGTTATTATTCATAGATAGTATTCATGCTGCTTATATTTAACTCATGTTTTGTGAACCAAATATCCACCTACAGGTGGCTGAGTAGGGGACCAAATTTTTGCATGGAGAGAATGAAATAGTTTGACCACTCCTTGAAGCATTGGTATGATATTAAAGCCTTTAAAAACCCATACAAAGTGGAAAATGGGGAAAATAAGTGTGAAACCATGTTGAAGAGACAAGGAACTAAGTTTAGGGAAGTTTTCCCTGGAATATCAAAATAGAGCTCCAAGGGTTTTTGATGCACCCATTATGACATATTTTTAAAAGGCTTCAAGGAATAAAATGAGGTCAATCTCATAGCCCTTAGAATAGGGAGTATAAATGCCAAAAATTGAGGTAAAATTTTAAGTGGAGATAGGTTGTTTGAAGCCTCAAATATGCCTCTAAAAACACTAAAACACTCCATTAATGTCTATAGGTATAAAATCTTGACTGGTCTTTTGGCATCTAAAGAATCAAATAGGATAATTATCATGGATAATATGGTTCAAATGATGAAATGGTATACAAATGGATTAAATTTTATAAAGAGAGGATTAAAACATGGTATTAAAGCCTATGGTCACCTATAGGTACCCTTCTAGAATGGAAATAGTCACCTACAAGGGTCAGATAGGTAAGACAAGAAAACAATGACTTAAACAATAGGTTTTGATGGTGCTTATCCCATATAAAGAAATATAAAGGTGATTTATATGTTAAGTGACCCCAAGGTGGATTCAAATAGATATTTTCACACCATGATCACCTTAGTTGAAGCCCAATAGACACCTATAATAGTCTACATGTAGGATTTTTTAGTCCTCTAAGAGAAACTTAGTCAAGTGAGTTAAAAAGTGCATGTAGAATTATTAGAGGGTGAACATGTTGATTTAAACCTAAAAACACTTTCTTCATAGCTATTGTTTCTATGCTAGATTTTTGATTTCTACATTCAAAGAGAGAATAAGAAACTAGAAGAAATGGTCAAGGTTAGATGTACCTAGATGTAGTCGTGTGCACCATAATCGAGACGATAGTGAGAACTTCTCTTTGGTTGTGGAGGATGACACCTGAAAGAGAAAGACACTAAAACACAAAAAATGTTAGATGACAAAAGGGTGGATTTCCAAGCAAAAGCTTGGTCCTAGAAGCGCTAAGGATTCTTGGAGGACGACAATCCACTTGTTAAAATAGAATATGACAAAGACAGAAATGAGAAATAATAAAAGACTAAAAAGAAAGAACTGAAAGCAAATGCGTACCTAATAATTTGCAATCTGCTTAGCACAGTCGCTGACGTTGGTGATATTACTGGCATCAGTCAGGAAGGTTGCCGACGTCGGTTAGGATGCTGACATCGGTAAGGGAAATGGCCGAGGTCGGTCGGGGTAATGGTTAGGGATGGGTTACAGGTCTAGTTTCTGGTTTGCAAGAGGGACTATGGTCTTGTCTGAGGGTCTAAGGGTCTGTGTAGGATAGTAAAACAGTAGATAGAATCTTTAATAAGAACTAAGGTAGAGGGTATGTTGTCAGGAAAAGGGGTAAGGGGCAGGAAAAAGACCTTTCAGCCTTTCCAGGAAGCAATTTAGTCAGGGTGATTAGATTGGTCTTAAGATGGTCTGTAGGTTTCTGATAGCTTGTGCTAAGTTGATTGGACAGAGGGTGTTTGTCTAAAGAGAGACTAAACGGGTGTTAGAGGCAAAGAAAAGGGAATAAGGGGTGAGAGAAGGCTTTTTAGCCTCTCTAGGAAGAACAGAGAAGGTTGGGTCAAGGATGCTTGGAATAGACAATAGACAGAATGCTAATATATTTGAAATGACACTGAAATAAAAATAGTACAAATACTTAACTGTGACATGAGTTGGCAAAGATGTAGGAGCTATGTTTTCATTGCCACTGGTGATGGAGATATCGTGTAATCCCTATGCAGAATGTCTGATGCAAGATCTCAGTGCTTAGAAAATGTTGTCAAGAATGCTGATCCCTGCAAGAAAACAAGAAGCCAGAGCACTGGAAAGCAAGAGCACACGAGAACTTTGTTTCACCGGAAGAGGATTTGAGATTTGTGATTAGCTCCAGAGGTTAACTCTTTGTGATTAGCCCCGTCAAAGGTTAGAAATTTGGTTTACGTAAAACTGACATCGACGATCCCATCGGCATCGGCTGACATTTGACTAACGTCGGCGGGTGGAGAACGAGTAAAAGAGCCACCAAGCCCGTTCTCCATCCGCCAAGTGCATGATCCGTTGGAGAATTGTCAAAGGTTGGGATAAATATGCATGAGAGTTGGTTAGGCGGTTAGAAAGAAGTAGGAATAGGTCTTGGGTGAGACATAGGGTGGGAAATAGTCCAAGGCGAGGTGTTATAGGTGATGTGTCAAAGGGGAGGATATTAATAATAAATTATTATTTTTAAATTAATAAGTGCATGGTTTAGGAATGGGTTAGGAATGGACCAAGGGGGAGGATGACCAAGGGTTAGACATGATTTCGGTGTCTACATTTGCCCCTTTTTGTCTTGTTGGTTGCTCTAGATGAACTGCAAGACAAAAATAGGAGTTGGTTGCCCCAGGTATGGGATAAGGTTGATTTTGTCCTGTTAGTTGTTCAAGTGAACTGCAAGACAAAAACAAGAGGATTGGTTGCCCTGATTATAGATGAGGTATTCCCCCTCAAAGTAGGAGTCGAGGGAAGGGAACCTGGAATCAGGTGCTGATTTGACAAAGAGTGGATGGAGATGGTGAGTGTGAATGCTGCAATAGTTATGATTGCGCACATACCACTTCACGAGATGGTCGGGTCAAATTGTCATAGGTCGAGGGTCAAGGAGTGCCAAAATTGAAATAATTAGGCCCCAACATATAGTTGTAGCTGATTGGGTGATTCAATCTAAGTTGAAGCTCCAAGGGGTCATCATGTTCTAGGTATCCTAGGCTCATGAAGTGCTCCTAAAACACGAAAATGTCACAAGTAGTGCAGATCAACTGGCTTGCGATCCTATACTTGTGAGGGTCAAAAATAGTTTACGCACAATTTTGCTAACCAGTCGTGGGGTAGCATGCATGCAAAAACAACCAAGGCGAAGTCGTCTTGGAAGTGGTCGCGGTCAGAGGAGATGGTCATGATCTCCAAGGTCTGGTGGGTGATGCGGGTGGATGGACGAAGGAATGGCCGAGTTAAACTCAGAAGACCCCATGTCAACTGAGTGCTACCTACATAGCCCCTGTTGGAAGGGCCTCAAGCCAATTTAGTTCTCCCAAGAGGGAGGAAAAAGATCGAAGTGGTTGATTTTGGTCATGTGTTGAAATGATGAGGATAAGATGATGTTGTAGCCTTTTCCATATTGTGTGATGGTATATTTTGTAAAATTGGTCGAGTGGTCTTTCATCCCTAGCAATTTTCTGTATTCGTGATGGATGTATGCTAAAAATGAATTGGGTCTATTTATGCTTCAACAATTAATGGTTTATGCTTAACATAAATTGTGTCTGGTCGATAGTCCCTATGTGTATTGTTGTCCATAAAAACTATGTGAATGGTTTATGATGATGTATGATGTCATAATGTCATGTTGGTGGTCTGAAAATGTTTGGGTCAGTTTGGTTTGGGAAAATGATTTGGTTGAATGTGACCAAAGTGTGAAAAAAAAGTGAAAGGCAAATTGCTCTTTCATTGACACGGACCAGAATGACAGCATAGATAGGGGTTGTTAGAACAAAAACCCTATTTATGCATTGCATCATTGACCATAGGTTGTGTTAGAGAGGTAATAGAATCACTTTGACATTAAAATGAGCTCGAAGTCCCTTGAGTATGTTGGGGTGATAGGAGGAGAAGGTAACCCATTTTAGAGTAGGGATAATCGTTGCCCCTTTTTATAAGAGACCCTGAGATGACTACAAGCCAAGTCCATGACCCCCCCCCCCCCCCCCCCTTTTTTTTTCGAGCGAGCAGACTGATCAATGTGGGAAGTCCACATAGAGATGTCACTTTTCTTGGTGGTCATTTGTGAAGCTGATCGATGCAGGAAGCTTCTAAGAAAGTGCTATTTATAGCAAGATTTAGTCATAGCCATCCTTCGAGGGAGTGGTCTATATTTTGCTTTATATATGTTTAAGTGTTTTTGAATAGATGTCCTTCGAGGGAGTACTCTATTAGCTATAACAATGATA
Source organism: Torreya grandis (assembly GCA_037957365.1). Taxonomy (NCBI): domain Eukaryota; kingdom Viridiplantae; phylum Streptophyta; class Pinopsida; order Cupressales; family Taxaceae; genus Torreya; species Torreya grandis. The sequence continues at coordinate 345,873 of JARHVA010000932.1, read as the reverse complement.
GAACAGTTGTCCTTCGAGGGAGCAGTCTACTTTTTGATTTGATTTGATGACCTTGGATATTTTGACATCTTGGTTTATTTTTGACAGAATGTTGAGTCATGGATAAGACTATAGAAGGTCAAGGGCTCCCTTTTATTAGGACAAAGCATTCATACGTCATAAAAGGGTTATAGAGGATTTGTTAAGGGAAAAAAGGGTGGAAAGGATTGAGGATTAAAAAGATAGGGATTGCTCAAGGGACGAGCTCAAGTTAAATGTCAAGTGGATGAGTACTCGACTAACAGTAGAATGGTCGTAGATGCAAGGCATTAAGGGGCTCAAGTTCTGGTCGACCTTTAAAAGAAGACAGATGATAAGTCCCTAATCCATACTTGTGCGTGATGATGTAAGGTCCGAGCCAATTAGGAGCAAATTTGCCTCGTTTACTCCATTCCATATTGGTCACATGGTGGTGATGATTAAGAAGTTGGTTGATGTGGTCACTGATTTGTCGAGACTGGTCGAGGGTCGGGTCGAGATTGGTGTTTGGCCATGATTAAGAGGTTAAGGTTGATGATTGGTCAAGGTTTGGTTGCTTGGTCAAGGTCTAATTTGATGATGGATTGAGGTCATGGTTGATATGTGATTGATGTTTGGTTGAGGTCATGATAGGTAGTATAAATTCAAACTCCCCCCAGCCATTTGGTGGTAAGAAGAATGTCTAACACCCAGTGCAGATGAGATGGAGAGAAGACGAGGGGGAGAGACCTGGGTACCCCACCTGGTTGATAGGTCAGGGGTTCCCAAGCAAATGATGTTTAGGCATTAAAAAAGATAGGAGGGATGGAAACCACCAACTCCATAGGTGAAGGAGGAGGAATGAGTGAGCCTGGAGATTGGTCAATGGTTGGCTCGAGGCAAAGGTCTACGGAGGCCTGAGTGGGGTCGTGATATCCCAGGCCACACCATTTCTTGGCATTGTCATCGTTGAGTGGCTCGATGGGCTGATGGGAGCCCTGCTCATAGCATCCGAAACCAAAACCCTTCCATGCACACCTGTAAAGATAAGTGTGTGCAAAGGTGGGGTTGCCAAGAGACAAGAAGTCTGATGTGAATGGTTGGGGTGAAGAGAGAGGGTTCCCATCAAGAGGAGCTTGGTTGAGCCCCCCATAGATGAGGTTGGTTTGGAGGTGAGGAGGACCATAAGGCATGACCATCCCAATCTGATGGTCATAACTGGGGCTGTGGTGAAGGCATCCATACTCTTGTGGAGTTTAGAACATGTCTAAGGTTAGCAAGCGATATTCTCCAAGTGAAAGTCTTTGGAAGATATCATCCATGGGGTCCTTGGTTGTTGCTTGAGAAGGAGGGGTGAGGGTGACCGCTGGTTATGAACTAGTTGAAGCTTTTGTAGATGGAGGCAGTGCTGGGGTTGATGGCTTGATAGGAATGAGGATGTCATTTGGCTGATAGGTTGTGTTACAAGTCTTGAAAGGGGATGGGTTGGCAGGAATGACATGGACTTGTCTGTCGTGTTCAAATTTGGCACAATGGTGAAGTGTTGAAGGGACGCAAGCCATGGCACGAATCCAGGGTCGTCCTAATAGCATGTTATATTGGAATTCTCCCTCAATGATGTAAAAGAGCTTTGGGATTGTGTGCAGGCCAATGCGAATATGGAGGACAATAGTGCCAATAGTGTTAGCGGTGGTGTCATTAAAGGATCTAAGGATTGCGTCGGTCTTCGATACGCAATTCTTGCGAAGAGCCAATTGATCAAAGGCGTGGGTAGAAATGATATTAATTATAGTGCCTCTGTCAATCATAACGTGCTTAATACGTGTTTGATCAACCTAGGCTATGATGAAGAGGGCAACGTCCTGATCTTCCAAGGTAGAGGTAGGAATTTCAGAATCACTAAAATTGATAGAGGTGACGGGGGATAAAGAATGGACTAGGGCGGCTAGTGGTTGAGGGTCTTCAGGTTAGACCTCCACTGCCTGCAAGGCTTTGATGAGGGCTTGACGATGTTGAGGGGAGCTCTGGATAAGGTCATAAAGGGACATCTTCATAGGTGTTTGGTGAAGCTGTTTCAACATGGAGTCATGAATCGGCCTGGAAGAGGAAGAAGAAGAAGGCTGAGATGCGCCAAGGATAGAAATTTTAGGCTTGATCGATTAAGGTGGCTTGATAAAAGCGTAGGTCCAAGGAATGGGGGATTTTTCTTTCACCTTATCCTTTTGTGACCTAGTGGCTATGTGGATAGCATTAATTTCAAAGATAGGAGGTGAAGAAGGGGTCATGGCCTGTTGGTGAGATGTTGATGTGGTTGAAGAGGTTGGATGGGAAGGTGTCGAGGGTTGGTCAAGAGTGTCTTCAAGGAGAAGAGTGTCCTTCTCCATATAGCAGTGAATGATGGCCTTGAGGGCATAGCAAGCCTCAGTATCGTGTCCTGGCGTACGATGGTATAAGCAAATATTTGTATCATTGAACCAAGAGGGCTTGGACCTGAGAGGTTGGAAAGGCCTGATGGGTGGAAGGGTTATGCTGGAAGTCTGCAAAAGTTGGCATAAGATCAAAGCGTATGAACCTACTAAGGGGTCCGTGCTTATTGATGCATGAAGCGCTGGTGACTTTTGCTTGGGAGGTGTTGAAGAAGGCTTCCGTACCACCTTTTGGGTTGGTGGTGCGGCCACATGTGAAGATGGCACTTTCTTTGTGAGAGGTGCCAAATTTTTGAGAGGGGGTAGACTTGTGGTTGGCAAAGGAAGTAATGGAGGTAATTTGTTTTGGTTAAGGGTCAGAGTAGGAAGCAATCTGAATAGGGTAGAAGGATGAGAGCCTAAAATGGAGGGTAATGTTGACGGTGGAGGAAGGGTTCACTTTTGTGGTCTGGCAGTCTTCTTCGACTTGGTTGGAAGACTACTATTGGTCGAGGTCTAGTCTAAGTTCACCTTCACTTGTGGGTGAGTGAGGGTAGAGACAGGGTGAATGCCAAGTGACTTGATTGGTTTAGATGGAGTAGATGTAGGTCTAGAAGTGGGAGTCTGGTCTTTGTTGAGAGTCTTGGGAGATTCTGCCTTGGGAGGATTGGCAGCATGAGACGAGAGGGCACGGGGATGTTGAAGAGCTTTAAGACGCTTCCATAATCCCTGATGCACCACTTTCCTTGAAGGGAGAAGTTCAATTTTCTCCACTAGTCAGGAAAATGGTTGAGAAGATGTTGGATGAGGTTTGGGTCCTTGAGAAGATGTGAGTGGTTGTGGGGCTGAAAATGTGTTAGGTGTGGCAGTAGTCTCAGACCCAAGGTGTGTGGGAGTTATAACTGGATTGTCATTGGTCAAAGAAGATGGAGAGTCAGGTTCTTCTCTTGGTGGAGAAGGAACTGGAGAATGTGGCTCCTCAAGCGGGTAAAGGGTAGGGATGATGGTGCCCTCCACTTGCGGTCAAGGAGTAGGAAGGGTCGGGTCTTCCATAGGCAGTAGGAAGGAGGATGGTGAGACCAGTGGTGCCAGTAAGGTTGAGGTGTCCTCTAAAATGAGAGAGGTTGACAGAGAACTAACCGGGGAAAGAGGTTCGTCCACACGTGATGGACTGATAGATGGACTAACCTCTTGAGGTTGGTCAGGGATGAAGGGCAAGAACGTATTGACTGTTCGAATGTTGTGTTCATGAGTGTTGTCAATCAAGGTCTGGACATTGTTTTGGGTCAGTGGATGATTGGGGAATGGGTGCTTGAAGATGTCGATGCCCTGATTAGGAGGTGCATTGGGATTGTCTAGGATGAGGTCACCATTTTCAAGCATGTCTTAGATTATGTTTTTAAAGGTCTTACAGTTACCCGTGTCATGACCTTTGATACGGTGGTAATTGCAAAAGTCATTTTCCCTATACCACGCAGGGATGGCGCGTGAGGGATCAAATTGTGGAGGTGGTCGGATCTGGGGGAGATTGAGAACCCCCTGTCTAACAAGTTTTTCCAGCATAGACGCGTATGATTCTCTAAGAGGAGTATAATGTCATTGTACTTATCTCTACTGGAATTGGCGGGTGGCGCTCTGAGATGTGGATGGCTCAGGCTGATTGGTTGAAGAGGATGAAGGTCTAATGACCACAGTGTTAGCTAAAGCTTTAGACTTAGGATTGGATGATGAAGGTTTAGAAGAAGAGGAGTCATTAATCTTAGAGTTGGGATTCTTGCTCCACAACTTGACTTTATTCTCCTCGATGGAACGTAATTCAAGTTTGCGGGCCATCGTGAAGGCTTCGTCAAAAGTGTAGAAGGTCTGAACCCTTAAGGTGGAAAAAATATGTTTGGCGCAGGCTTGGGAGAAAATTTCAATAAGTTCAGGTTGGGGTAAGGAAAAGGAGAGTTTATTGATGAGGCCTCTCCAGTGAGCAATGAAGTCAGGTATGGATTTGTCCTCAAATTGGTGGATAGAATAGAGGTCCATGATCGAGACCTTCTTGGTGATGTTGATGGAGAAGTGATCAAGAAAGAGCTGGGCCAACTATGTAAATGTGAAGAGGGAATGGCTGGCAAGAGAGCTGTACTAGTCAAGCACAGTACCAGAGAGAGACATAGGAAACATGCGTAAAAGCAATGCATCGTCATGGGCAATAAGGTAACAGGCATGTCTGAATGCCCGTAAGTGCTGTTGTGGGTCTTCCTTGCTTTGAAAGCAAGAAAATTTAGGAAGTTCCCACTGGTTGGGATATGGCCTGATTGGGACAAAAGGTTGAATGGGCTCATTGCAAATTTACTCGTATGAGAGAGCATTGCGTGAGCCAGAAATGGAGGTCTCTAGGCTAGACATCTTGTCCATCAGCGTTTTGATGATATCTGCTGACGGATTGGCAGGTGGAGCACCCCCTATATTATAAGGTGCTTGAAAGATATTGAGAGGGGCATATGACGTGGTTGGTTGCATAGACACAACATATGGGTAGCTAGTTATTGGGGTGGAAGTTAGAGCCAAGGGCACTTGTGTTATGGGGTTGGTAGGCACAAGTTGGATAGGGGCCATCAAAGATGGTTGAGGAGTGGCCACACTTGTTGAAGGGTAGACAATTACTCTTGTGTTGATAGGTGCAAGAGTAGTGGGGATAGAGACCACTAGGTTTTGGAAAGGTATAGGATTTGGTTGAGTAGTTTGAGGTTGAGGGGGTACCAGAACCCCCATGGAGGTAAGTCTAGAAGGAGAGGCTAAATTTTGAAGGTAGGACACAGTTGGGTTATTAGTTGAGGTGTTGGCTTGATTGTCTATAGGTTGAATTGTAGATGGTGTTGATGTGATCATTGTCTTGACTAAGGAAGTCGGCATCCCATAGATTGGGTTGCCTAGGGAGTCTTGCATTTGGCTATGTGTGAGATAGTGCTGCAAGGATTTGACGTTGAGGTCCAAGAATCATGCAAAATCTTGGTCCCCTTCTGGGACAATAGGAGTCTGGGGCAGGGTTGGGTGAGTAGGAGTTCTTTCAATCTCTGAGTGGAACTCCATTATAGGACTGGTTATGGATGGTGAAGGCGAAAGCAGTTGTTGCCTTGCGTGGTCAAGAAGAGCCTTGGTTTGACTACGTGTCAAAACCATTCAAGGCAAGAAAGGGTCAGGTTTCAGAAAATTATGTTTTTTCAGTTTTAGAAAACTCAGAATGTGGTTTTGACAGAAAAAGGGGCAGGTTTTAAGGTTGCTATTTTGAAAAAAAAGAACTGTGACAGAGACCGACGTCAGTTGGAAAACCGATGTCGGTGAGAAAGATGGCCGACGTCAGTCAGATAACCGATGCCGGTGATAAAAGGGTTGCCGATGTCGGTGGTAAAACCGATGCTGGTGACTGTGTTTTCCAAAAACCCAAAAGACTTGAGAGTTTTTGTAAAAAAGGAAGAAGAACGTCCTCACTAGCTCAAACAAGCAGATAAGAACAGAAAAATAGAGATGGAGACAGGCAGACCCTAAGCGTTAAATCCTAAGAATCAACTTTTAGAATCTTGTGGCTTATGCCTTAAAGTGATATTTGGGAAGATTGGCTTGAAGAATGGGTCCTAGAAGAGGTAGTCTATGGATGGTTTCAGGTTTGTTTAGGTGCTCAAGAGTCTGGGTTAGTTTCGGTACGTGGCCTGGTGCTAAGGAGCAAGCTCCCCTCACTTCACGAGCCCAGTGATAAGCTAGTCTCGCTTAGCCAAAATATACCTTGCCTAGAGATTATCCTCTGCCAGAGAATGGAGTGGGCTTTCCCCTTGGTGATGAAATCCAAGTAGGATTGCCAGGGAGGGGTAAGGTATCCGCTGGGGGATGAAATCCCAGTCGGGCCTTATCTCAGGTAAGTTTGATGTTTGATTTAGTGCAAGTGGTTCAGTTGTGTAACATCAAGTGGACTATGATTAATTCAATATGCAGTTATTAATTACTAAGTGTGGACTAAGAAATGTAAGCAAGAAGAAATGAAAGTGCAATGTGTTTTAAGCCCCAAGTCGAAATGTGAGTTTGAATGAGAACAAGTTGAGAAAGGGTTGAAGGATATGATTTTTGACTAGTCTAATGATGCAAGAAAGAAAAGAAATGTTCTTTTTAATCCCGCTTATGATGTCGTTTAGAAGAGAAGAAGGAGGTGAAAAGGGAGAAACCTAATGCACCTATATGAACAAAAAGAAAAGGAACCCAAGGAAGGCCCTAATGTCCCACCGGGCGTGCCAGAATGTTTCTATGCTAGATTTTCACTTTCTACATTCAAAGAGAGAATAAGAAACTAGAAGAAATGGTCAAGGTTAGATGTACCTAGATGTAGTCGTGCGCACTGTAATCCAGATGATAGTGAGAACTCCTCTTTGGTTGTGGAGGATGACACCTGAAAGAGAAAGACACTAAAACACAAAAAATGTTAGATGACAAAAGGGTGGATTGCCAAGCAAAAGCTTGGTCCTAGAAGTGCTAAGGCTTCTTGGAGGATGAAAATCCACTTGTTAAAACAGAATATGACAAAGATAGAAATGAGAAATAATAAAAGACTGAAAAGAAAGAACTGAAAGCAAATGCATACCTAATAATCTGCAATCTGCTTAACATAGTCGCCGACATCGGTGATATTGCCGGCATCGGTTAGGAAAGTCGGTTAGGATGTCGACGTTGGTAGGGGAAATGGCTGAGGTCGGTCGGGGTAATGGTTAGGGATGGGTTACAGGTCTAGTTTTTGGTTTGCAAGATGGACTGTGGTCTCATCTGAGGGTCTGAGGTTCTATGTAGGATAGTAAAATAGTAGATAGAATCTTTAATAAGAACTAAGGCAGAGGGTATGTTGTCAGGAAAAGGGGTAAGGGGTAGGAAAAAGACCTTTCAGCCTTTCCGAAAAGCAATTTAGTCAGGGTGATTAGATTGGTCTTAAGATGGTATGTAGGTTTCTGATAGCTTGTGCTGAGTTGATTGGACAGAGGGTGTTTGTCTAAAGAGAGACTAAACGGGTGTCAGAGGCAAAGAAAAGGGAATAAGGGGTGAGAGAAGGCTTTTTAGCCTCTCTGAGAAGAACAGAGAAGGTTGGGTCAAGGATGCTTGGAATAGACAATAGACAAAATGCTAATATATTTGAAATGACACTGAAATAAAAATAGTACAAATACTTAGCTATGACACGAGTTGACAAAGATGCAAGAGCTATGTTTTCGTTGCCACTGGTGATGGAGATATCGTGCAATCCCTGTGCAGAATGTCTGATGCAAGATCTCAGTGCTTAGAAAATGCTGTCAAGAATGCTGATCCCTACAATAAAACAAGAAGCCAGAGCACTGGAAATCAAGAGCACACGAGAACTTTGTTTCTCCAGAAGAGGATTCGAGATTCGTGATTAACTCTAGAGGTTAACCCTTTGTGATTAGCCACGTCAAAGGTTATAAATTTGGTTTAAGTAAAACCGACATTGGCAATCCTGCCGGCGTCGGCCAACATTTGACCGACGTCGGCGGGTGGAGAATGAGTAAAAGAGCCACCAAGCCCGTTCTCCATCTGCCAAGTGCATGATCCGTTGGAGAATTGTCGAAGGTTGGGATAAATATGCATGAGAGTTGGTTAGGCAGTTAGAAAGAAGTAGGAATAGGTCTTGGGTGAGTCATAGGGTGGGAAATAGTCCAAGGCGAGGTGTTATAGGTGATGTGTCAAAGGGGAGGATATTAATAATAAATTATTATTTTTAAATTAGTAAGTGCATGGTTTAGGAATGGACCAAGGGGGAGGATGACCAAGGGTTAGACATGATTTTGGTGTCTACAGCTATGATGAGCTTCATAAGATTAGGTAAAGCATAGTAACCTACAAGTAGGGTAAGTAGAGTGTCTCAACCATAACAAAAGGAAACTCAATTTTGAGCTCAAGGATTATATAAGGTGAGAAAAATTTATGGAAAAATATTAAATAGTTATTGTTCTCATGGTTAATTGAATAGTTTTTTCACACTATATTTAATCTCTAAAGAAGCAAATGTAACCTACAATAGGCTTTAAAAGGCATGTGTCTCCATCTAGTAAAGAAAGATTAAATTAAGAAGTCCAAATGCATATTAAGGGGTAAAAGGAGTTTGGGTGATAAGAAAAACATGTGATCATCTCAATTAAGGTCATGGTGACTTCATGAACTACAAATAAGATAAACCACACCTACACAAGTCTCTAAAACCCATGTACACACCTACAATAAGGTACAAGTTAGTGAAGGTAGGGTAAGACATAGACTTGTCTAGGGAAGAGAGGAAAGAGATAAGAAATTAAAAGTGGTTCACAATAGGAAAAATTTTGTTTCCATAAGCCCAATAATTTTTAAAGATAATCACCTACCTTCCCTACTTGGTCAAAAACATCAGTCTATACATTTGCTCCAAGAAACCCCTTTGCTCAATAGGCAAGTATGAGGAATCTAAAGAAAAGGAGTATTTTTGAATGAATTAGAATTTTAATGAGAATTAATTTATTATTAGTAAAATTTTTAAATATCATATAATAATTGGTTTATCATGGAAGGGTTACTCTTAGGAGGGTTTGAAGAAAAAGCAAGAAAATAGGCTTTTTAGAGGCCTTTTTTGAGCATTTGGAGATGGTTAGGTACATAAATAAAATAATAAAGTTAAAAAAATATGGTAAAAATCATCATAAATAATTTTAAAAACTCATAAAATACTCACTTTTCCTTAGGGATGAGGGATATACTCTCAAAGGTCAGGTAGTCTAGGAAAATCAAGATTTAACAAAGTAAGCTAGTAAGTGGTAAATGGGCAAAGGGATTGGTATGGAGATTTGGGAACTTAAATAAAAATATAATGAGGTGTATGGAACTAAAATAAGGGATAATAAACACTATTTTAGGCCCAAACCTCCCAAAATGACCCAAGTTACCCATGCACACAGTCTAATTAGGCAAACTTTCTATTAGCCTAGTTGGTGAATGAGAGAAGAAGATGAAGAAGAGTGATTAGAGAGTTATGTAGTGGATTTATAATCTCAAATGGGATGTGAAAATTTATAATAAACCAAAATAACCATGAAATATCAGTCATAATAGCCAAATATAGTAGGGTGCCTATTAGACCTATTAGGCTTTGAGGGGACATAGAACTAATTGGGGGCCCATCTTCATTTCCAACTCTTGGTGGAATATAAAGATGATTTGGGCATGTTAAGGGGATTAAAATAGACATGTAAAATATTTTTATATGAATATTAACTTACAATAAAAATAATTTTAACCCTAAGACAATCCAAGCATGTAAGAAAGGTAGAAACTAGCTCGAAGGGGTGACTTCAAGTGTTCATATCTCCTCAAAGAGTTTCCATAGGAAAAAAAGGAATGTGGAGGAATTAGTATTGTATCTAAAAATAATTTTTGGGTAATTTAGTGTTAGGTCAAATTTAACATCTTTATGAACAAATCTTAAGACCTAAAACTACCTAAAACCCTACTAAACCCTCAATCATGACCTGATGGAGAAAACAAGCTTGGTAAGTTGTCCTAATGACATAGTTTGGAAATTAAATATATTTGAACATCCCTAAGGATATCTCCTTCCAATATTATATATATGGAATTATATGGACATTATGCAAAATAGTGTATTTTTTACCAATTTTTGTGTTTTACAGGGTTTAAGATGTTTCAAAAGATGAAATCAAGTTTGGAAGGAATATTATGAAATTTTATAACTAAATATGGTAATTTATTTATAATAAAAAAACTTATGAGTGTTCAAAAAATATCTCTCTTTTTAGATAATCAAAATTGGTATAGTGAACACAAGGTTGAAAAGGGTGAAAACTTTAAGTGTGAGCCTTTTTAAAGAATTATTGATGCCTCAAAGGATATGGAGGGTATTTAAATGTGTCATTAACTCCATACCACAAATTTTAATGGAAAAATAAATCCAATTTTGAGGCCAAGTTTTAGGGGTGACTGAGAAAGTTGTTTTTTTAGACTGTAGATAGTGATGGCTTCCTTCCAAGAGTATCTAGATGAGTAGGAATGAAACCAATGCATGGAAAGCCATACCTAAATGCCTTAAATATTATTAAAATCATCATACATATCAATAGTTAGTTTTGGGATGTTAAAATAGGTCCAAATTATGAAGAGAATTTTCTAAGCCAAGATAAGGAGATTTATGACATTTTTCATAGGTTTCATGACTTGTATGGACACTTGGAGCTCCTAAAATTGCATGGTTCATCCCATATATATTTATCATGAAATTTTAACCTATTTTATTATATTTAAAAGTGTAAAAGTTACCTTTGGAATTCCCTTATCTTGTTATTCTCTTAATTCTATAATTATTGACTCTTTTAGTTCTTTTTAGTAGCCTCCATTAGTTGATGGTGAAACCCTATCCAATTTTGTACTTGAATGTCTCTTGAAGAAATTAAAAAATTGAATTTGAATACTTATATGATATTAAATTGAGTGTTTTTATAATCTTGTTGGTCTTTTCTAGTAGAATATGATCTTTTCTAGCATGTTATCCTTGATTGTTCACCAAGTGTGCAAAAGAGTAATTATTACAGGTCTTTGTTAGTGTTCTATTTCAAGTATATAAGTGTCTTAGAAGTGGTTCATAACTATATTATATCAAATAATAATTAATTTCTCTCTTAAGTATCAAAATACCTTATTGAACCTATCTTATGAAACATTGATGTGACAATGCAACTTGAATTGTGAGTTTTGTGTGAAAGAAGCCTTGTTTAAATTTAAGTAATATAAGTTCAGTCAATAAGAGGAAATAAAATTTTGGTGAATCACATTTTTTATCTTTATTAGTTGTTTTTATTAACCCTTTCCATCCAAATTTTATATGCAAAGAAGTAATTCAAAGAGTGAATCAAGGGAACTATCCCTTTTAGAGATTCATCTCATCAAATTGTTACCCACAACAAGAGAGATGTTTCCATTGTGCCACTTGGATGAGGAGATCTAGGAATCTCCTCAAGGGCTGAAAATCCAAGTAATAATAATAATAATAATATAAACCATTAAGAGATACATCCTCATAATATTAGTTGTTTGATTATATATCATAGGGCTTATTAGTTAGTGAAAACTTCAAACAATGTTGCAAGTAGATAATGCTAGAATTTCATAAGTACAAATATGATGACCAGTGATTTTCACTTAGTGGTTGTATAGTTTTTCTCTATGTTAGATAATTTTTGGGTAGAAAAGTGGATAGGATGATCAAGCACACAATCTCCAATATGTGTAAGTAAGCCACCAACTATGATACCAAAATTATCTAAATGTACATGGAAAGGCTTGTTCCAATCTAGAAAAACTAGTATGGGTGTAGTAATGAGTCACTATTTTAACTCAATGAAAGTTGATTGAAATTCTAAGGTCTAAAAAAAAATTTCATTTTGCATAGTTAAGTTTCCAATGGAGATGAAATAGTTGCATAGACTTTGATAAATTTTTGGTAGTAGCCTATATGTCTAAAAAAAGAGTGAACTTTAGTGGAACTAATAGGTGGAGGCATAATTAGTATCACTATGATTTTTTCTTGATCTACTAGAATACCTTCACTACATATTACATATCTGAGCAAAACTCTAAATGGTGTAAAAGATAAGCATTTATTCAAATTCAAGGTGATGTGTAAGGCTCATCATCATTCCAACATTAAATGTAGCTTGGACAAATGCTCTCTGAACAGGGATAAGACTGACCAATTATTAAGGTAAACTTCTAGGAAGTCATGAATGAAATCCTTGAATGTTGTAACCACTAGATGAGAGAACATTGTAAGTGCATTGTTAAGCCCAAAAAGTATGACCTTGTATGCAAAATAACCCCATTTTATTGAAAAAGTTGTTTTGGATATATCCTCTTCTATGATCAGAATCTAATGATATATGTTGAACCCATCTATAAAAGAATATAATTTATGTCTTGTAATAGACTCCAAAACTTCATCTGTGAATGGTATTGGAAATGGATCATTTATCCAAACATCATTCAAAATGCAATAATACCTACACACTCATATTTCTCTTATTTTATTGGGTTGAACTATTATGGGGCTTACCCAATCAGCTTTTTCTACTAGATAGATTATTCCTACATCATGCATTCTATCTAATTTGGCCTTTACTTTAGCTTCATATTCAGATTGAGCTTATATGGCCACTTCTTGATTGGTCATGCATACTCATTTATTTAAATGTGCATCTCACCAAGAGATGGGTTGACTCTTTAAAATTCTAAGAAATTAGTGGGAAAGATATCTTGGTAATCCCTCAGGAGTTATAGGGCTTTCAAATTTTCATTTTCTATCCAATAATCACCTATGATTGCCAATTTTGGAACCTCCTTGGTTCCTATGCTAGTGACATGCTTCTTCATAGGCTATTGATAAATATTATGTTTCTCATCATCTACAAATTCTTGTATACTCCTTTGACCTCCCTATTCAAAAATTTGGATGTTGTGCAACTTATCTTCCTCAGTTAGTGATTTTTTGATGCTCTTGAGTGGTTGTACAGGCTACTCAAGATCAAATAAATCAATTAAATCCAAGTCACCATTAGAATATAAATATTCACTATCTTTTACCTCATATTGTATGTAGTGACATGGATTTTTTAGAGCTTATTCTTCAATCTTAACAAATTTGTACATTTTTAATGCCTTATTAAGATTAGAGGCTACATTTTTTTGCATAGTAAATTTTGTTGTGGTGCCCAACTCTTCTATGCACCAATGACATAAAAAATACTCAATTTTTTGAAATGAATTATGGAAATACAAGGGTTTTTATAAAATCACTCTATACTTTTTACTTATACTTGGTCTCCCTTATGTATTCTTGGTGCATGTGTCATGTTGTTGGTAGTGGAGTAAGTGTATAGTGGAATTATAAACCCAATATTTTTGTGAGACATGTTTCTCATTCTAGACTTTAACACACTTATGTACATGAATTTTGAGGCACTCACCTTCTTGAAATAATGGCCAACTAGTGTGGATGAACTATGGTAGATGAAACCTATTGATCATGAGCTCATAAGCATCATCCCATTCAATCTAGTCATTATAATGAGTTGTCTACCATGTCACAATAACTCCATTTAGATCATAATTTAAAGCACTAAATTATTATTTGATGGTTGGAACATGGAATTGAAAGCATAGAATGAAATAATTATTATCCTTTGTTGCATATTATACAAGTAATTATCACTCATGCACAAAGACCATTTACATTGGCTAGAGTTTGTGATCACCTTGAGCCTAGTTAAGGAAGTGGGTATCTAAGTCACCATTGATATATAAAGTTGTATCCCATGGTAAAGTGTCTTCCTTTGTTGGCTTTATGTAGTCCTACATGTGATTGTCAGCTTGATATAGAAAATCAATGTTTGATTGAGTGGAAGATTTTGTAGACATAGATGTAAATTATTCAATAATAAATTGATCTACTAATGGTTACATGGTTATTGGTTTGGGCCTCCACTATTTTAATGTCTTGAGTTGTTAAGTGAGTAGTGAGTGTACATGTGGTTTGGTATGTTGGTATAATAAGTTACATTCAGGTGTGTGTAGAGCTTTTGTATTCTCCTTAGTATTGACCTTCATCTAGATAGTTTATTTTAGAACATAGGGGGAGTTTGGTTTAACTAAAATTATGTAAGGCTTGTGTAATCTATTGAGAGGAATGATAACAAATTTATCACTTTGATGTGCCTTGAGCTAGTTTTGCACTATATTGATAGTCATTTATCCATCATATTCCCATTTTTTTCTTATCAACATAGGGTAGTGTGTTGTTATAGTCTTCATGTTTATGAACTCAAAGTCACATCATAGAGACAAGTCTAAAACTTTTATTTTGACATCCTCCAATTGCCAATAGGCTCAAGTTTTTTGTAATCAGATAAGCTCAAAGTCATTAGGTTGTATCAGAGAATTGGTCATCCAATAACTTCCCATGTAGATCTAGGAATCATATTAACTGTGATACTAAAATCAAATACAACATTGAAGATCTTGTAACTAGTAATCTCAATATCAATTTTTGCATCAAAATCACAAGGTTTCTTCATTTTGACATACCATACCAATTTTTCTATCTTTTATTAACCACACTATGCACATTATAAAAGATTATGTAGTAGATTCATGATGTTCTACAATATGTCTTCATTACATAGAGTACTCAAAATTTTTAGGATATCTATGAGCATAGTGATAAATCCATCTTATTATATAATGCACATAATTTGGCCATACATTTGTGCATCAATTACTACAACATCACCATCACTAGTTTCCTGATGCTAAATGTTCTTCAAAAACTACACAACTTCATCTATAATATTTCTCTATATTTGGATCTACATATTTATCCTTTTTAACTTTTATGATGCCTTAATCCTAAGGCATCTCAAGTGGAGGCAACCCTTTTTTGCATGTTTTTATCATGTCACAACATTCAAAAATGCATTTTATTTAGGCTCCACACTTACCATATTTAAATTTTAGATGGATTTATCCTTTATATACTTCTCTAAAATAAGATAATATTTTATGTCATGCTAATGAGAGACTCTATAGTATGTAAAATATGACTATCATTATGGGTTCATCAGACAATTGCCTTGGACATGATTGTATTCCCCATATAGATATCATTACAGAGGAGGCCTTTGATATTTATTACCTCTAACTCTTTTGTATCCTCCTATATAGACACCTTGACCTCCTCTTTTATTAGACTAATATCCCCCTTGATATCCTCATTTTCTATGTAGAGTTCTAATGCTGGTACTATTAATTGTTATCTCCCATGTTGAATTATTGTTGCATAGCTAGAGGGGTCCAATTCATTTTTTGTTGTTATGTTATGGGTGAGATCTAAGGTTCTACATATTGATACTAAGGGGATGGAGGTGTCTAACTCAGTGAATAAATATTTTATCTAGCTAGACTATGAAGTTGATACTATGGTGAACTTGAAGTCCATTGTGGACTTGTTTGGGCCACAAAACTATTATCAGGTTTTAGGCCTAGGCTTGCATGCTTCATTAAGAAGATTTATTATGTTGTAATGGAAAATACATTTTTGGAGATTCCCTTTTTAATCTCCTACAAAAATATATATTTCTTATCATCATGGTTAGTTGACTTGTAGAAATTATAATACATATTCTATGGATTTATTATATATTATTACATAAGATGGCATTGTGTTGTGGTATGGCCTACTACCCAATTGAGTTCACATAATTCTCTCTTGAATTTAGGATAATCATTTTAGTGGTGTCCTTATTTTCCACACTTAGTGCACCATAGATTCAATTTAGGCTTATCTTCCTTATTATATTTCTCCATTATTTTCATGAAAGACTATAGTGTGTTTTCAATTTTAGAATTAGCAACATGAGCTTCTCCATAATTCTCAATCTATTTTATGCATATTGTAGCATCTTTGGAATCTAATTTTGTCTCATATTAAGTTTTCATAGTGGCAAACCAAATATTATTTCATATTCCTTCAACTAACCATGTTGCTTTGTCTTTATCTATCAAATTAAATTCTACCTTATTCATTACATCAAAAAATCTATTGTCATAGTCATAGACTGATTCTCCAAAATTTTGCCTTATCTCTTTTAGGTCCTGTATTGTCTAGTTGGTGTATTTATTAATCTTCAATTCTATGATGAGCTAATCTTGAACATCTTTTAGACTTGCCTATTATAGGTCTCTTTTATATATGAACTCTAGTGCTCTCCTAGGTAGAGCCCCTACTAATTCACACTTTTGTAAATTTTCATCAGTGACACCCTTAACTTTCTATTTCATTTTGAAAGTTAGTAGGTACTATTCAAGGTCCATGGACCCATCATAGATGGACAAATTCAAAAATCCTCCTGACTGATTCAACATATCAACTAGTATCAATGGAGCTTCTATGTAGCTATTATTTGAGGTATATGTATTCTAAGTGATCTTACCCATGTACTACTCTACACACCATAAAAATTATCATATGCACTTTGCTTTAATGTGCTTCTTTCTTATTTTTGTTCAAATTTAAATAATCCTATGGCATTAAAAGCCTTCCTAATTTATTTTGTGTGAATTTACGAACCTTAATAATTTATTTGCTCTAAAAATGGTATTTCTCAATTCTTATCCTCCTACTCACCTGGCTGCAAACTTCTACTAGAATATAAAATATTGGGCTATGGGGATGCATACACTTTTGGTGAATAATTATTTATAGTGACTTATTATTGTACTATGTTTTAACCTATGATTAACCTATGACTATGTAATTATTATTCTAATAATACCCTTTCTTGTAGCTATGCACTACTTTTATCTTTTATCTATTCTATTCCTAAACTATTCTCATCTTCCTCTTTGCACATCTCATCCTTCATCCTCTCATTCTCTCTGCTAGCATCCATCATCATCCTCTTTATTCATCCTATGCTCATAATCATGATTATCACATATATGCACTCATTCATCATCTACTCTACTATTGTTCTCACTTCTACTTATAGCTACTTGGGTATTCTTCTATTTATTCCATCTATTCTACTATTGATGTTCCCATTTTGAATCTAGATTTTTCTTCTAACTCTTATTTCCTTAAATCTCCATTATATATTGAGTTTTAATATCTACTTACTCATATGCATCATTTACCATCATATTCACATATTCCCATGCACCTAAAGTTGGTATTCTATATTGGTTAGATTAGGCACCATGGCCTTATCCATAACCAACATCTTTAATATGAGAGGTAATTACTACAAAAAAATTATTCTAATTCCTTAGACAAAATGGTGTTTCATAGCTTCAAACACTATATATTATAGCACTATGAACTTAGTGATATATTGATCTATGGTGGTGGCAACCTAATAGTCTATTGCTCACATCTAATCAATATCTAGTTTCAACAACTGGTCTATCTTTTCCTCAATCTAGGTAATAGTTTCTTTTATTTTGGGATTGATGTAGTAGTATTTCAATGTTTTCAACCAATTAGTCATTATTTAGAGTAAATCACACCATAAAATTTCATATATTTCTCTGTAGATATGCTCTTGAATAATTTCACTTGTGGTAAGACCAGTTCTTTTAGATTCTTCTTATATGAAGTGCCATACTTTCTAGTCTAACCATGTTTTAATGTCTTTATATACCTATAACCATCTTATCATAGTTTTATTTGAAAGGAGTGTTTCCATGCTCACTTCACCATTGTTATCATAGGTTATTAATATAATATAACATGCTAAGGACAATGATAGCTAAGTTTTGTTACACTATTCAGGATGGTTGAGATAATTCATAATTAATAGAAGCATGATAGAGATGAGTTATCATGTGATATATATGAACTAAGATTAATAAAAATATTTATTAAGGTTTTTATAGAATTATTATTACTTTAGATAATATTAAAACAAATTTTAAACATGATAACATAGATAAGAAATAACATAAGAAATACAATAGGTAACTATAACCAAAAAGTCTATATTGATCTCAATGAAGGTTCATCATCTTCTTCATACAAAGATACATATTTAAAGTCACTATAGTTACTGACTATTCATATTACTCTCATACATTGGTTCCAAAGAGAGGATACTATTCATATTTTATCCCTTTATAACTCGTGGAGGATAGGGAAAAATATATATATAATGGATAATTTCATATATAATGCATGAATATTCAAAGAATATCCTATGCATATTTACTTATCCATTTTTATTCTCCCAAAAAATTATTGGAGGATGATGTGTGAGAATTTTAGTTTTTTTCCATGTAATTTTTTGAGTAGGTTACATATTTTAAATATTCTAAACTAGTCATGGAAGTTGACCTATCACTAAAAATCCTAGTGAGGAAGACAATTAAAAAAACCAAGCAGAAGTGGGAATGAGATTAGGGAAGCGTTTTCTTGGACTAGGGTTGAATAAAATTATTAAAAAAAAATAATTAAATACTGATAACACATTTCCATATTGGTTATAGTTTTTTGAGGTCAATGAAAGTTTTGAAAATGTTGTACACAAGATGACCTGTCTATTGAAGATGAGATATTGAAGATGTAAAGTTGAGAGATTAGTTTATAAGACCAATATTGTCACTATACCATGATATATTTATCTTTGAGAGTTACCTAATTATCTCATAGTATCATCCACATTAATCATGAGTCCATAAAAGTGTCCACATAGGTACTAAAATTCATAATCACCATGACTAGTCCTCAAGGTAGAATGGTAGTTCTAGGTATGCAAGATAGAACGATGAGTTTGAGATGTTATATCATGAATTAATATATCTAGTTCAAATTTTTATGTTTATTAATATATATATATATATATATTACCTAAAAATTATTTATATAATGTTGATATTTAGTTTAATAAGTGGAAATATGAAGCCAAAATGGCTTATCTGGCTGAGTAAGAACTGTGAAAGAGAAGGTTAGCAAATTGGTCTATAAGATCAATAGTCGACACTAAAAATTGTGATATATATATTTTATTATGTTATAGAGGTAATTTAGGAACTATTAATTTGAATTATATTTATTTTAAGTGAACTTATATTATCTATAGATAACATTCATCATGAATGTGTTTTGGAGCATTCAAGCAATTTTTTGTGTTATAGTAATATTGATGATCCTAAGTCATTATGCCTAGTTTGGAAGTTTACCAAGAATTTTATGATGTTATAAATATTACATGTGATATTATACATTAATATATAGTGTTTTAAAGTTATTATACTACTATCTAAGGTCAAATTTCAAATGATTGGGTTATGAGCAAATTGGCAGCTCTAAGTGAGCTTTTTATAAAGGTATTTTTGAGTCTTTAGATCCTAATTGATGGAGTATAATGAATTTTATTATGAACCTTAGGTCATTAAGTTTACATAAATATTTTTATTATTCATAAAATGTTTTTATATAGGTTTTTTTAGCTTCATCTTTGAAGACAATATTTTTGGGATAATTAGGCCTAATAGGTCTTTAAAGCTCATGGTGATTTCAAGGTGTGAGCGAAGGATTTTTGACTTATTGATCATGAAGGATATTATTTTAGGTTTCAATATAAGTGATTTAAATGTTTTATTTATTTGGTGAGGGAAATTTGTGCCATATAGGTTCAATTTTTTCCATGAAGAGGATTGACCTAATGCATTAGGTCTCTAGTAGGCCTACAAGAAAAATGATGTCTAAATGTGTTTGACTGACCTAAATGGTGATCCTAATTTGATTTATTATTGTGTGAATTTGGTCTTAATACATGTTTTTTTATAACCTTAATGGATTAGTGTATTGGCCTACCAAGAGTGTAAGTGATCTTGTGATGTGTATTTATACAAGGCCCAATTGGCCTAATTATGGGTGTTGTAGAGAAAACACTTATATGAAAATAAGATGGTATACTGTGAATAATAAAGAGGTATTGGAGAAAATAATAAGAGGAGAGAGAGAATATGATGACCAAATAATAAATTTTCTTCATGTGGATGTCAAGGTCAGTTGACCTAATAAACCTAGTAAGAGGCATTTTGAGTGAGTAAGCCTAAGAGATAGCTTTGAGAGAGTTAGAGTGAGTAAAGAGTTGAATGTGTTGATTTTAATTTGATATAATATCATATATACATCATAAAGTTTTTATTTATGTATTAAAATTAGTGGAATTTAGATAGAGAAGATAGAGAGTTAAAGAAGTGGTCACCATCTATTGGTTAAGTAACAAGGTGTCTTAAGGTGATCAAGTTAGTCTTGGCTGAGTTGGTGCTTTGTCAAGAAGGAGTGAGAGTTTCCTTGAAATACGTTGGTTTCATAATTTTTATTAAATTGGCTTAGTTTATTATAAGTCATTAATGGGTTTGGTGTCTCCATGCAAGTTGGTGCTTGCTAAAGGACTAGTTAAGTTGGTGTTTGACTAGTGAGGGGTTGGTGCTCCTTGTGGGGTTGGTACCTCACTAAATCTTGATTCATTACTTATATTACTATAGTCCAAGCTATGTGTTAATGTGTTTTATGCCCCATGAGGGTTTACCACATATATATTATGTTCATATGATGTATGATTATGTAGATGCTTATTTATGCATTGGTTGATGTAAGTATTTTAATGAATGCTTCATGAATGATAAATGAAATTGAATTATTGTTTTGAGGGAAATAATTAACCCCCCTCTTAATAGTTATGATTATAAAAATTGGTATTAGAGATGGTCTTTTGAATAAAATTGAAAACCTGAAGGTGATTCAATAAGCACAAGATGGTTAAGCAACTAAGGAAAGAGAATCAGGAGTTGAGATCTACGGTCAAGGTTCTTGAGAAGTAGGTATGTACCTTGAAGACCAATATAACTAATGGATTTGAATAAGATGAGATGACTATTCAGGATCTTAAGGATTAGTTAGGGGTTAAAAATGAAATTCTAAGATCAAAAGAATAATATTACATGTAGTACAATACATATTTATATCAGCTCTTAGTCAGGGTGAGAAAGAATGAGAAGTATAATGAGAAGTTCAAGAAGGATACAAACATGAAAGGTAACATGAAGAAACTAATTAGATGGCCCAATGCAATAAGGTATTCAAATTATTTTTATGGAAATTATTTTATTTTTCATATTTTTGGTCATAAGGAAAGAGATTGTATGAGGAGAAATAATTGGTCAAAGGGAGATCACAGTCATCATCAAATAAGAGGTAAGAGTGAGGTTGTTTGTTATTATTGTCATAAGGTTGGTCACATTGAAATATTTTGTCCAAATAGAGTTAATAGGTCATCAAGATATGAAAAGGGATATGAAGCTCTTAGATTGTATGAGAAAGGTAAAAAATTGGTATGGAAGCCTAGGTTAGTTAAAATTGATCATGTTGTGTCCAAGGTTCAATATGGTTTGGTTTCTATTGTAGAGCATGGGTCAGGTGTTGAAGGTTGCTGAGAGTTCCTATTATCTGCATATAGTGATAAGGTAGTAAAAGAAAAATAAAAGGAGGATGAGGCCATTGAGTCAAATGTTCCTATCAAACTTAAATGGAATATAAATAAAGATAGTAATCTTTATGACTACAAAGAGGTCAAGAAAAGTGGTTTGGAGATCTAGGAATCTCCTGAGTTTATGGTATTTTAAGAGCCCTGTGAATTAGGGTGTTTATATTAGGATTCATAGAGGAATTCTTTAATAAATGGAAGTATGAGAATGAAGTTGTGATAATATAAAATAGATGACTTCAGATTTGTGTTGTTCAATTCATGAGGAGTCATGATATGGTGTGAAAGAGGTAGTTCATTGGTCTATAGGTATGAGCATTTATATTAAATATCTTTGTATACAATGTATCTCTTTGCAAGTGACCTAGGAGAGAAGTATCTTGTATTGAGTAAGACAAAGTAAATGAGGGATAATATTGTGAATATCAGTTATAAGTTTGTATGTATCAAGTAGTAATGTATGCTAATAATCCATGAAGAGTCATGGAAACTAGTTGAAGTTATTGTCTAGAACTACAAAATTGTGAAAGATATGAAGTTGACATCATGCTTCTAAAGTCAAAGTGTTAAGAGTTGGTATATGATATGTTTCTAAGTTCCATGCAAAGAGGAGTATGATGCCTTAGTGAGTGATCTTATGATCTAAGTTCTCTGAAGGTAGTTTGTTGAGAGAGTTCATGTGTTTCATAAGTTCTAATGGAGTATCTCAAGTGGTGGAGTGTCAAAAAGGTATGTTACAATCCTAAAGAAAAGTTGAAGATTTTCAAGAGCTTGATTCATATAAGTCATGTCAAAAAAGATTAATATTATTATTATTTTGGTCCTTTGAATAAGGTAGGCATGGTCTTAGGGGAAGATTTGTGTTCTTTGTTGATATTTAGGTCCAAGGTTTAAATAATAGTTTTTTTGAGGTGTAAATTCAAGAGATGGCTTACAAAGTATCTATATGATGACTTGATCAAATTGGTCACATTTATGTTCCTAGATAATGTGTATAATGTTAAGAAGGTAACAAGATCCAAAGGATGAATTTATATTGATCATAAGTTCTAAGAAGGCATATGAGTTATAAACTAATCTACAAGACTAATGAGATTATGAAGAGAATTTAAAGTTTTGTTTTTGAAATACATGGGAAGGTTCTTCAATGGATGTTAAAGTGAGGTATCATAGTTAATATTATGAGTATGATAAATTGGTTTCAATCATCTCAAGAATAAGGTGAGTAGTAGTGTGTTTTGAGTTCATCTAAAAATGGCATGCATGGTGCTAAGGGGAGCATGTGTCTAAGATGTTTCTTAGTCTCCTTACTCATGTGTGTTGATTTTATAATTATTAATGATGGTTGAAATTTATTAAATTATGGTTTTTCAAAGGCAGAGTTAGTTCTTCATTGATTTCTAGATATCAAAAAAGAAGAGTGAGGTTCATGTGATTGAGGTGTGTATAAGCTTAAGGGGAGCTTGGTTGAGTACTTTTGTGAGTTGAGCTCATATCTAATTGATTAGAGGAAGGTTGATATTGTTTGGGAAGAAAATCATGTTTTAGGTCCAAGGATTATATGGTAGTATTGTCATAGATGACCCTCTTTCATTAATGTCAAATGGGGAGAAAGACTAGTTTAGGGGATATCTAGCTTGAGGAGATGATAATGATCTTCTTTGTTAGAGTGTTTACCATGAATGACAAAGGGGGATATTATTGAGGTATGTTCCTATTTTTTTATTTGATGAATTATTGTTGTCATTGATGTCAAAGGTTTGTGAGTATTATTGTTGTCCCAGATATGTTCTTATAATGTTACATGGTGACTTCAACATGGTTTAGTAGTCCTTAAGTTTTGTATGAGGTCTTGGAACATTGTTGTGGTGTAACAAGATCATGAGCCTATTTATATTAGTTTTTTATTTAGATAATCTTGATTGAATATTTTTATTTTCTAATATCATGAAGAGATAGCTTGTTTGAGTTCAAGTTTTTGAGTACTAGGTGTCTTGAGAATCCTACTCTAGACCTATGATAAGGTGTATGCATGAAGCATAGTGAAGCTTGGTGAACTATTAAATATAGCTATAATAAGAGTGTAAAAAATTGTATAATCATGATAATGAGTAAATAATTCTTCATAAGAGTTCCAAGGTCAATATTGAGGCTTAGTCATTATATGAAGAGACATAGGGAGAAGGCATTATATTGGTAGCATGATGAGGTGAGTAGTATGAGGCTTGTGAGAAGAAAAATGTTAGTGTGTGAGAATTGTATGAGATTTTATGACATGATTATGAGGTTTTTATATTAATTAAAGAGGCTTAAATGTGTGTTCAAGGTTTAAGTATGGCTTATAGGTTTAGACCTAATATGCAAAGAGACCAATAAGTGGTCAAGTTTGGTTTCCAAGGTGTTAGATATCATGTGAGCTATGACAAAAGTGTGAGATTTTGTTTCAATATTGATCATAAAATTTCATATTTTGAGTTGGAAAATAAAACATGAAAAGTGGATCTTTAGGTCTCTCAAGTACTAAAATGGAAATTTACAACTCGAGAAGGTTTTTATTATGCTCATTGGCACATGAAACCTATGAATGGGGTCATAAGAATTTAATGGTAGTTTTGGAAGGTTACTAGGTTTATTTTCCTATGTATTGGTTTTAGAGTTAAATGGAAATCCTTTAGTGAATGATTGTTAAGAG
Source organism: Torreya grandis (assembly GCA_037957365.1). NCBI lineage: Eukaryota > Viridiplantae > Streptophyta > Pinopsida > Cupressales > Taxaceae > Torreya > Torreya grandis. The sequence continues at coordinate 321,664 of JARHVA010000932.1, read as the reverse complement.
TGAAAGGCAATCTAAACCCTCCTAAAACCCTAACAATGACCTGATATGGAATATGTGAATAAAAAATTCTCAAAATGTTTTAATTGAAATATTATTATTATTTTATGTTGTATTCAACTCTCTCAATTACCTATAGGTGGAATTGGTTTATTAGAATAGTGAATGTAAGCTATAGAAAACCCCTTATTTCTCAAATTTTTGATGTAACAGTAATGGTTAACCAAATCAAATCATGAAAATGATTGGAGGATGATGTGTGAGACTTTTAATTTGTGTCCATGTAATTTTATGATCAATTTATATAATTAAAATATGCAAAACCTATGCTGGAAGTTGACCTATCACTAAAAACCCTAATGAGGAAGATAGTGAGAAAAACCAAGCAGAAGTGGGAATGATATTAGGGAAGTGTTGTCCTGGACAAGGGTTGAATCAAATTGGATAATTTTTTTTCAAGACTATTAACACTTTCCATATTGTTTATATTTTTTGGAGGTCAATGAAAGTGTTTAAAAATGTTGTTCACAAGATGACCTATCTAGTGAAGATGAGATAGTGAAAATGTAAAGTTGAGAGATTGGTCTACAAGACCAATATTTTAATTATACCATGATATATTTATATTTCAGATTTACATAATTATATCAAAATATCATACACATTCATCATGTGTCCATAAAAAATTCCACATAGGTACTAAAATCCATAATCACCGTGACTAGTCCTAGAGATAGAATGGTAGTTCTGGGTATGCAAGATAGAGTGATGAGTTTGAGATGTTATATCATAATTTAATGTATATAGTGAAAAAATTTATGTTTTTATCTATATATATGACCTATAAATTCTTTATATAATTTTAATATCTAGTTTAATAAGTTGAAATATGGAAGCCAAAATGGCTTGTCTAGCTGAGCAAGAACTATGAAAGAAAAACTTAGCAAATTGGTCTATAAGACCAATATTTGAACTAAAAAAATTGATATACCTATTGAAATATGTTTTATAGTTTACATATTAACTATTAATGTTCATTATATTTCTTTAAAGTGATATTATAGGAGCTAAAGACAACATTCATCATGACTGTGTTTTGGAGCATTCAGGTAGTTTTTTGTGTGTTAGTAAGATTGATGTTCCTAAGTCATTATTCCCAATTTGGAAGTGTACCAAGAATTTTATCATGTTATAAAAATTAAATGGGATATTATACATTCATATATATTTTTTTAAAGTGTTTATACTATTGTCTAAGGTTAAATTGTTAATGAGTGTGTTTTGAGCAAATTGGTAGTTATGAGTTAGATTTTTGTAGAGGTGTTTCTAAGTCTTTGGAACCTAATTTATGGAATTTAATGAGTTTTATTATGACCCTAAGGTCATTAAGTATCCATAAATATGTGTATTGTGCCTATAATGTGTTTCTATAGGTTGTTTGAGCTTCATCTTTGAAGACAATATTTTTGAGGTAATTAGGCGTAATAGGTCTTTAAGGCCTAATGGTGCTTTAAAGGTATTACCAAAGGATTTTTGACTTAAATATAAGTGTTTTAATGGTTTTATTTCTTTTTTGAGGAACATTTAGGCCATATAGGTTCAATTTTTTTAATTAAGAGGATTGACCTAATGCATTAGGTCTTTCGTAGGCCTAGAAGAAGAATGAGGTCTAAATGGGTTTGGTCGACCTAAATGGTGATCCTAATTTGATTGGTTATTGTGTGAAACATGTAATAATACATGTTTTGAGTTTTAACCTAATGTATTAGTGTCTTATTTGACCAATATTTTAAGTGATCTTGTGATGTGTATTTATACAAGGCCCAATTGGCCTAATTATGGGTGTTATAAAGAAGACACCTATGAAAAAATAAGATGGTATATTGTGAAGAAGAAATAGGTATTAAATAATATAATAAGAGATAAGAGAGACTATGATGAACATATAATATATTTGATACATGTGTATGTCAAGGTTAGTTGGCCTAATAATCCTAGTAAGGGGCATATTGAGCGAGTAAGCCTAAGAGATAGATTTGAGAGAGTTGGAGTGAATAAAGAGATAAATGAGTTTATTGTATTTTGAGAGACTATCAGATATGCATCAGAGATGTGTTCTTGATGTATGATAGTGAGTGTAATTTATATAGAGAATATATAGGTATGAATAAGTGGTTACCAGCTATTGGTTAAGTAACAAGGTGTCTTGAGGTGATCAAGTTGGTCTTGGCTAAGTTGGTGCTTTGCCGAGAAGGAATGAGATTTTAATTATAAGTTGGTGGTTTTAGAAGTGTTATTGAAGTGTTTTAGTTGGTGCTAAGTCACTTAGGGGATTATTGCCTCTTTTCAAGTTGTTTCTTGCTAAAAGAATAGTTGAGTTGGTGCTTGACTAGTGAAGGGTTAGTGCTTATTTTGGGGTTGGTTCCTCATTAAATATTGACTAATTTCTTATAGAATTTTAGTCCAAGATGTGTTTTAGTGGGTTTTATTCCCCATGAGGGTTTTCCACATATCTCTTATGGTCATATGTTGTATGCTTATGTGGATTCTTGTTTATTCATTAGTTTATGTAAGTGTTTTAAAGAATTATTAATGAATGATAAATGAAATTTAATGATTATTTTAAGGTCCCTAATTAACCCCCCATATCAATATTTATGCTTAAAAATAGGCCTAAAACTATATTGTATATATAAAAATCCTTATTCATATACAACTTAGTTAGCCACACACACTTGCCTACTTATATTAACCATAAAATAGGTCGTAAGACATGATATAAGTAATAATAAATCATTACATTAGGTCATTAATTACTTAATTAGACCAAATCCTTATTTAGGTCTCATGGAGACCTAATTCCATTAGGCCTACTTTAGAACACATTACCTTATGACCCATTTTAATACTCTACAACTTTATTCATGGAAATTTTTTTTTCATAAAATAATTAAATAGGCCTTAAACAACATCATCTTAGTGCCATGACACTTCTTAGGTCCAGCCACCACTTGAAACACTCTATTATCACTATTGACATTAGGCTTTTGAACACATATAAAAGTCTATCTTGAAAAACTAAAGATCACACATCATTTAGCCACACAAAAATGATAATAAATCACTTGTATGGAATCTACATGACCTAAAAAATATCACAATATGAATTATACACGTCCAATTAGGAGATAAGGACTCAAGAGCACTTGTATAACTCACTCACTCAAAACTACCAATTTTACTTAAAGATTAGTAATGGTGACTCAGACCTCTAACATTTCTATAAAAACTTGTAAAGAATCTACATGACCTCAAAAATATCACCATATGCATTAAACACTTCCAATTTTGAGATAAGGACTTAAGAACACTTCTATAACTCACTCATTGAGAATTGTTAGTTTTCCTTAAAGATTAGTCATGGTGACTCAAACCTCCAACACCTGTATAGACACTTTACATGATTCAAGATGGATGTATATTGTCATATGATATATCTATACCATCTTGAAAGTAAATATCATATGGTATAATGTTAAATATTTATCTTTTAAACCAATCTCATGACCTTATATCTCACTATCTTATCTAAACTAGATAGACCAACTTGTGAGCAACTTTTTCACCATATTCATTGACCTCCATAACTTTTACTAAACATGAACATGAATTAAATTTTTTTTAACAACATCTATATGAGATTTTTTTCATCATTATATCATTAAAACAAATTCCAATTCATTTTCTCACTTTGCTTGGGTTTTTCACTATTTACACCATGTAGCCTGTTAGTGACTGGCTAACTTGGATAACCATTTTAGCACACTCAAAGAATATAACCTATCCAAAAACATTAATGGAAATGAAACACGAGTCTCTAATTTATTCTACCATCCTTTTTCTTACTATTTCTAATGAAATTTTTGACTTCTACATCAACTTCTTTAGAAATAAGTTTATAACTCAACATTTTCTCTCTCCTCTCTCTATCCAATACCACCTAGAAGTAAATTGGTGAGTAAAATACAATATCCAATAAATTATTTAATAAATTAAATCCATAATGAGAAATTTCAAGCAACATCTTCAAAATTAGGTCTTCATTAGGGTTCTAAGAGGGTTTAAACTAGTTTCCACTCTTAATGATTGTTTATAAAGCATATCTCATCAATACAAAAACTAATTCCTAAAATTTTGAGCTATGAAACTTACCCATATACTATGAAATTATTAATTTCCCATGAAAAGGTTTGATGATCTAATGATCATAAGAAAGTACTTATCAAGTTAGAACCCTTCATTTTGAGCACTCAAGAGACCTCCAAACAACTTTCCATGCCTTGTCCTTCAAAATAGAATATCAAAATTCATTCACATGCATAAAAAAACTTTAATAACTTTTTTACATGATAATATACTCAAAATTTCCTTAGAAATTGATCCTGATACCCCATTGGGATACACTAGCTCTTTATACCATAGTCTGCATACCTTATTAGGCCCTTAACTGACCTTCATGCCTCCTTCCATGATCTCAAAACCTTAATGTCATTCTCAAAAACATATCTTATGCTTAAACACTACCATACATACTTTACATGCCTCGACAATAGATCATGATACCTCATTAAACTAGGTAGGGTTTAAGAGAGGTCTAGATGTAGACATATACTTAAGGTCCTACCCCTATAGGCTCACCCTAAAACTCTCATGAGTGTTCCAATGCCTAAAATACATGTTAAAACAACCTTGTATAACCACTCATGCATATGTGTACTCATCTCACCAAGGCACCATGCTCTTACCTTCTCACAAGATCTCTTCATTGCATGACTAGGTTTAGGCTACTTAAATACTTGATGCCTTAACCTATTCCTTCCATGTCATGACCTAAAAAAAACATCCACCAAGTAGATATAAGACATTACACATCACTCATATCACTACACCATTTTACTTTTGATGATGACAATATTCCATAGCCTCATACAAACCTAAAACCACATGACCAAGCATCATATGACTTTACATCTCTCTTCCATAGACATGAACACCTTTAACACCTTGACCTATGCCTGCATGCAACCATACAACACTATTTTCCTTCAAATTATATATTGCTTTGAAATTATCTCTTACCTTCAAATTCATCTTGTCACATGGCTTCTTATGCATACATTAGTTGTCTTCAAACATCTTTCATGACTTTTACCTTTCATACTCACACCAATCATGATAATTCCCATCAATACAACACTCTTATGTGCTTTGACATATCACATACTACCATATATCCTTAGTCACCTTTAGCATCAACCTTAACATCAACCTTGATAGTACAATCTTTACATGATAGATCTTTGACATCAATGGCCATTATGATTTTCCATGATTCACCCTTTTGACATCAATGACAACAACATGCCAAAAATTCCCTCTATCAGTCCTTATCTTGAGATAACTTCAAACCTACTAGCCCATGTGGTCTCCACCCCTCTCTCACCATATCCTTTCTCTCTTTTTGAGTCTAGATTGAATATGTTATTTCCCACTCTCCTCCATTACCATTTAATCACTAAAATATACCATTTTTAATGTCTCCTAATTTTGGGTAAATAATAATTTATAGGTTATTCATTATATTGGTTATAATGTGAGATCAATAACCTTTGATCACTCCTATAATTATTATGAAATTTATTTATTTAGGTTAAAGGGGGAATTTTTTTTGAACTAGGGTCCCCAAACCCTATTAGAAGTACAAACACAAAAATATCATCATTCTAACCAACACCAACCAAGAAATAATACCATCTAGGTCAAAAAATAGCTATGAAATAACCTAGAAACAACCACAGAACAACTAAATAACTAGTGTAAATCTAAGCTACCAAAAACATCCTCTTAATAATATTTCATATTTTTGAGGTTCATATCAATCTAAAATAACAAATTTTCATGGTCTATGCCATAATGAGATCTAATTCTCTACCCCTTCTTTCACTTCCCTTTGCCAGTAACACTAGGCTCAAAAAGCTCATTGAGGTGAGATCATAAGTTTTTAATGTTTTGTATTCCATCATACATTATTGATTTTCTACAATTTAATAAAAGACTAATTTTATCATGAAGATTCTCATTTACTTTCTCTAATAGCTCCACCCTAAAAACTAGACTTTGAATATGATTGTCTTCCTCCGTAGATGATAAAATTTGAGTCATCCTTGCATTTTCCTACTGAATAACATTAACATTTCCCTTTAGATTTGTGATCTCATGCATAAACCAATACATGATATATTATTGGAGCATGATCTCTTCCACCATTTTTTTTAGCTCTCCTTTCCTTTGAGTAAGGTAACCAAATTCTTGAACACCACATTCTAATCCTTCTAATTCTAAGAAGTCTCCCCTTTCTCTAGAGGAGTATACATATGCTCCCTAATCACCATCTCCTTCTCTTTTGCAATAAAATTATAATTAGGTTTTCTTCCCTTCTATACTTCCTTTCAATTATCACCTAGATCATCACTATCCTCTTTAACATTAATACAAGTCTCCACTCCCATATTGTTTTGAAAATCTTGAAGACCTTGGTTCTCCTATTCTCCTTGGCTACCTTAGCTAGGCCCTATAGGCTTTAATTCACTTCAAATTATTTTATTTATATTATCCTACTATTTTTTGTTCTTTTCATTATCCTTCACACTAACATTTTCCATAGATTTCTTATTATTCCTAGAAACCCTACTCAGACTCCCAAGATACTTTATCCACACTTTTTTTATTTTTATTTTATTAATAGGCCCCTCCTCTATATTTTCCTTCTAGGTATATAGTATATCTTGTATGATTTGATTCATACCTTTGAAATAATTGAAAATTAGGTAGATCACTCAATCATGTCTAGGAGTAGAGTAATTTCCATGTTTAAATTTCAAAATTTGCACCTCTATATATTTCAAGATTAAAAAAAGAAGACTAAAGGGCACAACATGCCTAAATTAATTTAACATTCTAAATAGGGACCATCTAACTACATTGTACCTACCTTCTAAGGTGATGTATTTCATCAAATGGAGGGCTACCTTTGTAAATGGCCTAGGTAAGCATTTATTATCAAAATTGTTATGCAACTACTCCAATTACTCTCCTTCCTCTAAAAATTCCTCTTTGTCCAATTTAAAATCCCTTGATGTATAGTATCTCTTCATTTCTTCAATCACCAGTCTAGTCATATGGGAAATGAGTTCCTTAGTAATGTCTAGAGTAACTCCATTAATTGTCACTATTCTGTCATCCCATGCCTTCACAAACAATACTAAAAAATGCCTATCAAAACCTTTAATTTTATCCACAAATCTCTCAAATCCACCAACTTATAAAACTGACCAAGATCTTTCATTTTTATTGACTTTTGTCTATAATATTGGTTCAATTCTATTTGGTAATCCCATATTATTTCCCTCAAATCCATTCTATTAATTCACCCAAATGAACCAGGAGGGAATACAACTGAATGTTGTATTATATCCATATAAGAGTTATTTTGAAGCATCTATAAGATTCTCCTTTGAACCCCTAAAATTTACATCAAAGTAAATGCATCCCCGACTCACCTTAGAACTACCAAAAATTAGTCTATGAATTAGAGGTTTCACCTATATGTATACGATTAACAACATTATTATTGACTTCATTTTTAACCTTAATTAATAACTCCCTAGGTAGATCCTCATGGCGTATCCAAGTTAAAATACCCACATTATTAACTCCCTTATTGGAAATGATTCAGTTATAACATTTACTTCCCTATAGGTATATTGAATGCTCACCTATTGAAAAGAGTTAAATATGACTATAGCTTCATTGATGACATGCTTCATAGACTAGCTAATGACATTTATTGTAGATAAATAATTCAAAATGTTTATAGAGTCTCCCTATACCAATAACTTTTAAACATTTAGTTTTTTAGCCAATTTGATCCCCCACAATGCTACTAGAGATTATACCTAGTGATTTGACCTCACCCCCATGTCTCTTACATATGTATAAATCAAATTTCCCTTATAAACTCTGATAATTACACCTCCCCCCACTGGCCTCAGGTTTCCTTACAAATCTCCATGAAAATTGAGCTTTATCTAGCCTTCAGGAGGAGGTTTCCACTTTATTATTTTCCTAAATTCATCCATAGGATCTAGTTTACCTAACTCAGAGCAATCTATTTTACAATTAAGATCTAGGATTTTTATAAATGTAGAAGGTTTTTACCTTTTTAATATGAACATAACTAGAATTTTCTTTAATGAGATTAAAAATTCTTGCTGAGGTTACTTTACTATTACATTTATTTCCCCTAAAAATTATATAATTTCATTCTCCCCAAATTCCCCAAATTATATGAGGTAGAGTCAAGTTATAAAATTCTTGAGATGGAAATTTTAGAATGGACATATCTAAGACTATAATTTGGGCACCTATTTGCACCCACAAGATATTGAATTTTTCAATGAAATAACTCCAATTTTTTTGAGTGGAGTAGCTGACCAATAAATGAAATACCAATTCATTCTCCTCTTCACACAACACACATATATTGATAATAATGTAACCTCTTTTCCTAATATTATCAACTATTAGGATTCTATTTTAAATTACCCACTATAATATATATATATATATATATATATATATATATATATATATATATATTTGGAGTAAGCCATTTATACCAAACACTTTCCCAGCTTACATTAATATCTAGTTCTTGAGAAAGCAAATCATATCTTGATTTTATTTTGTACTAGTCATCAAATGATTCCATCTAGACTAGTTGGTCTTCTCTAATCACCCTTAGGATGTGAACATTCTACAACAAAATTTTGAGTTCAACTATCTTCAAAGTGTCTTCTTAATTAAGTTATCCAAACTTATATTTTTCCAACTTTTACCTCCCTCTAGCTCTTGCCAATAGTTTACCATCTTCTCATCATATTTTTGCCTCATGTTCTCCTACAAATGCAAACCTATATCACTATGATAAAGTGGAAATCCAAAATTCAACCCTGCTTCCATTTCCTATTTACCATTTAGAACTTGCATTTATCAACTCCTTGTTGGTAGTTAAGAAATTTTAGATCTACAATCCCCTCAAAAATTGTTCCCTAGATAGGATGGATATCAATTCTCTCCCTTCAAGGTATTTAAAATATAAAATTTTACCCCATATTGGGTTCATTTTGATGAATCTATAGACAAATTTAGAAATGATGGCTTTATTGATCAACTATAGATTTATTATACCAAGCCCGCCAAACCTTTTTTTAACACAAAATTTACTCCATGCCAAAAGATGAAATTTATTTTTTCTTCCATTCCATCCCAAAGGATTTTTATTTGAAATTAATTAGTTTATCCTCCACTCCTTTAGGAAAATTGAATAGTGAAAGGATGTACATTGGTAGATTTTATAAAACACTCTAACTTAAAACTACCTTACTAGCCTATGAAAGAAGCTTACCTTTCCATCCTATGAGATTCTTTTAAAATATATATATCAAAGGATTACAAGATGTGCCACCTGAAGCTAATTTATAAAGAGATGCATTCCCAGGTAAGAGAAAATGAGTTCTTTGATTTGGCATCCTAGAAGAGTATCTATCCTAGCTTGTCTAGCTATCAGAGTATTAAAGAAGTAGATATAACTTTATCAAAATTATTTTTTTGGTTAAATTCCTTTCCATACATCACCAAATTCTTTTTAGAATTTATTAGTTCTTGAATAGAAGCTTTGGCTAATAAAATAGTGTCATATACAAACTACTAATATGTTTCTAACTCTACAAACTTAACCGATTTAAAACCTTTTAATTGTGAGGCAACCAAAGCCTTAGATATGTATCTACTTAGTGACTAAACCATAATAATGAACATTAATATGGATAGAGGGTCTCTCTATCTCACTCTTTTATCAGTTTTCAATAACCCTTGGGATACCCCATTGACTAATGTAGAAAACATGCAAGTGGTTATACAATATCTAATAATTTTCCTAAATTTATCACTAAAACTAAATTATGCCATAAATCTATCTTGAAAGATCTAATCCAATCTATCATAAGCCTTAGCCATATCCAATTTAAGGACTATATATTCCCTTTGAATTTTTTCCATTGAGTGGATGGATTCATAAACCATAATCACTCCATCTTGAATTTGTCTTCCTAGTACAAAACCTCCCTATTGATATTGGATAATTTTTTCCATGATTATTTCCATCCTTATAGCAATAATCTTGGTAATAATCTTATAAAAATAATTACACAAGATAATAGGAAGGAAATTTGAAAAATTAACAACCCCTTCCTTCTTAGGGATAAGCACTAAGAAATTTTGATTGAATTCTTTAAGCAACTACCTAGTTTCTAAGAATTTATTCACTAATACAATCATGTCATCCCCAATTATGTCCCAATTTTTTAAAAAAAAGATATTGGTATTCCATTCAGTCTTAGAGCCTTATTCAGATTCATCCTAAAGAGCACAAATTTTAGAGCCTCATTTGAGGTTATATTTGTAATAATATCATTATCCTCTTGGTTAATCAATTCAAGAATTCCATAATAAAATTCTTGTTCAAAACCAATATTATTCTTGAAATCATTTTTGTATAATTTTTTATGAAATAAAACACTTGCTTGGTTAATCTCATGAGCATCAAAGGATAGATAACCCTCATTATTGATTATTTTCTTAATATCATTGTGTTTCTTATGCTTTAAGGTAGACAAATGAAAAAAATGGGTGTTTCTATCACCCTCCTTAAGCTAAATGTTTTTATATTTTTGCCTTCATATAGATTCTTCCCTAGCTGTAATAGTGTGATAATTGTATAATAACTATTTTTCTATATTCTAAATCTTTAATTCATACACATTCTACTAAATTTCCTATTATATCTTCAAAAATATTTTCTTTAAGGGACCTTTTTTGCAAATGTACATTCCCAAAAACATGTTTGTTCCATTGTTTGATCTTAATTTTTACCTTTTTGAAATTCTCTACAAGATTAAACATAGCCAAAATATTTCCATTCTTAATCCACCAATGTGAAATTATCTCCTAGATGTCAAGGTGTGTGAACTACATATAATCTATATATAAATGATACCTTTATCTTTGTCTTTCTGATCTAAGATATTCAATTCCAAAGGAGAATGATCCAAACCAGTATTCAAAAGAGTTTTAAGAGATGTATCTTTATATTATAACCACTCTAAAGATATAAATATATATCTAATCTAAATTGGATAACATTATCACTGAGCCTCTAATTAGTTCATGTATATTTATATCCCCTAAGTTCTAAATCCATCAAACCTATATCAACAACCAAAGAAGAAAAATCATCCATGTTATCCATATAAACTAGATTTCTTCCTTTTTGATATCCTAGATGAAGAGGAGAGTTAAAATCACCTACCATAATCCAAGGGATATCTTTGCAATTATTTATAAAAAAATATAATATCCTCCCACAATTTTTTATACATATCCATAGTATTAGGAGCATATACATTAAATCCACTACTTTTTATCTATAAAATTAGTAAATAGTACTACTACATGATGTTGAGTCTTGAGGATGGGTTCACCCATTAGTTATCAGACCTATTAAAGCTCCTGATGCACTGATACAAACCGATTTAGCTTCACTCTAGTACATTTTATTTTGGTTAAAAAATAAATTTTCCTCTATCTTTAATTCTTGAATGGAAAAAATTATAGCTCTATTCCCTAAAAACTTTTGCTTTCTTATAATATATATCCCTATGATATTCCAAGAAATAATCAACATAATTAATTATTGGGAAAAGATAAACCTCCTTTAAAAGGGAGGGTATTTTGAAATCCATTTGCTATGTCTTATTGAGTACATTTAATGAAATTGTCTTTTTTAGATGATTTACCTACCTTGGGTAGAGTTTTGAAGGCTAAGCCCTTAGCACCTCTTCCTGTAACCATTGATGACACCACTTTTTCATTTTTAGTATTCTTAGGCATAACAATTTCTTGTTGTATACCCCTAATTTCCTCGCCACTCAAAGCCGATGTAAAATAATTAATCTATGAGAGTCCTTTTGAGCATATCCCTTTATCTAATGAATCTTTCATTTATACTTCTTAATCTAGTATTTAAAATTTGTTATGGGTATAAATTTTTAAATAATAAGATCCTTGTATCTCCATGGTATTGATTTGATGAATGACTTCATCCACCTCTAGATCTACCCCTTTCACGTTTGCTTCTTTAATATTTCTACCAATGAAAATTATTTTGAATGCTTTTGATTTTGTCCTTTATCTATCATGATTTTTATCTCATTTTTGAAACATGATTAGGTTCTATGACATCTTTTTTATTCCATTATACCTCTACCTTATCTTCTTCCTCCTAATCTGAAATAGATCAAACTACATCTAATTTAGGGGGAGCTTGTAGACCCAGGATTGAAGTTTAGTATTTTTTTTAAGGGAGATTTCTCATTTTGTTTGCCACACTACTAATTTAGGACCCATAAAACACACCTTTGATGAATGGCCTAGTTTGTGGAACTTATTACATAGTAGAGAATATTTTTTAAATTCTATTTTTTTTGTGTTTTTACTCTAAAATGAGTTTTTAACACCACTGAGTTTGGAAGTTATTGATTTATAAATGTGTTTATGTAAAACTTGGTATGGATAAGTCTATATCTTTCCTTGGTTGTAAAATATAAAGTGATGAGGTACCCAAAAGATTTGGTGACACTATAAAATATATCCTCCTCCTAAAACTAAATCAAAAACCTAGTACCCTAACCCAAATGGGCATAATGTTGATGTTCTCTTTATCAAGATCATACACTAGTTTCCATTTCTTGAGAAAAGTCAAGATTTTCCAAAGAAACATGAATCTCTTGCAAGGATGTGGACTCTATATTTTTGTTTTTTGAATCTAATAATGAAAAATCCATTAACCATTTATAGGATCTCTATATGTCTTTTTGGGCACCATTTTTATTTTTCCTAGGATCTAAAAGAGTCTATGTTAAGCTTGGCTCCCATAAAATTTATAACTAAACTTGTTGAAGGATTATTTATGAGAGAGGGAGTGATTTTAACATGGATAATTTTTCCTTATTTAATGGTTTTAATATATTCAATAGGTTTGATCTCCTTCTTTCCCATCAATCTAATCAATTTTTCACACCAATATGACTTACCTGGAGATTACTTCGAGTTAACAAAGTCAGTGTTGTTATAGCTCTTAGGGGAGATTCCTTATATTGGTACTTGAAATTATAGATTTTAAAACCTATTGGCCCATGTGGTCTCCCCTCCTCCATCACCTTCTCCTTTTTTTCTTTCCAAATTTGGATTTGAAATAATTATTTCCCACTCACAATAAATGCCATTCTCTCACCCTATGCTGATTCCACTCACCATTACCATCATCCCAACCATTTAATTACATTGGAAACTAGATGTTATTTATCTTGGGTTATGGTCACTCTAGGTGGATAAGCCTACGATATAGTTCTTGTTTACTAACACAGACATATCCAAGAAAATCAGGGATAATTGTCTTGATATTGAGATAGTCTAGGGTGGTATGAAGAGTTTAAGAATTTTAATTGTTATGACATTTTATTATGTAGAGATTTTTATATTAATAGACTATAAGAATTTTTAATCACATAAAAGTGACACTTGAGTGATAATTAATACCACTTATCCATTTCTTAGCCTTAGACCTATCCTAAGGCCTATTTTCACACTTATCCAACCTTTATGTGGACCATAAGCATCACTAGTCATCCTTAAAGCAATCCTAGACCCTTATTCTTACATACTGACCCTTCATGCCTAAGGTTATACCACATGGACACTATCACCATAATATGGATAGTAGCACCACATGGTGCTAGTGTCCCAATATTGGCACTACTATCCTTTCCCTCCATTTTTTACAAATAGATATCTTTTCAAATCTTAGACCTCCTAGGGTCAGCCTAGACCTCTTTAAGCACCCATAAAAGAACTATAAAAATATATATACATGACTTTTATCCCTCAATCTACTAGATGGAAATCATATTCAAATTGCATATGAAAACTCAAAATAATTGGTGCATAATTAAAGTTATCAATCCCTATTCTACCATACTTTTACATATTACCATCTATAACATTCATAAGCTCAAAGTACTCAAATTTCCAATCTCAATCACATTAAAATCACTCAATTAAACTATCATACTAACTTCACTTACACTTGCACAACCACTTAGGTGGGGAGAAATACATCAAGATTAATCCCTCTTAAGAGTATTGGTATGTAGGAAACTCTCATCATAATGGGGTGTTGAGGATTTCCAAACTACCCCACTAACAAACTCACTTTTATACTTGTATCAATTGGATTCCATAAAAACATGGTGGATTAGGGGTTTCTCATAAATTTAATAAAAATAGTTCATTTATAGGGTTCTAGAACTTGTACACATAGGAATATGCCTTATAATTCCAAATACAGGTTCACCCAGAAGCTTGAAATATTCTTACACAAAGGAAACTACTACTAAAATAGGGGCACTAGTGCCACATAACATTATTTTCTAGTTAATATTCTCCTATCCAAGATAGTTTTAACAACTAGATATTGTTTGTGACACTCATACTAGTCTCTACCTCAATTTTCAGCCTCTAGATCATTTGTCTCAGTCATTATCTAGCTAATTTCTCATTTAAAATATTTATTACTAGTTTTAGAAGTGTCAAACTAGTCAATTGTGTAACAAATCAGTGGCTATATTTATCTCATATTTCTACCCTAAGTCCTCATTGATTTAATATACTCATCTCTTTAATAACATAGTATTTATATTCACTAAGTTCTAAAAGGTTAAAACACTTGGTGAACCTAAATTAGTTTGAATACTATTCAAACCATAAACCTGGATGCTATTATATCAAGCACATCTACCACTAGAATCATATCACACTACTACAGAGGATGCAAGACCACTACATAATATCATTGGTGTGTACCATATTATAGCTCCATCTAGACCACTCATTACTTTATTAGAGCATCATATTGTTGATGAAGATTCATATTTATATGTAATCTTTGTATGAGTCTACATATATCATCATCATATTTAGAGTGTTATGATGAATAATGAGTCAAGTATTAACATGTGTACTATCACTCTTATACAACATTTGGGGTATTCAAAGTAGGATATATATCATATAGACAATTATTTATGGCTTCAGTTTCTATGTTTAGAGCTCCATTAGGGAGATTGTACTTCCACTACTAGTTGGACCAGCACATGTGGCCACTAGATTCTTAGTAGTACCTAGTGCAGGACCATTTGACATGTTATTAGGTAGGCCATAAATATAGTAACTAAAATACATCACATCCATCATGTAAATATGCCTTTAATATATACATGAAAATTAGGTGATCATAGTTGAGGGTCTTTCATATGAGTATCCTCTACCTATCCCACAAGAACTTGCACCATAATTACTAGTTACAACATAGTTACAAGTTACATCTCAATTACTAGTTATAGCTCTAAGCATAGTTCATATCAGTATACCATAGATTTTGGTGGAGCCACTAATGCAAGTGAGGTCTACTCCTATAATGTTACCATGTACATATACTCTCCAATTAAAACCATTATTAGAGATATCCCTACATTAGAGATATATTGTATATTCTAGAGGTCCTCCCTCTACTCATTTTTTTTAGATCAATATTATTAAGTTCTGAGGGTTCTCAGTAGAGGGAAACTATGCCTTCTATAACATATTCTACTAGATGCATCCCTAAGGCTCCTATAGTTCATATGACACCATAGTTAGTTTCACATATTCCTACCACCAAATTAAAATCATGGCTAGATATAGATCACAAAATACATGTTTTGGGACCACAATTACCTTTTCATATAACATGAATGATCACTATTCATTTATTTGACACATGCCACATTAATAATGAGTCTCTTATGAGACTCATCAATTAGTATTTTTCCTCCATTCTTATACATACTTTCCTTATTTCTTGATGCTTGTATATAATTTCATTCTCATGTTACTTGTACATAGATTATATCCAAAAAATACAAAAATGATATAATATTTAAAAAAACACAAAAAGAAAACACAAAATTATAGATTATGTGCATTTCCATTTTTACACTTCTTATATTTTCAAGACACTACATATGATAACTATCTTAGTATAGTTTATTTTATCACACATACATGTTTCACTTATTCTTGTCAAGTGTTTGCATATTATTAGAGGACTCAGGTCTACTATACCGATCTAGATTTTTTTATTATCTACCCACTAAGGGAATATCCATAGATACATAGGTTATTAATTTGACACATTTTATAATTTAGGGTCACCCTATGCATAGTTTCAATTTCCAAGTTACATCTTTTTATACTCTAGTTAATAGATTTAGCATTATTATATCTTGATATTGATCACGCTACACCTACTTAATTTTTTTTCTAATATTACTTGTTTAAACTTAGTATATGTGCCTCTTGGCTCTAACACAAATTTTTATTTCATGTTCATGCATAATTTAATTTATAGATTTACTACTTTAGACTTGATTTTATCTATATACTTCTTCTATTCAAGAACATTTTGATATTACATTACTTTTTGGCACTATGCCACTTCTCTTCATAGTATGTATACTTTGGACATGTGCCTATGTCCTTGTGTGCAACATCTTGATTATGTATATAAACATTTGAACATGTCCTTATATAAGGGTCTAAGACAACTTTCATGTTATTTGCATATATGGACATTTAAACATGTCTTTTTATGTCTTACTATATACAAAGGGAAATACAACTGACCTATTAATCAATCCTATCTCAAAGAAGATAAATCCTACTTACACTTCCATTTGTTGATACGTTATATATTTTGGGTCATGACCAAGATGGATCCACTAAACCTAACCAATCGATCTCTTACCATAATAACATTACTAGAGAGAGTTCTCAAGCCTCTAGTCAAGAAACACTATGCCATAACCATAGATGGGTTCTATGTTTTAATATTCATAAAGTAAATGCAAATTAAAGTAAATTATAATATAGTTCTCACCAAACCTTATGGCACAAAGTGGGGGTAATAAATATAAAAAGTAAGCATGTATAGAATAATTCTAATTAAGCTATGTCTAAATATAACCCTAATGCATGGAGAGAGAAATATATTCAAAATCCATTACTTATGCTATTTCTATTTACTAAAAAAGAGGAGAAATATTATATATAATTACCTCGAATATGAACCTATTGAGACTCAATCTCTCCCTTGGCCAAATTTTCTTTGTAAGAGGTTGTTGTGGTTTTTAAGGATCACTAAGATAGGCCTAAACATCTAAGAATTTTCCAAAAGATAAGACTATTTTACAAGTATGAACAATAAACAATAAATCATCAAGTATAATGGTTAAAGAGTAGATTATAAAGAAGTGAAAATGAATAATTAACTCTGTTATCTCTCTAAGTAATGAAAAAATGAATGTGTGTGTGTGTGTGTAACCCTAAAACTTTCCAAAATTTTAACCAATAGGGTTGGCCTAAGTTTAATATATATATCATTAATTAAAAAATAAATTAGGTCCCAATCTAGGTCATCCAAGGCTGACCTAGACCTGTAATGTGAAAATATCAATTAGAATATAGGGTCAACCTAAGTTGACATTATTTGATAAATGTTAAAAAGGGTTTTAAGATTAGGTATGGGATAATTAAGGTGTTGAATTACCTATATTAGTATAAAGAGAGAAGTTAATGCTTAGGGAAGTGTATAGAATATGGTTATGTAGATAGAAAGTGGTGGTATAGGAAACAATAATCTTGTGAAGCACCAATAGTTTGACCACCCTTTTTTTGGTGTAACCTTTAAGATGTGCACTAAGAGAGATTAAGACCCGATGGGTTCCTATAAAATAAAATACATTAGTAATTGGTAAAGTTTTAAAATATTATGTGTATACATATGCTTGACTCAAAGCTCATCACATGTCACACAAGTACAAAATGAGATGGTGATTCAAGAAAAGAACATAGTAACACATAATGATAAATATAAATAAATTACAATATTTTAGAGCATAAAATAAGTGAAAGTAAATGACTAAAATAAAATAACTAGAAATAAAATTAATGTATGCATACCTTAGCTTACCTTTATCACTAGATGGTTGTCTATTGTGTTTGTAGTTTTGATCATAGAGGGCATAGAGACTACTTTAGAAAAACCCAAGGATACAGAACAAAAGACCCAAAAAAATGTAGGAAATTTAAGATAACTAAAATGGTGTAGGCATGATATACTTATAAATTTGGTAAGTTAGGGTGACCAATGCTAAGTTAGGACCCAATGACCAAACCAAATTTAGAGTAAATTAGGTAACCAAAAATCCAAGCCTATTAAATGACCAAAAAACACAAACAAGTAAACCTTAAGTAATAAAAGCAAAAAAACTAAGTCAAACTAAGGATACAATTAAAATGATAACCAAACATCAATGTGAATGTAGTAACAATCCTTACTTAAACAAAGATGGGTAGTCAATAGTGAAACAGCATTGATGAGTGAGTAGTAAGAATCCTTAGTCAATCATCAATGGAAAAAGTGTAAAAAATGAAAAACAATTTTGATGAGTGAGAAGTAATAAGCCAACCTCAATAATAAATGGAAAAAGTACTAAAAAAATAAATTGATGTAGTTGTCCAAGAAAAGGAAGTACAACAAAAATATATAAATAGATGTAGTTGTAAAAAAAAGGAGTGATAACATTTTTTTTCAAATAAACCAAGGCAATTCTATAAATATAAAGAAATGGTGTAAATAAAGTAATCCATAGTCACTCAAGTATATTGTGTTATTATAAAGATAGATAAAACCAAAAAAAAGTAGTTCTAGAATGTTTTTAAGATGTGAGTAAGAGGGAATATATAAGTGGGAAAACATATTTAGAATCAAATATGCCTATCAAGGGGTAAATTAAATGTGTGGTGGTATAAATTAAGAAGAAATCAAGTTAGAGAAACTCTTTATCAAAGTCAAGACACCTAGATTAGGTTTGTCATAATAAAAAGAATTTTGACATTAAGGAATCTAAAGAACTTATCCTAGCCACACAAATATTGGGTCATTAAATGAAGTATTAATATCATCACATGAAGGCTATATGCATGAAAATTAAAATGGACCTACCTTTCCACAATGTGTTCACCATTCTTCAATACCTATTATAGAGTCATCAGTCTAGTGTGAAGATTGGGTGTTTGTATGAGAAATTAGGTAGCACCATACATTATCAAATTCTCCTATCCCAATATACTAGCCTACCACACCCAAATAAACCTCAAATCTATAATGAGGCCAACTATGGAATTTTATCTTTGATTGGAGATATGATATGTGCTATAAATCACAATTTTTGGTGTGATTTTGACTTTTGACTTTGTATGTTACCTTTTACTCATTGCCTTTTATTTTTAAATGATTTGGATTTTAACTTTTGATGAATTTTTCTATTCCTCCTCCATATAGATTTGAAGAACCAAGCATGGGTGGCAAAAATTACTATAATTTGAAAACTTTGTACTTGGTTTTTAAGAAAGAAAAATAAAAGAGAATGGTGTCCAAGAGTCTTATTTACTCATGTGAAATAAAAGTTTTATCTTTACTTTGACCTTGTTTTATACAAAGTGGAATGAAAGGAAAGGAAACAAATGGGAAAGAACATGAAATAATTTGAATGACTTCAAATCATAGAAAATGTGACAAAGGTGAAAAGGGATATAATGACATGTAAGTATGATTCTTCATCATAAAAATGTTTGGAAGTATAGGGAAACATGCCAATAGAGTTTTCTTTGAAATTTTTATCTATAAAATAAATAAAATTTGAAGCTGAGAATATGGGATCACAAATTTGTAACCATTTTTTAACATTATATAAAAGGAATACTTGGTTTAATAAAGGTGTTTTGAAATAAAATGGTGATTTTATGAGGAGAGCCTATTCTTATCCATGGTCTCACACTAAAAATCATAAAATATAAACCCAAAAGGGTTAAAAAATGCAAAATTGGTATTTTTGAGGAGGGCCTAGTCCTATCCATGGTCTTACACTATAACTCACAAAATAAAAACCCAAGTGGGTGAACAAAGTATGTGAAAACAAAAAAGTATAAATGGTATTTGTGAGGAGGGCTTAGTCATATTCATGATCTTACACTATAACTCACAAAAGAGAAATTCAAGAGGATGAAAAAAGCATTGTAAAAATAAAAATCCAAGAAAAATTGAAAGGAATTCATGAGGAAGGTCGGGTCCTATCCACAATATTACAATGCAACTCATGAGAAAAGGAAACAAAATCACCAAGACAAGGAACTAACATTTTTGAAAAGAGACTATTGTAGAGGGTGAGACCCATATACACATCCTACAAAGAGTGATATTAGGATAACATATAGAAATATGATAAAAAGGGAAATATCTAAGCAAAGTATTTATTAAATAATTGTGCATTAGTGGGCTATTTACCAACATGGCCTTCTTTAGGTTGGAGGAGATAGGTGCTAAGACCAAGAATATATTTCACTAAATAAGGGCCCCACCATTTTTGGGCATATTTGACATGTTTATCATGGGTATAGTCTAATTTAAGTACTAGATCACCAACATTGGAAGTGTGGACTTTAACTTTTTTATTATATTACTTGGCAATATGATTCTTGTATTGGTAATTATGTTACAAAGCTACTAGATGGCGTTCATCAAGAATATCAAGAGAATGAAGGTGAGATTCATGTATTTATTCATCAATAATAATAATATAAAGAGATATACATATGGAGGGAGGCTTGAACTCTAATGACAAGATAAACTTGGAACCATAGACTAGTGAGAATTATGTTACTCTAATGGCAATATGTATGTTAGTATGATAGGCCCATAGTGTGTCATATAAATGGAGATGCCAAACCATGTGGGTGTCACATATGGTTTTTTTAAGGATTTTATTGAGAATTTTATTTATGGCCTCATCTTGGCCATTACATTATGGATGATAGGGAGAATTTGTGGGATATTTTGAATTTAAAGCATAACTGCTTCGTGTCTTTATTTTTAAAATTGCCATAATTATCACAAATGATAATATGGATGAATATAAAATGACAAATGATTTGGTTAATGATAAATATTAAAATATTAGTTCTCATAGAATTGATGAGAGGCATGGTTTCTACCCATTTGGTAAAATATTTAGTAGCTAGGATGATAAAAACATGACCATCTTGTGATTGAAGTAGTTTTATGATGAGATATAATCCCCACATGGAAAATATACAAGGATATTCCATAATTTGGATCTAAACTGGTGATGAATGTATTATATCATCATCGATTTGGCAAGGATTACACATTTTAGTGAATTTTATAGTATCCTTTTAGAGAATAGTCCAAAAATATCCCATATGTAGGTATTTATGTGTTGTAGCATGTACACTATAGTAAGCACCACAAATTACAATATGTGTTTGTTCAAGGATATGAGGGACCTCTTCTTTAATTACATAGTATAGTAGGGTACCTTATGTCTTACAATAATAAATTGTGTTTTATTGAAAGACATTTAAAATCCTAGCTGTGAATTTTAATATTTTCATGAGAATCCATGTTTGAAGATAAGTTTGATGTTCAAGGAATTGGATACTATCTTTATACAATAGGCTCTATCAAATGGTGATGACCTTAATAGGATAGATAATTGAATCCTATGATTGGATAGAAGACATGAACTTGATTATATGAATAAGAAATTGGGAATCATTAATAATTTGATGTGAATGAAATAAAGATGCCAAAGAAGCAAGAAACTTAGAAATAGAGTTATGATCTATTGGAATGGGTTCAATGGTAAAAGAGGTGAAATAATTATTGAGGGTAGTATCCATTTGATGATAATTGATAATTTTTTCACTTTAAAATTGGTAATCACCATTAACCTAATGACAAATAAGTTAGGAGTCACCCAAAGCATGCAGATATGGAATATCTAAGTCAATTATTTCTCTCAAGACTAAGATTAATGATTCATATTCTTCCATGTTATTAGTGACATCAAAGGTGAGATAGAATACCAAAGGGATTATTTTACCATGAGGTCAAGTTAGAATACAACCTAACCTAGATACTTATAGAATTTGGCACCATCAAAGTGTAGGGTCTAGGTATCTTCATGCAAATCAATGTTGATTTCAAGAAGTTCTTTGATAACTACTTTGGATTTAGTAGTATCAAGAATGACATAGGTATATTTTTGATTACTTACCTCTAAATTAGTACTAAAGTTATGGAAGTAATATTTAATATAGATAACCTAATTAATACCTTTAATATATAATTTTTTATCATTAGGGAGACTATCTTAAAGATGATTTATATCAGGTATGGGTGTCACTACAAGTTGGTCGACAATGACTTTCCCTTTGAAAAATTTTTATGTTATGATGCAAAGGTCAAATTTCATTAAGAGGACCACCCACTTTTAAATTTGATCTCTAGGTAGAATTTTTTTTGACAAAAAGTAATGAAGTGGGTTGAAATGAACTATGATATAAGTTGTTTGATAGAGCATGTAATGATGGATCTTTTTAGCTAAAAAATAGATAATAAGGAAATCACATTCTACTTTGGTATAATATTTTTTATAATTGATGAGGCCTCAAATAATATAATAAATAGCATACTCTCTTATAGTATCATAATTTTGGGAAAGCATTACCCCAACTAATACAGGTGGAGAAGAAGTGTATAAAAGCAAAGGATGATCATTGGAAGGTAGATGAAGCAATGATTATTTCAATTTTTGAAATGTCTTTTGATAAGGATTAGTCCATTTTAAATAATTATCTTTTGTAAGAAGTTAATTAACAAAGTAAATGTAATAAGCCATTTTAGGGATAAATTATCAGATTGTCCCAAGATTATTGAGGTAAGTACAATGTTTAGAATGGAAAGAGGAATATGCATGTTTACTATAACATTGATTTTAGAAGTATTGAAATTAATACCATGAAGATAAACTAATAACCTTAGTAATTTACCACATGTAATTATAAACACACACTTTTAAGGGTTGAGTATAACTTTGTACTTGATGATTCTATCAAAGATGATGGCTAGATCATAGAGATGAGTTATGTAACTTTTGGATTTGGCAATGAGATCATCCACATAGGTTTACACAATATTATTAATAAGATAAATAAATATGTGGGTCATAGCCCATTGATAGGTAGCTCTATAATTTTTAAGGTCGAAGGGCATATTAACATAGCAATAGGTGCCCCATTGTGTAGTGAATGTGATCTTGTGTTGGTCTTTTAGGGTAATATGAATTTAATTGTAGTCCAAAAAACAATCCATGAGGGACAAAATTTCACATCTAGAAGTGGAATATATGATGGCATCTATCAAAGTAATGAAAAATTATCCTTGGGACAAGTGATTTGGAGGTTGTGAAAGTTAATGCAGATGCAAGGTAACTTTTTGTGAATAGGAAAAATATTTGACACCCATTTAGAATAGTCCATAGGTTTAATAAAATTAGCATATAATAGTTTGATAATTTATTTATGGAATAGGGTGGAAATTTTGGGGGGAAATTTATGATGTTTCTATCAAATGAGTTTGGCATCAGGGTATATGATTATATTGTGCACAACAATACTAGGATTGATACCAAACATATATTGATATGACCAAGTAAATTTCTCATTATATTTATCAAAAAATAGACCAAAGTTATTATTCTCAATCAATGTGAGTTCTATATAAATTATTATAGGTTGAGGATATAAGGGTGTGTCATATTCTATCCTTCTATTTTCCTCAATAAGCATAGGATTTACATATTTAAAATGATATGGTTCATTGAGAAGAGAGGAAATGGGATTGGTTTTAGGATATATTCTAGAAATGAATTTGTTAAAATGAGGGGACTTTGAATTGAAATTCTCAAGTTTGTGATGTTACCAAGGAAGTTGATATTCTTAGGCATATATCAATTTAAGTATGGCTTCATCACTAGGTAATGTAGGAAGAGGTCCATAATATTCAACATCTACTTCAAGAAAAATGACTTTTTTACCATGGCAATCATGTTCAGAATGGTCCTTGTCATCAAGAGTGATATCATGGGTAGGTGAAAGTATGGAGGAAGGTTGATTAGATTCAATTAGATGGATAATAGGTATATCTTTATATTTATTGATGGGGAGAGGATCTAATAGACTAACTGGTGTGATAGGAGATATGGAAGGTTCTATAAGTTCTAAATTTGTGGGAGGTAAGTTTTGTTCAACAACCCAAAAAGTGTCAAGAAGTGGAGAATTAACTATATGTACATAACCTTCAGGTTATAACTCAATATCCATGTAAATAGTATGAACATCATGTATTTTAGCTAATGTTAGTTGATATCATTGAACATCCAAGTCTCTTGATTGATCTTGGGCCATAATGTATTTATCATCATAGGTGGGAAAGATACTACATGTTTATGTCTCTAAAGGAAATTCCAAATGTGAGATGCCTAAATCGCTTAATTTAAAATGTGACATGGTTAAAGGGCCTTGAAATAACTTGGCCACTCCATAATAATTTCAAGTTAAATCCTCTTATATATAAGATGTTTCATGTGTATTATATGGAGGAGGGAAATCAGTGATCTCATTGATAAGAGGGATGATATGATCACAAGGTAACAAGGAAGGAAGAAGCCACTCCAAAATTTAAGGGGGGAGATAAGTAGTATTGCATGTGTCTTGAAAATAATTAGGCTCATCATCATCATCATCATAATCGATAAGAGTGGCCTATAAGTTTGGATTCATATTGACAAATTTAGGTAAAAGTATATTATTAATTTTTGGAATAGTGGGAATTCGATATTGATATTAGGATTAGAAAGTTGAATAATTTATGGGTTAGGTTTTACCTCATGTTTATACCATTTTACATTATGAATAAACTTGATACATTTTCCTTCGAAAGAGGTAATAACCCTTATGCAATGAGTCCATGGGCATCCTAGGATTAAATTATAGGATAATGGTAAGTTGAGAACCATAAGATTAGTACATAAAGTTTTTGGTCCAATAGTAAGAGGGAGCCAAATAAAACAAAATGAATTTTTATTGGTCTTTTTGAATCCATGACATGTTAAATGGATTTTATTTAGATGATCTTTGTTATACCTGAGTTGTTGAATGAGCCAAAGAGATGTCATATTAACTCATGACCCTTCATTTAATAATAATTTATGAATAAGGGTGGTATTAATGTCTATTTTGATATAGAGATATGGATCATCAACTCAAAATATAATTTCATCATTGATCATCTCCTATTTAAGAAAATCTATTGAAGGTTTTGAAGAAGGACAAATGGTTTCAATGGTATGAACGATGATTGGTTGAGGCTCATGAGAAATTTGTTCTTCTTTTAAGGAAGATGGTTCTTCAATTTATTATAGTTATTGAATTATAAATTTAAAATGATAAGGATAAGTGTGAAATAAATCCATGAGATAAATTTTTATAAGGCATAGAGTTAGGTTCCTGTAAGAAATTCCAATGAGTTTTGGAAGAAGAAGAACTAGAATGAGGATTGAAAGGTAAAATATGTTTAGTAGGAAGATAAGTAGTTGGAGGTTTGGAGTGAGGAAGCTGGTCCTCATTGGTTTCTCAAGGTAAGTTAGTGGTAGTAGTGTTTTTACTAAGTTTTTCTTTTAAAGATAGTTTCTTTGGTTTGTGTTGATACGAGTCTTATGCACCAACCAAAGTTTATTTGAGGTAGCCTCTAACATTTTAACATCTTGATGGAGTTAAAATCCACTCCAGGCAACTATTTGAAGCTATGGGTTAAATAATATTATGGTGTAATAATAAGTAGAGTATGCAGTTTTTTAACTAGTTTTGTTTGTAGTGAAATGAATCCTAGTAGAGAAATCAAACTTAAGTGGATGAAATGGATGCATGATATTTAATTTAGATTAGTTAGATCTCAGTCAAATAAAATTAAAAAGGAGTTAAGGGTAGAGATAAAAGGATTATTCTATGATCTTAAAGGGTCACTTCTTAGGTTGGTTTCTTAGTGGACAAATGCTCTCAAAACTAATGCTCGCTACTTACAACTATTGCACACTTATAGATGAACACAATTATGAATTCTAGGAAGGAGTGGTATAGGAAACTTGATGGTCTCAACTAAAGTTTTTTTCCTTTAAATTTTCCTTTGCACACCCTTAATTAGAAGGTTATATATCAGACCAACAAGGTGTCTAAGGTATTTGTGGCACACACTTAGAAAACTATAACAAAATAAAGAATTCATACATACTATAAAAATAACATGATTTAAACCAATTACTAAAAATATTTACTTTATTTCAATAGCTTTTTCACATCTAAAGATATCATATATTGATAAAATGGTCATAATCTATCCATAGATTTTTCACACTTTGAGTTATTGTATTATAAAAACCAAAAAAACAAAACCTTAATATCATATGAGTGGAAGGAGAAAACACCGACACAATTGCATGATAATCAAAATTGACTTCTTCTTGTAATGATAAAATATTAAAACCCTTTAGAATGTTAAATTTCATAGTTATATAGACTTGGGTAGGGGAGGCCTCATCTTCCAAGTGTATGTAAACTCATAGTTACATGTTGTAGTTAGAACCTTAGTTCTAATTATAGTCTCAAAATTCATGTTTTACATGCTTGTGTCTAATTAAATTTATGTAAAAATTAGTTATCTTGTGCAATGTAATTAAATGTGTGAATGCTTAAAAAAACTTAATAAAATTTAAATTTATGTTATATCTATAATTAAATTATGAATAAAACATGCATGTACAAATACAAAATTTGGACTTCAACTCAAGGTTGATCAGGTGCTTGTATGGTTGATGAGGTTGTTAGAGGCACTTAAGTGGATACTTGTGTTTAATTAGAAGTTTTTTTTCTAGTATTATTCTTCAATTCCAAAGCCTAATAGTGTTTTTTACCAATGTCATATTGATATATGATTATATCCATGTTAAGGAGCAAAGGCTTATGCACACTATTCACTTGTTCTAAGAGTCTTACATATTTTTAAATTTGGTAGTCTTGAAGTTAGATCTAAAGATCTTAACTTCAGTGACCTTATTTATATCAAAATTGAGATCTACCTCTATGTCTTCTATATTATCCATTATATGTCACATTTGAAATTCTTTGAAGATTTCTATAAGAGCTAATCAAAATTATACTTGTTGGTGAGTCTTCATGTGGAATACTTGGCCTATGAAAGATTTAGTTTGTCCAAAATTTTCTAAGAGTGAGTCTCATATTCTAAATATTTTAGCATCATTGATTCTATTACATCAACCCATTTCTTATCCTATTGTGTTCAGATGGTGACCAAGTTGAGGGCATTGGTAGCCTCCAATGGTGCCATCAAGTTCAAATTTGTGTATGACTTATCAATTGTAAAAAGAATAAGGAATTTAAGTTTATTCTTATCTGTATTCAAATAATTTAATAATTTAGTGGTCTCTACTATGTGGGACACAAATTCTATGTTCATTACACTAATGGCCTCAATGGTATTATACAATCTAAATGTTGCATTCTAGACGTCCATCTCAATTTAGGATGGAACATGAATGTTTTGTTGTCCTCTCAATTGATCCAGTTCTTGTTCTAGATCTCTTTATGAAATTTTTGTCCCTTAATGTATTTATACTAGGACATATTTGTGCATTTTCATATAAGATTTAAAATCCTCTGTAGATGGGGATTTCCCCAAATTTCAATCTTTCCTCTTGGTCAAAATGAAAATTTCTTCTCTTTCTTCCATAATGACTACACTTCTAGTGCTATCTTTTAGCTTCCTCTTCCTCACCCTCTACACACTCCATATATATTTCTCAAAAACTATAGTCACTATGGGAAATTTTGTAGTCATAATATTAGGCCCTTTGTAGGCCCCAAACTACATGTCTGTTGACCATTATAAGAGGACTAGCTAGGTTGGGTCCATGTGTTGATTATTAGAGGTTGTAGTCTCACCCATTATCTCACCTGATGTTTGCTTCAAAATTTCCTCTAGGAGGGGATTATGGAGTGAAAGTGATATGAACTTGGACCAATCCCCTCAACCATTTTGTAGTAGTGGATGGACTATGTATACTGATATTTTTTTCTCAAGCTTTTAGGTGGTTATCATAGTTGTTTGTTGAGAATGACTAGGAGGTAGAACTAGTATACTTAATTATGTAGATGCAAAATGCAATTGGGAAGTGGCTAATTATCTACTTAATTTATTAATGGATTTTCTTTTATTTTTGGTGGGGGTTGGAGTAGTAGTGGAAGGGACATCAATATGAATAGTAGGAGTGGATGTGGTAGAAGCAATACAAGGAATAACAATTAAATAAGTAGGGCTACAAGGTTAGAGGAGGTATCCTCTACCTTGAGAACTAATCGAGTTTATTGAAAATAGGGATGAATAGGGTAAACCTCCACCTTGGGGACCAAAAGAGGAGGGCTAAGAGGGGGAAATGAACTACAAATAAATGAACTGATTACAAGAAGAGGAACATAAGAAATAATAGGGGAAATGGAAATGGGAGAGTGTGTGGGATGACCTAATTTTTTTTTGATGTAATAATTCCTTAAAATTTGAGTCTTGGAGGTTTTATTAATATAAAATGTGAAATTTGATGACTTAGGCATAGCTAATGACACCCAACCCATAAGTCCTTGTTTGCACAACCCTTCTAGGATATTTTTTCATTAATTCTTAGTCATCCATAGCCTTCCAAAATTAGCTCTTTTACACCTAGGTAGCCCTTTTAGGTCCATATATATCCCCCTAAGTCTCATTCCCTTAGGACAATAGAGCCCAAATTGGATAGGAGTGCTAGAACCTAGGGTGTCCTATTTTCAATGTTGTTGTCCTAGTGCAGTTTTACCTCTAATGGTCATATTTTATTGAATCCTTATTTTTTTCTCTTTTGTCTTAATACAAGTTCATTTAACCCAAAATAATTAATTACCCTATTAAAGGCCATTCAAAGTCCATTTAAAAGGTTTGGTACTTATTTACAATAAAGAAGCAAGAATACATGTAAGTACACTTGAACACTCTTTCTTATTCTTTGTATACAACCTTCCAAGAGAATTTCAAGTCTATTCAAGCATTCATACCAATCCATACTCATCCAAAGTACATCTAGTTTTTCATCTAGTTGCATACATCACACATAATTGCTCCAAGAACTTCAATGGGATAACTACATTAGCTTGATCCCTCTTAAGAGTATTGGTATGTAGGTAGCATGCTCACACATGGGGTGTGAAGTGCATCTAATGTATCCTTTACACACTAACCCATTCTCTCTCTTTCCTAAATTTACATTAAATTTTAAACAAAAAGAGCTTTGAAGGTTTTTTAAATACTAAATTAGACACATAGTGAGCTCTATAGGCTTCTAGGCCTCAAAAAATAATAGATAGGGTCACACAGGCCTATCAAACATAACCCAAAAAGATTTCAGCCTTAGGATAACAATGCTAGAATGCAACTACAACATGGGACAATAAGGTGTCCACTTTTGGTGCTCCTATCCAACCCAAAAAAATGAAGTTAAATAACTTGTTCTAGCTTATTTTCTAGTCCTTCTCCTCCAATATCAAGCCCTATCTCAGTCTAGATCAACCAGAATAAGCTAAGTTATATTTTCTCTCACTTCTTGATATATTTAGAAAAGGAAAAAAATACTATATATTTACACAAATCAATAGGTTAATTAAAGCATATTATTCAATAATTTACATTGCTCAGACCCATTTATTATTTAATAATTAAACACCCAATTTCCTAATATAATAAAACATTTGGTGAACCTAACTTACTTTGAATTTTCACACAAAAACCCTAGAAACCCTAGGGATAATTATTTCTAATTTTTTTCCATAATTTCCTAATTTTTCCTAAATTTAAAAATCATAAATATACCAATTAATTTCAAAAATATCACATATTTTTTTCAAACCTTAGTTTGTACATACTAGGTCCTTTTTGCATACAAACACTTTTCAAAACACTAAGAAAAATATATTGCTAATTTTAGAAATATTTTATAATTTTTCCTAAATTTTTCAAGAAAAATTATACCAATTTGTCTAAAATTTTCAAATTATTACATTAGTTTAAAAAAAATCATTCAAAACACTAGTTGCATCAACTAAACTCCTAGTTATTTTCCAGTATTTTTCACATCATTTTCTAAAATTTTAGTTTCATATCAAACTTAGAAAATCAATTTCAACATTAATAATTCATAGTATTTTGCACAAGTATTTTTAAAAAATATTTAGTTGCATATACTACCACCTCTTTGCTTCTTATGGTATCACCTTACATCTCTCGCTAAATTGGAAAATTTTTGTTCTTTTATTTACAAAATTTTCTTATATTTATTGAAAATAACAAAGAAACCATAATAGGTCATATCATGTACATGAATGATGAAGTCTATCATATGTTAGTACAAAGTTTCATTCTTTGCATTTCATGCTTAATTTTCATAATAAGGGATGATATTACAACATTTATTGATAAAATTACACAAGATTTCAATATGCCTTTTGCATATTATCTATCTCTCATGTGAAACAATTTTCAAGTTTATCATGCTAAACATGTTACCAATATTATGTTACAAGTCAAAGATATTTATGTATTTAGGAAACAAATCATGTTCTCTATCCTTTACTCTCTATTTGTCATATGGAAAACTATCTAGATTTATTATGCTAAACAGATTACAAATGTCATAATACAGGTCAAAGATATTTATGCATTCTTGCACAAATCCATGCTCTCAACCCTTTGCTTTCTATCTTTCATATGGAAAAAATTTCAAGCTTATCATACTAAACACATTTGAAATGTTATGTCACATGTCAAAAATCTTTATGCATACATGAAAAATTTCATGCTTTCTATCCTTTGCTCTCTATCTCTCATAGGGAAAAATATACAAGTTTATCATGAAAAACACATTAGAAATGTCATAGCACATGTCAAAAAAAATTATGCATACATGCACAAATTCATAATTTATATCCCGTGTTTGATATCTTTCATGTGTAATGTTCTCTATAATCATATTGATATACAATTTATAACTCCACCTACATGCATTTTAGCCTACATGCATAGTTTCTACCTAGATGTATATACCTCTTTGTCTACTCTTATTTCAATGTCATATTTCATGTAGAGGAAATAAATCCTTTCTCCTCTCCCTCAAGAGGGTGATATCTACTTTACCTCTAACCAAGTCCATGATATCACCCCTCTAAAAGGTGAAGTAGCCTATACTATTGCTCCTAATGCATATATTCTGTCTATAGCTTCTTCAAACCCTCTTCAACATATATGCTTACATGTTCAATAAAAAACAACTAAGGTTTGTACTTGTGAGACTCTAAGGAATCAAATCACCATCATGAGAAAGCTATTTTTAGATTTACAAATGCAGAATCAACTATTACATGAAAATATCACAACATTAGAAAATTAGATTATAATACAAAAGCTTCAAAGGTACCCTAGTGCCAATCATGTATATATACCTTCACCTAGTGAATTATTTGCAAATAATGTTACATATCAAAACCAAAATTCATAACCTACAATAAACACTATAGAGAATAGAAGTAGGGAACCATTACACTTTGATTCAGATAGGGATGGACCATATGTTATAATATCAACATTACTATATAGGAGGTTAATCACATTACCTTTTACTCATCGATGGGATCTACATCTCCTACACAAGCAAACACATCAGCCCTTTTACAACTACCATCATATCCATGTACATAGAGATAATTATTGTTATGGACTTAAGAATTGCATTAATAGATGTATTGATAATGGAATCGTAGTATTCACACAAGGGGCATTGATATATCCTCCATCATGGAACCATAGACCTCATTCCTCTATGATTGAGTCCTCCCATGACATTCCTTCATAGGAATTATCGATTAATCATCATGAGATTAATGCGGTTTATCAGATAGAGCCTCATAGGAGATATAATATCCCACCTACTCAATGGATTTGGACATGAGTATAATGAGCTCAACCTACATACAATATTGTAGTCCACGACATATATAGTATAGTTCTATACACATACACTTCACAGAGTACTGCTTCAATGAAATATTCACTATGACCAAGTTTTCTAGGACCTATTTCAAGTAGTAACCTACTATAATTGGTAAAACACGCCATAAACACATGTTTTAGCTCCATCTCAATCTATTTCTTAGTCATACACATCACAAGTACTACTTAATAGAAATGTTCACTATAGATGAGCTTTTCAAGACCTATTTCATATAACAACCTACTACAATTGGTTATAAATGAGCCACCATGATACGAGACACCATGATAGGGATTCTACCATGATACACATTGATTAGTATCATTTCTTCCCAATTTCTCTTGTACATAGCTTATATCAAAACATAAAAACATTCCAAAATTTCAAAATACAAAAACATTCAAATATATCAAAATACCAAAATCATTTTGATTATATGCATAATCCATACTTTACATTACTACTATCATGCTAGGATTTACAATTTTTGTTTCATGCTATTGTATGTCAATTTATCTACATTACCATGCTTCACTTGATATCTTTTGAGTGTGTACAATGACATCCAACTACTTGATTAATTCACTCTACCCATTGAGAGGGCACTCCTATTTCTATATTCGAGACACACCTCGATATACACACCCACTAGGAGCATCTTCTACATGACTACACCATCTAGGTTATGTCATTCCTACACTACACACTCTGAGTTATCATGTTGATGTACATTACTTTATAGCTTACACAAAATATTATATCAAAACAGCAATAGTATTTAGGACTTATGTATCTCTTAATATATAACTAGTCTTGTACTACACATGTTTTGCATACTTTCACATTTACTTTGATTAGTTAGATGTGTTTTTATATTTATAGCTATTACATGATTTCTTTGCTTACTTGGCATAGCTTGTGTGATTATATTTTTTAATCCCTTTTTAACTCCTACTTATGACTTAGAACATTTTCCAAATGTCCTTTAATTCTATTCATCTGTGTGCCTTAGGACACTTACCAATGTCCTTTGCTTGTACTATTCTATGTGCTCATGGCCCTTGTGCCAACTTTGCTTGTTTCACTTGTATGTATATGTGGTATTTGAACATGCCTTCCATGCTTATTTTCTAGTTTGAGTGACATGTACCCATGTCCCTTATTTTTATGGCCCCTTGGCCATCCTTGTGTGATTCTTTCTTGTTTACTTGATTGCTTGTTTGCTTTTTAATGTGCACAATGTCATGATCCATATCATGAATTTCCCTTGCTTTCTTGAATGTCATGATGGACATCATGATCCATCCCTCCAACTAACAACTACTATGTAACATTTTTAGTTCAGTACTTTGTGCATGTTTTCACATTATTATATCTATCTAGGCATACCCCTACTAAACTAACAATATATCAATACAAACATTGATATATCTTGAAACATATCATTAAATATCGAATGCTATATCATATATCTATATAGCTTAACACACTCGTAAGACTCTTTTATTCTAAGGGAAATCATTGTAGGTTCATCATTCCTACCCTTAGAAGAGGGAACATCAAGCAGGGGTTTTGTCATAAAGATCAAATCTCCTAATAGTCAAAACAAAAACACTCAGACCATTTAGTATATAATCTAGAGGTCAAACTAGTCAAAATAAAATAGAAAAATAGTGACAGTTCCAAATCAGTAACCAATTTTCACACTAGAAAATAGTGATAGAAATAGATAGTAATGTCAAACATAGGGGTGCACATATTTTGGCACTCCTATCCAGGTAGAAAAACACTCAAGTTTTCTATAAATAGGCAAAAAGTTTAGTTCATGGATAGTTTTTATACTTTTAAATCAATCAAATTCAATAATTTTAGTATAGTTTTCTTAGATATAGGGGTTATCATACACAACATGATGGTTCTCACTTTCAATTCAAATTAGGAAATTAGTATAACTTCTATATTAGAATCCATGTTCTAAACATTAGTGATTGGGGGTAATGTGTGCAACACATTGATCTTCTTTTGTTTTTGAGTTTAGTTTATTCTAGGCATTCTCAATAGTTACATGTTTTACTCCATCTGCAAGTGGTTGGCATCATTTTAAAATTAAACTTTCATACAAGTTTAAAGTTTTGAGTATCTGAGTTCCCAATTTGGATTTTATATAATCCTAGTATATCAATTTTAGAATGGATTTCATATAATCATAACCCTCATCTTTTGAAATGGCCAAGAGGGGCCTAGTTTCTAGCATACATTCAAGCTATCCATGCCACATTGTCATATTTCTAAAACATCCATGGGATTCATGAGACATTTCATATGGAATCTATTTTATATCATTATCACTTCATAGATTCACTTCATGGGTAAATGATGGAGTGAAAGGGCCAACCTTTGTATTATTGAGCCACCTATTCAGAGGGATTGGACACATAGTCTAGACATCAATTAACACATGCATGATTTGTTAACTTCACTTAGTTGGTGATGATGGAGCCAAAGGACCATAATTTACATTATTGAACCACTTTTTAGGGAATTTATCACTCATATTTGTTCATGATATTACTCTTGATTCAACACATACTCAATATAATCCAACATCATAATAGGTTTTGTATTAGTTCGCATACCCAGTGAGTTATATTAATTCATTTTTCTTCCTCTTATTCAACTTTTGTATGTTCTTATTGTAGATATGACATATCTAGTAAGAACTGATCTAATTTATGATTTCATTTGTATATTAACACTTCATAGCATGCTCTATCTATGCACATCTAGCATCACACAACTGCTTCTCCCTTATAGGTAAGTTTAGATATGCTTTTTTTTTTTTTTTTTTTAATCTTAGTATTTTTATTTCCTGCATCACTAGAATAAATGGGGGGGAATGTAGTCATATAAAATGCAAAATTGGATGACTTAGGCATGGTTAATGGCACCCAACCCATACGTCCTCCTTATTTCTCACACAACCCTTCTAGGCTATTCTTTCACTAATTCCTAGTCTTTCATAGCCTTTCAAACCTAGGAAACCCTTTTAAGTCCAGATCTATCCTCTAGGTCTCATTCCCTTAGGACAATAGTACCTAAATTAGAAAGGAGCACTAGAACCCAGGGTATCTTATTTTTGACACTATTGTCTAAGTACATTTTTACCAATAATAGTTAGATTTTACCAAATCATTATCTTTTTCCCTATAAGCTTAATACATGTTTATTTAACCCATGATCATTAATTACCATATAAAAGGCCATTCAAAGTATATTTAGAATGGTTGACACTCATTTACAATAAATAAGCAAAAATACAAGAAATTACACTCAAGAACTCTTCCCTATTCTCTATATACAACATTCCAAGAGCATTTCAAGCCTATTCAAGCATTCATACTAGTCTTTAGTCATCCAAAGTACATCCATTTTTGCATCGAGTTGCATACATAACACATAATTACACCAATAAATTTAATGGGAGAACTAAATTAGCTTGATCCCTCTTCAGAGTATTGGTATGTAGGTAACATACCCACACATGGGGTGTGAAGTTCATCTAGTATATCCTTTACACACTAACCCCTTCTCTCTCTTTCCCAAATTTCCATTCAAGTTAAAACACAAAGAGATCTTAAGGGTTTTTAAGACTAAATCAAACACACAGTGAGATCTATAGGATTTTAGGCCTAAAAAATTCATAGATAGGGTCACACATACCTATCGAATAGAACCCAAAAAGATTTCAGCCTCAATAAAACATCACCAAAATAGGAATATAGCACTAGAAAATATGGTGTCCACTTTTGATGCTCCTATCCAACCCAAAAATGAAGTTTAGGAACTTATTCTAGCCTATTTACTAGTCTTGATCCTCCAGTATCAGGCCTTGTCTTAGTTTGGATCAAGCAAAATAAGCTAAATTACATTTTCTCTTACTTTTTGATATATTTAGAAAAGGAAAAAAATATTATTTGCTTACACAAATCATTAGGTTATTTAAAGCATATCATTCATTGATTTACATTGATTAGACCTATTTATTATTTAGGAATTAAAAAACTAATTTCCTAAAATAATAAAATAGAGGCTCAACACTTTCACTCTTTGTAACTCTACCTCTTCATCAAAAATCTCATCTCTAAGTTCTTCTTACATGGCTAGCTTTCCTGATGGTCCTTCCATGGATAGGATCTATGGAAGGGACTAAGGACTTGAATTCATTGTATAAAATATGGTTGTATTTGGAGATGTGTAAAGATATAATTGGGTGGTTATAGTAAAACCTTTAAAAGTGATGAAACATTACATTGGGTAAGGCCCTTTGATTTTTAGGAATCCAAGAAAATGGGCTCATCTTGCTTTCCTCTAAGTGATGTATCTGGCACCCATGGTTATTTCTTCACTATCTTAAGTGTCACAGGCATTCTTGGGAGGACTTCCCTTATTTTTATGATAGTCCATAAGTCAAATATATCCCATCCTTTAGCTATTAGGAGTTGGGTTCATGCCTCCTTTATGAAAAGGGATGGCTCTCCTTGAATAAGCTTTATAAGGTCTTCCTTTATATGAACTAATTGTGCCCTCTCCAATAATTTATCATCATTATAAGCATTAAGGAATAAGAAGTCATGATCATAGGGATCATGTTGATATTCACTATTCAGTCCCTTGATGTTGTTTTGCACTTGTCCATGGGGATCCTAGTCCCTATTAGGTAATGAAGCTAAGGAATAGTGTTACCTATATTTATCAACCTCATATAAGTGATTCCTTTTGGTGTAACACATTATTCCAATAATTAAGGGAGAACTATAAAGGTAGGATTTCTTATTCTTATGCATATCTTCATCAATGCCCCACCATAGCTGGTAGGCTATTTCTTGCTCTGCTAACTTATCAGAGACATATTTAGGGAGTCACAAAGGTGTGACCTTATGGAAAATTTCCATGATGACTATGTAGTCAGGGTATATCTAGTAGTCTCCTATGATCAATAGTGTATCTATTATACTCTTTGATATCTTAGGTAAGGGGTATTCATGTATGACCCTCCATACCTATAGGTAAACATTTTTAGTGATGGACATAATATTGTGAGTATACACATAGATATGCATGAAGGATTAAGAGTCCTAAATACTATTATTTATACAGTCTAAAAGGGGGATCTAGAGTGATAAATTATGGATGTAGATAGTCTATAGGACTACATTGAGTAAGTAGGACATCATGTATAAGTGAACTCATAGAGGACTCTTGTCCTTATACAAAATTTTCTCTCATAACCTTGCTATAATAATTTATCATAGATCAAAGGTCAATTATGACATATTCAACAAATCCAAAAGTGGAACCCATTTTAGTTGGAGGAATTCAATGGTAGGATATCTAAATAGCCTATTCAATAGGGCCATCCCAATCCAAATTCCCATTCTAAATTTTGTTATTTGTGTGGGATATTTTTATTTCAAGCTGGTTATCTCTTCGGGTAGCATCCAACTACTAAGTGCCTTTTCAATAAACTTCTCTTTCTTCCATGCCACTACTCTATGTAAATCATATATGGCATCAATAATAGGAAGGGAGAGGTACCTTTGAAATACATCACTATAGATGCATGCTATGAATGTTTTATCATCAAGATGATGTAAGTATGTTCCTCTAGATATCTTCCCTACAAAAAATAAATATTCTAGGAGTTTAATATAGGGCATGACTTTTGGCTTCATAGATACAAAGTGTATCTCTTTACACTTGATATGGAGGAGGTTTATGGCCAATTGTCACTAGGCTAGAGTCAAGTTCTCTTCATGTGTCTATACATCAACCTGGTGTGTGGTATTCTATAATTATAAGTAGTTGCTATAGTCATTGTTAAATATATTAGGTTCAAATAGTGTGTCTATATACTTAGTATAATATTTAATGGAGAACCTTGAAGGAGGGATAGTTCCCCAAAATTACCTAGATGTGGATGCTATTGTTATATAGTTAAGTTGGTACTAGTTTGGTTTGTAATTAAATTAATTAGCTCTCATGAGTATGTTTTTAATTCAAAGACACTAGTGGCTAGGGTTGAATCATATGAAAGTAAGTTCACAAGTTACCTTGAGATTGAATGGGCATGTCATTATTCAAACTAATTTTATATAGCTTTGGCATTCATTTTTAGTTTGTGTGGCATTAATTTCCAATGTCTATAACTTTTATTTATTTGTTTAATTCAAACTTTACCACCTCATTTGGTGGGTATGCCACATAGGCACTATTGACATTTAGTAGGAGTGTCACATTATTTCCCTTTACCAAATTTCATGTCATTGCTTTTTCATTTTTAATTTACCAAGTAATAAATCTTCTAGTACTCATAAGTTAGGAGTCAAGATATAACATTGTTCATGAGGCAAATGAGTATCCCAAATAAAAGTTTAGAATACTTTTGTTGTAGACCTAATTGAGTTGGATGAAAAACCCAAACATTTTTATAAAGACCTAAATATGTTGAAATCTTCTATCAAAAAAATACCAAAGATCAAAATATGTTAGAGGAACCCTCCGAGAAAAAGCACTAAACATTTTTGCCAAATACCTAAATGTGTCAGGTAACTTTTCCAAAGGATATATGCCAAAGATATCCCTTGAAGACATAAATAAACTAAAGTGTAAAACTTTAGAAACTAGGTTCCTAAATAATAATGGTTGAAGGGTAAATGGATAAGTTTTATAATTCTTGGTGAATGTGACTCTAGGTCCTATACCCTAAAATCCTAAATACTTCATTCTAAATAGATTATCTAACATAAAACATCAAAAAATAAATTCCTATGGGTATGTAGAGTGAGGAATGATGAAGACATAAAATTTATTAGAGGGGTTTGTTGAGAAAATTATATGAAGATAATCACCGAAAAAAATTCCAAAGTCTAAAACATGTTAGAGGATTTTGATGAATGAAATTTATGACCAAAATTATCAAATATTATTTTGTGCTAAGTAGTTTTGTTGAAGAATTTTGCTAAAGAAGATGAGTTGAAACTTGAATATACATAGCTTGTGAAAATCATTATTAGGTTAGTCCCAAAAGTGTGCATCCACATGTGTAACAAATAACACAAAACATAAGGCATTTCTTTTCAAGGGCTTTTTAAATAGGTCTATAGGGTAATTCTAAAAGATAGTGGGTCCCTATTTTGATAAATAAAAGAATGGGCGCATGTTGAGTACAATAACTGACAACTTATAAGGGAAATACTCCTAAGTATTTGAGAATCCAAAAAAATTGGTTATAAACTCTTATATAAAATATGAACCATCATACACAAGATAATTAAATTAGATATATAAAAGAGATTCACATAAATCACATACAACATACTTGCCTTCTGATTTACCCTAGATATGTGTGCGAGGAAGTTATTTCATTTTATCCTTATTATGAGGACTTTAGTGGAGAAGTGGGATAAACATAGGTTTCATTTTGGTTTTTGAAAACATATTTAAAAATTTGGGGAAGCTCTAGCATTGCTCTACTACTAGATAAGCATCCGTAGCCCAGACATAAGTAACATGGGTTCCTTCTCATTCCTTCTTATATATTCTTTCATTATGCATGGTAAATTAAACTTATTTCATCATTTTAATATCTTTGATCACCTTTGTATTTTTATTCCTTTTAGTCCTAATGGACCATTATTTTGAAGATGCTTTTTGTATGTAAAGAGAAATGCAATTGATATATAAATCAATCCTATCTCAAACAAGATAAATCCTACTTATACTTTCGATAGTTGATACATTATATATCTAGGGTCATGACCAAGAAGGATATGCTAGACATAACCAAGGGATCTATTACCACAATAATATCACTAGGGAGGTTTCTGAAACCTCTAGTCAAGAAAAACTATAAAATATCCCTAACTAGGTCCTATGTTTTCATATTCACTAAACTAATAGCAAGTAAAGTATAATATAGTGCTCACCAAATCTTGTGGAAAAAAGTGGAAGTAATAAACATTAAAATTAAACATGCATAGAAGACATATTCTCATGTTAATGTATACAGAACCTTAATGCATGGGAGATATTTGAAAATGCATATCTATCTTCTTTTACAAAAGAGGAACAAAGTTAGGAATACTTATCTTTGAAGATGAACTCGATGAGCCTCAAACTCTACCTTATCCAAGGTGCTTTACAAGAGGTTATTATGGTATGTAATGATGACAAGGATAAATCAACTCTAGAATACACAACCTATCAATTCATATAAAATACTTATCCACAAGACAAGATACATATTTGTTGACTATGGAGCCCCTTGGGGATATCACATGACCATAATAATAAATTTTGGGGACTTAAAGAGATCTAAAGATGTGGGGGGCATATTTTTCATGATCTCCACATGTGAGTGGAATATTTCTTGTATTCCTAATTTCTATGTATTCCATATTTCATGGAGTTAGTTGTTAGATGTATTTTCCCATGTTTGCTTCCTTGTTTTGAGGAAGCTAGTTATTTTTTGGAAAAGCAAAATCCTTCCTTGTTGAGTGGAGTTGGTTATAATTGAATTATTTTGGGAAAATGTGCCCTAAAAAGGTGGAGATATGGAAATGGAAAATTAATCCTTAGGAGAGCTTTTGGATAGGCTTGATGAGGTGGAGGAGGGTTGTCACATGTTGGATAATGTTTATCTTGGAAAAACATTGCATATTTTCTCTTCTTTTTATGGATTTTCTTCATTTTCTTATATATACAGGATGTGGTGTGGCCTTTATAGGTTGATG
This sequence comes from Torreya grandis, assembly GCA_037957365.1. Taxonomy (NCBI): domain Eukaryota; kingdom Viridiplantae; phylum Streptophyta; class Pinopsida; order Cupressales; family Taxaceae; genus Torreya; species Torreya grandis. The sequence continues at coordinate 280,479 of JARHVA010000932.1, read as the reverse complement.
GTTTATTTGTAGGGTGTATCTTTGAGGATCAGATTCAAAGTGTAGGTTATTTGCAAAGTACAGGTGTTCATTATAGGGTGTGGTTTAGCAACTTGTGAGATATAGCATTGTGTAGGTACAAGTAAAAGTGAAATTTTTATATAACACTTTTTATAAGAGATTTTTATATCTCTGTGAGATTTCATTGTAATCTTTTTTTATATTATTGATTTATTTGAGAAATTTCATTGGTGGATGTATCCCACATTGGGTGAACCATGTTAGATATGTGTCATCTGTGTTATTTTTATCTTTCTCTCATTTATGCTTTCATATTAATGGTTAATTAAGGAATGTTTCCATGATGAATTTTATTGAATATATTTAGATTTGGTTTATGGTAATAATATATCTTGATTTATAAGTGTTTTATTCATAACAACTAGTATCAGAGCCATTAGTTGTGTGTTTTACTAAAGTGGTAAATCATAGGAAAGCTATTAGCTTGCGTGGGAGCTATGGGAGAAGAGATCAGATTTAGAGTTGAGAATTTTGATGGTAAGCATTCTAGCTTTCAAAAAATGTAGATGGAAGATTACATATATCAGAAGGAACTTTAACTCCCTTTGGAGGGGAAAGGAGGACAACCTGTACATATGAGTGATGCAGATTGGTCATTACTTGATAGGAAGGCATTAGGAGCCATACGATTATGCCTTGAATCTTATATTTAATTTAACATTGTAGATCAAATAACTAAAAAGGATATCATGGATAAACTTGGGAAGTTGTATGAGAAATCTTTAGCTTCTAATAAAAAATTTCTTATGAAAAGATTGTTTAACATGAAAATGTCTAAGAATGGTTCAATAGATAATCATCTAAATGATTTTAATATGGTTTTAAGTATGCTCACTTTAGTTGGAATCAAGTTTGATGATGAATTTATATCTTTTCTAATATTATGTTCTTTGCTTGATAGTTGGGATAGTTTAGTTATGGCTATGAGTAATGCAGTCCATACCAAGGGAAGCTTGAATTTTGAGGATGTTGTAGGTGTGATCCTTAGTGAGGAGATGCAAATTAAAAACACTGGTGAATCATCTTCAAGTAATTATTTATCTATTTATACTAGAGGGAGACAAAATGATAAGAGTAAAGGCAATCGAAGAAAGTCAAAAGGTAGATCTAAGTCTAGATTTGGATCCAAGATGATATGCTAGCATTGTGGGAAGAGTGGACACTCAAAGGACTGTTGGTCACTTCAAGATAAGAATGCCAACAAGGAGGAAATGAATGAGGTAAATGTGATATCCAGTAAATCATGTCAAGATGTCTTAATTATTTTTATGGATAGTTTTTTTGAGTCTTGGGTATTAGATTTAGGGGCTTCTTTTCATGCCACCCCACATAGGAATTATTTTATTGATTATGTTCAAGATAATCTAAGACATGCATATCTTGGTGATGATGAACCATGTGATATAGTATGGAAAGGTTGTGGTCTAGTTAAGATACATAATGGGAATTCATGGATCCTTAAGGATTTTAGACATGTGCCTATATTGAGATAGAATTTGGTTTTAGTGGGGTAATTGGGTAATAAGGGATGTTCAATATTATTTACTGTAGATTCTTATAAAGTTACCAAAGGTTATTTTGGGATCTTGAGAGGTAAGAAATTTGGTACTTTGTATTTGAATAATAGTGTTGATTCTATTGATTTAGTATATGAGCCATAAAGGCATGCAGATCTTAAAAGACAAGTTACCAGGATTAAAAGATCTAGATCTATACTTTGTGAAAATTATGTGTATGGGAAATATAAGTAGGTTAAGTTCTTGAAGTTTGGACCCACAAAGAAAGAGCACAAATTAGATATGGTACACTCATATGTATGGGGACCAACTCAAGTATCTTGTATTGATGGATCTAATTATTATGTTACTTTTATTGATTATGCAACTAGGAAAGTTTGGGTTTATTTCATTAAAAAAAATGATGTATTTAACACTTTTAAAAAGTGGAAAGCCTTGGTTGAGAATGAAACAGGTCTCAAATTGAAATGTCTTAGATCAGATAATGGAGGTGAGTATTGTAATAATGCTTTCTTTGATTATTATTCTAATAATGGAATTTGTAGGCAAAGAATGGTTCTACGAACTCCACAATAGAATGGGGTATCTAAAAGGATGAATAGAATAATAATGGAAAATTTTATGAGCATGAGGTTACATGCAAGGTTGCCTTTATAGTTTTGGGTAATAGTAGTTAGCATGATAGTATATCTGATTAACAAAGGACCTTCTATGCCTTTGGATGGAGGCATTCTAGAATAAGCTTGGTCTAGTAAGAATGTTGTTTATTATTTTCTTAGTCTTTGGATGTGAAGCATTTTCTCTCATCAAGAAAGAGGAAAGGACCAAGATTGAGGATAAATTAGATAAATGTACATTTATTGGTTATGGTGAGGATGACTCTAGTTTTTGTTTATGGAGCATTAAAGATAGGAAAATATTTTGGTCTACATATATAAATGCAAAATTCATGCATAAGGATCAATTGTAGGAACAAGATCAGGAACAAAAAGAGTACACAGTATTGGATGACATTATGAATGGAAAATTATCCAAGGATTTAGTTTAGGAACCTTCTACTCAAGGACCCCAAACTCCTATGGTAAGAAGATCTTCTAGGGTAAAAAGAACACCTTAATGTTTTTCTCCTTTTGATTATTTATTACTCACTATAATGGAGAACTAGAGTGTTATGATGATGGTTCCTTTATTATTTTATGCTTGTATGTGGATGATATGTTAGTTGCAAGAAATAACATATAACATATTCATATGCTCAAGAAATAGCTTAGTGACTCCTTTACTATGAAGGATTTGGGTGTTTTAAATCAAATACTTGGTATGAGGATTACTCATGATAGAAAGGAGAGGAAGCTAGTTTTATCACAATAAAAGTATGTGAAAAAAGTCTTGGAAAAGTTTAGTATGTTGGATTCTAAATATATTGGTACTCCTTTGGTAGTCCACTTTAGATTATCAAAGGATCAGTGTCCCAAGATGGAAGATAAAAATCTTAAGATGTTGAAAGTACCTTATTCTTTGGCATTTAGTAGTTTGATGTATGCCATGGCTTGTACTAGGCTAAATATTGCACATGTAGTGGGAGTTGTGAGTAGGTATATGAGTGATCCAAGTTATGAGCATTAGCAAGCAATGAAATGGATTCTTTGATATTTGATAGTAACCATTGATTTTGCATTATGTTATGGTGCATCAGATACCACTTTGCATGGTTATGTGGACTCAGATTTGGTAGGGGATATCAATAGTAGGAGGAGTATGAAAAGATATATATTTACTGTTAGAGATATAATGCTTAGTTAGATTTCTAGAATATAGAAGGTTGTGGTTTTATCAACCATAGAGGTAGAGTATATTATTGCCATAGAGGCTAGGAAGGAGATGATTTGGTTATAGGAGTTATTTCAAGAGTTAGGGAATCAATAGGATTTTGGGAGACTACACAATGGTAGTCAAAGTGTTATTCATTTGGCAAAGAACTCTAATTTCCACTCAAGGATGAAACACATTCAATTATCTTATCACTTCATCAGGACAACTTCAGAGAACTTTATGAAGCTAAAAAAGATTCATACTAGCTAGAATCCTATGGATATGATGACCAAGGTGGTCACATTGGACAAATTGAGATTATGTTCAGATTTGGTTGGCCTTAGTGGTCATGGAGCAGTAATAGATTCTATTCAGGAGAAATAGTCTCCAAGTGGGAGATTGTTGAGTGTGGATCCCTTTGGGGCTATCACATGACCATAATAATAAATTTTGGGGCATTAAAGAGCTCTAAGGATGTGGGGGGCATAATTTTCATGTTCTCCACATGTGATTGAAATATTCCTTATATTCCTAATTTCTATGTATTCCATATTTCATGGAGTTAGTTGTTAGATGCCTTTTCCCATGTTTACTTGCTTCTTTTAAGGAAGCTAGTTATTTTTTTGAAAAGGGAACTCCTTCCTTGTTGAGTTGAGTTGGTTGTGATCACATGCTTTTCAGAAAATGTGCCCTTAGAAGGTGGAGAGATGGAAATGGCAAATTCCTCCTTGGGAGAGATTTTAGATAGGCTTGATGAGGTGGAGGAGTGTTGTCGCATGTTGGATAATGCTTATCTTGGATAAGCATTGCATATTTTCTCCTCCTTTTGTGGTTTTTCTTCATTTTTTTATATATACAGGATGTGATATGGCCTTTATAGGTTGATAGTTTATTTTTAGGTGTAGATTTGAGGATCAGAGTCAAAGTGTAGGTGTTTTTAAAAGTGTAAGTGTTCATTATAGGGTGTAGTGTAGTAACTTGTGAGATAAAACATTCTGTAGGTGTAGGTGAAAGTGCAATTTTTGTGCAACACTTTTTATAAGATATTTTTCTATCTCTTTGAGAGTTCATTATAATCTTGTTTTAGATTACTGATTTATTTGAGAACTTTTATTGGTGGATATAGTCCACATTGGGTGAACCACATTAGATCCGTGTCATCTATGTTATTTTTATCTTTCTCTCATTTACGCTTTCATATAAATGGTAAATTAAGGAATGTTTTCATGATGTATTTTATTGCATATATTTAGATCTGATTTATGGTAATAATAGATCTAGATTTATAAGTGTTTTATTCCTAAATTTTTTTCCAAAGAAAGTATGAAAACCTAAGATATTTACCTCAAGTATAATGGTGGATAAGCATATGTGCAATATATATCTTCTCATCTAAGAAATTATAAAATTAATGTGTTCATATAATTGAATCTAACCCTAGTCCTTTCTAAAAATTTAGTTGATAGAGTCAGCCCAATAAACTCTATTATTATTGAAAAAAACAAATTAGGTCCTAGTCTATGTTAACTAAGTGTCAACCTAGACCCTAAATGACTTTTTTTAATTAGAGTATAGGGTTGATGGGGTTGATAGTGTATCATAAACTATCAAAAAGGATTTTAGGATAAAGAAGAGATAATGAAGGCATAAAATGACCAGAGGAGGGTATAAAATATAAGGCCAAGATTAGGTATATTTTTTTAGGATATGGTTGGATTGATATCAATTGGTAGTATAGGGACAACAATATTTCAAAAAAAATATAGTTTTCCCACCCATTTCATGGTGCACCCCTTAAGGCATGCACTTAGAGATATTGAAACTTGATGGGTTGTTAAAAGATAAAAAACATCAATAATTGATAAAATTTTGAAAATATTGTGTTTATACATATGCCCTAATAGAATCTAATCATGTGTCACTCAGGTAAAACAAGGGATGTTACTTAGATAAAATAACATAGCAACACACAAAGATGAAGCTAAGAAAAGTTGCATTATTTTAAAGAAAAAATAATTGAAACTTAAATGATTAAAAGGAAAATAATAAAAAATTAAAATTAATGCATACCTTGACTTACCTTTATCACTAGATGGGTTTTTACTATGTTTTTAGTTTTGATTATGGAGGGTGTAGAGACTACTTTTGACAAACCCAAGGATACAAAACTAAAGAGCAAAAACAAATAAATGTAGGAAAACCAAGATAATTGATGCTATGTGGATGAGATGTACTTGTAAATTTGGAAATATGGGGGTGAATTTTTTTATGTTAGACCAAATAATGAAGTCAAAATTTAGATTAAATCAAGTAAGAAAAAATCCAAGGCACTAAAGAGTGAAAAAATCAAGCAGGTAAACCTAAGTAAGAAAGGCAAACTCACCAATTCAAACCAAAGATACGTGTTAAAAAAATGGTAATCAAACATCAATGTGAAAGTAATAACAATACTTAAATAAATATGGGCAATAATAATGGTAAAAAAACATTGATGAGTGAGCAGTAACAATCCTTACCTAATCGTCAATGTAAAAAGTGCATAAAAGAGAAAACAATATTGGTGAGTGAGAAGTAACAAACCAACCTCACTCAACAATGGAAAAAGTGCATAAAAGTAGAAATTGAGTCAAGTTCCCATAAAATGGGTATTAAAAAATATAAAAATGTTAAAATAAATAAAGGTACATCTAGATATGTATATCATGGTATAAATAAAATAATCCATAGTTACTCAAACTTATTATTTAGTTCTAAAGATAGATAAAACTAAAACAAAGTAGTTTTAGCATGTTTTTAAGATGTGAAGAAGAGGGAATATAGAATAAGGGAAAACAAATTTAGAATCACACTAGCCTATCAAGGGGAAATGAAATGGGTGCAGGGGAGAATGAATTAAAAACCAAGGTAGAGGATCTTTTTATTGAAGTCAAGACACTCAAATTAAGTTTGTCAAAATAGGAGGACTTTCAACATTAAGGACTCTAAATAACTTCTCCTAGCCACACAAATATTAGATAGACAAATGAAGTATGTAGATCATCACATGAATTTTATATGCATAAAAATTAAAATGAACCTACCTTCCCATAACATATTCCCCATTCCTCAGGACCCCTTACAGAGCCATTAGTCTACTATGAAGATTGGATAATTACATGAGAAAGTAAGTAGAACCATATAGTTTGTTAAATTATCTTACTCTAATATACTTGCTTACCACACTCCAATGGACCTCAAATCTATCATGAAGCCAACTATGGAGTTTGATCTTAGATTAGAGATAATATATGTGCTTGTAATCACATCTTTTGGTGTGATTTTTAACTTTTGAATTTTTTATGTTGTGTTTTGTATATCATTTCCTTTTATTTGAAATGATATGGATTTTAACTTTATTTATGTATTTTTATATTCCTCCTCTATATGGATTTGGAAAACCAAATTTGTGTGCTAGAGATGACTTTCATTTTAAAACTTTGGACTTGGTTGCTAAGAAAGATAACATAGAGAGAATGATGTCAAAAAGTCTAGTTAATTTAGGAAAAATAAAAGTGTTATCTTGACTTTGACCTTGTTTTATCAGAAGTGGAGTGAAAGGAAAGGAAATCAAGAGGAATGAAACATGAAATAATTTAAATTACTTCAAATCATAAAAAATGTATCAAAGGGTGAATAAGGGATATAATAACATTAAAGTGTGATTCCTTATCATAAGAATGAGGGATGTGTACGAAAACATGCTAACACAATTTTTTTTGAAAATTTTATCTATAAAATAAGCAAAAGCTAAAGTTGAGAATAAGGGTTCAAAAACTTGTGACCATTGTAAAAATATTCTATAAAAGGAACATTGATTGAAATATGGTGATTTTATGAGGAAGGCCTAGTCTTATCCATGGTTTTAAACTATAACTCATAAAAGAGAAACCCAAGATGGTGCATAAAGCATGTGAAAATTAAATGAGAAATATGGTATCTATGAGGAAGGCTAGGTATTATCCATGGTCTTACACTACAATTCATAAAAATGAAAAACCTAAGGGGTGTAAAAATGATTGAAAAACAAGAAAATAATGAGAAAAAATGAAATTGTGAGGAAGAGTAGGTCCTATCCATGGCTTTACAATGAAACTCATGAGAAAAGGGAAATTAGAGGACCAAAAGGAGGGACTAAGGTTTATGGAAAGAGAGGATGAGACTTATGTATGTATACTACAAAAAATATTATAAGGATGGCATATAGAAAGCATGATAAGAAGGGAAAGATCTATGCTAACATCTATATCAAAGATGATCATGTGAGAGACAAGCCTATGTGTCTCAAAAGGTTTCTTGAAGTTAAATTAATTTGGTATCATGTAATGTATAATAAGAGTGGGCATCTTAAGAGCCCTAATGGGTAATTTTATGTAGGGATGAGCATCACAAGATGACCCAAAGGCTGAAATAACATGTGGGTGGGCATCATAAGATGCCCCAAAGGTTGAAAATAGGAAATAAACATAAGAAAATATATTAAGAAAGGAGCACCCCATATAGTGTCTAAATGGATTCAGGTAATCCAATAAGATTTTGATATAGGATTTCATGATGATTTATAAAAGAAATAAAATTTAGAAAAGAGGGAGAATCAAGGATAGAGTTGGCCAGATAGATAATAGAATTGCCTAGATAAAAAATAGGGTCAGCCAATAAATACTAGGGTCAGCTAACATGTATAGAATCAACTAGGTCGATAAGATACTTATAAGATATAGGATAAAAAGAATACATATTCATATGGGTCAACTATATACTACTAGACATGGGATAGAACAAAGAGATAGGAAGACACAATCATGTAGGTCAATTATGTACTACTAGTAGGAAGGTGGAACCGTCTATAAGAGATTGTGTCAACTAAGATGATAATGACTTGGTATAGGGAAAAATTTTATAAGATAATTGGAAGAAAGAATGAAAAGAAACACACAAATAATTTGATCAATGTGATCAATCCAATTAGGGCACACAACACAATACCTTGCACTAACATTGGCCAATGCAAGTTTTGTAATACAATACACAATTATCGAATAGAAAATAATCAACTAAAAATTAAATGCTAACTAATTATTCACCCAAGTGTTATTAGATTATTAGAGATTTTTTATTTTAATGTGATCATAAAGTTGGCTCAAAGAGGGAACTAGAAAGTAGTTTAAGGTTGGTTTCAGGACATTTGGGATGAAAGGGGTCTATATTGTAAATGGTACTAGATTGGTATTGGGGACTACCCCCTCGCTTCACAATCTCACAGCAATAAGGGTGTCAGGAACTTCACCAATATATACCATTAACCATATATTTATACTTGGCTAGAAAACCAAGTCAGCTTCCCCTTTGGTGATGAAATCCAAGTAGGTAGGCCTTAGAAAGACAAATGTTTAAATGATTTTTGAATGTTAAGTGGTTTGTTAGTGTGTACAAAAGAGTAAAATGTTGTAACTAAAATGTTAATTTTAAAAACCATCTATTTAGACTATGTGAGTTACTCTAAGCATGCAAATAACTAAAAAGAAAATGTGGATTAATTACTAGTAAATAAATGTTAATTCCTTGATTAAGAATAGTATAGAGTTAGTGTAGGTGATATTGTATGCAAATATTATATAATAAATTTGATGGAGTCACTTTTGTTTTGTAGAAGTAATCTTTAAGAATAGATTCAAATAGGTCGAATATATCTCTCAAATATAAGACAAACTACAAAACTAAGTTGATCAGGTTGACCTAGTTAGCTATAGGTTTGCAATTCTGAAGACTGTCAACTTGTGAAAAATAGAACTAAAGGAAGTATTGAAATGATAGATAGAGAAATAAAGGAACCTTGGTGGTTTTTAAGATGATTTATATTGTAAATTTTCATGTTATAATTCTTTAGTTGTTGATTTCAAATTCTATAAATTTGGTTGACTGGTTTAACTAAGTTTTATAAAACATTTTGTGCTAAATAAAAAATAATGAACAAGGTCAAACTATTTGATAGTGTTTATTGACCTATATGTTGATATAAGAAATTAGAAGACATAGTTGACCTATTTGATAGTATATTATAATCTAGATTAGGAGAATAATACTATGTTGAACTATTTTATCTATTAACCTATAGTTGATGAAGACTTGCATAGATAAAACATAGTAATTTTTAAGTAATTGTGTGTTAAACCTATACACAGAAAGTTAGAACTATATCTATTGCTCCAATATAGTACTAAAAATATGGAAAAATATAATAAAATGATAAAAATGATGGCATGAAAGAAAAAATACAAGGGTTAGATTCATGTCAGGTTCACCAAAATATATGCAAATGGAAATGCAATTGATTTATAAATTAATATTACCTCAGAGAAGATAAATATTACTTACATTTTTTATTGTTGATACATTAGATTTTTGAGGTCATGACCAATATGGATCCACTAGATCTAACCAAGGGATATCTTACCACAATAATATCACTAGGGAGGGTTCTAAAGCCTCCAATCAATCAAAACTATGAAATAAACCTAATTCGGTCTTATGTTTTCATATTCACTAAACTAATAACAAGTAAAGTAAACTCTAATTTAGTGCTCACCAAAGATTATGGAATAAAGTGGGGGTAATAAACATTAAAATTAAATATGTATATAAGACATATATTCATGTTAATATATATATATAATCCTAATGCATGGGATAGAATTACAAATGCATATCTATTTACTCCTACAAAGGAGGAACAAAGTTAGGAATACTTACCTTTAAAGATGAACATGCCAAGCCTTAATATCTCCCTTGGACAAGGTTATTCACAAGAGGTTGTTTTGGTATGTAAAGATGATAAGAATAATTCAGATTTAGGATACACAACCTATCAATGCATATAAAATAATTCTCCATAAGACAAAATTCATATCTCTAATAAAATTATGAAATCTAAGCTATGATCCTCAATTAGAATGGTGGATAAGCAAAAGAGAAATATATATCTCTTCTTCTTCTCTAAGAAATGACAAAATTGATGTGTTTATTTAGATGAATCTAACCTTGGTCCTTTTCAAAAGTTTAGCCAATAGAGTCGGTCCAATCAACTTTGTATTGTTATTGAAAAAACAAATTAGGTTTTGGTCTATGTCGATGAAGGGCCGACCTAAACCCTAAATTTATTTTTTCAATTAGATTATAGGTCGATGGGTTTGATAGTTTATCATAAACTATCAAAAAGGATTTTAGGATAGGGAAGGGCTAATGAAGTGGAAAATGACTAGAAGAGGGTGAAAAAGAGGAAGTCAATCTTAGGGGAGTGTTTGTAGGAGATGGTTGGATTAATAAAAAGTGGTAGTATAGGGACAAAAATCCTATGAAGTACCAATAGTCTACCCACCCATTTCTTGGTGTACACCTTAAGGTATGAACTCAAAGATATTGAGAGTTGATGGGATCCTACAAGATAGAAAGTATTAGTAATTAATAAAAAATTTAAAATATTATGTGTATACACTTTGATCCTTATTTTATATATTTTATTTTGAATAACATTGCTTAGGAGAGGGACAGGAGAAACCATAATGACATAGTGTCTATTAAAACATAAGTTTACCAAACTATCCCTATCAGTTGTACCCATATTAATGGTTATTTCTTCAAATAAATATTAATATTATAATTTCATTTGATCCCAAAAAGCAAAAAAACTTTCTAAAATTCATATGTAGTAATGAGAAAAACCTTTACATTCCTGATTAAATTTTTTAGTTTTATCTTGTTCATGATCCATATTCTTGTTGTAAACCTATAATTCTAAAAATATGAAATGCATGGGTGCAATATCCTACAAATAAAAAAATTGATGTATATGTTCTTGACATGCTTTCCCACAGGTTGATCCTTTGGATTTTAAACATGTTAAAAGAAGTCTAAAAAAGGTTGGATGTCTAATTTTGAGCACATTAAGAAAATACAATCAGATTGCCATAAAATAAAGAGAAGTTTATAATCTATAAATCATATAACTAATCTATAAAACAAACTATTGAAAAGTAGGAAAGTTAATATAGGAAGAGAGGAAAATATTCTATGAAATCCATAAAATTTATTCTAATAAAATAGTAAGTCTACCCTAATATTAGTCTTACTATCACCTTTATTGATACTTGGGGACATTTACAAATGGTACAACCATGAAGTAATGATTTAAAAATTGGTTTTTTATTGGTAATTTTATCTCATTGCCTTGAAATTCCCTTAGACAAAAAGCATTATTACCTAGGATCTATGAAATACATAAGGTCCAATACAAAATGGGTAAACTTATCATGCTATCCTTTCTTTTCATGGGATTTGACCATAGAAACACCAAGTTAGATATTATAAAGTCTTTGAATTTAACCCTTTTATCAAACCATATCTTCATTGTCTTACTATTTACTAAAGTTCTATAAGGCCTCAGTTCTTAAGTCTTCCATTTCTATTATGTCTAATAATTGAGACTCCACCTTGTCACTTGGTTTCATGTATTATTGCATAAAATGATATGTTGGAAACTTAAGCATGATTGGTAAAATAGGTTGTCTCCAATAGACTAGTAAGGTAAGGCTTTGAGTGCCTGCTTATATCTTGTTCGATCAACCCACAGTGCATACTTTAATAGATTATACTAATCTCAAGGTTTATCTATTATATAGTTTTTAATATCATCAATTAGGTTATTTTTTGTTAATTTAACCAATCTATTTCATTATGAGTAATTTTTATATGATGATCTAATGGTGTCTATTTTCATAGGCCCATTCAGTAAATTTAGCTGATTAGAATGTTAGTTCATTGTCACAAACTAAAGAGATAGGAGTAAAACATGTAATTGTGATATTTTTCTCTAGAAAGATGATCACATCTTGTGCTATTGAATGCTTTTTAGTGATAGCTTCAACCTATCATGTGTAATAATCTATAGCATTGAGTAAAAACTTATGGCCAGTTGAAGAATTAGGATTAATAACCCCAATGAAGTCCAAGCCCCATTAGGAAAATGGTCTTCCTTTAATCATAGGTTATAAAGGCATGGTTGTGTGTACTTTCCTCTTTGATAGGACTTGGAATTTGTGGTACATTCAGATGTGATCATGTGAATTATTGAATATTATGGGGAAGTAATAACCCATTATGAGGATTTTATGGGTAGTGGTGTTTCTAGAGGGATGACCACTACCTATTTTTTGATGTAAATTTTCAATAATTTTTTTATCTTCCTCTCATGATACGCATCTCAGGTAGATGCCTTCATAATTTATTTAATAAAAGATCCATTTTTTGATTATGTAATTAGATGCTTTAAGTTTGAAATCTCTATTTTGTTTTATTTTAAGCTCTGGGGAGCAAGTACCTATGAATAAATATTGAATAATGTAAGTAAACCAATTCTCTTTTGATACTTAGTTTTCACACACCTCTTTGAAGTGATGCATGGGTCAGGATTAGTCATGAGATAAATGATACCTTGACCTATACAATCTTGGTAGGCTAGATTTCCATGTTGAATTCTTGTAATTTTTCTATCCATTTTCTTTTATGTTTTCCTAACTCATTTTGTGATAAGTAAGCTTAACAATAGGACTTGGTATAATGTAAATTATCTTCTTCCTTAGAAAGTAATGTCAAAAAAAATTCACCATTTTTACAAGGGATAAGATTTGTTTATCTATCATGAAATACCTAATTTCTTCTTATTTTAAGTTTGTAATCATGAATGTGATAGGATGCTCAGTTTCCTCTTTCTTATAGGTGAGCATGACAACAATAGTGTGTTCTAAGGTGAATGAATATGAGAAAAAGTCTTTTGTTAGGTCTAAAATTATCAATATAGGGGGCTAGTATATTACATATTTAATGTCTTGAAAAGACTTTTGATCTCTATTGTCCATTCCAATTTAGCATCCTTCTTGAGAATTGCAAAGCCTAATATAAACTTTCTCATGAATTTTATCTTTCCAGAGAAAAATTTGATTTCCTTTTTATTATTTATGAGGTATTTTTTTGATATCCCTAGAATTATTTTTGGGTAAATCATAATCCCTTTCATGGTGATGATATGACCCAAGATATTGCCTTCTATGATGCCAAATATTCTCTTTTTTTGGGTTTAATGAAATGCCAAACTTTATACACCTTTTAAGGATTGATCATATGTGTCCTACATGATTTGTCATTTATTTTAATAATAATGTGAATTCCTCCATGTAAATAATTATACATTTACCTATTATCCCTTGGAAGGTGTGGTCCATAACTCACTAAAACATGAAACCTACATTAATTAGGCCAAATGGCATCCTATTATTCACATAAGTAACCCATTTAATGGTGAGTTTCATCTTCATTATATCTTCTCATTCTACCAACACTTGGTTATACCATTATAATCCATCTAATAAAGACATCATTCTTGAACCACTCACTCTCTATATGAATTCATCCAAGGAAGGTAATAGATAATTATCTTTCTTAGAGGCTTTGTTTAATTTCCTAAAATCAACATAGAGTTTGATCTCCCCACTTTTATTCATAACTAGGACTAAATTAGCCACCCAAGTAGAATGTTTGATAGAAAAACTATTTTTTCACTCAAAAACTTCTCCACTTCCTTCTAAACAAGGGGTTATAGGATAGGAATTACCAACTTTTGTATATGTCTAAATGTTTTGTGGTCTAACTTTAATGAAATTGTATGGGTGATGACCCTTGGTTTGAAAACCTTTAAGTCTTCACATGTCCATGCAATTACATCCTTGTACTAAGTGAGTAAATTATTCATTCTTTGCCTTTCCTTTGGAGTACAATTAAAACCAATGTTGACATAGCATGAGTTACACTCATCTCCTAGATATTCCCTTTTGAACTTAGATTTGTTTACTTTTGGCTACCTTTACTGCTGAGCTTGAAGATCCAGATAAAATATCCTTTCCAATGAAACCATTCCCAAAGGGAGGTTATTTTACTTCATCTAAATAATTCCTCTTAATTCCTCTTGGAATAAGTAACTATTTTACTTGTCATCAATTATTTGAAACTCAAATTACCTTGAATTAGTCAAGAAATAAAAAAATATGATGGTCATCATCAAAAACTTTTAAATTTTAAACATTGTCTAGAATTAATAGACAAGGTACTATCTCAATGGACAATATTTATACCTTAGATTCCTTAAGGGTGCCAAGTTAGTAGCTGAGGTAGTTAATGAATTAATAGATTGATTCTATTCTCTAGGTATAACCATGATGTTAAAGGCTTTAAAAGACTCATTAAAATACCATGATCTATGTTTGTACATTTTTAGGTAGGATAAATTACACTGGTATTTATTTTTTACCTAATAGATTATCAATTTTGAATCTCCATAAATAAGCAATTGTTTGACATTATTTTTAAGAGAAAAATATAGTCCCAATATTAGTGTTTCATACTCCACTCTATTATTGGTGAAATTTAACTGTAGTTTGTATGATGCCAGATATTTTTTACCTTATGGGTCCACCAATTCAATGTTGATGCCTGATCTTTGCTTGGATATTACACTATCAAAATGGAGGGTCCACAACTAGGAAGGTACTTGGAGTTTTGGTTATTTCACTTCATGATTTTTAGTAAAGATATAAATCCCAAGGTTAGGATATTTATAACTTACTTATTCATTATTTATATTATATTTTATAATCAAGTGCTTCATTCTTGTCTCTCGATCAATTCAAATATGATTTAGAATACCCCTCCATGGTAACCATATATGAGATAAGTGTGTTGTCACATATCTATTTAATGTCTTGGATCAATCTATTCTAAGGAGGAATCCATATAGAATATCTACTACCAGTATTTCAATCATCATTTACACTCATGGTTTAGATGTTACTTAGATTTGTATATCATTAACCTCTCCCAATATAGGGACCATGGTCTTATCCAATTATGAAACCATTCTCTTAGATGGATTTGGGGTAAAAACTAGCTTCTATCAAATTAAAGTAGGCATCCTCAAGGTTGAAGCTCTAGAA
This sequence comes from Torreya grandis, assembly GCA_037957365.1. Lineage (NCBI taxonomy): Eukaryota > Viridiplantae > Streptophyta > Pinopsida > Cupressales > Taxaceae > Torreya > Torreya grandis. The sequence goes on along the minus strand of JARHVA010000932.1, from coordinate 265,016 downwards.
TCAAATAAACAATTATGGATGTTCTTTATAAATGCTCAGATAGTCAATAAAAAGGTGAAACTTTAGGTTTACTTTTGTATATGACATTGGTGTGAGCATCGTTCATCTTCTTGGTATTTGATTTCCCTATGATAGACTTCCATAGGAGCCTATTTTATTTTATAATATGGGCTAGTTCATAAAGAGTAATGTTGGCTTTAATACTCTTCATGTCTTCAACAATATTATTCCCCCCTTTGCCTTGCTCTTATTCATTCTAGAGTTGTTCATTCCCTTTAGGGTTAGGTGGATTATTATCATTTCTTAGATTTATTAGAGAAATAAAGTTATTTAAAGGAGTTGACATCATGAAGGGTTGATTATTCCTCAATTTATAATTTCCCTTTTAGTATTGTTGGAAAGCCTACACTTCATCAGAGTTAACTTTTGGTTCATTGTCATCTTATTCTAGGAAGAAAGACTCATACATTTCAAATACCATTGCTATGTTTGAATAGCTCACTTATGGATGTAACTTTGATGGATTATTCATCAAGTCTTACCTTACCATATCTCTTTGGAAGATCTCAAACACTACAAAAAACTCCAAACATTTGAGTTATCATGTTTTGATGTATTATGGACTCTACACCAATTGGGCAAAGTCATTTCTATTATATTGATATTTGATAACTTGTTGGGATGCTAATCTACATTATTAGTAATCCTATTGAATTGCCTATTGTATCTTTAAAACCTAGGATTATAGTTATTATTTTGGCTAGTGGTGTTTCCCATATTTATCTGCATATTAGGGAAGTCATTGCTTAGTTTTTAGACCATTGTTTGGATGGAATGCAGTTATGTTTGGTAGAATTAGTTATTTATGTAACTATAGCATTAGAAGGCATTTATGTTGACTTTATTCATAAATATTCATCTATACCTAGTTATTTATATAACTATAGTTCTGATTGGGCACATGCTCCATTAGATGAGGTAGTGCATATTGTTGATTCTGATTGAAATCATGGACATTTTGATTGATTTGAGGGACTATATTTAGAGCTAGAAAACTAGCATTAATATTTAAAGTTTTAGGTATTTTAAGGTTTAATTGTCTATCAATTTTGATAGCCTCTTCATATGTTAAATCTAGAGTGGTGAAATTAATAGATCTATATAGTAACTCCATAGTGATTGGGTCTAGAGAATTTATATATATCTCCAATGCAAATGGTTCATCTTATACATATTCTAAGTTAAGCCAAGTGTACATATTTTAGAGTCTAGCATTGAAATCCCTAATTGACTCATTAGGATCCCTTTTCATATTGGTTTATACACCAATATAAGACTAATAACTTATCCAAATTAGGCAAGAAATGTGCTCTGACACACATTCTAGGAAGTGATCAAGTTCTCTTGAAGATTGAGATACCAATGATAGGAAGCATCCTAAATGGAAAATGCGAAAATTATACATGTAACATCTTCATTAGTAACATTAATTACTTTTATTTTATCCTTAAAAGACCTAATGTGTTTTTCTACAGTTCTTACTCTTGAGGTGGAGAAAAAAGGTAGGTATTTTTCTAGGTTTCTAAGCTAAATGTACACATCTCTTAGGATGATAATGGTAGATCCAACTAACCAAGGGTTTTGTTAGGCCATAGGATGATTAATGGGATGGATATTCTTGATTATAAATGTTGTTCTAGCCCTTGGTATATTGGGAGTAACTGGTACAAATATAGGCCTTTGATTTATTGATAAGGGTAAAACCAATAAATTGGTTTTGGCTCTAGACTTGGTAACTATTTTGGGTATATCTAGTGAAAATCAATGTAGGGGTAAATTTTCACTAGGGGAAGCACACAAGAAGCCTTCCTTATAGCACCATATTTTTTATTTCTATTGATATATTTCTTGTGAACTAACAAAATTTTAGACAAGGTAGACTCAAACATTTTACGATCTTAGTGGAGGTAAACTCCACTCTAGGGCACAAGTTATAGGTATGGGTAAAATAACCTTGTGGTAGAATAAAAACCAAAGTATGTAGTTTGTTAACTGGATTCACTTATAGTGAAATGAATCCTAGTAGATAAATCAAACTTAAATGTATGATATAGATGGGTGATATCCAATCTAGAATGGGTATATCTCAATCAAATAAAATTCAAAAGGAGGGAAGGGTTGAGCAAAAAATCAGACCATTTATAAATCAGACCAAGAAGGCATATAAGGTAGCTATAACACACACTTAGAAAAATATACTAAAAGAAAGCAATCTAGATTAGATATAGCTCAGACCAAGAAGGCATCTAAGGTAGCTATGGCACACACTTAGAAAACTATACTTAAAGAAAGCATTCATACACACTAGAATAATAGCACATTTTAAACCAATTTCTTAACAAGATTTACTAACTTTCAATCACTTTTGCACATCTACAACTAGTATATATTGATAAAAAAATATATTAGTATCTTTTGAACACTTCAAATTCTTATATTATACCAACTATAAAATCAAAACCTTAATATCACATGAGTGGAAGGAGAAAAAATTAGTGCAATTACATGATAGTCAAAATTTACTTCTTATATTGATAAAATATTCCAACCCTTTGGAATGTGAAATTACATAGTTATATAGACTTGGTGAGGGGATACCTCATCCTACAAGTGTATGTAAACTCATAGTTACATGTCATAATTACAATGCTAGTTCTAATTTTAGTATCAAAATTTTATGTTTTACATGCTTATGTCTAATTACATTTATGTCAAAATTAGTTGGCCTATGCAATGCAATTCAAAGTGTGCATGTTTAAAACATATCAATAAACTTTACATGTATGTTATAAATATAAGTAAACTATGAATAAATTGTGCATGTATACATATAAAATTTGGACTTCAACTCAAGGTTGATTGGATGCTTACATGATTAACAAGGTTGTTGGAGGCACTAAAGTGGATGCTTGTGTTGAACTAGTATTTGTTGTTCTAGAATTCTTATTCATTTCCAAATCATGATAGTGATTTTTCCCAAAGTCATATTAATATCTAATTATATCCATGTTAAGGAGAATAAGCCTATGCACTAGGTTCACTTGCTCTAAAAGCCTTATAAGTTCATCTCTAGTAGTCTTGAAGTTAAATCTAAAGATATCAACTTTAGTGACCTTATATTTATCAAAATGAGCTATACTTCTATGTCTTATATGGTCTTCCCTTGTATATCATGTTTAAAATTATCTAAATCTTGATATAAGAGCTTATCAAAATTGGCCCTGGTGATGAGACTTCCTATGGAATCCTTGGCCTAATAAAGCTTCAGTTTATCCAAAATTTTCAAGGATTAGGTCTCATATTCTAAATATTTTGCCATCACCACCTCAACCACATCAACCCATTCCTCATCCTCTTGTGTTTTGATGGCCACCAAGTTAAGGGAATTGATATCCTCCGGTGGTGGCAAAAATTTAAAATGTGCATATGAATTGTTGGTTGTAAAAATAATAGGGAATTTAAGTTTATTGTAATTTATCTTCAAATAATTAAATAATTTGGTAGCCTTTACTATGTGGGGTGATAATTCTATCCTCATTACACTAATGGCCTAAATGGCATTATATAATTTGATTGTTGTATTTTGGACACCCATATCAATTTGGGCTAGAACATGAATAATTTATTATTATTCTCTTAGTTGCTCTAGTTTTTGTTATAGCTCTCTTCATTCCATTTATGTCCCTTCATGTATTTTTAATAGGACATATTTTTTTGTTTCCATATATAGTTTAAAATATTCTATATATGGGGATTGCCCCATTTTTCTATCTTTCCTCTTGGTCAAAGTGAACATTTCTTCTCTTTCTTCCATAGTGACTACCTTTCTAGTGTCACCCTCTAGATTCCTCTTTTTCACCCTCTATAGACTCACAATATATTTCTCAAAAATTATACTCAAAGTGGGCAATTCATTAGTCACAAGATTATGCCTTTTGTAGGCCCTAGATTACATGTCTATTTCCCACTTTAGGAGGACTAGTTGGATTGGGTCCATGGGTTGAGTGTTTAAGGCTATAATATCACCCATTATCTTACCTAAGTGTGATTCAAAGTTTCCTATAAGTGGGGATCAGGGGGTGAAGGCCATATGATCTTGGACTAATCTACTCCACCAGATTATGGTAGTAGATGGACTATGTATACTAGACATTGTTTATTCCTAGCCTCCTGAGTGGTTATCATACATTTCTCTTGATAAGGACTGAGAGGGGGAACTATCAAACTTAATTTTGTAGATACAACATGTAGTTAGGTAGTGGATACTACTCCTCTTTATTTCTTCATGTATTCTCTCTTGGTTTTTATGGGGGGTAAAGCAGTAGTAGAAGGGATAATAATAGGAATAGTAGGAGTGTATATGGGAGGAGAAATTCAAGGAAAAGAAATTGAGGAAGTAAGGACTGTAAGGGTAGAGGATGGATCCTCTACTTGTGAACTAATAGATTTGGATAAATAAAGGGCTGAATAGGGTCAACCTCCATCTTGGGGACCAAGAGAGGAGGGGGATAGGAGGGTTAAATGAAGTAAGAATAAAAGAACAAAGTGTAAGAAAGGAACATTAGAAATAATAGTGGTAATGGAAATGCAAGATGATGTGGGATCACTTGATTTTTTTTAATTCAATTGTTCCTTAACCTTTGATTCTTGGTGGCTCAAGACTTTCACTCTTTGTAACTCTACCTCCTCAACAAACAATTCCTCTCCATCTACCTCTTGTGTGGCTATCTCCCTTGATGTTCCTTATATGGTTCAGCTTTGTGGAGTGGATTGAGGCCTTGGATTCCTTGTATAATATATGGTTATATATATATATATACATATATATATATATATACATATACATATATATATATATATATACATACATACATACATACATATATATACATACACATATATATATATATGTATATATATATATATATATATATATATATATATATATATTTGTGTGTGTATATAAGGATGTGGTTGGGTGGTTAAGGTAACCAAAACAACAACTAATAGAAGTGATGAAACATTACCTTGGGCAGGGTCCTCTGAATCTAAGGAATCCAAAAAAATGGGCTCATCTTGCTTTCCTCCAAGTGATGTATCTAGCAACCCTAATTCTTTTTTCACCACCTTAAGTGATAAAATATCTATTTTTAAGGACTTACCTTATTATCTTATTTCTTGAGTAGGTTTTCTAGTTCAAAATTTAGATGTATCCCATCCTTTAATCAGTGGGAGTCTGGTTTGTGCCTCCTTTATAGAAAGGGAAGGCTCCCCTTGAATAAGCTTTAGAAGGTATTCATTTATTTAAAATAACTATTCCCTCTTTAATACCTTATAATTATCTTGAGCATTAAGGAATAATAAGTCATGATCATAGGGATCATGTTGATATTCAATGCCCAATCCTTTGATATGGTTTTACACCTATCCATGGGGATCCCAGTTCCTATATGGAAATGAAGTGGAGTAGTATTTTATATATTTCCCATCCTCATAGAAGTGATTCCTATTGGTTTAGTACATTCTTCTAATCATTTAGTGAAAGACATGAAGGTAGGATTTCTTCTTCATATGCATATTCTCATTAATGCCCAACCATAGTTGTTAGGCTATTTAATACTCTACCAACTTATTTGGAACATACTTGGGGAGTAGCAAAGGTGTGACCTTATTGATAATTACCATGGTGATTGTGTAGTTAGTGCATATCTAGTAGTCTTTCCTAATAAATAATGTGCTCATGATACTATTTGATATCATAGGTAAGGGTGATTCATATAAGGACATCCATACCTATGGGTAAACATCCTCAATGTTGTGCATAATATTGAGAGTGTATGCATAGATTTACATGAAGGATTAAGAGTTAAAACCCCTATTCTTTGTAAAATTTAGAGGGGGGATCTAAAGTGATCCATTGTGGATGTAGACTATCCCTAAGACTATGTAGATCAAGTAGGATATTATGTAGAAGTGAAATTTTGGAGGCATATTATCCTTATGTAGAATTTGATCTCATAATCTTGATTTAATCACTTCTCCTAGAGTAAAGGTCAATTTTGATGTCCTCAACAAATATAGAAACAAAACCCATTCCAATTGGAGGAATTTTATGGTAGTGTATCTAAATATCCTATTCAATAAGGGCATCCCAATCTAAATTCCCATTCTAAATTTTTGTAATGGTGTGGTTTACTTTTATTTCAAGTTGATTATCTCTCCAGTGAACATCCAATTGCTAAGTTCCTTCTCAATAGATGTCTCTTTATTTCAAACCATTATTCTATGTAAAACCTAAGTAGAATCAAGAATAGTAAGGTAGAAGAACCTTCAAAATGAGTTTCCAAAGATGCATGCTATAACCATTTTGTGCTCAAAATGATGCAAGTATGCCCCTCTAAATATCTTCCCTTTAAAGAACAAATATTACATGAGGTTGATACAGGGCATGAATTTTGGATTCATAATTGTGAAGTATAGCCATTGTCACTTGAGTGGGAGGAGGTATATGTCCAATTGGTGATAGGTTAGATTCAAGTTCTCTTCATGTGAATGTGTATTAACCTAGTGTATGGAATCCCATAAATCTAAGTAGTATAGTTGTTATTGAATAAAACATGTTCAAAGAGTGTCTTTATGTACTCAATAGAATATTTAATAGAGAATGTTGAAAGAGGGAGAGTTCCATGGAATACCCTAGATGAGAATGTTTTAGATTAAGGTAAAATCAGGTTTTGAAGGGACCCCAAAACCCAAGTACAAAGAAAGAAACATAAAGCCTCAACGACCACAGGCAGAACCTAAAAAATACTACAAAGAAGTAGCAAAAATAGGTTTTATATGGACCTAAAACCACCAGAGAGACCACCGGTCAAAACCCAGATTTAACAAAGATCTGGCTACACCATAGACAGAAGATTACAAAAAGAAACTAGAGAACAGGACCAGTAAACATAACCAACAAGAAGAACCAAACTATTCTTCCAGTTCCAAAATCATTTTTACAGTTTCTTTACCTTTCACAACAGTAGTATCCTGATTAGTAGTTGCCACCAACTTGGCTCCCTCTTGTGTAGCCTTCTTTCTAGAGATTTGTCTCGTCCTTTTGCTAGGCCCCTCCAAGGATTTGGTCTCCTCGTTTGCTCTTTTTCCAATATTGACAGCTGCAGCAAAAATATGGGACGTTACTTCCTCCATTTTCGTTCTGTTCTCCTTAATGAGTTCCCAAAGGTTATTCTCATAATCTTTGAGCTTGACAGGGATATCTCTTATCTATTTTTCCATGATGTTAATTTTGTTCCATGCAACTTTCTAGTTATCTTCCATAATTTCCACTTTCTTTTTGAGATCCTTAATCTCCTTACACATCCAAGAATCAAGTTGGAGAGAAGCCTCTACTTTGCAATTAACCCAACTCATAGGTGTGTGCATTCCATCGTTCTGCCCCTTCTCTCTCCATTCCTCAGAATTCTTATTGGGACTGTTCCCACCTTCAAAGTGATCCTCTCAGCCCCTTTGATAATGTTCTTTGGTTCCAGTTTGAATTTCCATGTCCATGTCTTGATTGTCATCCTGATCTGTATTTTCCTTTTCATTTCTTGAAACAAGGTCCTCAACAGGGCCATCCTGGATAATATCTTCCTCCGACACTTTCTGATTTTCCTCAGTTTCTTCTTTACTATTTTTAGATTCCTCCTCTTTGCTAACTCCTTCTTTCTCATTCTTCTCTTGACATTCTTTGTCCTCATTTGAATTTGTATTCCAGCTTTCAGTTCCTTCTTCTTCCTCCAAATTTTCCTCCCTAGGTTTATCAAATCTTTCCCACTCTGTATCTTCTTCTACATTTTGATTATTGGTGCTCGGGAACTTGATTTTGTCTTTCCCTTTTACAATTTCACTCCTTCTGCTCCCAGACTCCTTATTTTTCCCCTGGTTAGGGTTCTTAACCATAGCTTTATTCTTGCAGTAGCCTTCGATTAACAGAATTAGGCCTTCATGCAGGATAAGATGCATTTCCTTCTTCCTATGAGCAAATAAACTTTAGACCAAAGAATAGCGCAGGTAAAAGGGAAAAGACAGTCTTACCTTGTGCCTGAAATGATTAAGGAAAACAAAGTGGAATTTATGCACTCTCTTGCTCCTTTCATCCAGGATGAAATACTCCCTTATACAGCATAAGACATCCCTCCATATCCCCTTAATCTGTTCCAATTCATATAAATCTCCATTCTTGACCAACTTCTACTCTTCGTCATCCATCTTGGGGAACTTACAGAAGGCCTCGTTTGAAATGCTTGTCTACTTGGAGAATTTAAGTCCATCCATAGGCAACCCTGTAACCTCTGCTATAAAATCCTCTGTAAGGTTCACTGTGATACCATGCAATGTGACCCTTTCATCAATCCAATTTTTGAAAAAGGCCATAGTGATATGCGGTTTTGACCCATGGAGCTTTTCCATATAGTTCACGACTTTTTCTTTCTGCAGGATTCTCCAGACATCTTGTTTCTCTCTCCATTCCTCACAGTTTTTAGGTTCCTGCTTCCTTGGTTCTCCCTTCCTTTCATGAGCCATACTCTTTTCCTTGGAAACTCAATCGCTATGAACTTTACAATGATCCCACCTGCTACCAGTTTGATTTGAGAGTCGGCTTTGTTTGGCCACGTTCAGGATCCTCGAGAGCCTTCCACTTTCAAGAGCCTTCCTCTTTAATGATTGAAGACCTTTCCCCGCACAGCCACTTCTCCAACTCATTATGTTTCTATAACAATCTAATCATTCCCTCCTTTGCATGAGTTGCATCATGAAGAATGAGCGCCCTCAGTTCCACCTTCTTTTCTAATGTTTCATGCCACCTCATTTTTTGTCCTGTCTGGGCTGCACAGTTTGCTAACCAATCTGCAACTCTGTTGGCTTCACGATAGGTGTGGGTTATAGTCACTTTATCAATTTTTTTTATTAAGGTTTTCATCTCCATTACCATAGCCTCTATAGTCCAAGAAACTATATTTTTATTGTTAAGAATATTTATGATGTTCAGTGAGTCCCCTTCTAGCCACAATTTGGGATATCCCGAATCCACAGCTATTTTGATGGTCTGAAGGGCGGTAGTAGCTTCGACAATGTGACAATTTGATTTACCAATGGGGATTGATACAACATCAATAACCTTTCCCTTATGGTTTCTCAAGACACCACCACAACCTGCATTCCCCAGGTTCCCTTTAGCAGCTCCATCAAAGTTTCCTTTAATCCACCCTTGAGGGGGAGCATTCCATGTAACTCCTAATCTGGGATTATCAGGTTTACCTTTAGAATTTTTTGTACTTAAGGGATTATCCACTTGGAAGGTTGAGCTTGGATTCTTTTGTGATAAAAAATTCTCCTTAATAGCTCTAATGATGTTCTGTCCTACCACCCATCCAGGGAGCTCTTTATTTCTAAAGATTCGGTTATTTCTTTCTTTCCATATTCCCCACCAAATATGGGGAAGAGTAAGTTTCCATTAAAAAATTGCTTCAGAATTCTTGGAGGGGTAGTACCAGATTTTAAGAGATAATTCCACATTTTTATGATGGATCCATGTAATTCCCCACATATTGAGAATTTCTTTCCAGACTAGTTGTGTATAAGAATATTTTACAAACAAGTGATCTCTATCTTCAAGACCCTTCTTACAAAGGATACACCTATTCACAATATATATTCCTCTTTTCTGTAAATTGTCCAAAGTTAAGATTTTGTTTTGGAGAAGGGTCCAAAAAAAGATTTTGATTTTAGGGATGAGCCCCTTGATCCAGGCCTTCGTCCATAGTGGTTTGTTGCCATTTCCCTTTGAAGTGAAAATGGAATAAACTTTAAACTGTCCGCTTGGCTCATTGTGCCAAACAATCTTATCTTCAAGATTAGGGTATAGAAATATAGCATTTAGTGATATTTGAATATCCTTGAAATCTTGATCATAGTCAGTGAGGTTCACCCAGGAGTTGTTCTGCCAGTATTGGTTAACCATTATTCCCACTCTTTACTTGCAACGGTTTATAACATCTTTATCTTGGATTTCATCTTGCAAAGGTTTTCCTTTTAACCAAATATCTTCCCAAAATTTCACCTTATTACCATTGCCAACTTTCCAGGAACTTCCTTCTTCTAAAACATGTTTAGTCCCCTGGACTACCCCCCATATGGCAGAAGGATGGGAAATGTCTGGATTAGAAAAGAATTCAGGGAGAGACTTTGCCTTAAATAAGTGTTTGTGCTTCCATATTTTGCTCCATTCTTTATTTTCCTGATAAACCCTCCAACCCTGATTAGCTAAGAGAGCTGTGTTCATACTTCTAATTTTCCTTATTCCTAGTCCACCTTCCCTGACAAGTTTACAGATGTTATCCCATGCTATTAAAGGCATTCTTCTTTTCTCCTCAGTTCCTGACCAAAGAAATTTTCTCTGAATTTTTTCAATAGCTTCAGCAAATTTAGTGGGGATTTTGAAAAGACTCAAAGCGTACGTGGGTATGCTTTGTAGACTTGCTTTAAGGAGGGTGAGCTTTCCAGCTTGGATTAGAAAACTACCTTTCCATATCGCTAATTTCTTACTAAATTTGTTAATTAGTCCTTCCCAGAAAGCTTCAGGAACTTTCATCCCAAAAGGGAGGCCAAGGTAAGAGGAAGGGAAAGATCCTATGGAGTATTCAAGGATTTTTGCTATTTGGTTCTGTCTGTGACTTGGGGTATTAGTAAAGAATACTGCACTTTTGTTCTAGTTTATCAGTTGTCCAGAGGTAGAAGAATATAAATTTATAGCTTCCTTTAAATTTTTAGCTTCTGTGACTTTAGATTGCCCCATGAAGATGGTGTCATCAACAAATTGACCATGGGAACATATTAAAGGATGCGAAGAGGGTTTTAGGCCCTTAAATAAGCCTTTACAAACTAAATCCCCTAAGTATCACCCCATACTATCAGCCATAATTATAAATAGAATAGGGGAAATAGGATCCCCCTGTCTTAATCCCCTTGACGGATTGAAAAAATGAGACAAACTCCAATTTACCAACACAACAATAGAAGTAGTAGATATCAACTGCTTGATCATATCAACCACTCTTTGTTCAAAGCCAAAGGCAGTAAGGCTATTATAAAGGAATAATTAATCCACCCTATCATAAGCTTTAGCAATATCCACTTTCATTATGAACCCCTCTTTGTTAGAGCTGAACAACGAGTGAATATTCTCATGCACTGTTATTACAAAATTGAGGATTTGTCTGCCTGGAATGAATCAATTTTGCTGATCAGCTATTATCGACAGGATCACTTGAATTAGTTTGGTTGTTAGAACTTTGGATATTATCTTATAGAGAGAATTGCACAGGTTAATTGGTCTAAACTGATCAGGACTGTCAGCTCCAACCTTTTTTGGAATCAGACACAGAAAAGTGGCATTAACTTCCTTCAGCATCTGTTTGGCTCTAAAGAATTCCTTCACTGCATTACTGACATCTTTGCCAATTAGTTTCCAGAGCTTTTGAAAAAAGAACATGGGAAACCCATCTAGTCCAGGTGATTTATCACCTCCTAGAGATCTAACTACTTTGAAGATTTCCTCCTCCTTAGGTATAGAACATAACATGTTATTCTGCTCCTTCGAGACCAAAGGAGGATCCACGTGTAGGATATCATCCTAACTTTTCAAGTTGATGTTTCTATCAGCCTTCATCAGGGAGGAGAAAAAAGAAATCATTTCCTCCTTTATTTCCTTTTCCTCTGTTATTTTCTGATCTCCTTTTTTCAAGTGTTGAATATGAGTTTTAGCTCTGTGTTTCAGAGTGGAAAGATGGAAAAACTTTGTATTTTTGTCTCCTTCTTTCAACCACTGCACCCTAGATCTTTGCCTCCAATAGGTTTCTTCCTTAGTTATAATATCTTGGTATTGAACCAGTTGTTCACTTTCTTCTCTATGGAAGTCAGAAGTATAACCATTTTCCTGAATTTTTTCCTGAATTCTACTAATTTTTTCCTTAATAGTCTTCTTTTTCTCAAAGATATTTCCAAAACAATCCTTATTCCATTTCTTAACTTCCTTTTTAACATTTTTGAGCTTGGAAGCAACTCTAAAGAGAGTTGTTCCCTCAATAGGTATATTCCACCACTCTTTTATTTTGCTTTCAAACTGTGGGTGCTACATCCACATCTTTTCAAATCTAAATGGATGATTTTTTTCAGGTTCAATTTGACTACTGTGAAAATAAGAGGGAAATGATCCGAGCCTATTCTATGGCAAGCTTCCAACTTACAAGTGTAATCTTTTGTCCAGTCTGGGGAAATGAGAGCCCTATCAAGCTTGGCATGTATACATTCATTATCAAGTCTCCTATTGCTCCAAGTATACTGTATTCCTTGTAGCTCCACATCCATAAATCCTTCTTTACTTATAAACTCCAAGAGATCAAATCTCCCTTCCATTTGAATAGTGTTACCACCCTTTTTCTCATAATCATAGAGAGGAACATTAAAATCTCCCATAATAATCCATCGCCCACAATAATCTTTACTTCTGAGATTTGATATGGTTTCCCAGACCTTTTTCCTTTGGTTCTTGGCATTGGGAGCATAGATATTTACAACATACCATCTTTCCTTTTGGTCAAAACTAGTTATTTTAATAGCCAAAAAAATTTTACTTTCCATCAAAATAGAACCAGAATATTGGTTTTTTTTCCATAGCATCATGGTTCCCCCTAAATCACCTTTAGAGCTGCTGGCCTTAATAGTATAATTTTTAAAATCTTTGATCTGTTCTTCTTTCTCTTTACTCATTTTGGTTTCTTGGAGCAGAAGGAAGTCCGGCTTTTGCTCTCTGACAAAATTCCTAACTAAATCTACTTTGTATATGCTATTTAGCCCCCTAATATTCTAGCTAAGGATTCTCATTATTTTTTATTGGTATGGATCCATTTCGGTAGAGTGCCTACTTTCCATCTGCTATAGTGTGCTTGCTTTCCATCTCTCTATTCCTCTTTGCAGATTTTTTCCCAAGTTTATCTGGAGATCCTACATCTGGTTTTAATTTGGCTTGCGGTTCATTTCCTTTTCCTTCTTTGCTCCTAAGAGGACCATTTCCTTTCGCACTACCATTTCTCATCGCCATGTATTTTGTATTGTTATTTTTCTCACCTTTTATATTTTGGTTTTTTGATTTTTTACCAGTCTCTTTCTTTTCTTCTGCCATTAGGACCTCTTTCGCTGGAGTGTTATTTTCATCCTTTGATGCCTCCTACTTTTCCCCCATCTGGGCTTCACACATCTCTCCTTATTCTATATTATTCCCCCCTTCAGGTAATACTTCTCCTTCCTCTAATCCTTCAATATCATTTACCTCAAAAAGTTGATTTTCTAAACTTTGGGTATTCTAGTTTAGAAAATTAGCTTCTTCTTCTGTTAGAAGATCTGATTTTTTGTTCTCTGAATTCATCCCCTTCTCTTCCATTAGGGGACTAAATTTTTTTAATAGGGGCTCTATTTCTCCGAATAAATTCAAGTCGCCATCTTCTTCTGTTGTAGAAATTTTAACCTCTTTTGTGTGTAGATCAACTGAAGCTTCTTATTTCTTCCCTATCTTTCGATAGTCCTCTTTTACCTTCCATAATTTCTTTTGTTTAATCTTTATATTTTTTCCTTCCTTTAAATTTATTGGATGGGGTCTACCCCTGTTGGGGCAATTTTTGACCCAATGCCCCTGTTTCTTACATTCATAGCAAGAATTTGGCAAATCTTCAAAGACAATCTCTTGGATTTTCTTACCAAACTTAGAAATTAATTCCACTTTTTTTGGGAGAAGGTTCAAGTCTACCACTTTAACATAAATTCAGGCACTTTTGAGTTTAGTTCTTGAAGCCGTGGCATTATCCACAGCCACTAATTCACCAAATGAACTAGCAATTCCATTGAAAATGTCCTCGTGCTAGAATTCTAATGGAAGACTAGGCAGTCTAGCCCATATAGGGGTGGTCAAGAAGAAAGAGTCTGATAAATCCATTTCTGGTTCCCATTTCTTGATTGTAAGAGTGCATTTTCCAAAAGACCAAGGCCCTTCACAAAGAACCTTATTCAAATCTTCTTTACAATTGAAGATAAAAGAGAAAAAGCCATTCACCATTGGTGCAATGTCTACTTCTCCCCGTATAGTCCATTTCTTTTTGATCATAGATCTGAGTGAATCTATATTTGGTCTAGCTCCTAGAAACTTTCCAACTAGGGTGAGTTCCATGGAAGATACTAAAAAATCAAGTAGAGGGTCTGGGATAAAAACTTGAAACTCACCTTTCTCCTAGCATGATTTAGATGTCACCGGTGGGAAAAGGGATTTCCCTGTTGGTTTTTTCCCAAACAACAATGACCAGGTCCTTTGTTTGGGGTCCCCTGTCTGTCTTTTAGAGTTCTTTTCTTTTTCATATTTAGCTTTATCTTTCACTTTCTCTGTGTACATTTCTAATGCTCTTTTCAATGGTGAGTTTCTGGCCCCACTATAGGGCTCGTTAGCAGATGAAAACCTTCTTTTGTCTACCTCAGTCAGTAAATCTAGCCCTCCACATTCTCCTTCTTCCTCTGTTGTACCACCAGGATCTGTTCCTCCTACCAAATTCTCCCTGATTCTTTTCCCGCTCATTCCAAATTCAAATTGTCCTGATTCTTCCATTCTTTCCATGTTGTCTGTGAGGGGATTTAACCTCCTACCAGACTAGACCTCACCCTTTGATGAGAATTTTGTTATTATATAGTTAAGTTGGTATTGTTTTGATTTATAATTCAATTACTCATATATCATGAGTATGTTTTTAATTCAAAGACACTAATGGTTATGGCTCAATCGTAGGAGAGTAAGTTAGTTCACAAGTTAGATCAAGATTGATTGGGCACATCATTATGAGAATTACTTTGATTTAGCCTTAACATTGATTTATAATTTATGTTCCATTAATGTCCAACATCTATAACTTTGATTTGTTTATTTAATTCAAAATTTTCCACCTCATTTAGTGGGTATGCCCAATAGGCACTATTGAAATTCAGTAAGAGTGCCACATTATTTCCCTTTTTCAAGTGTCATGTCATCACTTCTTTGGCTTTAGTTTACCAAGTAGAGAATATGTTAGTATTCAAAAGTAGGGATTCAGGTTATAACATTGTTTGTAAGGAAAATGAGTATATAAAAAAAAGTTTTGAACACTTTTGCTAAATACCTAACTAAGTTATAGGAAAACCTTGAACATTTTGTTGAAGACCTAAATGTGTTAAACTCTTCCTCTTAACAAAACTGCCAAAGACTAAAATATGCTAGAAGAACTAGCTGAGCAAAATCACTAGAGACATAAATGTGTTAGGTAACTTTATTGAATGATATCTTCTAAATATATCCCCCAAAGACCTAGATAAAATAAAGTTTAAAACTTAGGAAATTGGGTTCCCAAAGAATAGTGGCCAAAGGGTAAATAGTGAAGTATTATAATTCTTGATGAATGAAAGTTTAGGTCCCATATCCTAAAATCCTAAATAATTCATTAAAAAAAAATATATGACATAAAATTCCAAAGAATAAATCTTACAAGGTATGTAGAGTGAGGAATGCCGAAGACCTAAAATGTGCTAGAGGAGTTCATTGAGCAAAAACATTGAAGAAAATCACTGAGAAAAACCACCAAATACCAAGATATGTTAGAGAAGTTTGGTGAATGAAAGTTATGACCAAAATTTATAAATATTCTTTGTGATAATTAGTTCCATTGAGGAATTCAATCAAATAAGATGAGCCAAAACCTACATATACATATATTCTAAAGATAATTAGTAGGTTAGTCCCAAAAATAATCATCCACACATGTGTTAAATAAATTGATACATAAGGACTTTATTTTCAAGTATTTTTTAAATAGGGATAGAGGCCAATTTTAAAATATAGTGGGTCCCTATTATGATAAAAAAAGGAATGAGGGTATGTTGAGTACAATAGTTTGGTGATGGGATATTTGTGGGAATGTTTGTATTGATAATTATCCTTAGCCACATTCACATATTTGGAATTGGTGTAATATTGATCATAATTGATGTCAATCACATAATTATCCTTTTTTATTATATAAGGTTAGATGTAGATAAAGTTTTTGGATTGTTAGAGGAAGAACATTTGGAAGTTTTTTCTTTTGAGAAGCATTAACATAATCATGATGATATATTTTAATCATGGAATAATGATTGAATAATTCACCTAGCATAAAATAAATAACAAATTTTGTACAAACATGACATGTTTCATGGGAATGGCCTATATCATCATGTAACCAACAAAATTAGTTTGCATCATACCATTTATGGGGGTTATTAGGATACATGATGGTTTAGAAGGCACTAAAAGTTGTTTCATTTATTGTATGGTTAATGGCGTATGGAAAGGTTGGGTATTTTTTATTTTGGATATTCCTAGTTTTGGTTGAGGAGGATTGTTGGTTATTGCATTGGTTAAATGTTATAGATATCCCTTGATGGTTTTAATGCTAGGTTCAAACTATTTCATTAAAAATTTGATGCTTAGCTTGGTCAAGAACATCATTTGAAGTTTGGTAAGCAAAAGTTTGAACCTTGTGTTAGAGGGAAGGTGTTCAGGCCATTATGAAAAGTTTGAATAAGTTGTCATTAGTCATGTTGTGATTAAATTTATAAGCCAAATATTTTCATTATTTGATAAAATAATGAGCTCATTCAGTATGGGATTGCTTAGCATATGAAATAGCTAAGATAATTTTCATTAAAATCACTATGTTGGAATTATTTAACTAAAGTATTGACTAAATCCTTAGATTTCCATATAAAATGTTGTGGAATTTGGTTATACCATTATAATACATCACTGGTGAAGGTTTTAACCAAAATGGTAGTAGTGGTGAAGGTATTAGTTTGGATCAACTCTTTATAAAGATTATTGAAGGCCTTGAGTAAATATGTAGGGTATTTAGTTTCATCATATTTAATAGTTGGACATATATTACCAATATCAATAGATATAATGAAAGGGGATCTCATTTTGAATGTGTTAAAGCATTTTATTGTGTATGATAGGTTGGGTAATAAAATTTCCCATGGTATATTTAAGAGGTGGAGGGATAATTTTTTTATTATTTCAAGGAAGAAGAATAGGAAGCTGATTAGCCATTTTTATAAAATGATGTTGTAGTTACATAATTTGATATGTGTTAGATGTTTGCATGATGTTCATTTATTGCAATATATATGCAAGAATTTGATTTGTATCAATTGGTGCATTGGTGTTGGTGGGAGGATTCCCCAAATTGATATTAGGGGGAGGTTAATAAATGGTATATTGGTAAGAGGTGGGTTATTGGTATTAATAATGTTTCCTATTTCATTATTTTTTAGGCGTGTGTCAATTTCCCGTAGAGTATGGTAAGATGTCTAAAGGTGGGAATTATCAATATAAATATGAAAAGGGTCCAATCCACCAATCTCATATTTTGGAGTGATTTGAACCATCTTGAAATTGAAATATGAGGAAGGATAAAAGGTACTCCAAGAGTGAGGATCCTTTTAGGTAGTTAAGGTAGGAAGAAAGGAACATCCCATATAACATCTAAATAGATTCAAGTTGTCCAGAAATATTTTGATAGGGGAGTTCATGATTCTTGAAGGAAAAATATGAAATCAAGAAGTAATGAGAAAAAACATGGAGATATTTATCCAAACATAGAATAATATTTTCCAATAAATACAAAGTCGACTAGGTCAATAGAGTCTGTGTAAAAGGTCCATAAAGTAGGATGGAAGAGACATAGTCAAACTGCTAGACTATGTTATGAAAATGATAAAACTAAAATAGGATATAGATAATATTAGTCATATGGGTTTAATGTGTACCACAAATGAATAAAATGAACAAATTAAAAATATACACAATCAAATAATATGACTATGTAATGTAAAGGGGGAACTGAACAAATTAAAATAATACATAGTCATATAGGGTGACTGTGTATTTAAAGTAGGCAATATTGAAAATTTATAAGAGACTATGTTGATAGGTAAAATAGTGTTTTGAAAATTGTAAAATCAATTACAAGATAGTATTTAAGTAAATAAAGTAAAACACACAAGTAATTAGATCAATGTGGTTGATCTAATTAGAACACACAACACAAACTTTTCACTAATTCTAGCTAATGCAAGTTTTGCAATACAAAATACAATGATCAAAAAGAAATTAACAAAATTGAATGTAAATTATAAATAATTAGTCATTCATAAATATTTTTAAGGTATAATAAATTTTAAAATTATTGTGATGGGGATTTTGGTTGTAGAAATGAGTTGGAAAGCAATCTATGGATACTTTTAGGTAGATTAAGTTGAAAGGGGTCTATACTAGTGATGTTACTAGATTAGTATTAGGGACTACCCCATCACTTTTTAATCCTACAATGATAATGGATTCAATTGAATTGATAATATATACCATCATCTAAATGTTTATACTTGGCTAGAAAATTGAGTTAACTTCCCCCTTAGTGATGAAATCTAAGTATGTAGACCTTGGGAAGAAAAACTATTTAATGCTTTTTTTTGTGAAGTGGTTTGGAAGTGTGTGAAAAAGATAAAAATAGCGTGAATAAATTTTTAAATTGAAAAATCACCTAATTATTTTATTTTTATTAATCTAAGCATGAAAATAACTAAAATAAAAACTAAACTAATTACCAACAAAATTAGGTTAATTCCTTTGACTATGAAGAGTATAGAGTCAATTTAGGTTACATTGTATGGAAATAATATATAATAGAGTTAATAGGGTCACTACTATTCAAAAAAATTAAGATCTATAAGATCACAATCAAACATGTTGATTATGTCTTCTGAAGAGAAGACAAGCTACATAACTATGTTGAACTAGCCGACCTAGTTTGATGTAGGGTTGTAGTTTTATAGACTACAAACTTGTGAAAAACAATACTATAAATGAAAAATTGAAATGATATAGAAGTTATTAATGAACCTTTATGGTTTTTAATATGAATAATTTTTAAATTTTATGCTGTGTTACTCAAGTGATGATTAAATTTTCTACAAATAGAGTTGATTGGTTTGATGTAGTCTGCAAAACCTATTTGCTAAAAAGAATCTATAAATAGAGTTGACTAGATCAACTATGTCTACAAAATTGTATACTAAAAAATAAGAACTATGAATAGATTTGACTGGCTCAACTATGTATTAAATCTTATAACTAAAAAACAAGACTATGTTGAGCTAATTGATCTAGTCACCTATATTTGGAAAAAATCTACATAGATAGAATAGATTTATTTTGGAGTGACTGTATGTTAAACATATGCACAAACTATTAGGACTATATTGGCAGGTTTGATACATTACTACAAAACTAAAAATATATAATATGATTATAAAATGAATACATGAAATAAAACCTATAAGGGTTTGATTCACATTAGGTTCAATAGAATGTATACAAAATAAAATGTAACTGACCTATTAATCAATCCTAGCTTTGAAAAGATAAATCCAACTTACACTTTTGTTTGTTGATAATTTAGATATTTAGGGTCATGACCAAGATGGATCTCCTAGACCTAACCAAGAGATATCTTAACATAATAACATTATTATTATAAAGGATTCTAAAGCCTCTATTCAAGAAACACTATGCAATAACCCTACTTGGGTCCTATGTTTTCATATTCACAAAGTAAATGCAAAGAAAAGTAAAAACTAATCTAGTGCTCACCAAATATTGTGGCATAAAGTGTGGGTAATAAACATAAAAAGTAAATATGCATAGAATAATTCTAAATAAGTAATGTATAGATATAACCCTAATGCATGGATAAAGAAATATATTCAAAATCTATTACTTATGCTACTTATATCTACTAAAATAAATTTAGAGATATTTACCTTAAAGATGAAACCATTGAGACTCAATCTCTCCCTTGGACAAAGGTGCTTTGAAATAGGTTGTTGTGGTTTGTAAGGATCATTAAGATAGGCCTAAACATCCAAGACTTTTCCATAAGACAAAATTATTCTCCAAATATAAACTTTAAGCAATAAATCTTCAAGTATAATGGTTGAAGATAGATTGTAAAGAAGTACAAATGAATAATTAACTTTGTTGTCTATCAAAAGAATGGCAAAATTAATGTGTATATATAGTTGAATCTAACCCTAAACCTTTATGAAAGATTTACTAAAAAGGTTGGCCCGATTCAACTTTATATTGTTAACTAAACAAAATAAGTTAGGTCTCGGTCTAGGTTGGCCAATGCTAATCTAGACCTGTAATGTGCAAATATCAATTAGTATACATGATTAGCCTAGGCTGACATTGTTTAGTAAATGTAAAAAAGGGTTTTAGGCTTAGGTATAGGTTAAGTGAGGTAGTGAATTGCTTGGAGGAGTGTGTAAAGAGAGTAGGCAAAGTTTAGGGATGCGTATATAATATGGTTATGCAGATAGCAAGTGGTGGTATAGGATACACCAATTTTGTAAACCACCAATGGTCTGTTCACCCCTTACCAATCCACCTTTTAAGGTGTGCACTAAAAGAGATTTAGAATCAATGATTTCTTATAAGAGAGAAAGCATCAATAATTGTTAAAGTTTGAAAATATTATGTATACATTAATTTATTAGATTTAGTGGCATGTGCCCATGTCCTTTGTAATGTGGCCCCTTGGCATACTTTGTGTGCCTCATGTGTGTTGTATGTATGATTTCCTGTATGATTACACACTCTAGTTTTATATTCTATGAGGTATATCATGCATCTCCCCTTCCTACTTGGGTGCCATGATGGACATCATGTCCCATCCCCCTAGGTAGATACTTATTTATCACTTAGATTTGTTGTTACATATATTGTTATATCTATCTTGACTACCTTATGAATTCTAGACATAACATATGTTGTACATTACACACTTATGCTCAAATTAGTTTACATTTTGATATTATGTATGTATATTATATTAGATTATTACAAAAATATCATGTATAATTTGGCTAACACACATCTTTCTTATTTTTTTATTTTGAGGATAGTTCTTGTATAGGTTTAACAACTCACCTCAAAAGAGGGGGAATTTATAGGGTTTTATCATAGAGATAAAACTCCCTTAATGCACTCATAATACATTTATCAGCACATAGGTTTAGATTATAGAAATAAAACTAAGGTAAACATAGTGGGAAATAATCACAAAGATCAATATAGTTGTAGAGAAATAAGAATAGATGGAAATTAACACCCAAATTAGGACACTAGTGCCACATGGCACTATTGTTGAAGATATTGTGATACTATCTAGTATCCTTAATTTTAAAAAAATATAGATTATCCAAAAAATTATAGTAGGTACAGTCCATGTTTATAAAATTTTAGTTATATATTTACCAATTTTACTCAGTATAGCCTAGATTCATACTAATTTAGCTTAGAATCATACTAGTTTAGCTTAGATTGGGAGCATCATACATGGCATGACCACTCCCATTTTTAATTTAGATACTAAGATATAGATTATTACAAATTAGACTAGAATACATATGCTTAGATATCATATTAGGAGGCATGTGCATGACACATTATTTATGTATGCTCACTTATACACCCGTTGATCAGATGAAATGACAAACTCCATGTCATTTTATATATTTTATACATCAAACATCATATTCCAAGTTTTAAATTTCATGCCTTACTCCATATAAAATGGTTATCATTCTTGAGTGGCTTGAAGCTCCCTAATATACCTTAGTGAATGTAAATCCAACATATCTAGGTAGACATTTCCAGTTACATCATCTAGTTTCACTTTTAGATGCATCTACTATAAATTAGTAGGCAATGATGGAGTTATAATCTAATTTATTTCTTAATTCACCCACACATGGAGATTGAGTAAGCCATCAACTCAGTCCAAACTATTCACCGATTGATCACTATATACATAAGCACACATTGGTTACAACTAGGTTTATACATTGGTTCACAAATGATGTAGGATCATCTTGTAAGTATGTATAAATGGTTTTGATTAATACTATTAATAGTCTAAATGGGTCTAATAGGTTTCAATAAGCCTTTATTTAAGAAATTATATATTGTATTAGGAGATGTAAGGCTTTTGTAAGTTTCCCTCTAAAATTTTAAATTTGAATCTTTGAATGTCATTTATGAATATACATGGATAATTGTATTCATTTATTAGTCATTATGAGTTTTCATAAGTTTTTTAGAGGTTTAATGTTATAATACATTTTCTAAACCTTCTCAAGGTCATAGTTATCTTGTAAAGCTATGAAAGTCAATGTAACTAAAAGATAGGTCAATTTCTATGTTGAGATTGGATGGGTGAGGAGGAATCTTAAGAAAAATTGGATGATTCCAAGCTTAGACAAGCCTTTAAATAATTTATAATTATTTATCCTTGCAAAGAGGAGATATTCAAGGACATCATCAAGCTTAAAAATAAGATAACTTCATGACTGAAGGTAGAGTTAATAGTCTACCAAGATTGAGTAGGGTTTGTATAGTCCAAATAATCAGTTATCTTATAAATAAAAGTGTGTTTGAGAATTTATCATATTAAGAGGAGTTATTGTATATATAAATGATATGTAGTATTTATACTGAATGATTCTACCTAGAATCTAGCTATATAAGTTAATGCTTGTAAATATTCTATTTTTCATGCATGGCATTCACTCACAATCACTTATCACACATGAGTAAAGAAGCATGGGCTTCATTGACTAATGGTAAATGTTAGGTGACATACTTTAGATTATGATCTAGGTGCTATAAGTGTAAAAATTCTTTTACTTTCATTCACAATTGATTAAGAGATCTTGGATTTGAGGTTTCTAAGAAACTCTAAAGTAGTATTTTGAGCACAATTTGACTCTTAAGTTCATTCTAAATTGATAGCATATCATTTTGAGGGAAGGAATTAGAAGGTATTTAGAACCTTATTTTTCATCTTTGAAGCATTGCAGTCTCTATAACATATGCCTGATGATAAGCCATAAAAAAAATATGATAATTCTATCTTCAATCCATTTAAGAGTATTCATTGTGTTTGAATTTCATATCACATTACTTTGGATATTGTGAATGTTTATGGCTTAGGAAAGTAGTAATGTGAGAAGGAAAAAGGGAGCCATGAAGATAGGTAGAGTTATGTATATTTGTTACACACATATTTTATGAGTATAAGATAATTATCAAAGTGAATTTGATGATCAAATAGGTTGAATCTTGGAGAATTTTGATAACTATTTGATCAGATATATGCACGTTAAGTGGTTGTTAAACAATATGTGGAATTGTAAAGTCTATTGAACAATCCGCAATGGTCTCTAAAATGTTGAAGTCATTATCATAAAAAATGTAAGAGGATTTGTATGCTTACAAATATATTTTTGAACTCTTTAATAATATATTTAAAGTTTGAGTCAAATGGTAATTAGTAAATCCATTATGTAAGAACTCTCGATAGAGATAAAACTAAATGTGGTTCAATTATCTTATGCTCAGCCTGGTATAAATAGAAATATAAATAATAATCAATAAATGTATGTCCTTTTGTAATTATGTTAGATTATTTTAATTGGGATTAAAATTTAAAGTCTTTATCGACCAAGACATATCCTCAAGCTCTATACAGATCTGTGGAAGCCTATACATATGTTATAGTTGGTTGAGTGTAAAAGCTAGGTATAAATTTGTGAGGAATCATACGCATGTATACTATTATTCTCAATTATATAAAGATTGGTATTCATATTAAATGTTATACCAAAGGTTAAAAAGAATGGTTTCAAGTCCTTTTGAGTCTAAAAAGACCAAATTTTATAGATTATGTAGTAACAAAATCGTATATGTGTATCAAGTGGGGGTTAAGGATTATACAAGAGGTTTTAGTAATACAAATTTTAGATCAAGGAGAGCCCTCATTAGTCAAACAATACCAATTTATAAAGGAGATAAAACCTACTAAACAAATCATTGTGAGTAGAACCTATTAGATCAATAATAGAATTATGCAGACCTAGAGTAAGGATTAATACCAAGAGGAGCTAGAGATAAAGCTTTAAATAAGTGAAACAAAATATTAGGGATCTCAAATTATATAGATAAAAAATTGAAGGTATGGGCTTAAATAATATAAATTTATGCTTATGAATGGGACCTGAATGGCAATATTATTGAAGGTTTTCATCAACATACCTAGTGAGGTGTATTTGTTTCTTTCATCTCTCATATCCATTTACTTAGTTTTACTCAATTTTGTCTTTTATTTTGATATATCTTAAGTAATTATTGATCTATTCATGTTTCACTTGTAGGACATGAATTATAACATGCTTCACATACTTAGATCTAGACTCATAGGCTTCACCTATTAGGTAAGTCTAGGTACACCTATTTTTCCTTATCCTAGTCATTTCACTTTGCTACATTTAAAGAATAAATGGGGGTAAATTTAATTACCTAAAAGTGAAACTTGAGTGTTAACAGTTATACTTGAGACCAACTATCCCTATCTTATCCCTAGACCTATCATAGGATCTATTTTCACACTTATCCAACCTTAATATATACCATAGCCATCCTTAGTCATCCCTAAAGTATCCCCATGCCATAATTCTTGCATCCTAACCCTTCATGCCTAGAGTTTTACCACCTAGACACTAGTTCTATAATAGGTAAATTAACACCACATGGTGCTAGTGTCCCAAAATTAGCACTAGTGTCATTTCCCTTCTTTTCCACAAATGAATATCTTTTCTAATTTTAGACCTTATAGGGTCAGCCTAGACCTATTTTATCACCTACACAACCACTTAAATATATATATATATATATATATATATATATATATATATATATATATACATACACACATGAATTTTATCCCTCTATCCACTAGATGGAAATCAAATGAAAATTACATATATAAACTCATAAATTAATGTTATCAATCCCTATTTTAACCTACTTCTACATACTACCATCTACAACATTCTTAAGATCAAATTACTTATATTTCCAGTCTCAACCACATTCAAAGCACTCAATTCAACTATCATACTAGATTCACTTTCAATTACACCAACACTTATATGGGGATAACTACATCAGCTTGATCCCTCTTCAGAGTATTGGTATATATGAAAATCTCATCACAATAGGGTGTTAAGGATGTCTAGCCTACCCCACTAACAAACACACTTTTCTACTTGTATTAACTAGATGCCCTAACAACATTGAAGATTAGGGTTTTCTCATAAATTCAATTAAATAGGATATCCATAGAGTTTTATAGCTCATTCACATAAGAACAAGCCTTAGATATCCAAACACAGGTGCACCCAGATGCTTGAAATAGTCCTTCATAGAGGAAACTACTACCAAATTATTGACACTAGCACCACATAGCACTAATATCCAATTAGGGTTCTATTTTCCATAAGTGGTTGGACACTTGGTTCTTATTTGTAACACTTAAACCAATCTCTACCTAAATTTTTAGCCTCTAGATCATCTATCTCAATCATTTTCCACTAAGTTCTCATTTACATTATTTATCACTATTTTTAGAAAGGTCAAATTAGTCAATTCTACAACAAATAAATGTTTGTATTTATTGCATATGTATACCCTAAGTCCCCACTAATTTAATATACCCATATCTTTAACAACATAGGGTTTACATTAACTAAGTCTTAAAAGGTTAAAACAATGTTCACTAAGAACTTATGATATTGTGTGTTTTTTTATTAATATCATGGCTTGGAAATTAGAATAGCTATTTATATTTGAGTCAATTGCGTGATTGTATGTTTCACCAATGCATAATGATTCTTTCCTAATAATGCATAAATGGTATTCATGTGGAATGTAAATATGACTAAGTGATTTCCATTTTGAGTATATGCATTTTGACAAGGTCATGAGTAGTTATATTACTTGTCATTCAATGGATTTATAATGATACAAATACACACATTGAATTGGATTATTTTAAATAAAAATAAATGTTTGTCATACATACATACATATATGTATGTATGTATGTATATGTTGTGTGTGTGTGTGTGTGTGTGTGTGTGTGTGTGTGTGTGTGTGTGTGTGTGTGTGTGTGTGTGTGTGTGTGTGTGTGTGTGTGTGTGTGTGTGTGTGTGTGTGTGTGTGTGTGTGTGTGTGTGTGTGTGTGTGTGTGTGTGTGTGTGTGTGTGTGTGTATGTATATGTATATGTGTGTGTGTGTGTGTGCACATCATCTACATATATTATTAATGAGAGTTGAATTATGTGACATAAATCCACTTAGAATTATAAAATGAAGTGCCTTATATTCTTGTTAGAAACTATGTCTTACAATGTTGTTCATTTAAATAATGCAAGATATTTTAATTATGTTACATGATAATTAAATTCTATATATATTATTCTGAAAGTGAGGTTACATAATTAAGATATGAAGTGTATTGATTGTGGATAACCTAATATGATTATAAATGATTTTTAAAGGTTTTGTAAAGGTTAATTCATGCAAAGTTGGAAATACATTCATATTAAATACAAACTAAGTTATATAGTTCAGATATAAATGCATACATACATACATACATACATACATACATACATACATATATATATATATATATATATATATATATATATATATATATATATATATATATATATATATATATATATAAGTAAATATATATGTACATTTAGATAAATAACCTAGATAATTATATGGGTTAAATCTGCTTGGTGTAAATATGGAGGTAAATGTATTAAGTGGCAGTAATAGAAAATTGGTGTAATTTAATTAAGAGATTATCATGTTTATAATTCTTATATATTGCATGAAAATATAAATGTAGATAATAAATCAAGTGAGGATATCATACTAGCATGCTACTCATGAACCAATCTTTGAAGGTTATTCTTTAGGTAGAAATGGTCATGAGGCAAGGCTATAGCTATGAGTATACTTGATATTATTTAAAGGGTCACTAAATACGTCTGTTGCATTAGCAGAATCTATTAATGGTTATTGTAAATTTTATGTTTATATGACCTAGTAAGGGTATATTTATGATAGATATGATTAGAAACCATATTGGTGTGTTTACAATAGATATCGATGGGTTCCACTCATATTTATTCTATAGTGGTCTCACAATATTAACATAGGTGTGTAGGTTTGTCAAATGATTTAGATTAATGTTTATATTAAACTCTCAAGGATCCTAATAGTATGAGACTGGTGCCTTAGTTTTTGATGGTTATTAGGGATAGTAAAATCAATTAATACTTCTGTATAAATATATAACCAATTGCATGGGGTTAATGTAAAGATGTAGATGATATTATATGTTATATACATTGATTTTATAGTGTGTGTTCAAGGCCAATAATGCATGAGAATTTGCTAAAGGGTTCAAAACATGCCACTAACATGGATTTAAAATTTTTAATATACTTGATCCTTGTAAATTACCTCACACCATGATCAATATTATGTATGTTGATTCTGTGATATTGATTTAATCTAGTTATAAAATAGACTTGTTTTGATTTTGGAATCATTTACATTGCCTAATAAATTTCTAGTTAGAGCATAATCTTAATTTTTTTATGTTTTAATTTTTATGGAAAATTTCGATTATGACAAAGGCATATTATGTAATCATTGTAATAACATGGCATTATGGATGAATTTAAATCAAGAAACATGCCCCTACTATCTTTATGAATTACAATATCATAAATTAAAAATGTATGTGGAGATAAGGATATCCATACTATAAATGGTAAAGAATCATTGTCTATGTTGGGTGAATTTTTGTCAGCCAGCTAACTGGTGACCAAAATAGTTCCTATCACCACAACATAGGGAGATTGGTCATCTAATGTTTTAGGTTTACCACATCCAAAGGGGAAAAATCTCTCCTCTCATCAAGGGGAGGTTCCCTATTAAATATTTGAAGGCTATATACTATATATATATATATATATATGCAGAAAGTAAGACACAGGGGTGGGATAAACCATCCATCTCTCTTTTTTCAAAGATTATGCTGACAAACAGAGGAGAAATATTGGGTGATTGGTGATGGCACTTCTCTTATTTTAGAAGTAACATTCAGCCAAGAGCCATATCCCTTCCTAGATAGTATAAATCCTAGCGAAGTGATAGAAGGCACTTCTCTTCTTTTAGAAGTGCTTGTTCTTGCAAATAGCAGGACTCTTTCTGGTAACAGGTGACAAAAGGATGTAGTAACTAGTAGTATGAAATAGAACACAAAGTTTCCACCTCAACTACCCAAGAGTGAGATACAAATACTAATGGGGGCACAAATTCATCCCAAGGTCCTTTACACAAAAATAGAAAATAAAAAAAACACACATTAAAGACAACTATGACAGTGCAAAGTCTAAAAGTAGTTGGCCTCGGGACACCTTCCTTATCACCTCCACTAGTTCTCCTTGTTAAATCAAATAAGATAGAATTCTTTTAGAAGACAGACATACAAATAATCTCCTAAAGTATCACAAGCTATAATAGCATAAAGTCTGCAAGTAACTTGCTTTCTAATTCAATCAAAGAAATATGAACTACAATCTGAACTCAAAGTCTCAGTAATGCCTTTCAATTTGGGTAGAGTTTCACTTCTGGTAAGGGGAAGATCTCCCTTGTAATAATGAAAGAGTTTACATTATATAGAGGCCAGGAGAGACTTGGCACTTTTTCCCATGGAGTGACCTATGCTATGCAATCAATGCCTTGACTGCATTTTTGATTTTGTCAGGAAGGGCAATGCTAGAGTAGGGTGGCTACCTTAACTATGGTGTGTTGGTTCATCTTCCTTGTCTTCTCTTGAGTCTAAATCACTCATTACATCACCTACTATCCACACAAATGTCTATTCTACCTTTAATTCAAAGGGGAAAAATAGGCTGCACTTTTGATGTTTACAGGCCCCAAATATCTACCCAGCAAACTGCTTCACTTACTGGAATTAACTCCCACTAAGTTTCTCTCTTTGATTCTTCCTTCTCTTGGTCTTGGCCTTAGGGTATTTTTTTAATTCATTTGGGTTCATGTTCTAAGCCTACAAGGATCAATCAAACGCTTCACTATAGCAATTTTGACATCTATGAGTCTCTCTTCCTTTGAAGGTTAATGGCTGGCCATTCACCCCAAATTTGATGTTTACAGGCCTGTCATTTTGTTTTGATGTGGGTAAGGACATATGGTGGCATCCACATCTTTGAAATAAGCTTCTGGGAATAAGCCTTGAGACTTGTTAGAGGTTGGAGGTGTGAACGCAGACACATGGCAATTTTCGTTGCACTAGGATGGGACACATGGCACATTCTGCTCTATGAAGCTCATTTGAAATTATGTCTTAGCACATGACACTTGGTAGCTTCTAATTCACTTTTGAGGCTTGACCCTTCTTGAATGGAACTTGCCCTTTAGGATCTCAAATAGGGTCCATTTTATGTGTCAAGTGTCCCTCTGTAAGGGTCTTTGTCCTTTTGGATCCTCTTGATGGCCTTCAAGATTTTCATCTTTAGTGGGCCTGTTGTTCCATGTATTTCCTTTAGACAAATTGTTTGAAGGAATTCCTTCATTTTCTTTAGACAAAAATTCTAAATAAATTCCTTCAGAAAATTTGTTTGAAGAAATTCCTTTCTTTGGCTCTGTGCCTCCCACAAGGGCATCCCTCTTTAACACTTGGTAGTATCCATCGCTTCTTGCCAAGGACATGTGGAGTCTTCCATTGCATCATGTTGAAACCTTTCACTATTTACACCTAGTGTTTTCTACTATTAGGCTTTTTTAAAACCATAAAAACTCTTGGGGCTCAGTCGGGCTCTCATGGATGATGACACTTGTCAGCCTCTATCGATCTCTGCAAGGGGCACGTGGCATGGTCTATTGCTCTTAGAAAAACATAGTGAAGCCTTCCATGGTTTCCACTTGTTACCCTCTGTAGAACTCTGGAGGAAGCTTTGTCGAAAGAAACCCTAAAACTTATAAGGAACTTTGAAAAGTGAATGCTGATATGTGTCACATTCTACTGAGTTACAATGCCAACATGTGGCACAGTCTGAATATTTTTAGCAATCTCATGGATGCAGACATGTGGTAGCTTCCAATGAGTTTTCAAAAGGGACACGTGGCACATTTTGCCACTTCTTCAAAACAAAGCATAAAGGGGCTCAATTGATGACACTTGGTAGCATCCGCCTGACTCTTTCTTTTGCACACATCTCTTTTCTTAACTGAGGCAACCTTTAAACCTGTGCATTGAACTGATTGAATGTTGAACCCATTAAACCAATGAACCAAAATGGTTCAAGGTTCAACGGTTCAATAGTTCAAGCTTTTGAGACTCGTTAAGTATTTGGGGCCAATAAACCTTAGAAATGGTTGAACTTTGAACCTCTATCAAAGTGCTTAGATCTTGTTAACGATATTAAACCCTTGAACCCATTGAACCCATTAAACCGAAAAGCTTCAAGGTTCAATGGTTCAATCCCTATTTTGATGCTTGCCGATAGACCCTTTAAACTGGTTGAACCTGTTAATTCTTTTACCAAAAAGTTGAGAAAATGACAAAATTGAATGTTTTAGAACAAAATTTTGGAAAGGGGAGGGACAATTTTGGCCATGCAGGACTAAAATAGTCATATGTTGTCTAAAAAATGAGGAGTCATTTTTTAGGGACAACAAATGGGTCTTGTTGGGGAACTTCCTTCAGATGACAACTTAGAATAGCTGAGGGGAGTAGAAACCAAAATCTCCAGTGCCTTGAAGTGTGCCATTGGGCTACGGAGTCATGCTACCCAAAAAGAAAGGCTCCAAAAAATGAAAACAAAAGAACAAAATAGAAACAAAAGACTATACAAATGTACATATGTACAGGGGAACTCATTCAATACTTCAAGAGTTGAAGTGCTTTAGATGTTGCCCATTGTGAGGTAGAGAAAAGAGAGTGCCATCTTGATACTACAACAAGAAACTATTTTTACCATTGAGCTGATGAATAGTAAAATGGCCCCTCCACAGGGAATCAAACTTTTCTTGCATCCCCTTTGGTTCTCTTCTCTTGTCCCACAGTAGGACTTGATTTCCAATTTGGAAATTGTGATTCTTTACTTTTTGGTCAAAGAGCTTCTTCACCAAACTTTGATTGGTGGTCATTCAATCCACCACCACAGTTCTCTGCTCATTCAGCTCAGCAAGGCACATGATCCTCTTCTCAAGTGAGCTCTCATACGTTTGATCTTCAATCACCTTAGCCAATTTCAATGCTGGTAATTCTAAGGTGATTGGTATCTTAGCATTTACACCATAAAGAAGTTAGAAGGGAGACATACCAATTACTCTCTTTGGTGTAATTTTGTCTACCCATAGAGCATCAACCAATGCCTTATGCCAAGTCCTTTGGTTGTCATCCACCAACTTCTTGATGATAGTCATTAGGTTTTTATTACTTGACTCAAGCTATCCATTCCCTTGTGGGAAGTAATCAGAGGAATGAAAGAGTGTAATTCCATAGTAGAAGCAGAATTGAATAATCTCCTGGGAAGTGAAGTAGGCTACATTATCAGTGACAATTTTGATTAGGACCCCAAACCTAGACGTGATGTTTTCTTTGAAGAAATTGCATACTACTTCTAAAGTAGCATGTTTGGTTGGAACTGCTTCCACCCATTTGGTGTAGTCTATTATTGTAAGGACATAATCTATCCAGCACTTGATAATGGGTTTATAGCACCAATAAAGTCAAATCCCCATTTCTAGAAAGGCTCCTCTATGACCACTGGTTTGAGAGGTAGGGAAGCTAGCTTGGGCCTTCCAACAAACTGCTGGCACAATTCACATCTCCTGACCCACTTGTATGCATATCGAAAGAGAGTTGGCCAATAGTACCTAGCTCATAGGATCTTATGGGCAGTCACAGGGGTAGAAAAATGTCTTCCATAGGCTGAATTATGGAAGGAATTTAGAAGTCAGCTTTGTTACTCCTTGTCCACACAGCAAAGGAACATTCCATCAAGGTTCCTCTTGTACAGGCCATTGTCCCAGAGGACAAAATTAGCATCTTTTGGCTTGATGGTCCTCCTTTCTTTATAAGACAAGTTTGCAAGAAACTCACCATAAGTAAGGAAATGAGTAATACCTGAATACCACTCATTTGTGGTGGAGACAAAGAGGATTGTAGGTGAGTCATCCACTTCTGGTTCTTCATGCTCTGTTCCTCCTGGCTTGTTATCAACAATCAGTTGACATAGCCCCTTCCCACACACCAGCTTCATTGGCTTAATGATCAAATCAAACTCCTAGATTTTTTCAACCTAAATTGCTTCTTTTTATCCCAAACCCCTGTTGTGTCAGTATAGATTTCACTGTGGTGTTAGGGACCAAGGCAGTAACTCAAGAATTGAGGATGTAGAAATGAAAATGTTTTATGGCCTTCACCACTACATAAGTGTGCTTCTCCATATTTGAGTACTTTAGCTCATGAGCTTTGAGAGGACAGCTCATGAAGGAAATGGGAGATTTCATACCTTCTTCATTTTTTTGAACCAGAATTGCTGAAAGCGTATGTTCTGAAGCATAGCTATAAATAGTGAGCTCTTTGCTATAGTCTGGGCAAGCTAGAATTAGAACATGGGTAATGGTAGTCTTGACATCCTCAAAGGCTGACTTGCCTTCTTCAGTCCAGCTAAAGGTGGCTTTTCCCTTCATCATGTTTACAATGTGCCTAGTCTTCTCAACAAACTCAGGGATGAACCTCCATAATAAATTCACCTTTCCAAAGAAAGAGTGAACAATAGTCTTGCTTGTGGGCAAGGAAAGTTCTTGGATAAACTTGACTCTGTCTGAGTCAATCTTTATGCCTCCTTTAGACATAATGTGTCTGAGAAGTTTCCCCTCCATTACTCTAAAAATTGACTTCTTGGGATTCAAGGAAATGCCATTCTAGCAGTAGCATTCCAACACTTGTTACAAATGGCTCACATGATCTAGGTGATGCTTAGAGAAGATAGTCAAGTCATCAAGATAAACTATGATGAACTTACCCATCTCATCCTTGAAGGCAAGGTCCATTGCTCTTTGGAAGGTGGTGCCAGCATTTATCAAGCCAAAAGGCATCCTTTTATACGTAAACATGCCCCAAGGTGTGGTGAAAGTAGTCTTATGCTGGTCTGCTTCACCAACTTTGACCTGATTATATCCTGAGAATCCATCTAGCATTGATAACATCTCCAATATTGTCACTATTTGTAGCACTTGATCCATGATTGGTAGAGGATAATTATCCTTCAAGGATGCCTGATTCAAATTTATAAAATCCACACAAAGGCAAATTTCACCATTCCTCTTTCTTACAGGCACTATATTGGCAATCCAGGTGGAATGATGGATTGGGAAGATTATCCTAGCATTTAGCATTTTTTGAATCTTCAATAAAATAGTACCTAATATTTTTAGATTGTAATGTTGGGACTTTTGCCTATAAGGTGTTGAATCAGCCTTGAGAGGAATGTTGTGCTGAATTTCATTAGGCTGGAGTGATTTTAGGTCATCATAGGAGTATGCTAAGACATCCATGTATTCATTGAGAAAAGTGGTGAACTTGAAACTCTCTTTAAGAGTACAACATTTCCCAATGTTCACCATCTTGGGGTCTGCCTTAGTTCCCAAATTCACTTGATCAAACTCCTAGGAGGAGCTTGAATCCATTTGCTACTGTTTGATGAATCTATTATGCTTATCAAATAGCTTCTCAAGGGAAACAAGGCCTTTGGGAATTTTATTCCCTTTTAGTTGTAAGAACTCCTCACCTGTGCTTGAAATTGATTCAGGAGTTAGTTCAGGCTCTTGAGGTTTACTACCTTCAAAATGCAACCATTTAAAGCTATCCTTTTGCTCCAAGAAGGCAATGATTTGATTGTCATTATCAAATACCTACCAATGACTAGAATTATCAAGCATGCTTGGGCTAAAGACTAGCTCAACAGTGTACCTGTCTCTTTTGAAGTTTGGGTGGGGGATCAAGAGGGTAGCTAAAATAGCTAGTGCATTAGCCTGATCATTAAATTCTTTGGGAACTACAGAGATGCTAAAAGCATCAAATTTTTTGAGTTGATCCCAGACTAGATTATGATAGTGGCATAATATTTCATTCTTAGTTTGATATAGGTTTCTCACCTGACAAACCACCAATTCAACATCTCCTTTAACATGAATGAGTTTGATGCTTTTGTCCCTAGTAGCTTTTAATCCCAGCAACAAAAATTCATACTCAGCTGTGTTATTAGTGTTGCTAAATTGTAACTTATAAGATGAAGGAAAAATATCTCCTTGAGGAGATATTAACACAACCCTGACTCCTGAACTGGTGGACGACTAGCTGCCATCAAATTCAAGAATCTATACCTCATTTGATACTGATTTTCCTTTGGGTTCTTCTTTATTTGGAGGAAGGGATTATTCCACACTTGCATTGGGCTCAAACAATTCTTCTATTGTTCCACCTGACTATATTTCTAGGTTGTCACTTGTAGGAGCTTCATCAGATGCCTCATGAACTTCATCTATGGATAGAAAGTAGTTACCCATGCTTGAAGACTCGAATAGGATTTGAGCTTCAGGTGATGAGGTCTGGGTAACTACGTATTTTGATTTCTTTTCAAGGAGTAGCCTCTTCATGACACCTTTGACTAAAATCCTCTCTTCTAATAAATCCATGCTCAATTCACCACCAACATCCCTACAAAAATTCTACCCAAGAAGGATACCATATGATGCTGGGACGTCTGCTACCAAGACAGTCATCTTGATTCTTTTGTCTGGAAAGGTAGCAAATGCAAATTGGGCATCTTTTATTTGCCCCAGTAGTGGCACTTGTTTGTTCTCCATGGAGAAGCACCTACCAAATGTCTTGGTCAGTGTGAGATCAAGGGATTTGGCTACTTTAGCAGGCATGGCATTGTCTAAAGCTCCATAGTCAATAATGCAATTATTCAGCTACCATCCATTTATTAGCAATGAGACATAAAAAGTTTTAGTCCTACTAGGAGAGATAGGAGGGGAAATGACAAGATTTTTCTTGGTGGATGCATCCTTGGGGGGATCATGACTCTTTGGGAACTACTTGTTCAATAGGGACATTCTAGTTTTTAACACACTAAACCAATTTATCTAATGTTCAGGATGGGAATGCAAGAATTCAAATTCAGACATTTGAATCTTGGTTTTATTAATATGATCAATTATGTCAAATGCTAGAAATGAACTAGGTATAGAGGATGAGAGCTCATCTTTTTGAATTTTATGGGGGGAAGAACTGGACTGTGAGTTTGAAGTAAAAGGCGTAGGGGCATTTGGGGTACTTACCTTTCTTGTAATCACCAGGCCCTTTGGTTGGAAAGGGAGAGTGGATCCCCACTTAGCAATTGAAATTGTTGGTTGAGGTTGCTCCTTTGCTTTCTCTTTATCATCTTGTTGAGCTAATTGATTCTTGGACTAGGTGAATATAGCATATGACCCCTCAGCTGTATTGCCTTTACTCCTAGGTTCATACTAATAGTTCAGGAAACCAATATGGGAGTCACTAGCTAATTCTTCTTCTTCCTTAGTGAAGATATTAGCATCATATTTAGGATTCAACTCAAGCTGGGATGAGAAGTTTGATTCATCTTCAAGATATCCAACTACTGAGTCAGTTGGAGGTGCTTCGAGGGTGAGATTCCTCTGTGGAGGAGGAAGGCAATTTTGTTGTCCCTGATTCCTGGCAGCATTGCCTTGGTACTCTTGATTCTGAAATGTCCTCCTGGGTATATCTCTATATGTAGGAGTAGATGAC
Organism: Torreya grandis; assembly: GCA_037957365.1. NCBI lineage: Eukaryota > Viridiplantae > Streptophyta > Pinopsida > Cupressales > Taxaceae > Torreya > Torreya grandis. Next base: position 228,960 of record JARHVA010000932.1, on the reverse strand, counting down.
ATTCCTTACACCATTTATTTCTTGAGAGTTAGCACTTCATTTGCTAGCTTCTACATCATAGGATTAGTGGTGGTGGAAGGGGAATATTCCAAAGAAGAAGAAGAAGATTTACCTCTATTTGGGTCCCTCCTTATCTTTCCTACTAAGATAAGGTCATCTTCAACTTTGTTAGGCAAATCCTAAGTAGCTTTGAGATCTATGTGACCAGCTCTTCTTAGCAAAAATGAAGAAGCATGTGAGGTTTTCAAGGGTTGATTAAGCAATAGCAAGAATCTGGCTCCTCAGCTTATCAAACTTTGCTATGTAATCCCTCATAGGCTCTTGGGGCTCCTTCTTAATTTGCATGAGCTAGGTCAATAAGGCATGTGCATCCTCTATAGGCTTGAATCTGGCCTCAAATTTGGCTTTGAGTGTGTCCCAATCAGTTACTAATCGGTCTTGCAGGTGGTAAAACTAGTCTGCAACAGCACCTTGTAGTGTTTCCATGAAAAGCCTAACTACCAGATCTTCAAATTCTACACCTATCATGCAACAAGCTATGCTGAAGGTGGCACCATGTTCATCAAGATGAACTTTTCCATCCCCAAAGAATTTGGGGAAATTCTTTCTCGAGCTTTGTGTAAGTTCATGCAGGGGTGGAGTTAAATTAAGTGGGCCAAAAGAGTTACCCCAGGGGCTTTGAGCTGCCATGATGGGATTATTGAAAGTAAGGATAACAAATCTAGGTAGAATTTGGATAGGCAAGGCTCTGCTAACCATAGGAAAAGTGGCTCTACCTTGTGTTGGTGTCCTGGTATGGGTAGGACAGACACTCCTAGATCATTGAACTTGAGGTTGGGGAGAAAGTAAGTCAAAATCTCTTTGTTGTGCCAACTCAAAGACAAGATCAACAACACCTTGAGCTCTCTAGCTTCTGGTATAGCATGGGGTTGCTAGATTGTGAATCAAAAATGGAAAAGGATTGGTCACACTTTAGTTTGAAGCTTGAGGCTTCAAACTACTTGTCCTTCCCCAGCAAAGTCACCAAAAATTGTTGGGTGAATATTTTGTCAGCCAGCTAACTTATTAAATATGTGGATGATATATACTATATATATGTAGAAAGTAAGACACAAGAGTGGGATAAACCATCCATCTCTCTTTTTTCAGAGATGATGCTGACAAATAGAGGAGAAATACTGGGTGATTGGTGATGGCACTTCTCTTCTTTTAGAAGTAACATTCAACCAAGAGCCATATCCCTTCCTGGATAGTAGAAATCTTGGTGAAGCAACAGAAGGCACTTCTCTTCTTTTAGAAGTGCTTATTCTTGCAAACAACATGACTCTTTCTAGTAACAGGTGACAAAAGGATGCAGTAACCAGTAGTATGAAACATAACATAAAGTTTCCACCTCAACTGCCCAAGAGTGAGATATGAAGAAAAATGGGTGCACAAAGTCATCCCAAGGTCCTTTACACAGAAACAAAAAGGAAAAAAAATGCACACTGAAGACAACTATGATAGCACAAAGTCTGAAAGTAGTTGGCCTCAGGTCACCTTCCTTATCACCTCCACTAGTTCTACTTGTTAAATCAAATAAAAAAGAATGCTTTCAAAAGATAGACATATGAACAATCTCCTAAAGTAGCACAAGCTATAACAGCACAAAGTCTGCAAGTAACTTTCTTTCTCATTCAATCAAAGAAATATGAACTACAATATGAGCTTAAAGTCTCAGTAATGCCTTTCAATTTAGGTAGAGTTTCACTTTTGGTAAGGGGAAGATCTCCCTTATAACAATGAAAGAGTTTACATTATATAGAGGCCAGGAGAGATTTGGCACTTTGTCCCATGGAGTGACCTATGTTGCACAATCAATGCCTTGGCTACATTTTTGATTCTGTCAAGAAGGGCCATGTTGGAGCAGGGTAGCTACCCTAACTATGGCATGTTGGTTCATCTTCCTTGTCTTATCTTGAGTTTGAATCACTCATTCCATCACCTTCTAGCTATGCAAATGTCTATTCTACCTTTAATTCAAAGGGGATAAACAGGCTACACTTTCAATGTTTGTAGGCCCCAAATATCTACCCGATGAATTGCTTCACCTACTGGAATTAAATCCCACTGAGTTTCCCTCTTTGATTCTTCCTTATCTTAGTCCCAGCCTTAGGGTCTTTTTTAATGCATCTGGGTTCATGTTCTAAGCCTGCAAGGATCAATCAGATGCTTCACTATAGCAATTTTGACATCCACGGGTCTCTCTTCCTTTAAAGGTTAATAGTTGGCCATTCACCCTAATTTTGACATTTATGGGCCTATCATTTTATTGTGACATAGGTAAGGACACATGGCAGCATCCACAACTTTGAAATAAGCTTTTGGGAATAGGCCTTGAGACTTGTTAGAGGCTGGAGGTGTGGATGTAGACATGTGGCAATTTTCATTGCACTGTGATGAGACATGTGGCATGTTCTGCTCTATGAAGCTCATTTGAAACTGTGTCTTGGTGCGTGACACTTGGCACCTTTCACTACACTTTTGAGGCTTGACCCTTCCTGAATGGAACTTGCCCTTTGAGATCTTGAATAGGGTCCATTTCATGTGTCAAGTGTCCCTCCGTAAGGGTCTCTGTCCTTCTAGATCCTCCCAATGTCCTTCGGGCTTTTCATCTTTGTTGGGCCTATTATTCCATGTATTTCCTTTAGACAAATTGTTTGAAGTAATTCCTTCATTTTCTTTAGACAAAAAGTCTAAAGAAATTCCTTTAGACAATTTTTTCAAAGAAATTCCTTTATTTGGCTTTGTGCCTCCTGCAAGGGCATCCCTCTTTGACACTTGGTAGTATCCATTGCTTCTTGCCAAGGACACGTGGAGTCTTCTACTGCATCATGTTAAAACCCTCCACCATCAACACCTGGCACTTTTTTCTATCAAGATTTTGCAAAACCATAGAAATTCTTGGGGCTCAGTTGGGCTCTCATGGCTGATGACACTTATCAGCCTCCACTGATCTCTACCAAGGGCACGTGGCACGGTCTATTGCTCTTAGAAAAATATAGTGAATCCTTTCACAGTTACCACTTGTCACCCTCCATGAAACTTTGGAGGAAGCTTTGATGAAAGGAACCCTATAGCTTATAAGGAACTTTGAGAAGTGAATGCTGACACATGTCACATTTCACTGAGTTACAACACCAACATGTGGCACGGTCTAAATATTTTTAGCAATCACACAAATGTGGACACGTGGTAGCTTTTGATGAGTTTTCAAAAGGGACACATGGCACCTTCTACCACTTCTCTAAAACAAAGCATAAAGGGGCTCAGCTGATGACACTTGGCAGCATCTGCCTGACTCTTTCTTTTGTGTGCATCTCTTTTCTTAACTGAGGCAACATTTGATCTCATGTGTTAAACTGATTAAATGTTGAACTCATTGAACCAATGAACCAAAATGGTTCAAGGTTCAATGGTTTAATGGTTTAAGCTTTTTATACTCGTTAAGTGTTTGGGGCCATAGAACCTTAGAAATGGTTGAACTTTGAACCTCTGCTAAAGTGCTTAGCTCTTATTAACGGCGTTGAACCCTTGAACCCATTAAATTGAAAAGGTTCAAGGTTCAATGGTTCAATCCTTGTTTTGATGCTTGTCGATAGCCCCTTTGAACTAGTTGAACCTGCTAATTATTTTACCAAAAAGTTGAGAAAATGGAAAAATTGAATGTTTCAGAACAAAATTTTGGAAAGGGAGGGACAATTTTGGCCATGCAGGACCAAACTAGTCATATGTTGTCTAAAAAATGAGGAGTCATTTTTCAAGGACAATAGTATACTAATGTAATATGTAGAAATAAACATGGTTGTGCAATATCAATGTAAGTCATGGCAGGTATAGATAGTCAATATGTAATAATTGGAAAGTAATATGCCATAAATAATGTGCACTAGATCAAATTTGCTGTAAATTATAAATTAATGCAGGATATGTGTCATGTATTTTTGTATTATGATAACATTAAAAAGGAAATATCCAAGTGAAAATAAATCCAAGGGTTAGAGTAATGATTAATGTAATACCATGTGAGAAAAAATAATAGATGAAATAATAAATCAAGAAAACATCCAACCACTTGGGAATAGTAATTATGAATAATTTGGAGTCTCATTGTTAACTTAATCTTGATGTTGAAAATGTGACCATGTATTCCTAGAAGAATTTTAACTTGCATCATTTATATTATATTAATTATGATAAACTACACCATGTATTGGTATCTTTTTTATTAGTTGTATCATTATTTTGTATCATGTACCTTAATTGCCTTCATAGATCAATTGGATGTCATTGATTTATCTTTGACTCAACAAATGTATTTTATTTCATTTTATTATTATAAATATGTTTCCTCTCTTAAATGGAAATAATTGTACATTCATTATCTAATTTAATATAATCATTATCCTTTATGAGTGTGGTACCCATTGTCCTTTTCCATGGCCTCCATAGTATTGCATGGTATTGATCTAAAGTAGGGTCAACATGAAATATTTCATAAAAATTTTGGGGGGCTAAGAGTTACCTACAACTCAATGGATATAATGAATTTATTAGGTTCATTTATCTTACCTAATTGTTTAATATCATACCCAAGGTATTGAGAAAGTGTCTTACTGCATACATTAATTTCATCAAAGTTTGTAATCTCCACAGTACTGCATTTCTTACTATCTATGTGAGGGATAAGAATCAAAGGATCAAGATATGAGGAATGTTTTTTAGTTTCCTTCTTTGAAACCACACTTGTGACATTGTTATTTTTAGCTATATCTTGATTTTGAACTTCCTTATTAAGAATTCCATTCTTAAGGATGATACTTTTCCTTAGCTTGTACCTCTATTTACAATCTTAATTTTTTTAAATCTTATAGTTGTATATTTTATTGTCTTAACTATTATTGACATAATTTTTATTTTTCTAATTGTTCCTTTTGTAACTTTGATTTTACTATTGTTATTTATTTATTTGTTCCTTTTTTGATTGTTCCTTGTGTAATAGTTCTTATTTTAATCTTTCTTTTTTATTTATTTTTACACTTGTTCCTCAGAATATGAAGTCATAATTTTAATAGATTGATTAATTATAGAAGGTGTGCTTAAATATATTGGTGGTTTAATGGATGTATATAATGTAGGATTGCTAGTGTAAATAATACTTTGTATTTTTCTATTCAAGGCCCAAAAATATTTGTATGGTACATGCATTCTATGATATGAACAATACTATTTAGATATCTTATAAGGACACATAGGAGGCAAGGTGATCAACTGATTTCAAAACAAATCTCTTAATTTTTCAATTGGACCCTTGTTAACCTTTTATAAACTTCTTGATTCATTAGATATATATCTATGTTAATTTTTATCCAATACTTGAGATGAAATAATTTGAGGCATGAAGTTATAAAATGGGGAGGTAGAAATGTAATTGGCACTAGAATTCTCATAATTATTGATATATGTAATATTATCCTCAAGTGATTTAATATTTATACATATTTTATTTTGGAGATCCTATATGGACTTTTTCAAAGTAACCATCTAATCTATAATTACTTCACAAGCACACACCTTAGGTAGTTGTGATTTAATATGCATATAAAGACCATGAAGAGGATGTGTGGGACGTGGATGAAGATGAAGAGAAATATTATGATGACCTCCTCTTTGTACTATAGGATGGGTCACACTACCTACTGGGATAGTGATAGCATAGACCTCCATAATAAGCAATTTTAGTGATCATAAACTTGAGGTGGGACCAAAGAAGGAACATATGAAAGTACTTGGGATTTCACATTAATAGAAGATGTATCATCATTAATTAAAACTCTAATTTTATTATACATTAATTTTACCCATCTTATTATATATTTTTGAAATACATTTTATATTTAAGGCCAACAACATGACATTATAACAAAATTATTTAAATTATAATATATACATTATGGATATCCATTATATCCATCATACACTATATATTATAAAGAACCAACTAGTGAAATAAAATTGTGATAAATGTTTGAAAATTAAAAAAGTTTTTTTTATAAAAAATAGTAGTTAAATAAAACCCATAAAATATTTTTAAATTAGGTTCACAGTTCTCCCTCTAGATGAAATTTGACTAAAAATATTAAATTATAAATTATAAAAAATTCATCAATATTTTGGCAACAAAAAATAGGTTTATTATCCACTTAATATGGCTATAAAAAAATATCATGTTTGAAAAATAGAGATGCTTGGAACTACATATTATCCAAACAAAGAAAAACCAATGTAGAGGAAGCCTTAATAAGAGGATGAGGATGAAAACCTAGGGAAAAAAGGATAAATCATCAAATTTTTAAATATGGAAATGGAAAAAAATAAGAGTCAAGTATTAAAATCAAACCCTAAGGTATTAATTTCAAAACTTAAAAAAAAAAGATGAAACCTTGATAGAAACCCATGGTTTGGTAGTGTGAATAATATTTGAGTTCACCAATATGTTTTACCCTAATTTGGATTAATTTTTAGTTGTATTTAGGCTATGAAGTAGATTATATTTTATATTATAATATATGACAATTAGCATTTTTTTAAAGTAAAGGATTGAAACAAATTTAATAATGGAGGTTACTAAATATAGAAAGTACAAAAAATAGATAAGATACTTATTAATTCCTTATACTAGGTAGGACTTATAGGTGGTAGGTATAAACTAGAACTATAATTTACTCTATGTATGTTTTGGATATCTATTTACATCTAGATAGTATTGTCAACCTTATGTTGGTAGCATCTAACACTATGTTCTAAATTGGTCAGTTTTATCCCTATAGATTTTACCTTTCTATTTTGACATTGGTTGTGTTTGTTTATCCTTTAGCTCTATATGTGATATTTATGTATCATAATACATGAAATATCCAAAAATAAATCCCATTACTTGAAACCCTAGTTCCACGTATGAGGGTAAAATTTATAAAAAGGCTTAGAAAGTGTTCTGAGTTGAGTTAACCCCAATCACCCCCTTTGATGATTGAATGCTACCATGTATAAAATACTTCAAAGAGGGATGTTAAGACACATGTAATTTTTCTCCTTAATGTGAATGTGAAATTGTGTTCCTTTGTTACATAAATGTACCTAGTGATATTAATTTCAACTCTTGATAATGTTTGATTTGGAATTGGCTTGCTATGTTTTAGGATTGGCTTAGGACTTCCCCTAGTGACCAATTTTCAATATAGGATTAATATAGTATTTTTTTTATCAATGTGTGGTAGTTTTGTTAAGATGTCCTTGATAAGTTCTAGATTATATTAATAATCCTAGGATTATTTGTATTTATATGTGACTCTTTGGGTGATTTATCATACCAATGACATGTGAGGTGAATTTCCCAACCCATGGGTGTGATTTCATTTTTAAATCTAAAAATTATTGGGAAAATGATGAATCTATCATATTTGAATAGTACTATCTTAATAGTATTCTCTAAATATAACAATTTTATATGGGAGATGGGAACATTGATTTGATGATCTATAGATGTCTAAGTATGATAGTTTATTAATTTGGCATAGATTGAGGGAGTTCATGTAAGTGGTTGATAGCAACTTAGAAGGATTTGACCCATAGGTATCATGTGGATGTGAGATAATATAAATTTAGAGGTATGTATGTATGCTTAAGTCATGTAGGGTGAAGGTAGGTCATTCAAGTATCTAATATCATATACTAGTATCTATAGTAGGCAATGATAGTATATTGGGATAACCAAGTCCAAAAATAGATGAATGGATAGAAAATAATATGGAAAAGATTCATACTTGTGTGTACAAGTAATTTTTTGTTAAGATAGGGTCAAGACTAATTTTTTCAAGTGTCTAATACCATATTTTTATGTCTACACCCTCATTAATTCCATATTTATGTATCTACACCCACATAGGTAAATATTGTAATGATGTTCATTAAAAATATTATCCACAAGGTATGAATCCACCCTCCATTAAAATATGATGAGTGAAATATCATGATGTGACACTATGGCATCTAAATTCAAGTTTAGAGTGGATTAATGGGTTGGTTTTTGTTTTACATTTATTGTAAAACATTAATTACCCTATTTTCATGTTTTTATTATTAACCTTGCATTAGTTCACATATTTAATACTTAGTTGAATTTTAAAGTCACAAAATTACAAGTTTTTAAAGCTCCTCAAGATTAAAAAAATTTTAAAGCTATTAAATATTTGAAAAGTCTACATAGGATTCAAATTGAACATAGATATTCCTCATAAATGGAAGCCTTGCACTTCCTTGTTTGTGTTCCCTAATCAAGAATTTTAAGATATGACTTAAGTTAGATAAATAATCACTAAAAATGGGGGGTAAATTAGTGATTCAAGCAAATAAAATTCAATTCCAATCCTTCAAACTCTTAACCATTCAACATAAGCATTCATGAAGCATATAAACCATTTAATGCAATGAACAAAGAAAACTATGCAAGATCAAAGAACATAATAGATGAATTGTATGGGAAACCCCTATGGGTAATAAAACACACTCTAAATCCTAAAAACATATGGACTATAGTCCTATAATATATCACAAATAAGATACTTTAGTGAATCACCCACTTTACAAAGAGCACCAACCCCTAACCATGGACAAATACCCACTTGTCCTAGATGTTGAGAACCTACACAACACCTTCTAATATCAACACCTAAAAGAAATTTATTGCCTTCCAATATAATGCATAAATAGTGAATAAAAATTCTCTTCAGCCCTTCACACTTTCTCAAGCCTTCCAACACAAGCAATGCATCCAAAACAACCTTTTGGATCACTCTACACCTTTTCACTCATCCTCAATCATCAACCCTGTAAGACACTATTACAACATTAGAAACATGACCAATATGTCACACAAATATATATTACATTTATATTCTCTTCAATCCATCCAAAAAACTTACTCACACTTCTCTTTTCTTCACACATTCACTTTAGAAACCTTCATCTTTGATTTTGTTATTTATAGAGTATACATGATCACCACCTTAAACCCTAAATATTGTATACCACTTATAAAAAATATAAAAACCACCTTCATAGGTTTAACATATTTTTTATAAATCACCCTTAAGCAGCAACACCTTTTAATTAGGCCTAAGTAGCCCTTTTAGGTCCATGGAGACCTATTAATCCTTTTAACACTTCATCGAGCAAAAATAGAAACACAAGACCACTTTAAAGTGCATAGTTCCATGATACATGACCCATAATACATCCTAAAGTGATTACATTCATCACTACACACCTATACATATGCAAAACCTATTAATCATTTGCCTTGTACATGAAAACATCATCAATGAACAAACAGTCAACTTCAAAGCAATGGTTCATACTGAATATGGATTGGTCAACCTCCAAAATCCATAAAGATGATCCTCATAGAGTCTAAAATTTTTTACAATATATAATTAAATATAAAAAATCTAAAAACCATCAATAAAAATTTAAACATCCTTCTTAGCTTACTTGTAGAAGAAATTCAAACCCTCAGTCAATATTGAACCACAATAAATGCAATTATATGATCAAGAAAACCTCTAAATAAATTTCCTTAGATTTCCATTGAAGTTATATACCAATTTAATTTTTACTCCATCATAAAATTAAGCCATCATCAAAATTTATAGGTAAAACATTATATACTGGTTTTACTTTGTAAATTCAAATATTTGAATTCCAATGGTCACTAAAAAAATACAAATTTGACTATGGAAAATGATGAAATCAACCTAGGAGAGCAAATTTTCTCTACCATAAATTTTGATATACTTTATGTCAAGGTATAAAATTTTAAACACGTGTTCTAGGAATAAAATTGAATAGATGCATGTGACCACTTTCTTCTAACACCTTCACACATGTGAATGCTGACATCAACAACTTGCTTACTCAAGAAACTCTGCCAAGATGACTAAGATTACCTAGACCTTCAAAAGACTAATCAGATGGATTACTTTCACTTACACAAGTACATAAATAACTCCACATGCATCATATTACCCCTCAAACATGGTCAACACATCATCAACATATAACATCTTACCTAATAAAGAAAAGACTGTAAGGTCCATGCATGAGCACTAAGGCACACTTAATCATTGACCTATTGGCATACATGACACCTCAAAACACTCTTTTCCAACTTGGAGACTTAATTTACAGTACATAAAAAATATCCCCATTTTTCATTGATGTTAACACTTGTAAACACCAACACAAATATATGTACATACCCTTTGTCCCTCTACAAATACTTTCTCCCCCTTTGACATAATGACAAAGTGGGATTACCTACTAATCCTAAGGAGATGTAAATTTTTTTAAAGCCAAAATTAATAATTTACCTCATTTTAGAGATGATATAAACTCCCCCTATCATTGTGCATACCATTTATTACCATGTCTACCTCAAACTTGCTCATTGACAACACTCTTATTTGACCATGCCCTATTATATGAAGAAGTAATGAACAATATCAATAAAATGGGAGTGATCACACCTTAAGAACATTGAGAGGAAATACACCCAAGTCACCTAAACATAGGTACCCCTTGAGCACCTTCAAACCATCTCTAACTATGATGAAACTTCATAGTTGCCTTCAAATTTTCTCTCACAAGCTAACTTTATGATCACCAACAGATGTTCAGTCCATTATTAAAACATGAAACATGCTCAAAATAGACTAAAAAACTCATCTGATAACAATCATACATTGGTATTTTGGATAAAATGACCAAAAAGTCCATTTTAATCACCTAGCCTTGTCTAAAGGCCTAATATCCCTACTTGAACCTTGTATAGCCCATAAATTTATATGTATATACCTTCATGAATTTAAATTACATATATAGTGCACACTCATATGCCCCATAATGCAATCCAATTTTAATCATCCAACTCTTCTTTTGCACCATATCTCCTTCACAAATTGACCTACTAATTAGCCCTCCATTTTCACAAATGCTCAACCATAGAACAAACCATACCCTTCTAGATTATTGTAAAGTACTTTTTGAGCACCCATTTGTCTATTTAAATATATTAAGTACCCTTAGACCTCAAATCCTTTGGGAAGATCATTATCCCACATGGCCTAAAATAATAGGGTATCAAAGAGAAATGTGGTCAGCTTACCATCTTCCAATAAATGCCATATCCTAAAAATTATCTCACACATGGAGGTCATAAATACACATAACTAGACAAATTATTTAGTTTTGAATCCATGGGTAACCCATATAACCATGATCATGGTTTTTGTCTTATTAGCCCTTAAGTAGAGACTGTCATACCCAAGAGCCATCAAAATTATTCAAATTGCCCTCAAGATGATTTCAAATCTCAAAAACACATGGATCAAACTTTTATGAGGTTAAAAAACCTTTATATTAAATAAAGTCACCTTGAACACTCACCAATATTCATTTGATACCTAGAAAGCTCATGACTATGCCTACAAACCCTATGTATACCCCTATCACTATGTAAAAACACCTTCAACTGATCATGTGATCAATATCACACCTTTAAGGAAACTTTTGTATTTATAAACATCAAATACAATTAGACTCAACCCTTGTTTAGCCTTATATATCTCAAAAAAACTAATTTTTCATGAGGATCTCTTACTAGGCAGTGAACACTAAGAAAAAATTCAAACTAAACAAATAGTCATGAATGGTTCTTTTGACCAAATTAGTACATATAAACCCATGGAATACACTTGGAAAATTCCTATCCATACTCAAAATTTATCTTACCTTAATTATTCATGATTTTACCAACTAAACCAAGCTTTGAAGATTGACTAAAACTTGCCTTTAGGACCAATGTTCCTGAATAGATTTCTTGAAGCTTTTCATCACTAGCCTTTAGATCAAGCTCATGAAATTATTTCTCCCCCTTAACCAGTGAAATTATATTATAAATTCAAGGATTATAAATATAATATCATCAATTTTATTTCATAAAGGCATTGGTCTTAATGACCAATCAATAACTCTTCCTACCTCTATATTGATTATAGCCTCTTGTACATCACCTAGAGCACACACACTTGCTTATACATATGAAATATGTCTCCTAAGAAGCATGGGTAGAGACACCCACTTATCATAGAGATATTAAAGGCCATAAAAATCAAGATACTCCCACATCTCCATGCTCTCACTTGGCTTTTAGTCCTACCTCATCATTAAATTGAATTTGAATGAGTCCTTAACTTCATTCTTTCCTTCAGATTTAGAATCTTGCTTGATTATTTTATCTACTTGGGCAGATAAGACTTGATCTTTGACACTTTAACTTGTACCCTATTATTTCATGATAAATAATCCATTTTTAAACTATTTTTCACTCACCTCTTTGGGTCTCCATTCAATATGGCTCCTTTTCTTCATGTTAGGATTGACATTCTTTGAAGTAAAATTCTAACCATTCCTATAAAACCTTTCTATGTGACCTCTCTCTTGACATTTGAAACAAATGAAGTTTCTTTGATTGTACATACCTTGTATATGGGCTGCATTATGACTCCTTGAATTTTCATTATCCCATTCATGTACCTAATTATTTGATTTCTTGATGAATGCATTGCAAGACCTTGTAATATGACCAATCCCTTGACACCCATAGCACAAAATTTCATGCTTTCCTTATGGACTAGTTAACTATCTTGAGTGATGATATTATTCATTTTTTTCATTCTCTTTCTCATAATTCCATGGAAATATCTTACTAGGAGATTTTATTTTACAATCAATGATTTTATGACCAAACTGATGACATGAATAATAGTAAAAATTGAAGGAGTTATCATACCTTATTACATTAGGTTACTTGATTTGATTTGAACTTGTTTATCTTTTGAAGTTGTCCTTATTAATATTGACATATTTTTTGTCTTTAATAACACTCTCCTTAACATGATTAGTCTTCTAATCTATCTTCACTATCTTCTCAATATTCTTATCCTTTTGAACAGTTTCATGGAACCCTAAGCCTTACTTGTCATTTGAGACCTTTTAACTTCTCAATAGGTCATTAAGATCAACTATACTTTTCTCAAAATTTTGATATGTTTCAAGGTTTCTCATAGCTTGATCTAGTTTCATCTACAAAGACTCTATCTCTAATTTATATTTGATACATTCTTCATCCTTACTCTTTACCTCTTTATCAAGGGTATAAACTTGAGTTTCAAGATGTTGATTAATCTCATCATGCTTTTTTTTCTTCATTGCTCTACCTTTCTTCAGAGAATCCAATTTTCTCCTCATAAGTCTTGATCAAGGAGGCTTTCTTTCTATTATTGCTTTTTATAATCTTCAACTCTTCCAAGGTATTTAGATATTTGTTTTCAAGAGTGAATCGTTCATATTCTTCCTCTAAGTTATCTCCATCAAAGGCATCTCTACCTAAATAAAATTCACCTTTATCATCTTCAAGAGTCATGAATAGTGTCTCATTTTTCTCATCATGAGATGAATCATTAATATCTAATGTGTTTCCTTCTTCTTGCATATATGAGTTACTATCTTATTCATGGTAAAGACTCTTACTACATTTTTTTGACTCCTTTTTTCCATTTCTATTGAATAACTTTATGTACTTTCTAGGACTCTTAAATTTATTATGATCATCCTCATGAGATTCCTTATCAGCTTCTTTGTATTTATACTTGCCTCTATCTAGGCACTTAGATACAAAATGACCAACTTTACCACATGAAAAACATTTAGAAGGAGGCTTCCCTTCATATTTACCTGATCCTACATTAAATTTTATTGCAATCATGGATTCAAGTTGATCTTCATTAAGATCAAAGTATTCAAGACCTAACTTGCTCTTATTTCTTTTTTTCTCCTTGATCACCTTGAAGGATGTTTCCTTATTTGGTGGTTTGTACTCATTAAATATCATCTCATACATAGTAATAATGTCATGTAATTCATACATATCCATCTTGGTGAGATCATCACTTTATTATAAATCAATTTTTTTTAAATCAAAATTGAGGGTGAGAGACCTTAATACTTTGTATACTATAGTATTTTCTTCATTATCCTCTATAAGACCTATGATCACGTTCACCACCTAATCAACCCTTAGAATATAAGATGTCACAATAATTTATTCTTTCATTTTGAGGCCCTAAAATTAGCTTTAGTAGATCTAAAATTTATCCAAATTAACCTTTAAATCCCCTTCATAAATGATCTATAATTTGTCCCAAATTTCCTTGTAAGAATTGAAATGGATTACCTTGGTGAACTTATCCTTTGATAGGCCACAAATGATAACATTCATAGCTTTATAATTATTCTCACTCAACTTCTTGTCAACTACACTAGTTAGAGGAGTAGAGGGTGTAGAATACCCATCCATAATAGATTTCCAAATTTCAAAACCTAGAGACATGATGTAAGTCTTCATCCTTTCACTCTAAAAAGCATAGTTGTATCTATTGAATAATGGTTCTTGATTAGTAGATAAACCACCTTGCATTTGATGACTACCCATTGTAAATTTTATCACCTTCAAGTGGTTAAAATTGTAAAAATGGTATGGATTTGATACCATTTGTTAGAGGTATAATCATTGAGGGAGGGTGAGTTAGTAATTTAAGCAAATCAACTTAAATTTCAATACTTAAAACTCTTAACCATTAAACATAAGAAATCATGAAGCATATAAACCATTCATTATTGTGAACAAAGAAAAATATATAATATCAAAGCACATAACACACAAATTATGTGGGAAACCTTCATGAGGGATAAAACCCACTCTCAAGCCTAAAAAAACATGGAATAAATTCCTATAAGAGATCACAAACAAGAGACTTTAATAAATCACCCACTTCACAAGGAGCACCAACCCCTAACCATGGATAAGCACCCACTTGACTTAGACATTGAGCACCCACATAACACCTTCTTATATCAACACCTCTATAACTCTAATTGCCTTCCAATCTAATGGAAAAATAGTTAATAACAAATCTATTCAACCCTTCACACTTTTTCCAACCTTCACACATGATTAATGCATCTAAAATAACCTTTTGGATCACTTTACACCTTTTCTCTCATATTTAATCATCAACCATAAAAGACACTATTACAACATAAAAAATATGACCACTAGGTCACACACATATCCCTCATACTAATCTACTCTTTAAATCCATACACCAAACTTACTCACACTTCTCTTTTCTTCATACATTCACTCTAGAAACCTTTATCTTTGATTTTGTTCTTTATAGAGTCTATATGATCACTACCTTCTTAGTCAACCACAAGACATTCCTTAAACATTAAGTATTATATACTAATTATAAAAAATATTAATACCACAGTAATAGGTTGACCATAGATTTAATAGATCACCCTTAAGCAAAAACACCTTTCAATTAGGCCTAAGTAGCCCTTTTAGGTCCATGGAGACCTATTCATCCTTTTAACACTTCATCAAGTAAAAATAAAAACAAAAGACCAATTAAAAGAACATATTTCCATGCCAGATGACCCTTAAGACATCATAAAGTTATTACATTCATCACTACACACCTTTTCATATGCAAAACATGTCAATCATTTGCCTTGTACATGAAAACATTATGAATGAATAAACAATCAACTTCCAAGAAATGGTTCATACTAAATATGGATTTTTAAAACCTATAAAATATATATAGATTATCCTTACAGAGTTTAAAACATTCTTTAATAGATAATGCACTATGAAACTTCTAAACACCATCAATAAAAACTCAAACATCCTTTTTAGGTCACTTACAGAAGAAAGTCAAACTCTTAGTCAACTTTGAATCACAATAAATATAATTATACGACTAATCAAACTTCCAAACCAATTTTTATATATTTCCCTTGAATTTATCTACCACTTTACTTTTAAATCCTATAAACATAAGATTGTAATAAGGGGAGATTAATAGTGTGTTAGTATATGAAATTAAAATCCAAATAACATACTAATAGTTGACACCTTAAGCCTATCTCAATGGGGGAGCTTATTTAAAAAGAATATAATGGAAATCAAAACTAAAATTCAAAATAAACCCTCTTTCACCTTCCTTGGATGCTCCAAATAGTTTGTTGAAGTGGCTTGTTCAATTTGTGCTCATGAAGTTTGTATCAATGAAGTGTGGCTACCTCCATCTCTCCTTGGCACCATGTTTGGCTCTGGCTTGGCTTATCTTGGCTCAATATTTTAACATTATAACACTAATTTCAATGTGTTTTTTAATTAATTTGGGCATTATAAATTTGGCATAAAAGAGATTAAAAGTCAACAGGCAAGGCCTCTTATTTATAGATTTTAAGGATGGTTTAGAATCAACCTAAACCATCCATCTCAAGATGAAGATGTGTGGCTAAGAATTAATTCAATTATTTAATTAAAATTTATAAATAATATTATCAATATTTGTGATATATGGGCATTAACTAGGCATGGAGGGTCTTAATGAGGTATGAGAGGCATTAATTCATATGTTTGTGGCATTTATGGATTATGGATGCCACCCCATAGGATGATGTCATTTGATGATGTAGTTAATGAAAATCAATTTATAAAAATAAATATTCAAAAATTTCCATGGAAAATTAACATAAGATCTTGATTTGGTTTAATTAGCCTTAAACATGATTAGTCATATTTGATACAAAACCTTGGTAATTTGTGCACAAATTAATCAAATTAGTCAAAATGTCATATTATTGGCTCAAATTTTCACTGGATTGGAATTCAAAGTTGATATTAAATGAATTTGAACCATTATCTCATTTGGGATGTTATCAACACAAAATAACAAATGCATGTGTCTTGTACAAGAAATTTGATAGAAAAGAGTAGTCCAGAGCACCCATGTGTAAAATTAGCATTTTGATTCAAAATGATTTGATAAAAGTAGCCACTTCATAAATTAAATTACCCCATTTAATGATACTCTAGCCAAAATAAACACTTGACTATATCAATTTAAAATCATTTAATGTGTTTTAGTTTTTTTAGGCCAAATTATGCATTTTAGTGGAAATTGGTCAAAAGCTTGATTGATAGCCACTGGTGGCTAGATTTAGGTGTATATAGTTTGCCCTTGTTTATAAAGATGTTATAAACCATAGGCAAAGCAATGACTTCAAAAATAATGAGAGATGCCCTGTATGCAAAAAATAAGATGATGGTTGAAGAAAAAGCTCCAAAGAGTGTCTGGGAAGCTTATGATGATGCCCCTTGAGGGAGTGGCCATCACATTTATTGATGGATGGTCCCTCAAAAAATAAGCAAGAAGAAAGGTAGAATTAACCTATGGTTGAGATTATTCCAATTGAGAAAATGTTTGCATGCATTGATCTAAAAAGGATACTAATTTACCCAAAGGTGGTTATAATCAGGAATAAAATTCAAACTAATGATTTTCCCATAGGTGGTTATAATCATTAAGGGGACTTAGATTATTTTATAAAGATGATTGTGCCCTAGTTAGGGTTGATTAGCAAGCATAACTCAAGGATATAACCTAGAATGTAGATTAAGTGGGAATAAAGTGATGAAAGAGATTAATAGAATAATAAGATTGATCAATAGAAATAATTTAATTGTACCTACCAACAAGGAGATGTTCATACTTATTAGAAATGATATAACTAAAATGGTCATTGGGTTGATTTAATCAAGGGTGGATGGAAGGATGTGCCAAGGTGTCAAGGAGAAACTTCTATGGATCCATTAATTATAGACCTTCTTGAAGATAATTTTTATTTTAACACATAATGGTATGCATCATGATATAACATCATGAAGACTATCCTAAAATATGCATAAGGACTGACTCCTGATCTAATAAACAATTGAAAATAATGCACCAATGATAAAAACCATGATGAAAATATTGACATATGAATATGTATGGATTCAAGTATAGGTTCATGTAAGGAATCACCCAATGAATGCACATAGACTGAATCAAGGTGACAATATTGAAAGCAAGCAAGAAAACAAACAAAAAAATAGAAAGTACATAAATAGACAAATAACTTGAAATAAAAAAATAAATAGAAAGATTGAAAACAAAAGTAAAATAAATCATCCTAATAATGATCTTACCCTATTAAAGTGGATCGAGGATAACTGACTAGGTTTAAACAAGAAAAATGTTTTTGTATTTGAATGTTTTTGGAATTTTGAGGTATCTCAACTCATTAGAGAATTATAAGGTACCTACTCACAAAATGATGAGAGCATTAGGCTCAGGTTTCTCACAAAATAATGAGATCATATGAAAAGGGGGACTAATGTGACCTCAACATGAATTGAGCATGGCCCACATAGTCCTAAAATGACCTTAAGTCACAATAATTCCATCCACACAAAAGGTGGAGAAAAACCAACCAGATCACAACAAGTTCTCAAATCCAACAAATGGCTAGTCAAATAAAAACAACATTGGCAAGGTGATATTGTAATGCATGATAAATAAATGTTTCTCCTAATTTTCTAATAGGTGGATATAACTAAGATACAATGGCATAGATCAATGATGCTAATTTTCCCATAGGTAGTTATAATTAGTAGTAAGACCAGTGAACACTAATTTTCCCATAGGTGATTATAATTAGAGTCACATAAATAAAATTGATATAGGATGGAAAATGAATGATATCTTTCCAGATCAACTACCACATTACTTTCATATACTATCATTTAAACATGGACTTTATTTATTATTGAAACTTGATCAAAATCCCTTCACAAAAAGTATGGAAAGAACCAAAGGAACCAAGATCAAAAAATATTGGGTAAGATGGTTAAAAATAGGCTTTGGTCTAGATATGAATGGAGTGATAGGATGATATGGTATTACTTAGGATAATTATGGTTTGATTTATTGGATAATATGGTAAGAGGTTTCCCCCAAGTGAGAAGGTGATTTGTTGGGATATATGACAATGGAAAATGGATATGTAACAATGACAATGACATGGCAATTTGAAATGGTATAGTACATGTTTTTAGCCTAGGTGTGGTTTTAGATTTTGGATGTGTTTGTTCCTAATAAAGTGGAGATGCACATCCTAATAATCAAATGATACAAATATAATATGTAATTATGTTAATTTTTAGCCCACACCTAATTGGAATAGCTACTCTGTCAAGAACTTGTTATAACTCTAGTTGTCAAGATTATTGTTGTGATATTCATTGGTCATTGATTGTGACTCCTTAAAACATCAAGATAAGGTACCTTTATATCCTCTAAAAAGGAAAGTGTGGCCATGGATTTTAAATAGGGATAAATAATTGTTGATAATTTTGATTGTGAAATAAAATGGCAAATGATAATGGAATGTGTAATGGTTGGGAAACAAATGAAGATCGAGACTTTCAGTCACATGTAATTTTATTGATGCTAGATTTGACATAAATTTTGATGTGGTGAGGCCAAATGCCTCTAAATTTTCTCTTGATATGACCACAATATTCATCTATTTTTTAGTCTTGAGAGTAGCTACAATCTGATTAGGTTGTAAATTGGAAGCTATTTTTATTTGATCTTTGATTTTGTCTTCATCAAGGAGTAAATAACTTTTGTGCTTAGCTATTAGTGCCTCGAAGAGGTTTTCACTAATGAATTTGTCTTGATTATCCCATATCACCTCCTAGAAGGTTTCACTAATTAATATTAGATTTTGACTTTGATTATCTTCTAGTGCTTCCAAAAAAGTTTCACTAGAAGATGTTGAGTTTAAACTTTGATTATCCCCTAGTGCCTCTAAAAAGGTTTCACTAGGAGAGTGTTCTTCTAATACATAAATGTTCTCTTTGCCTTCTCACTCTTCTTCAATTGCTATGTCACCATGGATGTAGTTCAACAAAGTGTGACTCTATTAGTCCCAATTGACACTTGTAGGAGATGGAATTTCAATGAAATGGCTATATTGGTTGGTGGTAATGGACTATGGAATGGTAATGGAATAGGGAGAGATTTCACTTTCCTCATAGAAGATACTAGGATAACTTGTGTTGAATTTGAAGTAATCATACTCAAAAACTATAGAAGGTTCATAAATGTATTCAATTTAATCCACAAGGAATGAGTAACCAATGTTGTAATAGCCACAAATGTATTATTTCTTTGAATCTAATTCTAACTTTAAAAACATTGAATCTGATGTTGAGACTAATGTTAATTCTAATTCTGATGCTAAATATAATATTAGTCCAAGAATAGAACCTAAATATAACTCTAATTCTTCATCTAATGGGTACTCTATTATAATGATGTCTTGTTGAATGTTTGGTATTAGATAAGTAATGACATGTGATGGCATGATGGGCTCCACAAAAATTATTTTGTTAGAGTGGGAATCTTCCATGATGGGAAAAAGGTCAAGAGACAACTCCTCAAATATTGGCTTGTCAATAGGAGGATCTTAAAAAATAGACATATGGTCGAGGTAATGATTTTCTCAAAATTAGTTGTAATCATTAAGAAGCGACTCAATAAAGACTACCTCATCAGATTGAGACTTCTCAACAAATGGTATATGATTGAAAAGTGATTAATCATAGGTTGAATTATCATAAATCATTGGTTCAACAAAAACATCTTGGATTGGTTGGTTATTTTGGCCTTGGCTTTTAATGAGTTAAAAAATACTAGTTTTGAACATAGCTTGGTCTTCGAATGATTGGCTAAATTGAGGTTATGGTTGGATTGGCTATGGTTTTCTAAAGTGGGAAACTATTGGAAATGGACAAATAATGATTGGTGGTTGGATAATAATAGGTAATTATTGATCATGATTATTTACATGAGCTAAAGGACAAATTCTTGAAATGGTAACAATAGGATGGTGTAGGGCTTGGTTGTTCACATAAGCTAAAGGATTAGGTCCTAGTATAAAAATGGTATGGCATTATGGAGCCTAATTGCTCACACAAAACAAAGGATGAGGTCCTAAAATAATAATTTTGGGATACTGTGGAGATTGGTATCTCACACAAGCTAAAGCATCTAAGTCCTCCTCATAAACCATATCATCCAAATCTTGAGTTGGATCATAAGCTAGTTCTTGACTATGTTCCATGTAATGATTATCATAAATAGGGTATGGATTTGTATCCCAAACAACATTATCTATAGTTGGGTCTTCAAAATCCTCCTCACAAGCTTCTTCATACCAATCAAGCTCTTGATTTGGATCGTAAGTAGGTGCTTGGTTATATTCAATTTATGTAGCCATTCTATCATAACTTGGATTGTGCATGACTCCACCATAAGTGTAGCTAGACATGTCCACATAAATTATGAAAGCTCTAAAACAAAAGGCTTAGAATTATAATATTTAGCATAAAATAGTCTAATGTCAAATGTCATACACAAAAAATGTCAAGTGTCTAAATAAAAGTTGGCATGTCAAAGTCTAGGTCAAAGTGTTCTAAACAAGGTCTAAAATAGGAAGGGAAAAGAGTTACTAGGTTTTTTTTCCAAATGTGGATTCAAAATCTAGGCTCAAATAGGTTGTGCTAGTACTGTTGGCCAAACGACATCAAAAACTAGACTTGAAACAAAGGATTGATGTGAATTTAATTTAATTTAAAATTTTTGGAAACAACTTTGACAAAGACCTAACACATGAAATCAAGCATATACATTATTATTTGGTATAATCCATAAGTCAAAAGGATATTTTAGAAGGCTATGTTCTCCTAAACAAAGTCACAAACAATGATGAGGATAGGCATTGAACAAACAAACAATCAATAGTCTTCAAATTTGGGTAATTAATTAACCAAATCTATGCAACACAAAAGAGAAAGATCTATGTATTAGCCCCATTAATTGAGGCCTAAATAAAAATCAATAGATTTTTTAATCTAAAATTGATAAGGTTAAGCTAAAACTCAATGTTAAAGACTAGGATTTGACCAAAAAAGCTAGATAAGATTGGACAGCTTGACGATGCATAAAAGGTCCAAATAGTACACATGACATGGTTTTAAACAAATGGTTTTTGGCACAATGGTAAACAAGTTTTAAAATAAATTGAACAGATTAACAAATGTTAGCATGCTATAATTATGTGATCAAAATTTTATTTCAAAGACTCAAAGGAAAAATGGTTTGACATGTTTTGGGCAGCCCAATGCTACCCTTCATAACTCAAATGACACACACAAATATGTTTAGCAAAAATTTCAAGGCACAAGTGTGATGTAAAATAATCAATATAAAACCTATTTAGACAAAATATTATTATATTAAAAAATTGTTTTTGACATGGTTTATAAGTAAACAAACAAGTTTTAGTCTCAAAACACCAAGTAAGAAAATGACAAAATACAAGTAAATCATCCAAATTCCTATAAAGGGTGTTGAAAAGTGGGGTTGACTAAAACTAATTAGTTTTCAATCATTTATAGATGGATCCCATATCTACCAAATTTCACATTAGAAAAAAAGAGAAACAACACTTTAATTAGGTGTCTATAACACATCCTTTTTGCAACCACTACATCTGTTGCTTGTTCATTGTAGTGCAATGTCTAATGTGTAGATACGTCCCATGTGCAACTCAAACACTAGAATATGGTTTAAATTATCAAACCTATAATACTAATGGGAGTGATGAAGTCAGTGCTAAGAGATGAAACCTTGGGTCAAAGCTTCCCTAAATAAATTTTAGGAGGTAATTAAATTCCCCAAACAATCCAAGTTTGCATAAAAATAAATAACTTAATAGAAAGACTTTAGGGTCATTTCAAGATCACCGAATTGTTGTGAGTTTTTGGGGAGTGATTTAGATGACATTCTTTCTATGCCTTAGATTAGGCTCAAATTGTGATGAGATGGTGCTTTTGATCCCAAAAGTTCTCTAAAGGGGATGGATAGGAGAACATACATGAACATCTCTTTTTGCTAAAATAATTAACAAGCAAGTTTTAAACAATTAAAGTGACATTGATTTGTTGCACCAAATTTGAAATATATGATTAGGTTTGTTACTATCCCCTTGGATTTAAGTGTGAAAATGACAAATATTGCACAAAATAACCATATGAAACAATAAAAACCTATGTTCATTTTAAGCCTAAATTAAAGATTCAAGACTTATCCTAGATTCATGATTAAAACACCAAATTGAAAAATTTTCAAGATTTATGATGTGTTTTAATCACTAAATGAAAACTACCTAAGAATTAGATAAATCTTATGTTAATTTTAGGCACCAATTCAAATGTGTGAGAAACATGACATGTTCATTTTAAGCCAAATTTGAAGTGTGCATGATTTTTTATCAAGTTATTTTAAAACCCAATTTGAAAGGTGTGTGGTTAGTCAAAATCATTTAAATTTACTTCCAAACTACCCCCTCACCTAAAAAAACAAGATTACAATGCCTTGCTTTGAAGCACTTAAGAGTTTGAGAAAATGAAATTAAGAATTTAGCTCTCAAGTTGATAGTCGAGTTGGGTTGATAGGTGAGTTGGGTTAGTAGGTGAGCTAGGCTGACAAGTGAGTTGGGTTGGGTAGGCATGTTGGGTTGATAGGTGAGTTGGGTTGATAGGTGAGCTAGGTTGGTAAGCGAGTTGGGATGATAGGTGAGTTGGGTTGCATAGGCAAGTTGGGTCGATAAATGAGTTGGATTGGTAGGTGAGTTGGGTTGATAGATGAGTTGGGTTGGCAAGCAAGTTGCACTAATAGGTAAGTGGGGTTGGTAGGAAAGTTGTGTTGATAGGCAAGTTGGGTTGGACAATCCTAAGAACAAAATCATGACTTATATAAAAATGGATTTTTGGTTAAATTTGTGCTTTCTTTACTTCCACACTCTAAGATCCTACATGAAAATGGTTAGTAGGTTACATGTAGGTGCAATTTGACTAAATTTTTGAGGCTAGGTCCCACTAGGTGTGGCATTTGTGAACATAGGATTGTAATAATGGGAGATTAGTATTGTGTTAGTATAAGAAATCAAAATAACACAATAATAGCTAACACCTTAAGCCTATCTCAGTGGGGGAACTTATTTAACAAGACTAGAATGAAAAACACAACTAAAATGGAAAAGAGACCTTCTTTCACCTTTCTTGGATGCTTCAAATAGTTTGTTAAAGTGGCTTTCTTTGTTTGTGCTCATGAAGTCTACATCAATGAAGTGTGGCTACCTCTATCTCTCCTTGACACCATGTTTGGCTTTGTCTTGGCTCAATATTTTGACATTATAACACTAATTTCAATGGATTTTTAATGCATTTAGGCATTATAAGTTTGGCATAAAAGAGCTTAAAATTCAATAGGCAAGGCCTCATAGTTATAGACTTTTGGAATGGTTTAGAATCAACCTGAGCCATCCATCTCAAGATAAATATGTGTGGCTAAAGATTAATTTAGTTATGTAATTAAAATTCATAAATAGGCTCATTAATATTTAGGATAGAGGGGCATTAACTAGGCATGGAGAGTCTTAATGAGGTATGGGAAGCATTAATTCAAATATTTGTGGCATTTATGGCTTATGGATGCCACCCCATAGGATGATGTCATTTGATGATGAAATTATTTATAATCAATTTATAAAATAAAAAAATCAAACAAATCCATGGAAAAATAACTAAAGCTCTTGATTTGGTTTAATTAGCCTTAAACATGATTAGTCAACTTTGATTCAAAACCTTGGTAATTTGTGCACAAATTAATTAGATTAGTCAAAATGTCATATTATCAGCTTAAAATTTGATTGGATTAGAATTGGAAGTTGATGTTATATGTGTTAAAACCATTATCCCATTTAGGATGTTGTAATTGTAAAATAACAAAGGCACATATCTTGTACAAGAAATTTGATACAAAAGAGCAAACCAGAGTACCCAAGTGCAAAATTAGCATTTTGAATCGAAATGATTTGATCAAATTTAGCTGCTTCATGGATTACATTGGCCCATTTAATGATACTCTAGATAAAATTGTCACTTCAATATATCAATTTCAACTCATTTAATATGTTTTAGTTTTTTTAAGGCAAATTGTGCATTTTGGTGGAAATTGGTCAAAACCCTAATTGATGGTCATTGGTGGCTAGATTTTGGTGTCTAAAAATCCATCATGAAATTCATACATAATAAAAATTTATAGGCAAAACATTATAGACTAATTTTCCTTTGTAAATTCAAATATTTAAATTCTAACTATCACTAAAAAA
The DNA here is from genome assembly GCA_037957365.1 of Torreya grandis. Taxonomy (NCBI): domain Eukaryota; kingdom Viridiplantae; phylum Streptophyta; class Pinopsida; order Cupressales; family Taxaceae; genus Torreya; species Torreya grandis. The sequence continues at coordinate 203,601 of JARHVA010000932.1, read as the reverse complement.
TGCAAATTTGACTATGGAAAATGATGAAATTAGCCTAGAAGAGAAACTTTACACTATTATAAATTTTGATAGACATCATTTCAAGGTTTAAAATTTGATAAACATGTTCTAGGAAAAAAACCAAACAAACCGATGTGACCACTTTCTTCTGACACCTTCACATGTGATAATTTTGATGTCATCAATCTACTTACTTAGGAATCTCTACCAAAATGACTAGGATAACTTAGACCTTCACAAGAATACTCAGATGGATTCCTTTCTCTTTAAAAAGTACACAAAAAAATTCTTACACCTCATATGACCCCTCAAACATGGTTAACACATCATCAACATCCATCATCTTACCTAACCAATAAAACATTGCAAGGTCCATGCATGATCACCAAGGCACACTTTTTCATTGACCTACTAGAATACTTTACACCTCATGAACACTCTTTTCCACCTTGGAGACATCATTGACAATACCTCAACAACTTATCCCCAAATATTGTAAAACTATATAACTATAATGTGGTCTTTGTTAAATGGATAATTCTCAATTCCTTTATCTAAATGACATCCCTATTTAGTCATAGGGTTAGTACAAAGATGAATTTTAGTATATCAAATAATTAGGATTCCATTGAATTGATGATAAGCTAGATTGATTTCCCTACTTTGATCTTTTTCAAATTTATTTCACCATATTCCTATTTAGAGATGAAATATTGCATTCACCCTTTGGAAATATGATGATCTTTTATTTTTTCTCCCACTTTATAATCTATAAACTTCCAAATACCAATTTGGTATATGACCTAAAAAGTGATCAAACTTGGATGAAAACTTATGATATTTATGTGGTCATGAGATATTGTGTTTAATACTATTATCATTGGACCAATAAAAATGAAATTAATTCCTACACCATTATAAACTTTTAGATAGGTTATTCACATTAGGATGTTATTCTTGTATAAGCTATACAAGGCATTTAAAATCAATCATGTTAATCCATTATCAGTTACCCTTTTATTTATGACCATCTCAAATAATGTGGGCCCCAAATTTAGATAAATTATGGCCTTCAAGTTAAATAATTTTTTTTGAAAGGGTCAAAAGGGGTCAAAGTGTTTTGGTATAATTTTCTTATGAAACTATGAAATTTCATCACAAATATTTCCTAGATTGGCCTAATAGAAATCCTAGATTTAAATTCACATATTATACTCTCAGATGCATTACTAAATGTGTTAGGAATATATTTTGTTTATTTGTAATTTATTATACCATGATGTGTACATATTCATCAAGGAGGAGGAAATGCCTCATTTTTAGTAGCTATGAGAGTGATCATAAAATTAATTGGGGAATAATGATATTTTCATAGGCATACCACATTATAAATTAAAATAATCTTGGTGCACCAAAAAAATTTCCCTATTATGTACCAAATAGATTCACAACTTTAAAATTGGCATCTCGATATTATAATGATGTGCCCAGTGCACTTGAGGGAAAGAATTTGGCACCCTATCCACTTATGCCAATGACATTGGGTAATATGTTTTGGAACTATTATCTTGGTTTTTCCACATTTTCCAAACAAATAACAAGATTAATAAACTTTGAGAAAAGAGTGGATAAGAATTAGGACCCCTTTAGGAAGGTTTACAAACATTTGAAGAAGCAACATGGGGACATTAGTTTGGAGTATAAACACATACATTATAATTAAATTACTTAGATTATCCACACTAATATAATAATATATCACATAAATATAAGTAGAATAATAAAATCTACAATAATAATTAACAAAAGAGTAGAATTCTTAATAAATATGACTGAGCCACTTTGAGGAGGCAACTTCTAAAATAATGTAATAAGAACAAAATTCACAATATGATTGTAAAATAATAACAACTACCTCCTAAGGACATGGTTATTACATATGTTGGCCCTAATAAAATATAAGAATCATAGATAAATATGATAATATATTATGAAAAGTTATGTAAGCCCTAAGTCAGCCACACATATCCCTAGACATGTTATAGGTTAAGGGTGCATCATGCCCCTCACATTTAAAAAACTTTCCCTTAATGTTTAACAACTCTAGATGTTTTTTCAAAAAAAATTCATCCTCCCATGTTGCATATTTTTGGTTCTAATTCTTCTACTTAATTAAATACTCCTTAATCTCTCTTGGTCCTAGCCTTTTTGTGTGTGTGTGTGTGTGCATGCAGGATCTCTTAAGGTCCAAGATTCAACCTTATTCATATAATTATGGTAAATTAGTTTGGGTATAAAATATATATACAATTACCTTATTTAGGACATGAAATAAATGATGTATGCAAGTAGATTGGGGTAGCTCCAACTTGTATGCAACACTACCAATTTTTTGTAGGATCTTATAAGGGCCATAAAATTTTTGAGAAAGTTTTATTTCATTTATATGTTACTTTAGATACATATAATTGTATGGATAAAATTACACAAAGACCCAATAACCTATGTCAAAATGTCACTAACTTTGGCCTTGGTCTACTTGCTACTTCATTCTATATTATGTCATTTCCAAATTCTCTCTTAGACTAGCTAGTACCTCCTGTTGATGTTGAATGTGTTTTTCAAAATATCAAACTTTGGGTGAATAAGTGATGTATGAGTGATGATAACCATAAATCAACAAAAAAAGGAGACATTTTGGAATAGGTATGGAAGGAAATGTTATACCACCATTCTGCTAGTGGTAGCCAATAATCCCATGGTTCTTGTTTATTTGATTCAAAACAACAAAGATACTCTTTTAAGAATTTTTTTAACACATTTGTTTTCCCATAAGATTTAGTATGATATGATGAGATATTATACAACTTATACCAAATAATGATAATAAATCAATTCAAAAATGACTACTAAATATAGGATCATGGTTAGTTACAATGATCTTGGGAGTGCCATGTGGCTTTTGAACTATATCTAGAAAACTAGTAACTACTATACTACCTCAAAATGGTTGTGACAAGGATAGAAAATGAGCATACTTTGTGAGCCTATCAGCAATTACCAAGATGAATTTTTTACTTTCAGATCTTAGAAACCCTATAATGAAATCCATGGATACCTATTCTGACCTCTATCTAGGAATGGATAAAGGTTATAGAAGACCAAATGTCTTAATTATTTCATCCTTTTTTGGCATATCATGAATTCCACAATAAATTTTTGTATATCCCCATTCAGTTCTTCCCAAAATAAATCCTACTTGATTTGATGATAAGTTTAAAAGATTTTAAGTGTCCCCTATTATAGATACATGAAACTCCCTAAGGATATTGTCCTTAGGTCTAGAATTCTTAAATAGGTATAAATGATATTCATACCATAATGCATTACCTTTTCACTCAAATTTGGTCAAGTCATAAGAACCATATGATATATTTTCAATCAAAACCTTTTTATCCCTATCATTTTCCCATCTACTTGTGCCTCTTCCAACTAATCTACCTACCAAATGGTCATTATACATAATAATTGCTTAGTGTATTCATCCCTCATAGATAGTACATCTAGTACAACATTATTTTTTCCTTTCTTATATATGATTTAAAATTCATATCCCAACATTTTAATCATTCATTTATATTTTTCTTGTTATGATAATCATTTTTATAAAAACTATTTTTTGACTATCATGATCAATCTTTACCTTAAAGTTTTTACCCATTAGATGAGGTCTCTATTGATTAAATACATTAATAAAAACTACCATCTATTTCTCATAGATTATATTTATCCTATTTTTACCCTTGATTTGATTACTATAAAATGTAATGGGTCTTCCTTCCTGCATTAGTACTACCCCCATGCCATAACTTGAGCATCACATTCAACAATAAAGTTTAAAAAAAAAATAAAGGGTATTCAAAATTATAGTGGTACACATTTTAGACACTTACTTTTGGCCATTTTTATGCATAAATTGGGATTAATTTCAATTATTGTAAAATGACATAATTTAAGCCTAAAAATCATCTAAATTTCCCAAATTCATCTGCATAAGGTATTTAATTGCCAAAAAGCATGATGAGTCTAGTTTATTTGATTTATTACATTATGTGCACTAATAACCTAGTTTAGTTTCAACCCTGGTTAAATTACAACCTAGTAATTTCACACTTTTGGCCTATTAAGATATTAATTACAAAAATTTAAAACAATTTACAAAAGATAAAAAACACTAAGTAAGATTAATTACATTGAAAATATTAATTAACTTTCCTAAATAAAAATTCCAAATCAAATTAGTGGATTTCATTTATCAACAAAAAGGATTTTTTAGCTAAATATGAATTCAAAGGTCAAAAGAGATAATAAAGTGATTTATTATTTCCTAAATATTCCAAAATTATGAGACACAACCTCACAAATATCTAAAATGAGTATTCATGCCTCACAAATATCTAAAATTGAGGTGTCAAAATTTCATGAGTACTTTGACCCAACCCAGGATTAACCTAACTCAAACTAGGTTATTTTACACTCAACCAAAGTTAGAATTTAACCTAACATCCCTAGGGTTATATTTAGTTCTTTAAGATATAAATACAAGTGCCCACACCATATGCTAACAAGATTTTGTGTGTAAGGTTATTTTATTGGAATACTTTCAAAAAGATATTGAGAGTAGTGTTATAATGCCCATTTTATACCAAGCTTCACACCAAGACACAAGTGACCATTGGATAAGTAATAACACCATGGATAAGCATCGATAAAATACTATAATTTTCATAGAATAAGAATAAACATCCTTATACCAATAATTAAGCATCAATTTTGATAAAAGAGGTAAATTAATTGTGTTATTTTTATCTCTATTTTATGATCTTGTTTACTATGCTATGATCACCCTAGTTCTTGTGAAAGAGTGTTTAGTTCTAGTGTATTTATATGCTTGATTTTTTATCATTTGGACTAACAAGGAAATAATCAACATTTGTGTTCTCTTCAAACTCCTATAATAAACAATGGCATGCCTGGTGGGACCATGCATCCCATATGGCCAAGGAGAATGATATGCTTATTGATGTAGGTTTGATGCACACCCTACAATTTAATGAGGTGACTTAAAACATTTTAAGATCTCAACAGAGGTGAAACTCATTCCATGGCATGAGTTTTAGGTATGGGTTAAATAATTGGGTGGTGGAATAGTAAGATGAGCATGTGGGTTGTTAATTGGGTGGTCTTTGTAGTAAAATAAATCCTAAAAGAAATAAAAATTGAGTGGGTGGATGGATGGGTGTATATTAGTATAAAGTGGATAGACCTCAAAATAAAATCTAAAATACAAAAGGTAAATTAGAAAAGAAGATGATATAGTCTTAAGACTCCCCTCCTAGGTTGGTTCTACTATGGATAAGTGTTTTCAAAATTGATGTTTGTTGTTTATAGCTATTGCAAACTTAAAACAAAACATAGTTAAAGAGTCTAGGAATAAATCATATCAAACTCAATGATCTTAACTAAAGGTTTCACTTTCAAATTTTTAGTTGTATACCCTTATTTAAGATATTTTAGCTTAGACCAAAAAGACATCTAGGGCAGCCATAACACACACCTAAATGACTATACCAAAAAGAAAACACTCCTGCACACCTTATAATCTTAGCATAATTTTAACTAATTATTTATATCAATGAAAATTGCCAACTTTCAAGAGATTTTAGACATATATAATTAACATATATCAGTGATAACAATTAGAATTGTCCATAGCTTCTACAAACTTCAAATTATTGATTTAACACAACCAATAAAACTAAACCTTAATAACATAGAGATAGAAGGAGAGAGCATCGACACACTTGCATGACAATAAAAAATAATTTCTTCATGTATTGATAAAAACTTAAAACCTTATGGAAGGAGGGCTCTACATGTATAAATAGACTTGGGTAGGGGTCACCTCATCCTCTAAATCCATGCAAACTCATAGTTACATTGTACAATTACAACCTCAGTTCTAATTTTAGTCTTAAAACTATACGTATACATGCTCATTATTAACTACTATTATGTCTAAAAATACATTAGCCTATACAATATGATGTGATATGTGCATGCTCATAGATAGTCAAGATAACTTTTACATTCAACTGTTAAATATAATTAAACTATGAGTATAAGAGTTAGTACTTTTTGCATGTGTACATACAAAATTAACCTTCAAATCAAGATGAATAGGTGTTTGCATGGCACTAATAATTATTGGAGGTGTTAAAGTGGATGATGGGACTGAATTGGAAGTTGAGATTCCAACTTTCCTCTTCACTTGAAAAAATTAAAAATGCCTATGCCTGATGTCATGATACTACTAGATAATTTCCATATTAAATAATTGTTAAGATCCACACTTATAATATTCAAAAATAATGAAGAACATAATGTAGATAAACACATCACAAAATATATAGGTGGACCAAAATGTCCAAATATTAAATATATGAATAAATAGAATACCTTTAAGGTAGGGAAACACCATACAATACTTCCTTAGGAAGGAATAACTAAACAATGTCTCTTCAAGAGGACACCTTCCAATATCCTCTTACAATATAAGACTCAATGCTTACTTGCCTCACTATAATGATAATCATCTCCTTTATATAGACCTATATATAATTAAAAATGGATGGGTGACCTCCTAATCCTAATGTAGGCTAACCATTACCTAATGCACTAATTCCACAAGTTATTCCAATATCCTAATATATTGGACCTATATAACTAAGGGGATGTGTGCTATATGTTGACATCTCCATCAACCCATATACATTAATATATCATAATCCTAGGTATATATCATTACTTCCCTAATTGACATGTTTCATCCCTAAAACATAAGAAGAAACCAAATAATGAGTGTGATTCAAATCATTGCACACTTGTTGCCAATCTCAATCATCTAGCTATCTATATGTGATCTTGGTCGGTGATAGCTCTCCAAACTTGTTTCCAAATTCCATTGTGCTCCGATAATTTTTTTCATGATCATAACTATATCAATTTGGTGTCCATGCATAATTATTCCTCTTTTGATTATATCTACCATATTCCACTATGCTACTTTGATTCAAACCATGACCATAGTAGGTATTCTTCCATGAATATTCATAGTGGTTTCCCCATTCATTCCATGGTCCATAGGCCACTGTGTTATTTTTATTCCATACATAACCATAATATTTCTTCTTTCGCTTCCATTCATAGACATAGTTATTAGAAATTTGATTTCTTTTATACCCAAAATGATTGTTGTTATGACACTCCCTCACTTGGTTCCATGATTTTTTCCTCTCATGATGATGTGTGTGTCTATATACCTCAACTTTTTATAATACTTTGACATTATCCACCTTTTCTTCTACCTATTTCACCTTTTCCTTATTTATCTCTTGAGTAGATAAAGTCTTCATTTATGATTGTAGTGTGTCTTTGTTTATGTCATCTGAATCTTCCTTATGCTCTTCATCACTTGTTTCAATCTCATCCTCATTTTCTACCTCAATTGTTATTGATGCATTTCCCACTATGATATCCTGCAAAGTGACCTTTTTCCTATACCAAAACTTCATGAACTTTTTTTGAACATTAATATTGATTTTTCTCAAAGTCTCTAACCATGGATATCCAAGAACCATATCCACATCATCTATATCCAAAGCATAAAAATTTGAATGAAAAACATATTTTTCCATAATGAGCTTAAAATATTCAAACATTAAAATATTATTACCATCTACTTGAACCTCCTTGATATTTTTTACTTGAACATGTAGAGGCTTGGCCATATTCATGTTGACGAAGTTATACTTGTTGGCAGAGTTTATGGACATAAAAACCTTCTTATTTTGAATGCATCTACAAAATTGAAAAATTGACTCAGATTTATTTAGAGCCAAATTATTTAAACCCTTATCATCCAATTCTTCTTCTTCTTCTTCTTCACTTGCATGTTCTTCCTTATTATCATTATTTTCTTCCATTGATTTTTCATCTTCAACATCTTCATTCTCTTATTCATTACCATCATTATTTTTTTCCTCTTTTTCATCCTCTTTTTCTTTAATATACCATTAATCTAGGAAGATATGTTCCATTTCTTCTCATGAAGAATACTTTTGTATAAAGCTCAACTGATTAAACCAATGTTGTGCAGGCCTAGACAAAGAAAGAGACAAACATTTTTGCCACAAAATTGTTTGAATATTATTCTCCTTAAAAAGGATCTACCATTCTTTATCATTGATATCATCCTCCCCTAAAAATAATTGTAACTTCACGATCCAAAAAAATAAACTAGGGTTAATGAAATACCCTAAAATATCAATAAATCATTCAAAACTGATCAAAACAGTCCCAAATTTTGACTATAGCTTCGTCTTATAATAGTGGAACTTTAGTAAAAATTTTGTGAAAATTTTTCACAAATTTCAGCCTATAAAGCAAATATATGAAAAACCATAAAATTGAAATAACTCACTCCAAACATATCAAAAAAATCTTAAATTTTGTTTATATCTTTTTTGTATTATGATACAACATCACTACAAATTTCAAAAAAAATGCTTATATTAAGGAAGATATGATGAAATGAGTAAAAACACTAAAATATGAATAAATCCCTCAAAACTGATCATAAAGGCTTGATTTTTTTACTGAGACTTATTTTAAATATTATTCATATCTAATAAAAATATTGTGTAAAAATTCATAATAGATTAAAAGATATTGATGATTCCAAAAAAACTAGGGTTTTGTTCCACACAAATTGCCCAAATTGAAGCTTTGATACCACTTGTTACGATCCAAACTTATAATAATTGGAAATAATGTAGAATATAATATAGAATATAATGTAAAATATAATGTATATCAACACAATTCAATAGATATTGGTGAACTAAGATGCCTAAATATTTAATATATGAAGAAATAGAATATCCTTAAGGTAGGGCAACACCATATAATACTCTTTTAGGAAGGAATAACTCCATAATGTATTTTTAAGGGGACAAACTCCAAATCCTCTTATAATAGAAGACTCAATTCTTACTTGAATCACTATAATGATAATCATCTCCTTTATATAGACCTCTATATAAATAGTAATGGATGGGTAACCTCCTAATCCCAATGTAGTCTGACCATTACCCAATGCATTAATTCCACAAGTTACTCCATTATCATAATATATTGGACCCATATAACTAACTAAGAGGATGTGTGCCACATACTAGCATCTCCATCAACCCATATACTTTAATATCATATCCCTAAGTACATAGTAATAATGGAGGTCTATGCACCCTTTTTACTTGTTCTAAGAGCTTTACATGCCCAATTTTTATATTTATAAAGATTATTCTAAAAATTTCCACCTCTACCACCTTATTACTTACAAAGTGGAACTCAACCTCAATCTCTTCCAATGAAATTCCCTAAAGACTTTGATTGAAGTTGGCAAAAATCTACTGAAGAAGTTGATCAAAATTGATTCTAATTATGAGCCTACCTAATGAGTCTCTTGCTTGTGAGAACTTTAATTCTTATAAGATATATAAAATGATAATTTCATTTTATACATACTTAGGCATTACTAACTTAGCATCTATGATCCATTCCATATCTTCTTGAGTCTAGATGACCATAAAGTTGAGAATATTTTAAGTCTCTAATGATGTCATCAGATTAAGGTGGTTGTATGCCTTATTAGTTGTATAAATAATAATGAATTTCAATTTATTCTCATCCTAATTTAAATAATTAAACAATTTGTGAGTTTAAATCAAATGAGGGGTGAAATATGCCCTTATTATAGTAATGGACTCAAGAATATTGTACAACCTAGAAGTAATTTTTGGACTTCAATCTTAATTGCCAAAGAAACATGAACTATTCACTATTGTTATTTTATTTTCTCCAAAACTATTTTTTAATATTCCTTTACTTACTCAAATTCATTATCAAGATCTTACTTGGACATTTTCATTCCTTCATTTAATTCTATCAAGGTATCCTTTTGTGTCTCAAGATAGGTCTTGTAGTCCTTTATGTATGGGGACTTCCCCAATTTCTTGTTCTTTCTCTTGGATAAAGTAAAAATATCTTGTATATCTTACAATATTATCCCTCTGCTAGCATCATCTTCCAATTTTCTCTTCCTTAGACTTTAGACACTCCCTTTATATTTATCAAATATAGAACTTACTATAGGTAGCTTTGTGATTCTTGGATTTAGCTTCTGAGAAGCCTTTGACCCTAGATCAGTTGCCCACTATGGGATGACCAACTAGGTTGAGTTTATTGGTTGAGTGTCCTTAATTTTAGAATCAACCAATGTATCTTCTGATGATTTTTTTAAAGCTTCTTCAAGTACTAGGTAAAGAAGAGAATGTGATATGATCTTATACTAATCCACTCCCCCATCTTGGGGTAGTGGGTGGATTGTGTATATTGATTTCTTTCTTTCATAATTATTTGAAGATGTCACAGTGAAGCATTAAAAAGAGTTATAGGAAGGCATTGGAAATTTTATTTTAGTTGATGACACATGAAGTTGGGAACTTGATAATGCTCCCTTGAATTTACTAGAAGCATTTCTTTTGGTTTTGATTGAGAATTGGGAAAATGTAAAAAAACCTATAAATGCTCTAGATGAAAAGGCCATTATTAATTGAGTGGTATTAGTTCTTTAACTTTGATATTTTAAATTTAATAGATTCACTTTTATGATCAACACGTAGGTTACCAAGGCTTATTTTCAAGGTAGTAATTTAGCTCAAATTTCATTTGTGATCAATGAGCATGTTAATGGTATCAAGTCATTGATATAACTTTAGCATTTAATTCTAATTTGTGCACCATTAATGTCCAACATCTATGAATTCACTTTACTTGTATAATACAAATTTTACCAATTTATTTGATGGGTAAGACACATACTTATAGTCTGAAAACTATCATTAAGTCTTATTCTTCTACTTTATTGGTTGTACCAAGTAGGCTTTCAATGGTTAGGAATTAGGTTTTGTGTTGGTACCAAATTGACCAATTCTCATGAATCAAATATTCTTAGTACAAAATACAAACATAAATTATGATGATAAAACTCATCCCATGGTAAATACCCAATAATAACATTTTGTATACTTCCTTCAAATAAAAATCCTAAAGATAAAACTCCTTCATACCTAAACATTGACCAAAATTACTAAAAAAAAAGATCAAACACTTTTGTCAAAGACAAAAACCCCAAAAATCTAACTTCCAACCACAAACTATGATGATTAAGTTGTGAAATAGTTTCCTAAAGGGTAGACTCCTAAACATAAATATTGAACATAAAATCTAAAGACCAAATAATAGAGTGTAAAAATTCCAAGTAAATTCTAAAGTACCATATTTATGAGGAATAAGTAACTACAAGTATAACCTATGAACAAAAAGTATGAAGACTAAATACATAGATAACAACTTATAGAAGAACCAATTCTCAAACACTTTTACCAAAGACCAAATTAAAAAGAACAAAAAATATTGAAAATTTTCTCCCAAAAGAACTTCTGAAGGTTTGATCCAAAGACCAAATAGTGAAGGAAAAAATATAAGATTTCTAAAGAGCCAAAGCTACAAAATAAATTTTTGAATACCAAATTTTGAAGGCTAAATTGTGCATGTTCCAAAAAACTTGTGATAATGTCAAACTTCCTAAATAAATTAATAAGTTAGTCTAAAATTCAAAACACATTCTCTTGTATTTTATAGATGGAAAAATTTAGATGTAGCATGTAATAGCTCTTAAAATGAATACCTCAAAAAAAGGCTTGGAATTTTACAAGGCATAATGGGTCCCTATTCTTAAAAAAATGGGGGTATGTTGAGTACAATAATGTTATCTTTAGTTTTTATAACAAATGCATTTAATTCTTTAAGTTTAGAGTTTTAACCCTGAAATTAACATCATTTTATTTTTTGTGAAATCAACATCTTGTCCCTATGTAACGGTAGATTTGATAATCCCATGTTTTTCTTGCATTCTTTATTTGTACATAAACAACTACTTCAGAACTATGAATTATACCTACTAAATAGTGGATTCACTACTAGGATTTGGTATCTTCAACCCTGCTAAATAGTAGCTTTGATAGGTGAAATTAAATTGTGTTTTAGTGGCTTCACCTATTTTTCTATTGTATTTTATATATTTGCCTAATCTAATCAATGAATTCACCCTATTTGATGGTGGATTCACAAAAGTGATCTTTGTCTATCTATGTTTTTAGGAAAATAATGGATTTTCCCTACTAAATGGTGGCTTTGCTCTGTGTTTTTTCCAAAAACTTAAGAGCTCAAAAAGGAATTTTGTTTACTCATTTTATTTTTGGCCTACAGACCCCTAACATTTTTTTTAGGAAATGAGGTGGAGAGAGATAAACTTAGGCATTTCTAAAATATCACATACACTTTTGTATGGTGCTTAAAATCAACTTAATAACACTTATCTCTTATTATTTTCAAAGATTCTACAAGTGCAAACAAGACCAAGAGGATAAAATTTTAATCTCATTTGAAGTTGATGCTATTATAAATAATGTACATTTTAGTTAGATCTCTTTACAGATTTTTCACTTTATGTTTGTTTTTTCTTATTAGCTAATTTCAAAGTTAATAGTTTAGATTCTTTATTTGTGTCAAATCAAGAACAATAGTATGTATGGTCTCCCCCATCCCCTATAGGGAACTCATGTGACCGAAAGTGCTTAGTTTATTTCCTTATTTTTTGATATTGTCATAAAAAGAATATTGAGTATGCTCTCCCCAAGCTCTGAGTGACTTAAGTGACCCATATATAACCTCTAAAATATTTTTATTTTATTGTCTTGTATTTTTATTGTGGCTATGATCTTATTTCTCCGTCACAAGTTATTTAGGGGTGTATGGACATGGGGTTTCATATCCTAACATTATACCAACACCACTCCATGGTGGGGTATATAAATTGGGCATGTGATGCTAGGATTTATAGGGGTTGATCAGTTATCCTCTCTGATCTTAACAAAACCCTAGATTAGGTATTTCTAAACATCAAACTCTACTAAGTAGTACATGGTTGGAGTCATTGTGTAAATGAATAGACCTTTGCATAGTAAGTTAGCATATATAAACCCAATTAATATGATTATTCCCTTGTGTTAGCCATGATTGGGACCATTTAGTGCATTTAAAACTTAAATATTTTTAGTCACATTCATTTACCTTGGAATTTCTTACCAAATTCCAAGTGTCCCTCACTCTAAGTTCATACCACATATAGATGTTTGAGAGATAGAGGTAGGTATAAAAACTATGCTTACGCCTGTAATTTAATTTTTGGATTAACACTTAATTCCTCATGAACATTGGTATATCAACAAAAAATTTAGTAGAAGTTATGCACCCCCATGTCATTTTTAGGGATATGACGAGCCATTAGTGTTATTTATATTTTCTTTTATTTACATGTGTGTTTTTATACTAAAATTGTTTATTTATGTTTTCAAGTTGAAACATGCCTAAAAATTTCACATTATTTTCACACCCCTTTAGCTTAAGAGGCATTAATCTATTCATTTTGTGTTACACTTTTGCCTTAGAATTTTATTCCAAAACTATTTGTGTGTCACTTGTTTAAATAGGGTGTCATTACAATACACATTTCATCTCAAACATTTGCCTTAGATTCCAAAATCATTTCTATATCATTTTTTTAAGGATCATTATTATGCTACCCAAATTATTCCAAAACACTTGTCACTTTTGAGACTAATTTCCAAACCATTATTATACCTCTTATTTCTAATGTGTGGTTATGATACCAATTTTAGTCTAGTTATTTTGCCTTAGAAAATCCAAGTATTTTTACATTACATTTAAAACTCAATATTTTTAAGTGAAAACCTAAAATAATTAGGTTTACATTAAATCCTCATCTAATTTGGGCTTAGGTTGTCTACCTTTTGTGGTTGGATTGTGTTACTTGGGTTGATTTCTTATTTTATCTAAATATCCCCTATGCCTATACTTAGTGGTTTTTGTTTATTTTTTTCCTTGTTTGAGAGTCCTTTGATCCAAGTTATTTCCATGTGCCTTAATTGAAGTTTGTTTTACCAAGTTCTAAGTGTCATAGTTCTCTTATTTTAATAGTTTCTTGTGAATCAAGTATCAAGTCTTAGTGCACCAATTAATAAGTGTCTCCCAAGATAATTAACTTAGTTTAGTTTGATTTCAAGTTCTTATTTTTGAGTCTAGCCTTATTTCTTTATTTTAAATTATTATAACCACCTTTGGGAAAAATTTTGTTATCCTTTGATCATAGTTCATAATTATTCTACCTTGTCTAGATACTTCTGTCACTAATTATAACTACTTTTGGGAAAATTAGTACCTTATCTATAGATAAATTTTGAGTTTTTTTGTTACCTTTTCCACTGATTATAACTCCCTTTGGGCAAATTAATATCATTTTATTAGACTAGTTTCAAGTTTGTTTTATTATACCTTTGCTTAGTTTAGTTTTTTTACCCTTTTGACATCTCTTAGAGAGCCAAAGGTTGTTTATTTTTAAACCTCAGTTTTTTTCTAACTTTATACCCTTTATTATTCATGAGACCTAGTTATAGATCTAAACATGTTTCATTACACACGTAACAGGACTATGTATAATATAGACTATGAGAAATTTATGACCAGTAAACCTTTCGTTCAAGATTTGAATGATGGCATAGCGTATGAGATGAATCACTACCAATATTATAACATTCCATATGTTGAACAAAGTCATGACCCATTATCATGGTATTTGGTGATTATACCTCTTATCTAGGATAAGAACAAGACCAAAAAACATAGTACCTTGCTCGAATGATGCCTAAGATTGAACAATGCCAATAAAAAGAGCCCTACTATGTTATGACACTAATGCAAAAAAGCTACAATAGATACTTGTTTGACAGTCATTTGTTAGAGAGTAAAGATGAAATTATCATTAGATCTCTCTAATTAGGATTCAATTTTATGCCAAACTTCCCACACAAAAGTCTTAGTGGTTTGATTATAAATCCTAATAATGTTTCTTAAATTCAAAAATTTGAATAGGCGTCAACTAGTTATAGTCAAGATTTAGTCCAAATGCCACAACAAAAACAAAGTATGATTGCAAAAGGGAAAGGCCCTATGGATGAAAAAAATGGAATAGGTACAACAAGCATACCAAAATATCTCAACCTAGCTCACAATATTAATTTAAGGGTTGTTTATAACATGCTACTTATTAAGATAGCTCCATCAATAGAGAAACAAATATATTTTTCAAAACATAGACGCATTTAGCCAAATCAGGCTAGTTGGTGACATGTTTAATGTCCCCATAATAATTGAAGAGACTACCACTCAAATAAAATACCTCACTTAAAACATTATGGATAACATGCAAGTGTATTCCAATCTAAACCAAAGTGGGTCTAATTTACCACCAATCAATACATAATAGATTAATCCAAATAATTCCATGAGTGGATTAAAAAAATATGGGATAGATATGCATACTTATCAAAATCAACAATAAACCTCCACTCCTCAACCAGATGCTTCCTCGAGTGTGAAACACTAAGTAACAAACCAAGAACAAAAAAAACTTACCATCACAACAAGTGTAGAACACTATGCCACATTACTAAGTGATAATGAATGTTCTACCAAAACAAGCATAGATCAATATACCTCAATAATCAAAAATGTTTCCTAACCAACTACATGTTTTTATTGGTCAAAATATTTCAATTGGTTAACAAAAATAATTGCCTAACCAACATGTTACAAGTGTGTATTCAATAAGTTCCAATCCAATAATTAATTTTCAACCAACAACAAGGTTATTATGTACAACATATATTAGGCACTAAGTAATAATTTCCTTTCACCTAATAGGTATTTCATGTGAAAAAAAGATCCAAATACCAACACCTTCAACATTTGGTTTCTAATCAACAACATGTTCCTTATATATAATAAGATTTGATAAGTAGGTAGTAAGTTCCCTCCTAAACATAGCAGTACCAACACATTCCATAGAGATAAATGCCATTACCATAGCCACAATTCACTAGCCAAAGCTATGTATCCAATTTAAACTAGAATGTGTTTTGATAATAGTATATTATATATTCATAATACAATTCCAATTCATGGATACATATACTTGGTTTTCCATCCAATTTAACTAGCATTCCATAATATGGCTACCCTGGTCAATATATTGTACCTTTGAGCATGTATCCTCAATAAAAATAGGTGACTCCATTTGAATTCCTTGCCCAAGATTTGTAACAAATGAATGATGTAATTCAAGATATATAGATTGTAAAATATTCAAAGAAACTCAAACTAGATGAAAAATGCTATTATCCATTTAACAGGGAGAGTATACAAATATCATTTTCATTGGGCTATGAGCCACACAAAATTGATAAATACAAGGGTAAAGGTAAACCTAAAGAGAATTTTAAACAATTATTTTTTGCATGCCAGTTAGTGGCATATAGTTACATACACTTACTTCTTATCTTTCCTAGTAGTTTAGCTGGATAAGCCTTAAAATGGCTATTGAAATTATTAAAGAATTATGTACCTAAATTTGATGATCTTTCAAAGAATTTCATTAAAAAAAAATTCATATAATATTTCATATGAGATTTTTTTTGTGGATTTGGGATAAGATAAAAAAAATAATGGTGAAAGCTTCACTGCATAATTACAATGTTGGAGAGCACTAACAATTCAGTTTACTCATAATTTACTAGATAAACAATTTTCCATGATTTTACTAAGAGCATACATAGCGAGATATCATACCATCTCAAGCTACAATGTGCTCATATGTCTAAATATTTTATAGAGAAAGGAATCCAGATTGAGAAAGCCCTTGTTAATAAAGGGATAATCAAGCTATCCTCTTCTAATCAAAGCTAGAATCATAATTAAGGCTAGTAGAACTAGAGATAAAAACAAGTCTAGAAACATAATCATAACCCAATTCAAATATAGGATTTAATACCACCTTAAGCCAAAAAAAATGAGTGACCAAAACCATACAATTGTAATAATAATATTGTTGGCAATAGGGTCACTAAATCATGCCATTTTAGATAGTGCAAATACTAGCTATTCATTTACCTCCACTCATTTAACAACCACCACCTCCATACATTCAACTAAGGTCTCCAAAAAATGAATAGACACAAAATTAAAACCAATTTCAAGCCCCTCCTCTAAGGATAATACTACTCATTTATATAAAATTTAGTGACATTGGTGAGCCTATTGAATTTATATTATAAAGATTGGTTTAGGAAAATATGATCAGTTGACCAATACTAAATCCATTTAGATAATAAATTCCTTCTCTTAATTGGTAAAAAGAACATAAATTTTATAAGTAACATCATGTTATATTACATTCCATATGTTGGTGTATCCAACCTAGGCATTTGATTGAGTATATGCTAGAAAATGGAGAGATAGAAAGAGACACCCATGCTCCTACAACCAATCATAACTTGGGTATCTACCAAAATCAATTTCCCCAATATAACAACAACAATAAAAAATAAGAAAACCAACAATAACAACAAAAATTTAAGATAACTGCACCAAAAGATCAATATCAATAATGTGAGCCACAATAACAATAGTAGAATGGTCTAAACCAAGGAACAACTAACCAAACCAACTAATGAGGCCATCATGCCATTGTGTATACATATAAAACTATTTTAGGACATGTTTTAGGTGGCCATGTTTTCACTATCACCATTAATCCTTAGCCAAATACCAATAGACCTATAACTCCACCCAAGAATGCCTATTAGCTAAGCAATGCCTATCAACCTCCTTATGTTGGTGATTCCCATATATACCATGTTAGTATTTAGGTTCAACATTATCCTAGAATTATAATTATAGGTCTCATTACCTACCCAAACAACTACCAAATCCAAATACTTGATTGGGATTATGTAATTTCAACTCCATGAGCCAAGGTCACTATCAATGGATCATAGCCAAATACTAAAAGTGATCCTAATCAACCTTCTATGCCTATAAAAATTAAACTAACTAAAAAAACTAAGAGGAATACCTATAATATTATGTAATAATTGAATAAGACACATGTGCACATATCCATCATGGATTTACTATGTAGTCTAGCATCCATAAAGACATTTCGAATGAGTACTTAAACCAATCTTATGTGCTAGATGACATTGCTCATGATAAATTCCAATCCATGATAGGACACTTGGCCCTTAGATAATATCTTACCTTTCACCAAAGTGACATGTCATCCCTGGGACCTATACATAATAGCCCAGTGTACATTGAGGTTGGTATAAAAAACCATAGAGATAAATGCATCCTTATAGATAATGGTTTGGGCCTTAACATTGTGCCTATAAAGTTTGTCAAACATATTGCATATAAAACAACTAACTTGCATCTAGATACCATCATTATCAAGGCATACGATAATGAATAATGAGAATCTCAATATACTATTAGTTGGCTAATGGTCATTAGACCTTTGACCCATGACACTCTATGCTATATTTTGGACCTATAACTATCTTACAATCTATTATTAACCTAACCCTAGATCCATAAAATAAGGACCATACCTTCCATGTTGCATCAGTGTATAAAGTTTTCACATTCAGGAATGAAAGTGACTATACCAATAGATCTTATTCCATATCGGTATTGTAAACATCTTGAAGATGAATATAAAATATATAACTATCAATTTTTCATGAATCCTATTAGATGGAGAAAGATCTAAAAATGGAAAATCCATTGAATTAGGGATAAAAGATAATTATATTAACCAAGACAACCCTACTTCTACCTCAGGCATGCCTCCACTAGACATTTACAACCACTTCTATATAACTAACAAAGGTCTCAAATAATATAATACCCATAATGCATTACATATTTCTAAATTGTTAAAAATTCCAAAATCTTATGGGAAACCTAAGGCCAAAACTAATAATATGGAAAGCTAGATCAAAATAAAATATAAGTTGAACAAGTCTATTATTTTAAAACTAGCATCTAGCCTAGAATAAGACCCCTTAGCATAATATGATTCATATATTTACATTGATGAGTTAACTAACTATTACCAAAATGAAAAGTATCCTATCCCTCATCAGATTATGGATCACTTAGCTTATGAAGGTATAGGCCTATGGACACACCAAGGCAAGATTGAACTATTCTTAATGACCAAGTATATGATAACCCATAGTATTATATTTAAACCACCTATGGGTGACCCTGCATACTTTATTCACATTCCAACAACATCAACTAGTGAAGATAGTGTCAATAGTAATGCAGGGTCTGATTATATCATCTATAATGACCTTTCTATTATAATTTTATTTTATCCCCATGTCATTTTCACCATTAATCCTATTTATCAACCTTCATCTTTAACCCTTTAACATCCACAATTGATACAGTGGGACCAATAAGAGTCAACAATGCCATAAAATGAGTTTGAAAACTATGAGGCCATATGTGACTTTATGTGGTTGAGGAATTACATTCCTTTTTAAGATCAAAAGTAAGGATTTTTTATTAGATTAGATACTGCCACCTATTTTAGAGAGTGGGTGAACTTCCTAGCCAAAATAAAAAACAAAATCAAACATTGTGTTCTAAAAGTGAAAACCTATTTGAGGCACTTTTTGACTAGGGTAATAGTAAAGAGAAAGGTAAGTATCTTGGTAAAAAAATTCATTTTAGCACCATTAAATGGGGATGTTCACCCCTCTTCCTATGAATCATAAGAGACCTATACTCTAAATCATATATATGGATCATAGATTAGTATTGAGGAGTGGAAATTTATTGTGTAAATTATTCAAGAGTGCCTTAAAGTATTTAGTTCATGGCCTTTTCCAATATTAATATATTTTGATTCATCCTACTTGGAAGAATTAGACAAGCCAGTTTGGCTAGAGGACTTTCTCATTACGAACTAATTTACCTATTTGGTGACTATTTTAGAAGATGTTTCTACACTTATTGTGGAGGACACTTCATAGGTTAATATTGGGACTCTAGAGGACCCAAAGTGAATCAAATTAGGTGCATCCCTCACTAAGGAGGAATGTGAAGTTTAATAGCCCTTCTGAGTTTGTTGACATATTTTCAAGGGCTTATTTTGACATGATAGGTTTAGACCCCACCTTGGTTTTACACCATCTCATTATACATATTAATGCTAATATCATTAAATAAAAGCTACATAAGATGCATCCTCGTATTTTTGTGCTAGTCAAGAAAGAGTTTTAAGAACTCCTAGACATGAAATGCATTAGGCCAATCAACTATTTAGAGTAGATTTCAAACATTGTACCACTGAGAATAAACTAGAAAGTATTAGATTCTAAATATATTATAGAGATATCAACAAATCCTAATTAAAAGATAACTTTAATTTACCTAATATTGACATGATAGTCAAATTGACATTTGGGTATGAAATGTTTGCTCTTATGGATGGCTTTTCATGGTATAATCAAATTAGGATAGCACTAAAATACCAACACAAGGTAGCATTCACCACTCCATGGGGAAAATTTTGTCATTACATGATTCCATTTGGACTTAATAATTCTAGATACACATACCAAAAGTACATGACAATAATTTTCCATGATATGATTCATGACATCATTGAGGACTATGTCGATGACATCCTAAGTCAAAGACCCATTTTGATAATCTAGATATACTATGAATAATATTTAAGATAATTCATGAGTAAAATGTTAGGATCAATATAATAAGTGTGTATTTGGCATAACTTATGACAAATTGTTATGATTCATTATCTCTCATAGGGGAATTAAAGTTAACCCAGCTAAATTTTGTGTAATTACAAAAATGTTTACCACCATCTACCTTGAAGTAGCTCCATAATTTATAGGGTAAGATATAATTAATAATATGATTCATCTCATAATTAGATGAAAAATTCCACCTATTTACACACTTAATGAATAATGGTGTTACATTATCCGAGAATGAAGAGTGATAGAAAGCATTTGATCATCTGAAGGAATATCTTGCCAACCCACTTGTTTTTTTACCACTAACACCAAACAAGCCATTGCTTATTTACTTGTAAACAAATAAATGGGCACTTTTGGCTAAACATGGTGAGTGGGGAAAAGATAATGTTGTGTATTATCTCAGTAGAACATTGGTTGTGTATGAATATAACTATACACTAATTGGAAAAGCTTGTTTAGTAATGGTGTTTGCATCCCAAAAGTTGCACCATTATATGTTAAACAACAAGACCATTGTTATTTCCAAAGTAGATCCAATTAAGTATATACTTTATAAATTATATTTATAGGTATACATGTAAAAATGGATCATGGTATTGAGTGAGTTTGAAATTTAATATGCCAATTATAAGGTCATTAAGGGGCAAGTACTTACATATCAACTTTCATAATCTCCTCTTCAAGATACTCAACCCATTAGATTTGGATTTTGATATGAGACAATTATGACTACCAAAGAATAAAAAGAACATCCTAATGTTTAATAGTGGAATATTTAATCTAATAGATCATTCATAGCTCATGAATCAGGTGATGGAATATTGTTTTTTATGCCACAAGGGGATATTATTCCCAAGTCCTTTTATATTAAGATTTCGCTAAACTAATAACATGGCCAACTATGAATCACTCATTATAAGTATTGTTTGAAGTATAAATAATGAGATGGGGGTGAATTATTTTACTTAAAACAATCCTTAAATTTCACTTAACATTCATGAATCACTCATTCACATACATATATTAGCTAATGCATACACAAGCATCTATGAAGGCAAAAGACATAAGAACAAGAAGTTTATATGGGAAAACCTATTTGGGGATAAAATAAACTAATTAAAAAAATTTAATATATTCATATAAATAGTGAATCAAAATTTTAGTTAGGCACCAATGCTACAAGAATTACCAACCTCTCATTAGTTAAGTACCAACTCAACTAGTCCTTAAGCAAGCACCAACTTGCAAGGAGGATTCAACCCCATAGGTAAATTAGAACCAATTCATATACCTTTAAAATATTATCACATTTGAAAACTTTTTTATCACTCAACTTAATATTACCTTCTTATTTTTTTCTTCTCACTCTTCTATCTCTCTCAAATAGCCTATTAGGCCTTCTCACTTAACTAGCCCTTCCCTTGGCAGAATTAGGTCAAATTACCTTTCTCATAACCTATAAAAACATATTTATATACTCATGGAATATTTATAACATTTATATAATTATATTAAATCCTTTTACCTGGTTCCCAAATCTTTATATCATTCGCTCATATGCTCAATATTCTAAGTAGTCAAAATAAGCATATTAGACCTTCTCTTTATACTTGACTATTTATCTCACCCATCTTGGTTAGAAAAGAACCTCACCATACTTGTATTACCATTTCAATATATAAAAAATCATATTAAATGTGAAAAAACCACCACATAGGTCATTAAGTACCCTTAAGGGCCAAAACCACCAGTAGGCCTAATAGAGACGTAATGCAATTAGGCCTTCTCTAAGCACATGTTTTACTTAGCCCTATTTGGAACACTTTTAGCCTCCAAAAATGGATGAAAAACTTATTACATGACTAAAATATACCCATTATAATCTAACATTATTTCCCCAACACCATTTATCTCATTTCACTCCTTAAACCACACAAATAGGTCTACTCATCATTAGGCCTTTTTACTACCAAAAAATATGTCTTGCAAATATGAATCATATAATAAAATTTTAAACATAACTATAATTAAAAATCACATGGATGAAATTTTTTTGAATTCATGTTAAACACAAAGTTCATTATAATTCAACAAACAAGGCAAAATACCTTTAGCAAATTAACTTCATATGCTCACTCAGAACTGCACACAGGCTCCAAAAACCTATTCAAGAGTATTTGACTTTTAACATCTTCATAGGAGTTTTTCATGCACAAAAATGTGTTAAAATGAAATTTTGAGACATAAATAATAAATTAATGTGTATTGTATTCATAAAATCTATGCAAAAATACTTAGGATCAACATTCTTACTCATACACAGAAAACTGCCTGTAGCTCCAAAAACATAGTTATGAAGATCAAGGTTTAGAACAAGTATGTGAAAATTTTTATGATATTACAATGGGTTTTAATTATAATTAATAATAATGATAACATCTTGGAATAGATATATTAAAATTTTCAATATCAATATTGGTCTTACAGACCAATCTCACATCTTCACCCTACACAGACTTCACTATGTTAGACATATCACTTTGAGAACAACTTTTAGATTTTTTGTTTGCATAAAAAAAAATTAATAAAAAAATTTAATATGAGTTATATTTATTTATAAATTTCCCCATGCATTTAGATTCATCCCTAATCTCTTTCCCACTACTACCTAGTTTTCTCACTATCTTGCTCATTAGGTCCTTTTAGTGAGAGGCCAAATTCCATGACTATTTTGGCACATTTTAGGTCTAGAAACTACTAAAAAACTTACATGGTCATAAAATAAAATTCTCACACATCATTATCCATCCATTTGTATCTTTTGAGCTAGTCAACCTTGCCTATTACATCAAAATTTTGATAAATAAGGGGTTTTTTATAGCTTTTACTCACTCTTCTAACAAAAACAAACCACCTAGAGAAACTTGGAAGATTAATTTACATGTTGAAAAAATAAAACTATGTCAAAAAAATAATTTTGATCCATAATTGACAATATATTTTCCATTAGGTCATTATGAGGGTTTTAAGAGGGTTTTGACTAGTTTCCCTTCTTAGCAATCATTTCTAATTAACTCCAAAAATAATGTTAATAAATTAAATATATTAATCTTAAAAAACTTCCATTAACTCATCATTCTCTCATGAAAATTTTTCACATGCCAACGAGCATAAGAAATTCCTTCTCAGGTATGTAACACCCCATACTATGCATACAAAGAACCTTAACACCAAATTTCATGCTTTCTCCTTTAATATATGACATAAAACTTGGTAAAAACACTTAAAAATACATATCACACATCTTTAAATTCTCTAAATATATTTTTTATGTTTTTAAATGAACTTCACCCCTCATTAGGCCACATTAGGTCTCTTTACACATTGTGCCTTAAACTACCAATCATACTTAGTCCATGGTCACACCTTGAAACATATTTCACTACTAATAATACATAATACACATGTAAAATTAACTCATACCATTCTCAAACACTACCAACCTTCTTCACAAAAATCTCATATTGCTCAACTCATCATGTTACCAAGCCTATGCTTACTCACTAGGTCTCTTTATGTAAGGACCAAGCTTCAAACTTGACCTTGGAACTCATTTGAAGGATTTTTTTCCTCTTGATCATGTTTAAATATATTTTTATACTCTATCATGACTATAATGACAAAAATCACCAAGATTTACTATTCATCATCTATACACCTTCTCTTAGGGCTAAATTAGGCTTCTTAAGACACCTAGTCCATAATAATATCTTACATTATACCATGATATTGAATTTTAAATTCCATCAAACTCATAATAATTAATTGGTTGTATTAAAATTATCTCTCAATAGAGATACAAAAGGTTGAATTCAAATTTTATATTGTCAAAGACTTCTTTATCATATACCATCTCACCATGCATGGCCTTAACTTTGACTTTGATATTAATGACATCTTATCTTGACTTTGAAATAAATGACTTGACTTCAAAATAAATGACAAAAAAATGCTTCAATACCAATAATATTAACATACCTTAATAATATCTCCCTTTGTCATTAATGGAAATATTTACATAGGATTGATAAGTCACAACTCCCCAAGCTAAATCCTCTTCAATATTGATCTTTCTCTCAAATAGGAAAATTTCCCCCCTTTGCATTAATGACAAAGGGTAATATTCTTGAAAATTATTTGATCTTTAGACTTGGAAAAACACAAATTTTATCTTTAAACAAACTTAACCTAGATTATGATTACATAACTATTCTTTGAACATGATTGGTTCCCCTTGTCTCTATGAGAGAATCAGATATTATCAAGACTGTGACTTGGTTTGATCAAGTAATCATACAAAATATTTGTGTCAAATATCTTGTGATCACACCTATAGTATAATATTAATTTAAACTTGAATCTAAGATTAAACAAAGAACAAAAAACTCTCCTAAAGACTAGGCATCATTCATGCTTCTTGCTTACTAACTGAGTGCTTCCATGAAGTCTGATGGAGTCACATCTACTCTAGAAAACTAAAATAACATAAAATTTGGAGATAAATAAATCTCCATGTCCTTACTAGACTAAAATTCCTATTTTCACTTAGATTTTCACCCTTTTAGGAGATATCTCATCTCTCCTCATCCAAGTGGCACAATTGAAACACCTCTAGGCTTGTGGGTAGCCTAAGGATGAAGTGAATCTCTAGATAGGGCTAACTCCCTTGATGTACAACTTTGGATCACTACTACACCTAATTTTTTTTTTAGGGGGGAAGGGAGAGAAAAAAATTAAATAAAAATATCTTAAGGGAGGTGATACACCAAATTTATTGATGACTACCAACCATATGCATGTTACATATGAAACCAAGAGACTAACCAAACATACACTTCTCTAATTTGCATCTTCTCACATTAATATTATATTATGAGGTTATGTATGAATTTTTAGGCTAGGAGGACTATACATGAGGAATTTAATGACACTATATAATATAATAACTCACTCAACCTTGAAACTTCATCGAAAACTTCACCTACCCTACAAGAAAAAGCTTTCCAATTATAAATAGGTGAGAGAATGAAACAACAGTGCTAAGGAAAAAATAAGTCATCACTAATAAAAATAAATAATCCAAGTAAACACACTATGAATAGTTATTTAAGAGGTAAAAATTATTATTATTATTGATCAAATGGTATACAAATGAGTAGGGCTTTGCCATACTCAAGTGGAACATAAGTTATAATGGCCAAAATTGCTAGTTATTATAGAACTTGAGAGAGAGGAGAAGAGAGAAGTCAAAGGGTCATAAGGACACTTGTAAAGATCATAAAAGGAGTTTATTATGAATGATAAGAGGATTTGGGATCATCCATGCAAGTTCAAAAGGAAAAATTGGCTCTCCAAGTCATGAAACTATTACAAAGTGGCATGAAATTTCTCATTCTAGATCAAAAAACTACCCTCATGATTTTCACCTATTTTAACATCCCAAAACTTATTATGGATATATATAATGATTGGAATGAATGAGAAGTCCAATTAATCACTAATAAAAATCAATAATCCAAGTAAACACACTATGAATAGTTATTTAAGAGGTAAAAATTAGTAGTATTATTGATCAAATGGTATGCAAATGAGTAGGGCTTTGCCATACTCAAGTGGAACATAAGTTATAATGGCCAAAATTGCTAGTTCTTATAGATTTGAGAGAGAGAGGATAAGAGAGAAGTAAAAGTTTCATAAGGAAACTTTTAAATATCATAAAAGGATTTTCTTATGCATGAGAAGAGGATGTGGGATTAGCCATGCAAGGTCAGAAGGAAAAAGTGGCTCTCCAAGTCACGAAACTATTACAAAGTGGCATGAAAGTTATCGATCTAGATTAAAAAAACTAACTTCATGATTTTCACCTATTTTAACATCCCAAAACTGATTATGGATATATATTATGATTGGAATTAATTGGATGGATTTCAAACATGCCTCTCCATGCATTGGTTATATTCTTGGTCATTTGGAACCTTCCCAAAATGAGCTATCACCATTTGTAGTGAAAATAAATCTTATTTCATGTTCCCTACACACTTGGCATCCAAAAATGAATTATTTTTACATTAAAATATATTTTACGGAGTGTATGACACTTTATAAGACCCTCCATGTCCTTAGAGGCATTAGGCACACCTTAAAGTTAACCCACATGAAGTTTTCCACCCTTCTCATTATCTTGATCACTATGAGAGTTTTGGTTGGCTAATATGAGAGATATTTTCTGGAAAATTATCAGTTTTTTCAAGGTATTAAATTAAAATAGTGATTTATTAAATATATATGTCTTCCTCTTAGACTTTATTTCATCTTTAGACTCCTTATAGACCCTGTAAAACACACAAAATAGTCAAAAGTACCCTATTTTTTACTTTGTTCATACAATTTTTTATAGCTCAAAAGTATGGTAATTATCTTGAATAATTATTTTATAACATCCAATCATCATCCTAATCAAACAATCTAATTAGAGTAGATTTACACATCCATTTCTCCAAACTAGTCACTCCAAGGGTTTAATAAGGGTTTAGGCTTATTTCACCTTCTTAAGATTCATTCATAAATATGGGACATTAAAATAGAAACAAATCCAAAATAAGTTTTTTGAGGACCTCTTATAACTCCTCTAAACCTCTTTGGCACCCATTCAAAGCATCAAGAGAAATATAAACACTCAAAGTGCTTATTCAAGCTTGTTTCTTCTATTTACATAGGCTTTAGGTGTCTTGAACCCAAAAGTGAATTTATTTATCACATAAATTAATTAAAATGGATTTAAAATATATTTTATGTCCCTAAAAACATTCTCTAATAGGTTATAATTCTCACCTCATGTGAAAAGTGAGAGTGAATCCCCATTTGGTTTCTAGGCCTAGCCATGCCTAATAAGCCTGTCTATACCTTAAAGCCCAAAATAAATTCTCTTGGCTAGGTTTAAAAAAAAATTAACACCTATGAAATGGCTATACAAAAATTTCATGGTCCATGGGAACTCAGTACTAAGGTTGGAAGTGTCATTGGTCTACCATTTGGCTTCAGGTTAAAAGTCTACCCAATGGGTCTACTTGTAAACTTGATAGTCTAGGATACCCTATTAAGTTTAATATTTTATTTATTAGTTTTTTATGTTTTCATAGATTTTATACAGCCTTATATACCTCCTATAAATTTCCACTAAAATCCTAGTCTATCCATCACATTTTCTCAAACCTGACAGTTTATGCACCTAGGGAAGTACCCTTTGTCTAAGATAAAATAGAGGGTAATTCCCCTATTTATCCAAACCAAGAAGGTATTTTAGAGGATTATATAAGTGGTTGAAATTATATATTCAATTTTTTAATCCTTTATCATGTCTCAATACCCCCTAACCTCGTCAAGATCCCAAATAGACTTGTGGGAAGTGGATTGTGTATGTAGAATTTTCATAAAGACTATGTGATACCTATCTAGATCCATTTATAGATTCTTGAACACACTTTAAATGGAATTATTAACTTTAAAGATATTCCATCAATGATCTAACATCCCTTAACTCATCCACTTACCTTCTCCTTTTTCATACTCTTTGGATAGGCTTGTTGTTCCTTAAGAGTGCTCTACCTCTAAGACAAAACATAGGGGTATTTCCCTCTATCTTAGGGAGAAATAAGTGTTTTTATATCTACCTCAGGTCCCAAGGAATCCATATAATTAAAATTAAGGTTTTTATCCTTTAATTGGTCCTCAATCACCTCAAACTCTCTAAAATAGCCCCTAAAACAGGACTAGGTTAGCATTTCTTACTGTGTTGTGTTTACAAAGGCACCTATAGGTATAACTACATAATTAGGCTTTAAAAAATGTTTAAAAAATAATTTAGAGTCTCTTATGATATTAATACATTGGTTTTTACCTATACTTTCATCCTACTTGGGTTATATCATCACCTACACAAAGTTTTTAGCTCACTATCTGTCTACTCAACCAGTTGTAGGTGAACATTTGTGTGATAGGACACTTATAGGTTACCTTAGGACTTGAAACATCACTAATAAATTTATCTTTATCAAATAAATTCCCATTTTGTATCAATTTTATCAACCAACATTGATATCTTAATGCTTAAACTCTTCCTTATGAATGATATGGAAAATAGGTCTTAGATGTAGGTCAACATTTTCTCAGTGTATGGAAGCGAAGTGTACATGGGAAGAAAAAAATAGTATATCCTCCTGCTTTAATTATATTTATGCCATTAATACTCACTTTAAACATTTTTAACCATCCTCGTATGTTTTCATTGTCTATAACTATTATCTTGGAGTGCAATGCCACTTTTGAGTCATAGTCCTGTAGACATCAATACCTGAGTTTAATGTCTTTGTAGGAAACTTTAGGCCTCTCAATAACTATATTCCCTAGTCATTCTCCCCAAAAATTTTGCATGTAAATTTTCCTATGTAATTAATAATATGTTTAGTCATTATTATTCATTAAGACTTATTGTAACCATGTTATATGTTCCTCACAAAATGCTCTTGGACCTCTATTTTCACTCTTTAGGGATTATATCCCTGAACTTAGTTATCTCATATTTAGAGGTAGTTTACAATTATTTTTTCCAACCTATCTCTTTAAGTAGGTTTTTCATGATTTATATAATCACTAGGAATCTAAGTTAGGTTTCATCATGATTCAATTTCTCCATACAATCACCTCTATATCTCTATGTTATGACTTGTAGGTAAACATTTTTACATACAAGCAGTAAGTCTGAGTATAGACAATGAACATGATTTATAGGTTTAAATGTATTTTAGGCCTTTTAAAAAGTTTTAAAATTATTTTCCTCACTCTCAAAATATTACTTAGCTTATACACCTCTTTTAAATATGATTGGTATCTATGATGGCCCTATAGGTGTATGTGAGTTGCAAGTAGGCAATGAGTAGAATTGGAATCATGTGTATAGTGAGTGGTCTGATGAACATGCCTAAGCTATTCACCAATTATTCAAATGGATTTTATCATTATTATGATGTTTAAACATGTCTCAAAACCTTTATTCCAATGTGGTACACTTCCAAGAGATGCTTACAAATGTACATTCATGGTAACCTAATTGAATATGTTGCATATGACTATAATTCAATGAAGAGTTACCTTTGGAAAAGAGATTGAGATGTGAATATGACCAAGATAACATTATTAAAATTATAATTAAACCATAATAACCCCATAAAAACATGATAAAAACTTGATGATCTTGAAAATGGTGAAAACCTGCTTGTAACATAGAATGGTGTATCCTATTGCAACATGAGATGATTTTCATATCCAAATGCCTTATTGATTTCCATAGTGATCTCAATAAGATTGGGATTCTTCTCAGCTTTATGTTCATATATATCATCAAGTATCTTTTCATACTCTACCCAATCTTGGTCATATCCTCTATGGAAGATTCTTTCTTCACCTTGTCATGTACTTGATCCTCAACTTGGAAAAACTCTTCAAGCTCTAGAAAGAACTTCATTTTCAGATACCAATCATCTTTGTCTTCTTTATCATATAGAGCCACTACCTCTTCAATATTTTCATCTTGATGTATGAGGTCATAAATTTAGTTTTATTCAATATCTAATGTATCTAAGGGTGATTCAAAATTAGACTGAGGTATTGGGTCATCTTCAAGAACAACAACTTCCGCCTTGGTCTCAAGAGAATTTTCTAGGACTGCAACCTCTTCAATCTTCTCTTCTTGATGTATGAGGTCATAAATATGGTGTTATTAAAAATTTAGGACCTCTTTAAGGATTCAATGTTTCATATCAGATGACATAACCTAAATTTGATTCTTAAGGGCTGCAAGATCTTCCATCTCCTTCTCCTTCTTGGTGATGTCAAGACTAGGCATCTTGAAATCAAGTGACTTAGCCCGATGAGTTTTCCAAGGAGTCATGTCTTCTTCAAGTAAGAGTTCTTAAATTTTATAAACCAACTACTCATATTTAGGTTCCCATACTATAGGTCCATCAATGCAAAGGTTGATGGGGTGAGGACAAGATAAACTAGTTGGTGGAGGTGGCACATAGAACTCAAAATCAGATTGAGAGTGAAGTGTAGGGGATTATTTTGGGAGATATTAGGGAAGAGGAGGTATACCTTAGGATAAAATATCTTGGTTTTATTACTTAAATTTAAAAATCACTTCATTCACATCTAATTGGGCTTGAGCATTCTCTTGAATAAGGTTAGAGGGGGGTGTGTTAAGGCATATGATCTTCTTTTAGGTCTAAACCTTCCATCACACCTTGACTCAATAATTTCATCCTTGACTCTAAATCATAAATTTTATTGGATAATTTATCTTTTAAAAGTCTTTATTTAATTTTATATGCATCATCATGAGGATGAGGAGTACAATAGGACTCATATAGAGGATAAGAGGTCTCTTGAGGAAGGGTAGGAGGGTCTTGCATAGGATCAAACTCTCTTTCAAATTCACACTCCTTATCAAGGCTTCTATCCTCTTTATTTACCCATTAATCCACTATCTTATTCCAATTTAGGATGTTATA
Source organism: Torreya grandis (assembly GCA_037957365.1). NCBI lineage: Eukaryota > Viridiplantae > Streptophyta > Pinopsida > Cupressales > Taxaceae > Torreya > Torreya grandis. The sequence goes on along the minus strand of JARHVA010000932.1, from coordinate 172,013 downwards.
ATTATGATTCTCTTCTTAAGGTAGTGATTCAACTTGAGGATTGGATGAAGTGTTCAAGAAACTTGGGATCTCCTTAGGCTTGGATTCTCCACCTTATCTCCAACTTAAAATATCATATCTAGAGGTCTCTCTTTGAGGTGGGGATGTAATTAGAGAGGAAAATGAGATCTTAGGTTCCACTTAGTTTTCTAATGACATGGACTGATACATATTCATATTAGCCAACTCAATCTACCTATTAATAATTTCTTCAAAAATAAGATTTTTATTTTCAACTCTCTCTTCCAAATGACTGTGAAAATGATGACTTTGATAAGATTGATTGGGTTCATGAGTGGGAATCATGTAGGACTAATATGAATCTTTGGGAAGTGTATATGAAGGCTAATAGTTTTGGTGAGGTTGCCTCTCATGAATGTTTAACCTATCTTCCAAAGATGAAACTAGGACACTCACATCTAGCATCTCACTTGTGAGCCTTTGCCAATTTTCTCTCTTAATTGGTGCCCACCCTCTTTTGACTAGCTCTAATTCATCTCTCACCTTATGAATGAAATGACTAGGAATCTCTAGACCATATATAATATTTGTTTCGAGATCTAACATGTACTTCTCATAGCCTAAGTTTAGTCATATAAAATAAGAAAATTGGTAATTTGAGCATGGCTAATGACACCCAACCCTTAAGTCCCTCTTGCTTGATCTCATGACCCTTATAAGCATCTTTTCACTAATTCCTAGTCATTTTTAGCCTTCTAAACTTGATCCCAACTGAGCTAGATCCCTTTTTGCATGACCAATCCATCCTCCCAAGTCCTGTTAGCCTAGGACACTAGTTCCACACTTAGACTATAGCATTGGTTCCACTCTTTTCCAATTTTGGTTCTCTTGTCCAAGTGCAATTTTGGCCCCAATAGTCAATTCCTTCCCATTCCCCATCCTTCTCCTTCTTGACCTAATGTAGGCACATTCAACCCATGACCAATAGATCCCTATAAAATCACATTCAAATATAATTTGGAGAGGGTTGGCAAATATCATAAAATAAATAAGAATACAAGAAAGACTACTCAAGTAATCTTCCCTATTCTCTACATACAACCAAAAAATACTTGAAAGGTTATTCAAATCCCTACACCAATCCATAACCAACTCAATTACATTAATTTTAGTATTTTTCATATTCATACACTTAATTGTATAAATCATATCAAGTGGGAGAACTACATATGGCTTGATCCCTCTTCGAAGTATTGGTATGTAGACAGTGTACCCACACAAGGGTGTGGATACATGTTCAATGAATCATACACACACTAACCCCCTTATTTCTTGAAATTGGTAAAATAATAATGGAGTATATGGTTTAAAGAGAAAATCTATTCTACAATGAGCTCTATAGACTTCCAACTATCAAAAATTCATGGACAGGGTCACACAGACCTGGAAAATAAAACCTAAAAAGCTTAGATCCTTAGGAAAACAATGGAAAAGGTAGATTAAATTATTAGTTCCACTCCTATCCACTTTCAATGATCTTTTTCAATCATAAAATGAAGGTAAAATCTTAATTTGTGATAGTGTCCCAGTCCTACACAGTGAATCTTAGATCTTATCTTAGCCATATCAACTAGTTCCAGCTAAGTCATATTTTCTCCATCTTTTTACTATTTTTAGAAAGGTCAAAATTACAATATAATTTACAAAAATTAGTAGCTTAATTATTGAATATTTATTTATTGATTTTACTACTTAAGCCCTTTAACTAATTTAAGAATAATACACCAATATTTCTAAAATTGTTAAATCATTTGGTGAATTTGACTTACTTCGTTTGTGTATAAAAACCCTAGGGTAAATTTCCTACTATTTTTTCCTATATTTTTTTGATTTTTTACTTTCATAATACAATAAAAAATTAACACTAAATTTTAAATTTTTTTAATAATTTTAAAATAATTTTCTTTCAAACCCTAGTTGCCCATACTAGGTCTGAGTATTTTCCCATTAATTTTTCAATAATTTTTTGATTTTTTACTAATATATTAAAATCATAAATTCATTTCAAATTTCAAATTTCAATAGTAATTTTCAAAAACATATATTTTCCAAAAACCTTAGTTGCATCTTCTATGTCTCTTTAGATCATAAATTTTTTATTTTTACTTACATATCTAACTTAGAAAGTCACTTTAAATTTAAAAAATTCATAGTAAATCTCAAAAAAATTATTTTTTAAGACCCTAGTTGAATATACTAGGTCCCATTACTTCTTGAGGTATCACCTTACATGTTTGTAAACTTTGTATCCCTTTTATGCATATTTCAGTTCTTTGTTTAGATTATATCCATTTAATCTTTTCTACTATTATCCAAGTTGTTTTCCTTATGCCACCTAAGTCCCTTTCATCTCTTCCTTCGATACAAAGTTCAAGACTTAGTGGACATCCTCTTGAATTCACCTAGATTCCTACAACTCGACCATATACCATGGATAAACAAGCAACTCAAGTTCCTATTATAGATTTGCACCTCCATATTACACTAATTTCAATGAGGATAATTTTTACAAAGAGTAATATGAGAATAACAATGATGATAAAAACATCGATGTCATGATCCACCACATTAGACTCATGATCAAATTCCACAAATTGTTAATAATGAAGTTATCCTCAATAAAGATTTGATTCTACAATGTTTTTGAGAAAGGCATCAAAACCAACCCTGAGATCTTACTCTTATTTTACAATCTATCATGGAAATCAAAAAGGTTTAACAAGTTGAGTCTTCCATTCCTTCAGATAAACTAGTTAAAAATGACACTACAGGGGAAACTATGTCTCAACAACCCCTATAATATCCCAACCTATATCTATACCACCAGATACAACTAGTACATCTTTGTCTCCTAATGTGGAAACCCTTATACAAGAGATAAAATCTCTTCAATCTAAGGTGCTACATATTGATCAAGGTGCCTATAGACATATGAAAAATTTGGATTCTTTAGCTTTATTACATACACCATTGGCATGTCACATTGCTTCTACACCCTTGCCATAAGGTTTTGTTCAACCCAAGCTTACTCTATATGATGGCAAGGGTGATCTAGAGACACATTTGAGAGATTTTCACATATCATGCTTAGACTATGTACCAAATGATGAGATACTTACTAAACTATTTCTATGAAGCCTAAATGATTATGCTTTATAGTGGTTTTATAGTCTACTAAATTATTCGTTCAATGAATTCAATCCTTTAGTCAACATGATCCTAGCTCATTTTAGCATTAACATTGATGATAAGGTCTCATATGCCCAAGTTTTATAATAGAAACAAAGGTCAAGTGAGCATCTCATAGATTATGTTATTTTATATAAGACTAGTTTGGCTAAGATGACTATCCCCATGACCAATCAAGAGTTACAAGATCTCTTCAAAAAAAGTCTCCTCCCAACTTTGTATGAGCAAATTATCTTCAAAATATTATTTTCTTTCATTGAATTATGTCACACACTAAATGAAAGGGAATTCAAACTAATTTAAATGGGAAAAATCAAGTACATAAGTATCTCAAAAATAATAAATAAGAGTAACATCAAATTACCATACAAAGTCAAGGTCAATGATGTAAGATTTAGAATCAACCAATAGTTAATGTGGCTTCTGAGCTCCCTCAACAAGTGGTTTTATTAGCACCTCCTTAGTGAACATTCACCAATCTACCAATTTCTCTAGCCATAGTTTTACAATAGCTATTAGAATGTAATACCAGATCTCTCCCTCCTATTTAGGAAGTTGACCCAACAAATCCTCTTCTATGGGAATATGATCAACATACATTTTGTGAGTTTCACAAGGCACCAGGCCATACAACAAATAGATGCATTAGTTTGAGACACAAGATATAGGATTTGATAGATGGAAATCATATTGATCTTGCAACTAAAATTGAGCCTCCTTCATCAAAGTAAACATAGGATAAAGTTTTGAAAATATTTTTAGATCCTTTTCCACAACATTATAAACAAAAATCAGGGGACACATCAGGGGTTCACCTTGCATATCATGCACATCCACTACCAAATACATACATGGCACCTTTAGTTGAGACACATCCTTTGAGTAACATGATTGGTGTATATAATTCTAGAGTTTTAGCTAGACCTTCCATTTCCTTCTTAGAGAAAGAAATAGTCGAGGATGATTTAGATTATCATGCACTATTTATCAGAGCTTAAATTCATAGTGTTCTCATAGATAATGGATTTACTGTGAACATGTGCACCATGACACTATTGTAGCATTTGAGATATTGAGTGAAAAATATTACCTTGATAGACACAATTATTAGTGGATTTAGTGGGCACATAAATAATTCATTGGGTGAGATCATACTTCCTCTACAGGTTGGCCCAACACACATGGCCACACCATTCACTATAGTTCCCAGTGTAGCATTTTTTGATATGTTACTTGGTCAACCATGGATCTAGAAAATTCAATCAATACCTTCTATAGTCCATATATGTGTGAAATTAATTCATGATAATTATGTTGTTATAGTTGGTGGAGTTCTATATGAGATACCACTCCCCACTTTAGAGCCATCTTCTACTTTGCAGTCACTAGTTTCAGTTCAGCCTCTAGTTCTAGTTTTTCCACTAGTTGTAGTCCCTCCTCCAGTTATAATTTAGACATAGTTGATTCATCCACCACCATCACAAAGATTTTATATACCTCCATATCTTTAGTATTCTAAATAGCTTCCAATTATATTGTTCACACCCAGGGTAGTATCATTGAGATTTCATGCATCTACTCACATAACACATGTTCAAAGAGCTTCTCCTACTACTAGATGGGTCCTTAAGATCCCTATAATTTCATCCACTTATTATATTTATAGGGGTACCCCACACTTATTTTCTAATTCTAATATTTTAGAGCATTTATAACATATACATCTTTCAGAGCCATAATCTCATCAATCCCATCATGCTTCATGATCATGCACAATTCCTCTCCTTGATATAGGACACCATGATAGGGAGTCTCCCATGAGACTCATTAGTTAGTATCATTTATTCTTAGTATTACTTATACATAGTTTATTTTTGCTTACTTGTACATAGTTCCTTCTTTCAAATTCTTATACATAGTCTTCCTGTGATTGATTATACATAGCTCAAACTCTCAAAAATCTAAAAACATTTTGATTGTATGCATTATCCATGATTTACATTTCTAATACTATGATAGACTTACATTTTTTTTATATTGTATTCTTTGTCAATTTATCTACATTAATATGATTCACTTGATCTCCTTTGAGTGTGTGAATTGACATCTAGATCCTTGATTGCTTTACTCTACCTATTGAGGGGACATCCTACTTCTACATTTGAGACATCAATACATATACCCATTGGGGGAATATTCTACATGACTAAACCATCTAGGTTATGTCATTCCTACACCACACACTCTAGTTATCATGTTGATGTACATTACTTACTAGCTTGCATATATTATTCTATCGACACTCACTAGTATATATCACTTATGTATTTCTTAGCATATACCTCATCTTGTACTAACATGTCTTGCATACTTTCACTTATTTATTTGATAATTTAGGTGTGATTTTATTGATATTTATTACATTATTTCCTTTCTTGCTTTACATCGATAGATATGATTACATTTTTAAGTTCTTGATTATCTTCTATATGTGCCTTAGGACATTTGCCAATGTCCTTTGCTTATATTCATGTGTGTGCCTTAAGACATTTGTCAATGTCTTTTGTCTGTAATTCTCTATGTGATCATGGATTTCATGCCAACCTTACTTGTTTCAATTATATGTGTATGTGTAATTTGACCATGTCTTGTATGTTTTCCTTCCAATTTGAGTGACATGTGCCTATGTCCCTTATTTTTTTGGCCCCTTGGCCACCCTTGTATAATTATTGCTTCTTTATTTGTGTGCTTATTACTTGTTTGATTCTTATTCTTTTCAATGCCATGATCCACACCATGCATTATCTTTCCTTCTTGGATGTCATGATGGACATCATGTTCTATCCCTCTATGACAACTAACAACTAGAAACTAACAATTTTAGTTCTAATTTAGTACATTACACATGCTATTACATTACTATATTGTGTATCTTTACAGCATAACACACTTGTAGGGCTCTTTATTTTAAGAGAAGTTATTACAGGGTATTCATTACTACCCTTAGAAGAGGGGGAAACAAACATGGGTTTTGTCATAAAGATTATATCTCCTGACAGTAAAAAATATGGCATTTAACACACCCAGAACAATAACCAGACATCAAACTAGTCAAAATAGACTAGGTAGATAGTGAAAATATCAAAAAAGATACTAGATTTGGCCCAAGACAATAGTGCCAAGATTGGACTATAACACCAGTGCCACTACTATCCATTTTTTATGCTCCTATCTAAATAGTTAAAAAAACAAAATTTTCAAAAGTACGTGGTAAAGTAGGTTCAACTATAGTTTTTCACAATTAAATAAATTTAGAATCAATAGTTTTCAGTTTACTTTTTCTTAGAGAATCCAGATATAGGGGGATTATGTATGCCATAATATCTCTCACTTTAAATTTTAGATACAACAATTGGTGTAACTTCTAGATCAGAATCAATGCTTTAGACACCAGTGATTGGATGAAATGTGCATGGCACATTTGTTTTATTTTCTTTCTAAGTTCAACATTACCCAAGCATTCTCAATAGTTGCATTCCTTATTTCATCTATAGGTGATTGGAATCATTTTGGAGTGGCTTCCATACAAGCCTAACTTTCACATTTTGTAGTGGTTTTTATATAGGCCTAGTTCACCAATTTTGGAGTGGCTTTCATACAAGCCTAATCTCCATCTTTTAGAGTGGCTAAAAGTGGCCTAGTTTTTAGCATACATTCATCTATCCATACCAACTTTATCAAATCATAGTACATTCATAGGATTTATGAGCCATCTCATATGACATACATTTCATACCAATATTAGTTCATAGCTTCACTTCATGAGTAAATGATGGATCCAAATGACTAGCTAACCTTTGTATTCTTGAGCCACCTATTTAGAGGGATTGGACACATAGTCAAAACATTGATTAACACATGTATGATCATCTAGATTCACATAGTGGGTGATGATGGAGCCAAAAGGATAACATTTACATTATTGAGCCACTCTCTAGTAATTGAGTGCTCATATCCATTCATGATATCACTCTTGGTAAACCATCATCCAATATTACCTAGCATTATGCAGCATCACTTAGCATCATAATAGGTTTTGTATTAGTCCACGTACCCAATGAGGTGTATTCATTCCTTTCTCTTTCTCTCTATCTCTCTCTCTTACCTAGATTTGTGTATTATTATTTTAGATATAGTGTATCTAGTAAGAACTGATATAATGTTTATCTTTATTGAAAATTAATACTTCACAGTGTGTTCTCTTTATGCACACCCAACATCATACAACTTCATGAGCTTCACCCTTGTAGGTAAGTGTTGACACTTGGATTTGTACCCCTAAGGAGATGAATAATTCTCCTAATCCAAGTGGAATCATGGATACATTTATATTTATATTGGTGACAATGTTGAGAAATTAATCTCTATACGAGGGGCTATCTCCCCTTGATTCACTCTTTGAAGTTTTCTCTAATAGGGTTCTTGTGAAAGTTTTACAAGGGTTTTGAGTGGCCTAAGTTCTTAACCTTTGTTCATAAAGGTCAAACATTTAAAACCTTTATAAATGTCACTAAGGCATCTTAAATTACCTTCCCTAACATATCCAAAAGGATCAAGGTCAGATGAAAAATATGATGGGAGGTATGAGTGTCCAAAGTTGACCTTCAAGTCAATTCTATGCTTCTCATGAGGCTTTGAGAACTCTTAAGGCCAAAAATGGCTTCATATGGAGTTATTTTGAAAAAAAAAAATTTACCATATATTTATCTACACCATAAACACTCTCCAACACCTGGAATGGATCACCAACAACAAATAATGGAAATAACCTCTAGTTTGGGACAAGGCCTACACCTTGCCAATGAGCCAGTTTGAATTCTTAAGCTATATGAACCTTCATTTTCACTTACCATGACTTAAAAAATATTTAATATATCATTATAATTCAAATAAAATTAATTCAAGGCACTATAATTTTTTTTTAAGCGTATAACTTGGAGTTATTTTCCCTTAGGGGCTAGATTTACATGTTTCATTAGCAAGCCTGCTTGCAGACCTCTTGGTCCAGACCACCCTGTTAGCATCCCAACCCTCCAATATGGTTTTTAATGTTCCTTAACGTGTTTCAAAACTTATAAAACCTCCTTTCCTGATAAAAATGAGTACAATCCCTCCATTTTTCACTTTTTCCAAAAACTACCATTCTTGTGCATGAAAGGACTGAGCTACCTCTGAGACAAAATAGAGAGTATTAAGACTATTTGTATGAGAAAAGTGAAGATATTTTTATTTAAAAAAGGTATTTATTTCCACTTTTACCAAATGGTCTTGTCAAATTCCATGCCTAAGTGGTCCAACCATCTCAATTTACTCAAAAAGGGGGTCAAAAACCCTATTTTGCATGTTTTTGCCTAAACCTCCATGTGGATGATAATTTCATATCTCCTCCATAAATATTAACTACCTTTACATGTTATAAATCCTTAATTAAATCTATTTAATCTCTTTAATCCTTTTAAAATCTTGCTTACTAGTGAAACCCTCAGTTTGCTCCTTGAAACAAGGTTCTCCTAGCCTGACTGTATGGATTGTGTCAACTTTTATCATAAGAAGATGGTCTTGGAATAATATTTTCACATTTTTTAAATATTATCACCTTAATTTTATGTTATTTTACCACTAAATAAGGTTTTAGACCTTCCTTCCCTCTTGGTGTAGTCAAACCTACACTTTGCTCAAGCTTGGAGATGACCCTACCTGACTATGGTAGTAAATAGGGGTATTATTGGTGAATATATATTGTTTAGGTTCCTCCAAGGTGATAATATCCATATATATTAATTTTTAAAATATTTAAAAACCAAAACAATATCTCTCCTTGATCTATAGTGATTTTAACACCTATAACACCAACCCTACTTATTCTTGCTTAGTTTTGGTCTAACCTGGCTATAGGTTATTTTAGTCTTAACTCTTGATTTAGTAGCATAAGACAAACATTATATTATCATTTTAACTTAATTTAACTTATCACATAAATATATTTATAGGCCAATTTAATTCTATTACATACTCATATACCTTTCATCTTCAAAGTTAGGCACTTTTAAGGTTAGGACTGAGACATACACCTACAAGCCTATAGGTTTTTGTGTAGGTTTTTTGACCTCAAAATGTATGAAATTATTCTTTTTTTCCTCTTTTAACTCCATCCTCATAATTCCATTTTATTTCATGCTCTAATTGAGCTTCAAATACCTCCCTTACCCCTAATTGAGACCAACCTCTAATACAAGGTTGTAGGTGCATGTTTTTAGGTATGTAGGTCAGTGGAGGTGAGTTTAGATCATTTTAGGAATGTCTAAGACATGATAAGGATGAATTTTATTAAATTGTATTCACACTTTCCATATTATCATCTTTGATTCCTTTATACCACCTCTTTATTCAATCCATTTAAACATTGCATTCACTTCCTACTCTACCCTGTGTACGGATAGGGGATAGGCCTAGAAGGTCACTTTATTTTACCACTTCTTCTCCCATGATATAATTTATTGAAGTTTATTTTTTAGGTGTTTTTAATTATTTACCTTACTTTATAATGCTTATAACTCCCTCATTTTATGCCAATATCAACCTTCCCTCCAAAATCTTATAAACATTACTACCTCTTTTTAATACTTTTTAGCCATTTTGGGAAGTCTCAAAACATATATGAATCTTGTCCTCTCAAGCTCAAACTTGGCATGACGGTTTCCCATGGATGGAAATACAAATTTGGCATAATATTATTCCTCAAAACCAAATATATCTTCACCTTATGAAAACAAAAATGACCCCTAGGAGCTCTATTCGGTGTGTTTAGGGACCGAGGAACAAAACTCAGTCATCTCTTTTGATTTGCAATCTCACTTCCTCTTTAGGTCCTTGGTGAAATAATTATGGTATTACATATATAACACACTACATATAAATTTTAGAGGATACCTCTATACCTTTTCCATTCTTTTGATACTCCCCTACTCCCTATCCATGACCTCCTCTAAGTTAGACTAAGTTAGAATGGGCAATGAGGAGAAACACTAAAGAAGTGTATATTTTAGACCTTATGAGAATATTATATAATTATACAATTTCCATGACATTGAAAATAGATATAACATATACAACTACCTCATGTTAGCATGGATAAATTCCCAATAACATTTGTAGGTGCATGATTTGGAGAAACGTGTAGTAGAATGGTTTAAAGTGGAAAAAAAGCCTAGAGAAGGCTTTCTTGCATGCTTGATGCCTTTCAAACAAAATGTAGGATGGTGAACCTGAAATAACACCTTGGAAATCATTTGTACAACTCTATAAAACATGAAATCATTAGACCAAAATAATAAAATGAAGATGACTACAAATATTGACCCCCCTCATAGTTGTAGAACCAAAGGAGACAACTTCGAGTGTTAACATTGGTTCCTGAAGGAGAAGGCACCAAAATGTAAGTTATTATTATGTATTTTAAGATTACTTATATCACTATCCACCTATATAATCACTCCTTCCCATTCCACCTATATGATCCATACCATATGCTTGAAGTTGCTTCGTTTTTGCTTATCAAGGCAAGAAGAGAGGAAATGAAGCAAGAAATAAACTTTTACGCATTTTTATGAAAAAAAAATGTGTAAATGGATTTTTGAAGTTTAAGAGACACCTTTTTGATGTTTTCACCTAAAAATGAAATGATATATTCTATACAAGTGCCATAAAGGCCCTCAAAACAAGGGGAAACTAACCTTATCTGACTATAACTAACTCTTGGACTGTCATAACCAAATTTTAACCTTATCTGATCCCTCCCACATTTAATCCTATCTTAGTGACAATTTTGTCACTTTATCCATCCATACAAGTCCTCCTCTTTAACTCAAAGTTGACCCATAAGGCCATTTTTTGTATATTGAACATGATAAAAGTAATTAAATGAACTAAAAATGTCTTAAATCATATTGAAAACAATATTAGGACCATACTAACATATTTTATGTATTTTAACATGTTTTAAATTATTTGACCAAGGTTGACCATCATTGATTTGACTAGTACAAAGGGCTAGACTTAAACTAAGACTAGGCTAGGCATAAGTGGAACATTTGGATCATAAGGGCACCTCTATAGTCATTAATAAACTTATATAAAGTTTTAAAAAAGTTATGGTGCTGAATAAAATTTTACCAAAGGTAAAATTTGGTCAACACTTTTGGAAACTCTTCAGGTAAACATGTTTGTCTATATTTTGAGACTAATAGCCTTATCCAACTAAGGGCCAATGGAGTCAATGGATTCTTGAAGATTACTAAAAATGATATGCCAAATAAAAACACAAATAAACACACCACACAACAACAAGACAAAGCAAAAACAACACAAGACAAGGACAAACTCACACATGTGCATAAGCACTTAAGGAACACAAAGAAAATAAGAAACTATGTACAAGGGAAGAGGAGAACCTTATTAACAATGCTTGATGTGTATCCCATTGAATGGGATATGAATCTCCTCTCCATCCAAATTTGAAAGTTGGAAATCATTATGTGACTTGCATTGAGTAATCACAAATGGGCCATTCAACAAAGCATCAAACTTTGCATGTCTTCCAAATTTATCTCTATTTTCATCCCATTTTAGGATAATGTCTCCTTTTTAAAAACTTCTTGGCATGGAATTATTGTCAAAATACTTCTTTGTTTGTTCTTGGTGAGTGGTCATAGCTTGCATAGCTTGATCTCTTGTCTCCTCAAGATCCATTAACTCACACAACATAACTTCCATGCTCTCATTCTCCATCAATTGTAGCTGATAGGTGAGGTCTAAAGCTAGTAACTCAAGTGAGATAGGAAGTTGAGACTCCCTTCCATATACAAGTGTATATGGTGAGTTCCCAATTACTCTCTTTTGGGTGACCCTATTATCCTAAAGGGCTATCTTTAAATTGGAGTTCCAATTCCTTTGATTCTCCTCCATTGTCCTTTTTATATTCCTAATTAGATTCTTTTTTGTGGACTCAGCCATTTCCTTGGGGGTAATAATTGGAAGAGGTGCTAAGGTAGATGACATGCTTTAAATCCCATTCACTTTTCCTTTCTCCTAGAAAGGTTAATGCATTATTTGAGATGATTTTTTAGGGAGACCCAAATCTACTCACTATACTCTCATAAAATTCTAGGACTAAATTCTAATTTTCCTCTTTAAGAGCTATAGCCTTCACCCATCTTGTAAAGTAATTAGTGGTAGTTAACACCCATTTGTTACTAGTATTATAAGGAAGATTAATTAAGCCTATGAAATCCAAACCCCATTGCATAAAGGGTTATTCAACCTAGATTGGGTGAAGAGGAAAGATAGCTAGCTTTTTTTTTCCATCAAAAAGAGCACACTTTTGGCATTTTCTTACCCAAGCATGGGTGTTTTTGAACAAGCTAAGCCAAAAGTAACTAGCCTTCATAATCCTAGCAACTATAGTTCTTAGAGTAAAATAACCACCAACTGGTCCATCATGGAACTCATGCAATACTTTATCAATATAATCAAAATAAATACACCTCAAAAACATGCTAGAAAATTCCTTCCTAAATATCACTCCATCATCAAGTACATAGGGAATGGATTGCATCCTATAATACCTTCTTCTAACTCTATCAAGACCTTGCAAACACTCACTAGTTTGAAGGAAATGAATCATGTATTGTGTCTAAATATTCATGGCTGAAGGTACAAATATTTTATGGTCATCATGAAGTGATAAAATAACCTCCATTTTTTATTTTAAGTCTGAATCAAGATGCTCACACATTCATTTTCCCTTCACTAGCTTGGTTGTTTTGATCTCCAAATCATACTCCATCACTTTGGTGATCCAACCTACCCTTTTCTCATTCAAATATTTACTCAATAGAAATTAATTTACACTATTATGAGGCAAAATTATGTGAATCTTATTATTTGATATCATGTGTCTAAATTTATTCAAGCTCCTAATAACTAAAAGTACTTATTTCTCAACATAAGTATACTTTACCTCATACCCCTCCAAACCTTGGCTAAAAAAGGTAATAAATTGTTCCAAATTATCATCATTTTCTTGGGTAAGCATGGAAAAAATCACATATTCATTCATAAAAGTGTACAAATTAAATTCCTTGGAGAATTTTGGACTTGCAAGAGTAGGGGCTTGGGTAATGGCTTATTTGATTTCCTTAAAACTTTTTTTTATCCTTCTTATCCATGTGAATATCTCATCCTTCCTTAGCATAGATGTTAAATGTTTGAAAAAAATATTAAATCTATGAATGAATATCCTAATGAAATTTATCTTACCAAATAATCTTTTTAAACCCTTCTTATGTTTAGGCAAAGACAATGCCAAGATAGCATTCACTCTCTCATGATCAATGGACAAGCCTTTTTTGGAAACAATATGTCATAGTAGTTTACCCTCATGTACAACAAAAAAACACTTATTTGGGTTTATAGAGATTCCATACTCTCTCACCTCTCAAATATTGTTTTTAGGTTCTTCAAATGATCATTTGCATCCTTAGAGAAAAATATCACATCATCAAGATAAACTAATACAATGTCATTGATTAGTCCTTGGAAAGCCATATCCATTGCACATTTAAAAGTATCTCAAACATTTTAAAATGAAAATTTAATATTCATATAGTCATATGTGACCCATTTTGTGGTGAAGTATGTTTTATATTGGTCACTTTCTTTCACCAAAATCTGATTGTACTTAGAATAACCGTCTAGGAGAAAAAACCTCTCACTAATTACCACCACTTGTAGAATTTTCTCCATAGAAGGAAGGGAATAATTATATCTCAAAGAGACACTATTAAATTCCCTAAATTCCACACACAACCTTATATCCCCATTCTTATTTATAATAAGTACTAAGTTGGCCAACTAAGAAGAATGCCTAATAGGAAAAATGATTTTAGACTCAATCAACTTAGTGAGCTCTTTCTTTATGAGTGGTTCAATCTTGGGATTGATTGGCCTTTGTATTTTCTTGATGGGTTTTTAATGTTAATATATCTCTATGGTGTTTTTAGATAAACTTGTATCAAAACCTTTCAATTCAATATATTCCCATGCAAAAATATCACTTAACTCTTTGCATAGTTCAATGAAATCATGCTTCTCTTGACTAGTGCATACCTTTCCAAGTGTAAGTATCTTGTCCTTAAATATATCTACCTTTTAATATTTATATATTTTTTTTGACATGCTTACCTTATCTTTCTTCATCTAATCATCATCATTTAAAATGCTTTCAAGAGTCACTAGACCTCTGGGAAGCTTATTAGACTTTAGTTGGACAATCTGCCCTCCATATTGTTGTTGAAGCTTGGACTATTTTTTTTTAGATAAATCAAACTCCTCTTGTATAAAAATTAATTTTTTTTAGTCACTCTCAAAGACCTTCCAATTTATGACATTATCTAGTATGGAAGGTCTAACAATCACCTTTAGATGAGGTTGGTTCTTTTCTTCTCTTATGCCTTTTGGAACATCAAATTAAGCACCAATATATATCAACCTATCAAAATTATTATTGTATTCCCTTAGAATATATTTGATGTTAAAATCCATGAAATCTTATACAATATCCCAAAATTTATTATTTTAGGAGTTGAGCAATGAATTCTTGGTCAAATTATGCCCTCTAACTTGATTCACAACAAGCTCACTATCTCCCTACACTTGTAGTTCCTTAACTCCTCTTTTTATAGCCCATTAAAGGCCATGGATATAGACATCATACTATACCACATTAAAATTTCATGAGAAATAAATTATAAATGTTGAATAATACCTCTCTTTGGAAGGTGAAACTAACATAGTTCCACCACCTGCCCTAATCTTGCTTCTAGACCCATCAAAGAAGAGTTACCACAATCCATTCACATCTTCACTTGAATTAGTCAAATTTGGCATTAAATCATCATTATCATGCATATAATAGACCCTAATACCATATTCCTTAATAAACTTGTAAGGATCCTGTTCATAGTGCTCATCTCCCCACTCATCCAGGAATAAATCAGAAACTCCTTCAAGGGAAGATGATGGGGATTGGTCAATGTGAAGCTCCACTTCATCAATGATAGTATATTTAACATTTTATACCTTAGGTTACTATGGTTCCAAGTTATATCTATTAATATTTTATCACTCAATCTTCACCTTAGTGCCATATTTTGTTCTAAACACCATGTAAGACCAATTAGCTGCCAAGTATACACCTATCTTGGATGTAAAGTCTCTTGACAAGCAAAGAGAAAAATAGGGAGGTAAATATACCACCAAAAAATAATGAGGAATTTAAAAAATATTAAAATAATTAAATATAAAATTTAAACCTTTAACTACCCCCAAAGTCTTAGCTGGTGATCCATCCAATTGCAAAGCTCCTTTAGTCAATGGTTCATACTTGAGGCCTAGTTTATATGTTATACATTTGGGCATAACTGATGTGCTTACTCCAATATATATGATAAAATTATGAACCAATAAATCACCAATGATTATAGATAGGTATAAATTATGAGTCTTCTCATCTTTCTTTACTTGACCATCTATAGGTTGAGTTTCATTGACTAAAACCACATTGTCATTTCTAGTTGGGCCAGCTTGTTTACCCAATCCATGTAATTCATTTTGGAGTATATCTTTCTACCCTGGTAATGTTATATAATCCCAAAATTATATATTCATATGTATTTTCTTCATCTGGTCCACAACATTAAGTGAAGGATTACTCACATTAGGGAACTCTTTAGGAGCATTAGCACCTTATGATGTAGTTTATGGAGATGGAGTCATAGGAGTTGGTTTCATGATTTTAAATATCTGGTTTTATTGTGAATTAGGAGATGAATCAGGCCCACTTACCATATTATATGATTTATGGGTCAAAAAAAGTCCTTGATTTGTTCCTTGAGTCTCATCAATAGCCCTCTTTTTGGACCTAGTGTTGGAGTTAACACTAGTATTCTGATTGCTTGTATTCCCCATGTAATTAATGGCACAAAACTCACCCTCAAAATGATTTATGAGGGTATAATAAGTCTGAGGTTTTCCATTTTCCAACCCACCTTTCATGGATCCTTAAAATTTTTAATCTTGGAAAGATTGGCTACCTTGCATTACCATGCCTTGATTGTGCATTTCATTTGCATAAGTCATTTATTCTTGACCATGTTCAAAACATGGATAGTTGGGTTATTCTTGGATCAAATTATTTTGAGTGGGTAAAATGAATTTATAGGATTAGGTATCATTAGGATTATATCTTTGATAAGTATTTACATGGGTTATTTGGCCTTGTCCTTGTGCATTGCTTTGGAAAGGAGGTCTACTTGTTTGCCCAAATTGATTGTATGTTTGATATGGCCTATAACCTTGACCTTGTTGTCTTTTGAGGGAAAATAAATCATTTATAAAACTTTTAATAAACTTTTTAAATTCAAGGATTTAATTTTAATGAGCATTGGTAGGCATTTATTGATTAGGCAAAGGGTTAAACTGGGTAATGCAAATCAGGGAATAGTGGCATTGGAGGTCTAGGAGCTATCTTTCCCACTTGGAAAAGACAATTCTAAGAATTTATGGCTATTTAATAGTTATAAATAAATTTGTTTCCACACATATATTTAATCATAGTGGTAACTCCACTATTTAATGCTTTCAAGTAGTACAAAAATGCATAGTTTGAGGTTGGTCTCATAAGAATTGGGATTCTATCCCAAGTTTTTTGGAACCTGGTATTAAAGTATTGCATGAGTTCATGTGGTTACCTCTTGATTTTGGTAAATTAATTATATATAGATAGGTTATCACTCTTTTCCCAAAACCTATTAGTCAATAGATCTCCCAACTCATCCGATGAGCCAATAGAATTTATAGTTAGGGTCCCATACCAATCCAAAAAAATTCCTTTGAAAGACAAGGCCAACAACCTAATAGCTACATTTATTGGGTGATGTTATGGATATTAAAAAAGTTTTATATATTCATAATGTGATTAATGGAAGTAATAGGACCATCCCCACTAAAATATGGGACACTTTTGAGGGTTGCTTCTGGAATTTGATCATATTGGGCAAAATTTAAGGGAGATGCCCTGGTGAAAGGCACAAAAGCTTATCTTATAGCCATCTTGGAATGATCACTATGGATGTTAGGAATGGAATATAACATAAAATTATAAGATTTAAACACAAAATATCTTTTATAAGGGTTAGTTCTTACAAACCTAAACCTTTTGGTGGAATATGGAGGTAGTTGCACAAATTCAAAAGGTACACCTTTGACAACAAACCTAATGGTTACCTTTGGCATGGAAAAAAGGGTTGATAATCAACCAAAGACTTTAAATATTCAATGTAGTCTCTATTTATTGTATGTATATTATTATTTCACTTCAAATATGCCAAGACCAGCACCAATCTTGAACAATCTTATAGGACTTAGATGTCCTACCGGGCATGTAGTAGGGCATGCCAAAAACTATTGACACTTAGATTTACACCCTTGAGGAGATGCATAATTATCCTTATCCAAGTGGAACCGTTGATAAATTTATCTTAATATGGGTTATAATGTTTATAAATTAATCTCTAGATGAGGGGTTATCTCCCCTTGATGCACTCTTTGAAGCTTTCTCTAATCGAGTTCTTATGAGGGTTTTACAAGGGTTTTGACTAGCATGAACTCTTAACCTTTGTTCATAAAGGTAAAAAGTTGAAACAATTTATAAATGTCACTAAATTCTCTTAAAATGACTTCCCTAAAATATCCAAGTGTCTCAGGTTCTCATGCAAAAGATGATGGGAGGTATGAGTGTCCAAAGTTGATCTTCGACTCAATTATATGCTTCTCATGATGGTTTGATCACTCTTAAGGACAAAAATGGCTTCTTATGGAGTTATTTTACAAACAAAAAGTTTTAAAATATTTTTATATACCCAAAAAACACTCTATAACACCTATAATGTATCACTAAAGGCCAAAAATGGAAATGACCCCTAGTTTGGGATAAGGCCTACACCTTACCAATGAGCCAGTTTGCATTTTTTTTAGCTATATGACCCTTAATTTGAAATTAAAATGCCTTAAAATAGATTTAAAAAATAATTATAATTCCCATATAATTCATTTATGTCACTATAACATTTGGATAATTTTAGGACTTAGAGTGATTTTGCCTTAGGGGCTAGATTTGCGTGTTTCTTTATTAGGCCTACTTGCAAACCTCTTGGTCCATACCACCCTATTGGAATCCCAACCATAAGAGATGGTTTTTAATTTTCCTTAATGTGTTACACAAATTTTCATATCTCATTGACTGATAAAAATGAGTACAAGCCCTCTATTCTTCACTTTACCAAAAAACTACCATTCTTGTGCATGAAAGGACTGTCCTACCTCTGAGACAAAACATAGAGTAATAAGACTATTTGTATGATAAAAGTGAATATTTTTTGAGATAAAAAATTTCCTTATGAAAAATTTCACCAATTTTTTTTTATATATTCCATGCCTAAATGGTCCAACCATCTCAACTTCATCAAAAAAGGGGTCAAAACCCCTATTTTTGCATGTTTTTGCCTAAGCCTCCATGTAGATGCTAATTTTAGATCTAATAAATACCTATAAAATTCTTTGAAAATTTATCTATCATTAATTAAATCTCATTAATATTTTTAATCCTTTTAAAATATTGCTTGCTAGTGAAACCCTCTATTTGCTCCTTGAAACAAGGTTCTCCTAGCCTAATTATACAAACTATGTCAACTTTGCTCATAAGAAGATGGTATTGGAATAATATTTTCACATTTTTGACATATAATAGCCTTAATTTTATGTTATTTTAACACTAAATCAGGTCTTATACCTTCCTTCCCTCTTAGATTAGTCAAACCTACACTTTGCTCAAGCTTGGAAGATGACCCTGCCTGACTGTGGTAGTAAATAAGGGTATTATTGGTGAATATATTTTGTTTAGGGTTAATCCAAGGTGATAATATACCTCCATATTCCTCTTTAAAATATTTAAAAATTAAAAAAATATCTCTTCTTGATCTATAGTGATTCTAGCACCTACAACACTAACCCTACTCATTCTTGCTCAGTTTTGGCCTAACCTGGCTATAGGTTATTTTGGGATTAACTCATGATTTAGTGACATAATAAAAACATTATATAATTATTTTAAATTATATTAAGTGATAAAATAAATATATTTCTAAGCCAAGTTCATTTTATTGCATACTCATATACCTTTCATCTTCAAAGTTATGATTCTTTCAAGTTTAGGACTGAGACATACACGTACAAGTTTGTAGGCTTCTATGTAGGTTTTTTGACCTAAAAATGTATGAAATTAATTTTTTTTTCCTATTATCACTCCATTATCATCATTCCATTTACTTACATGCTCCACTAGATCTTCAAATACCTCCCTTACCATTGACTGAGACCAACCTCCAATACTAGACTGTAGGTGCATGTTTTCAAGCCTATAGGTCAGTGGAGGTGAGTTTAAAGCATGTTAGGAATGTCTAGGACCTGATAAGGATGCATTTTATTCAATTGTATTCATATTTTACATATTATCATCTTGGAGTCTTTTATACCACCTCTTTATGTAATCTATTGAAACATTGCATTCACTGCCTACTCTGCCCTATGTACAGACAGGGGATAGGCCTAAAAGGTCACTTTATTTAACCACTTCTTATCCCATGATATAAGTTCTTGAAGTTTATTATTGAGGTTTTTGGAATTATTTCCCTTAATTTATCATACTTAGGACTCCCTCATGTGATGCCAATATCAACCTTCCCTCCAAAATCCTATAGACATGCCTACCTCTTTTTAGTGCTTTTTAGCCATTTTGGGAGGTCTCAAAACATATATGACTCTTGTAATTTCAATATAAAACTTGTAATGATGTTTTCCCATTGATGGGAATAAAATTTGGGCATAATATGATTTCTCAAAACCAAATATAGATTCACCTTATGAAAATAAACATGACCCTTGGGAGATCTGTTTAGTGTGTTTAGGGACTGAGGAACAAAACTCAATCATCTCTTTTGTTTTGAAATATCACTTCCTCTTTAGGTCCTTTGTGAAATAATTGTGGTCTTCCATATGTAATAAACTACATATAACTTTTAGAGGAGACCCCTAGACCATATCCATTCTTTTTATACTCTCTTTTTCCCTATCCATGGCCTCTTATAGGTTGGACTGAGTTGGAATGGGTAGTGAGGAGAAACACTAAAGAAGTGTATATTTTAGACCTTATGAGAATATTATATAATTATACCATTTACATGACATCCAAAATATATATAATATTTGCAAATCCCTCATGTTGGCATGGAGAACTACTTAATAAATGGTCTAAAGTGGAAAACAAGCCTAGAGAAGGCTTTCTTGCATGCTTGATTCCTTTAAAACCAAATTAAGTATGAGGAACCTGAAATAAAACATTAGAAATCATGTGGACACCTCTGAAAAACATGAAATCATAGGACCAAAACAAGAAATTGAAGATGACTATAAATAGTGACCCCCTCATAGTTGTAGACCCAAGTGAGGTAGCTTAGAGTGTTAACATTGGTTCATGAAAGATAATCCACCAAAATGGAAGTTAATATTATGTATGTGAAGATAAATCAGATCAATATCCACCTATAGAATCACTCCCTCCCATTCCACATGTATGATTTGTACTATATGCTTGAAGTTTTTTCTTTTTAGCTTGCCAAGGCAAGAAGAGAGGAAAAGAAGTAAGAAATGAAATTTTATTCATTTTTATACAAGCCAAACATGTAACTAGATATTTGGAGTTTAAGATACACCTTTATAATGTTTCCACCTAAAAATGAGATGATCTATTCTATACAAGTGCTATAAAGGCCCTCAAAACAAGGGGAAACTAACCTTATCTAACTATAACTAACTCTTGGACTATCATAAATAGATTCTAACCTTCTCTAATCCCTCCCATGTTGAATAATTTCTTGGTGACAAGCTTTTCACTTTATCCATCTATACAAGTCCTCCTCTTAAGCTCAAAGTGGACCCACAAGGCCATTTTTTGTATACTAAACATGATAAAAGTAATAAAATAAACTAAAAATTTCTTAAATCATATTCAAAACAATATTAGGACCATAATAAAATAATTTATGTCTTCAACCAATTTTAACCTTGTTTTACCACAACTGACCATCATTGACTTGACTAGTACAAAGGGCTAGACTTGAACTAAGACTAGGCTAGGCATAAGTGGAACATTTGGATCATAAGGACATGTCTATAAGACATGAATAAACTTATATAAAGTTGAAAAAAGGTAGGGGGTTGACACAGAATTTGACTAAAGGTCAAATTTGGTGAACATTAAGTTCAGGTACACTTTTTATTTTTCCTTTATCCTAGTATTTTTCTTGGTTGCATCACTAAAATAATCAAGGGGGGAATGTAATAATATAAAATGTGAAAATTGGTAACTTGAGCATGGATAGTGATACCCAAACCTTAGGTCCCTCTTGCTTTCTCTCATGACCCTCATAAGCATCTTTTCACTAATTCCAAATCATCTATAGCCCTATATGCTTGATCACAACTGAATGAGACCCCTTTTTCCATGACTAATGCATCCCCTAGGTCCCATTAGCCTAGGACAATAGCATCACACTTAGACTACAACACTGGTGCCACTCTTATCCACTTTTATTTCTCTTTTCCAAGTGTAAGTTTGGCCCCAATTGTCAGTTCCTTCTCATTCCCCATCTATTTTCTTGTTGTCCTAATATGAGCACATTCAACCCATGACCAATAGATCCTTATAAAATCCCAATCAAATATCAGTTGGAGAGGGTTGGTAAATATCACTAAGAAAGAAATAATACAAGTGAGACTAATCAATTAATCTTCCTTATTCTTTATGTATAGCTAGCCAATATAGTTTCAAGGTTATTTAAATCTTTACACCAATCCCTAACTACCTCAAGTACATATCATTTAGAATTTTGCATATTTATATAGTCAATTTCAAAAATCACATCAAGTGGGAGAACTACATATGGCCTGATCCCTCTTCAAAGTATTGGTATGTATGCAACATGCCCACACAAGGGGTGTGTATACACATTTAATGAATCTTACACACACTATCCCCCCCTCTTTCTCAAAATTTGTCAAAGCATGATGGAGTATAGGGTTGAAAGAGAAAATTTGTTCTAGAAGGAGCTCTATAGACTTTCAGCTATCTAAACTTCATGGGTAGGGTCACACATACATGGAAAATGAAACCCAAAAAGCTCAAATCCTTAGGATAATATTTTTAGAGGTGAACTACACCATTTATGCCACTCCTTTCCACTTTTAGTGATCCAATACAATCATAAAACAAAGGTTAGATCTCAATTTACAATAGCATCCTAGTCCTTCATAGTGAATCTCAGACCTTGTCTTAGCCATATCAACCAGTTTCTAGCTAAGTCTTATTTTCTCCATCTTATTACTATTTTTATAAAGGTCAAAATTGCAATCTAATTTACATAAATCAAAATATTAATTATTGAATATTTATTTACTAATTTTACTACTCAAAACCTTTAACTAAATTATGAATAATACACCAATATTCCTAAAATTATTAGATCACCAAGAGAGTTTGCTTGAAAGTGGAAATGGATTGACTTGAGAAGTGACTAGGTTGACTATGACCAATATATGGAGAAGGTTGATTATATGATTGATACAATTCATGATATGGATAGTTATGAGGTTGATAAGGATCATGATAGGGTTGACAATGGTCATAGAAAGACTTGTAAGAATCACACCAAGGCTGATAGGGAGTGCCATAAGCTTGATATGTCTCACCACTTGCATAAAATAGTACTCAACACCAAGGTCAGACATGGAACTTAATTAGGAAGTAATAACACAAGGAATGGTTATAAACAATCTTCAAAAGGAATACCCAAGCTACTTGACCAACTGATGTAACTTTAGAGTCATCATTGATGCTTAGATAGATGCCTCTAAAAGCTGATGTGTTGAAAGACAACACCAAAAATCTTTCAACTTCTTAGACTAAGAGTCCCACCAAGCATGATAAAAACTATTTTCATGCTTTGAGGAGATGTATCATCTCTCCTCATCTAAGTGGCACAATTGAAACACCTCTAGGCTTGTTGGTAGCCTAAGGATGAGGTGAATCTCTAGATAGGGCTAGCTCCCTTGATGTACCACTTTGGATCACTAATAAACCCAAACTTTTATAGGGGAAAGGTAGATATAAAAATAAAATAAAAATATCTTAAGGGAGGTGATACACCAATTTATTGGAGACTACCAATGAGATGTATGCTACACATGAAACCATGAGACTAACCAAATATACACTTCTCCAATCTATATCTTCTAACATCAATATTACATTATGAATTTATGGATGAATGTTTAGGCTAGGAGGAATAGACAAGAGGCCTTGAATGGCACTAGTGAATATATTAACTCATTTAACCTTGACACTTCCTAGAACACTTCACATGCCTTGCAAGAAGAAGCTTTCCAACTATAAATAGGTGATAGAATGAAACAACAATGCTAAGAAAACAATAAATCATCACTAATCAAAATCAATCATCCAAGTAAACACACTAGGAACAATTATGGAAGAGGTAAAAATTAGTATTATTATTGATCAAATGGTATGCAAATGAGTAGGGCTTCAGCATACTCAGGTGGAGTATAAATTATAATGGCCAAAAAGTCTAGTTCTTATAGAAATTGAGAGAGATAGGAGAAGAGACAAGCCCAAGGGGCATAAGAACACCTATAAATCTAATTAAATGAGTTAATTGTGCATGAGAATAGTATTTGGTATGAACCATGAAAATTCATAATGAACAAGTGGCTCTCCAAGTCATGAAACTCTTGTAAAGTGGCAAGAAAGTTCTCATTCTAGCTCAAAAAATTTCCTTCATTATTTAGACTTTTTTTAACATTCAAAAATTTATTAGGGATAAGTATAATGATTATAATTAATTGGAAGGATTTCATACATGCCTCTCCATGCATCAATTGTAGTCCTAGTCATTTAAAACCTTCCCAAAATGAGCTATCACCATTTGCAATCAAAATAACTCTTCTTTCATGTACCCTACACACTTGTCCTCAAAAAAGGCATCAATTTTATATTAAAATCCATGAGATGGAGTGGATTAAACTTTTAAAGACCCTACATGGCCTTAGAGGCATCAATCACACCCTAAACTTAGCTCACTTGAAGTTTTCCACCCTTCTCACTATCTTGCTCACTATGCTAGTTTTGATTGGCTGAGATTAGAGCTATTTTTTGAAAAATTATGAGTTTTTTCAAGGTATTAAATTACCATAGTGAGCTATTACAATTCTTTATCTTCCTTCAAAACTTTATTTCATCTTTAGACTCCTTATAGGACCTACAAAACACATAAATAGTCAAAAGTACCCTATTTTATACCTTATCCATATAATTATATATAGCTTAAAAGTATGGGGAGTATCCTGAATAAGTCTTCTAAAACCTCCAATCATCAACCTAAGAAAACTATGTCATTAGAGTAGATTTCTACCTCTATTTCTCCAAATTGGTCACTCCAAGGGTTTAGGCCTATTTTACCTTCTTAAGATTCATTAATAAATATGGGACATTAAACTTGAAAAAAAATTCCAAGATAAGTTTTTTAAGGATATCTTCTAACTCCTCTAAACTTCTTTGTCCCCCATGCAAAGCATCAAGAGAGATATAAGCACTCAAAGTGATTATTTGAGCTTGTTTCTTCCATTTATATAGGCTTGAGGTTGTCTTGAGATAAAAAGTAGATTTATTTGTGACATAATTGCATTAAAATAGATTTAAAACATCTTTTATGTCCCCAAAAAAATTATCTAATGGTTTACAATGCTCACCTCATGTGAAAAGTGAGTGACTCCCCATTTGAATTTTAGGCCTAACCATGTCTAATAGGCCTATCTACACCTTAAATAAAAAAATGGATTATCCTAGACTTTTATATAAAAAAAGAGATTTAACACATCTAAAATATATCTAAAAACATTTATTAGTCCATTATAACCCATTACTAAGGTTGGAAGTGTCATTGGTCTACCATTTGGCTTCAGGCTAAAACCGTACCCAATGGACCTGCTTACAAACTTGATGGTCTGGGATACCCTATTAAGTTTAATATTGTATTTCTTAATTTTTTATGTTTTAATAGGTTTTATTAAACCTTATAAACCTCCTATAAATTTCCACAAATCTCTTTGTCTATCCATCTATCACCTTTTCTCAAACCTACCAGTTTATGCACCTAGGGAAGTACCCTCTGTCTGAAACAAAATAAAGGGTACTTCCCCTATTTTTTAGACAAATCAGGTATTGGAGAGGATTATATAAGTGTTTATTATTTTATATTTAAGTTATTAATCCTTTATAATATCTCAATACCCCTTAACATATTCAAGATCCCAAATAGACTTATGGGAAGTGGATTGTGTATGCAAGATTTTCATAAGGACTATGTGATACATTTCTAGATACCTTTATAGATGATTGAACACACTTGAAATGGAATTATTAACTCTCAAAATATTACCTAAATTATATATCATCCCTTAACTCATTCACTTACTTTCTCCTTCTTCATACTCTTTAGATAGGCTTGTTGTTCCTCAAGAGTGCTCTGCCTCTGAGATAGAACAAAGGGGTATTTCCCTCTATCTTACATAAAAATGAGTGTTTTTATATTTATCTTAGGTAACAATGACTCCTTTTACTAAATATTAAGGTATGACTCCTTTAATTTGTCCTCAATCACCTCAAGCTCTCTAAAATATCCCCTAAAATAGGATTGTGTTAGCATTTTTTATCGTGTCTTATGTTTGCAAAGGTACCTATAGGTAAAGTTACATTATTAAGCTTGATAAAATGTTTAAAAATACATTTAGAGTCTCTTATGATATTCATACATTGTTTTTTACCTATTTTTCATCCTACTTGGGTTAGATCATCACCTATACAAAGTTTTTACCTCATTGTCTATCTACTCAGCCAGTTATAGGTGAATATTTGTGTGATAAGACACTTGTAGGTTACCTTATGACTTAAAAAATCAATGATAAAATTATCCTAATGGAATCCATTACTATTTGGTATCCCTTTCATCAAACAACATTTATATCTCAATTCTTAAACTCTTCCTTATGAATGATATGGAAAATAGGTCTTGGCTATAGGTCAACATTTTATTAGTGTACAGACTGAAAGTGTACATGGGAAGCAAAAAAATATATATTCTCCTTGTTTAATGATATTTATATCATGAATGCTCAATTTAACCATTTTTAAACATCCCCATATGTTTTCATGGTCTAGAACTATCAACTTGGAGTGCAAGGTCACTTTTGAATCAAAGTCCTATAGACATCAATACCTGAGTTTAGTGTCTTTGTAGGCAACTTTAGGCCTCTCAAAAACTATATTCCCCCAGGTCATTCTCAAAAAAAAAATCATGTCACTTTTAATATGTATATAATTGTTAGGGTGTGGAGCTAAAAGCTTCACCTAAGGCAAATAGGAGGTTTTCTGAGCAGGACAGTCACCGGCGTCAGTAGGCCACAACCGACATCGGTCAGGGAAGCACAGAAGGAAACTAGCATCGGTAGGAGATCAGCTGGCATCGGTCACCTCTAGTCAGGTAGGGACCAACATTGGTCACCTATGGTGGTCAGAACTACTGTTGATGAACAGTCAGTTAAGTGAACTTGGAGTTTGCATGATAAAGACCAGTTCGAGTCTTTGAGTCGCTTGTCTAATTAAGTGTATGCATGAGATCTATATAATAGACTCATGGGCTGTATTATTAAGTGTTGAACTTGTAGAACTCAAGTGTGGAGCTTGGAGAGTTCTTCCCATGGTGGAATCAATTAGGATTCCCCATGTATGTAAGATCAGGTTTGATATGCAGGGAGTTGCAGGGTCATGGTGGAGATCTACATGTGATAAGTAAGATCAGGTTGGTATGTAGGGAGGTGTGTGAATGCAAGGTTCAAATGGAGATCGGTGGGGGAGCAAGATCCAAGGTGACAGCAATACATCAGGAGCAAAATCATGGTGAGATCTACTTGGAGTATCGGTTCGTACTCGGTTGTATTGGACGTACAATGAGGTGAATAACAGCTTGTGTTAGTTGTTAGTTGTGACCTATGAGAGAAGATTACTCAGGTGGGAAGATTACTTGGAGCCCTTGAGGAGGAAGCCTCATAAAGGTGGAAGAAGAGTGTGATCTCTTTATTTTAATTTCCTTTGTAATGAGTTAAATACAATTGTGTGTTGCCTCTCAGTTTCTGTGTTATTTCTCATTGATTATTATTTGTTCTTCTGGTATTTCTACATGTTTAAGTTGCTTATACAATGGTAATCATGTGTTCTCTTAAATCTGACAAGTTTTTTTAGAGCTTTGGGGAACTCAGGTCCTGTCAAATGGTATCAAAGTGAGGTTGGATGTTCTCAGAGCGAGCTTGACTAACAGGTGGTTTAGATTTGTTAAGTGTTGTTGATTATAGGTTACTCACAGGGGTTGCTGTTTGAGTGGGAGTATAGCAAGGCAGAAGAATGGAGAAATTCAGGCACAGGTGTAGCACCACAAGGTGTGTGGTGGGTTGTCTTCAAGTGGGAGCTTGAAGAGGAATACAAGTCAGGATGTAGATTAGATAGAGTACTGGTATGGGTACAGGTGCAGCTCTTTATCTCCAAGTGGGAGATACCAACTGTTAGGAACCCCTTATCCAACGGAAGCACAATTGATTACTTTCTTATAAGCAATTAAACATGGAACTATACCAGAATGATTAAGTAGCTAGAAACTTAAGACGGCAAAGAATTTGAGAGACAATACACACTCTTGTATTATATATTACTAGAAGAAAATACAATAAGGAAGATGCCACTTCTTCCTCCACCTCAAAGGCTTGCCACACCTCAAGACCTTCTTCCCTCTCTCTATTGCTCAACCAAACCCAACTCAACAACTTGAGTTGTTATCCCCTCCTTGAATGCTTCAGCTGATCTCCTTGACCTTACTTGCTTGTAGATCTCATTGACCTTGCTTCAATGCTTCAATGCTTTACTTGCCTTCTTGATGATTACAATACATGCCTCATGGGTCTTTAAATAGAATCCCATGCATACAAAAATAGAACTCTAATTACAATAATTATACACGTAGCTCGAGACTATAATTAGTCCCTAAACATGCAAACACTCACTTCACTTAATTGATTGTTTGTCAATAGCAGTTCTAGAACACACAGGCGACTGACGCCGGTCCCTGCTTACCTGGTGCTACCGATGTCGGCCGACTTCCTGCCGACACTGGTTTCCTTCTGCACTGGTAATGACTAACGTTGGTCATGTTGCCAATGCCAGTACTTTTGGATCTCAACAACCTCTCCATATCTACAATAGTTGAAGCTTTTAGCTCCACACTCTAACAATCTCCCACTTGGAGATAAACAATTGCAACTATACCTGTACTTGTACTCTGTCTAATTTGTTCCCTAGGCTCTGTATCCCTCTTCAAGCTCTCCCCTAAAGACCAACCACCACACAACCTGTGATGCTATATCTGTCACTTATGCCAAAAGAATTTTGTTTCTCCCAAATTCTTCATGACATACTTCTGAACCAGCTTTACCCTTAGCTCAAAAACTCCCTGTATATGTAACCCTACAACAAGTAACACAAAACAGTAACAGGATAATGTAGCTAATATTATCCAACCTGGTAAAGATAAAATATAATGGTCAAACCTCCATTGTCCTACAGCTTAATCAAGACCATATACCATAGCCTTTTGTCTCACGTTTCCATTCACTCTCTTCTCTAAAATGGGAATCCATCCCTCTATCCAGTGCTTTCTTCCAGCTGACAACTCTACCAACAAATACCTATTTGGTTCTTCTCCAAGGACTCACACTCCTCATCCATGCCAAGTTCCCACTATTTTTGGACTCTACCTACATTGCTTCTTCCATCTTCCTAGTTCTTTAACCATCAGTAAGCAATCTAAAGAAGGTGAACAATGAATATGAGGTTCACTTACCCTTTTTGATCTCCACATGGGCATTTGAGACTCCTTGATAGCTTGTTGTCCACCCAACATCCATTCTAGTGACTGATCTCGACCATCTCCCAGTCTGCTCCCAACCGATGTCAGTTCCCTACACTGACCCTGACTGCCGACATCGTTTCCCTAGCCGACACCAGTGTCCCCTCTGCTGACGTCGGTTCCTGCCTAACCAACGTCGGTCTTCTCCTACCGACCCTGCTGGTTTGCACATGACCACTGTCGGTACCTGCCTGGCTGACGTCGGTGCCATGGGAGCACTGACGTTGGTACCTATGTTTTCCTGTAAGTGATGATTTCTTTATCTGCAAGCTCATCTTGGATCATAACCCTGTCCATACTACCCTACTCAGATTTATTCAGCCCCTGTGACTGATCTCTGTCCATCATCTCCTTCGTAAACACCAAGGCTTCTTAATTCCTATCAAAAGCATCAAATTTACTTTTCCTACAATGAACTCTATCTATGATTTATGAATCTGAACACATACCTTTTGATTCAAGAACATCCATTCCCTTCTTATTCATGTGACCCAGCCTATTAAGCCACATCTTCGAATTTACAACTGAAGTAGATAAACCAGAAGTAATAGGGTCGATCTAGTTGATTATGTAGAGGCAGTTTTGAAGACTAAAAAATGTAAAAGGAAAGATAGTAAAAGAAAGAGAAATATAGATAAAAATGAACCTTAGTGGATTATAGATGTAGATAATGAATATTTCTAGTCAAGAATAGGCAACTTTAGGCCTCTCAACAACTATATTCCCCAGGTCATTCTCAAAAAAAAAATCATGTCACTTTTAATATGTATATAATACTAGTTTTAGTCACTAGTATAAATCAAGACTTATTTTAACCATGTTATATGTTCCTCACAAAATGCCCTTGGACCTCTATTTTCACTCTTTAGGGATTAGATCCCTGAACTCGGTTATCTCATCTTTAAAGGTATTTTACACTTATTTTTTCCAAGTTATATCTTCAAGTAGGTATGTAATTATTTATAAAATAATTAAGACTCTAAGGGGTGGTTTTTCATGCTTCAATTTCTCTGTATAATCACCTTTATATCTCTATGTTATGACCTATAGGTAGACATTTTTACATACAGGTAGTAAGTCTGAGTGTAGACAATGAGCATGATATTTATTTTTAAATGTAGTTTAGTAATTTTAAAAAGTTTCAAAATTATTTTATTCACTATCAAAATCTTACTTATATTATACACATCCTTTCAATAGTAAAGGTCTCTATGAGGGCCTTGTAGGTGTATGTGAGTTACAAGTAAGCAGTGAGCAGAATTGAAATCATGTGTATACCAAGTGGTCTTATGAATAGGCCTAATTTCCTAAAAAATTATTAAAATTTATGTTATAACTATAAATATTTTGAAACATGTCTCAAAACCTCTATTCCAATGTGGTACACTTCCAAGAGATGCCTATAGATGTACATTCATGGCTACCTAACTGAATATGTTACATATGACTATAATTCCATGAAGAGTTTCCTTGGTAATAAGATTTATAGGTTAAGGTGAATAATATAACATTATAAACATGATAATTAAACCATAAAAACACTCTAAAACCATGATCAAAACCTAAAGATCTTGAAAATGTTGAAAATTTACCTGTAACATAGAATGGTGTATCCTCTTAAAACATGAGATGATTTGCATATCCAAAAAACTTGAAACACTAAAATTATAATTTTAATAATTTTAATATAGATTAAACATTATCTAAAACCAATCTTATCAATTTGATTATATGAAATCATCCAAACAAGAGCAAAACCTATAGGGTGTACAAATTAACAAGTAGAAAAACATAGTCAAGTTCATGAGGATGGTTCATAAAGCACAATTCACCATTATTAATAAAAATTTTATGTAAATTAATATATATATAATTTTAATTTCACCTCCAAAATGCATTTGACCTGGAAGTTTTCTTACTAATCATATCAAGTACAAACCTGTTGATCACTTTTACATGTCTAGAAGGGAAAGAAAGGAATAAAATGGTTTTGGGACTTTTTTCACACTTCCAAATTTTTTCAAGAAAAAAAATGAGTTTTATGAAGATTAATATATATTCCATGACCTTACCCCATGTTTCACCTTTCCCCATAGGTCGTACAAGTGCCAAACTCCTCTTTTTCAATTAGTTTCTTGAATTTTAGTTAGATAACCTAAAATATTCTAATTTATCTGATATTCCTAATAGGTAATCTGAATTATTTTATTATTTAAAATAAAAAATTAAACTTTTATACCTTGTTAATCATTCCACTTGTATTTATGACCCCTAAAATCCCACTAAATGACCCAAAATGGGAAATTGAGTAATATGACTAAGACCAAAGTTAGAATGACATTAAATGACATAAAATAACTTATAATACACCCAATGAAAAAATATTAGACCACATAAAACATATAAAAAGTCTATATTTTACCTATAGGATCCCGAATTTGACCTGTAGGGTCAAATTTGGTCAACACTTCATGATCCTCTTAAGATTAAATAAACCTTTTGGATTAACTTCCTTAATCTTTGTTTGAACAAAATTATGAATTGGTATATTGATATTGACTCTTTCATAAAAAATTTGATTTGATATAGATAATTATTGGCATTCATTTACATCTTGACTATGATATACCATGATAAATAGTCCACTTAGACTTGCATACTGATCATCAACCTTATCTACCTTAGGTTTCCACACACTGTCTTTTCTTCTTTCTTATACTATAGGAACCTCAAATTTCTTGTTATGTATTGAGAAACCATGATTAAATTATTTTGAAAAATGGCCAACCTTTTTAAAATTGAAACACACTATGACCCATACCTATTGACTAATGCCTCTCTTCATAGTTACATGCATATTCATTCTTAGAGGGTCTTCTACAATAATTGCTCTATATCTAAATTGGTTACATGAATAAAAGTAACCATTGAAAGAGTTAGCATACCTTATATTATTAGGTTCTTTGATAGTATTAGCCTTAATTTTATTAGAACCCTCATTAATTTATTGATCATTGACCTTCTTGATCATATTAGTGTTCTTCTTTTGGTCTCTATTTAAACCAATGCCTAATTTGTCATTAGCAGTCTTTTGACTACTCAGAATGTTGTCTAGATCATTGGTACTATTTTCAAACCTTAAAAAGGACTTAACGTTACTTGATGCCTAATCTAACTTATTTCTCAAAGAATCCACTTTAGTTACATACATTGCACATTCTTCTTCTTTGGTCTTTAGACTAGCAGTCACAATCTCAGGTTGAGTCTCCACCTGTTTGACTATTTCCTTTTATTCCTTGGAGTTGTTGCTTGGTCTAGCTTTAAACAAGTTTATTTTATCCTCATAATATTTGATAAGAGACATAAAATAATTATTATTATTATTATTATTATTATTATTATTATTATTATTCTTTTCCATCTCTAGATATTATAGAGTATTCATCAACTCAGCCTCAAAGTCTACCTCATCTTCTTCATCTAAATCACCAACAACACCTCCAATCCATATGGACTCTTCTTGATTTGAACAAATTTCTTCTTTATCCATGAATAAAAATTAATTGACATCAGGGCCATCACATTCATGGTAAATTTTAGAATCATTTCTCTCATTCTCATTAGATGATTTGTAATCTTATTTGGTGTAGATACATCTTTTGTTCTTGAAAAACTTATTTTCATCATAGCTTCTAAAGCTTTTTTTGCTCTTATCAAACCTATAAGACCTTTTATCATCATCATTTCCATTATGTTTATGAGGTAAATTATTGTTAAAGTTTCCAATATCTCCATAATTTAAGAATTTAAAGGGCATCTTTCCCTTATATTTACTTGAACATGTATTCAACTTTATTGAAAACATAACTATCTTCACTTGCTTAGAATATCCTTTAGGTTATTAGACCTCATTAAAAGTACATAATTTGATTAATTTTTTTTGTAAGTATATATAATAATATAGGTGGGTGGGTGAATCAATTTACTTAAAATAATCCTTCAATTTAACTAAACATTGATGAAGCATTCATTCACATACATACACTAGTTAATGCATACACAAGCATCTATGAAGGAAAATAACATAAGAACATAGAATATGTGTGTAAAAACCTATTAGGGGATAAAACCACTATTGAAAATATCAGAATATATTCTTATAAGTAATGAATCAAAATTTTAGTGAGGCACTAACCCCATAAGGAGAACCAACCCTTCACAAGTTAAGCACCAACACAACTAGTCCTTTAAAAAGCACCAACTTTCAAGGAGGCTTAAACCCACTAGGAAAATCATCAAAAACTTGGATATATTGAAAATATTACCACCTTTGAACACCTATTTCTCACTCAACTAAATATTACCTCCTTTTTTTCTTCTCGCTCTTATATCTCTTTCAAATAACCTATTAGGCCTTCTTGCTCAACTAGCCCTTTCCTTGGCATAATTAGGTTGAATGACCTTGATCATAACCTATAAAACATAGTTATATATTAATATAATATTAATCATACATATTTTATTATATTAAATACCTTTACCTAGTTCCTAAATCTCTATATCATTCAATCATATGCTTAATATTCTAACTAGTCAAAATAGGGCTATTAGACCTTCTCTTTATACTTGACTCTTGTTATCAACCATATTGGTCATAAAATAAACTCACCATACTTTTATCACCCTTATAATACATCAAAAAAAACTTTTAATAAGTGAAAAAAAAACCAAAATATGTTGGTCATTACCCTTAGGGGCCAAAACCACCATAAGGCCTAATAAAGACCTAATGCAATTAGGCCTTCTGTAAGCACAAATTTCACTTAGGCATCCTTGAACACATTTAGACTCAAAAAATGGATTAATAACTTAATAAATTATTCAAATATACCCTTTATAATCTCACCTTATGTCTCCAACACCATTTAGCTCATTTCACTCCTTGAACCACATAAATAGGTCTACTCATCATTAGTCCTTCTTACTGATAGAAAGTCTATCTTGAAAATATAAATCATATAATAAAATTTAACACATATCCATATTAAAAAATCACATGGATTAAACCTTAATTACTTCAATTTTAACACCAATTTCATTATAATTAACCAATCAGGGAAAAATACCTCTAATAGATCAACTTCATATGCTCACTCAAAACTGTACATAAGCTCCAATAACCCAGTCAAGAGTATTTGAATTTTAACATATTAATAAGAGTTTATAATGAATAAAAATGTTTTAAAATTAACCTATGATACCAAAATAAAAACTTTATATGAATTGGATTTATAAACTCTATGCAAAAAGACTTAATGACAACATTCTTACTCATACACATAAAACTTCTTGTAGTTCCAAAAACACATTTATGCAGATCAATATTTAGAACACTTTTTTGAATAATTTTATGATATTAAAATGTTTTTTTATGATCACTAATCATCCCTATAACATATTTGAATATATATATATATATTACAAGGTTAAATATCAATATTAGTCTTATAGACCAATCTCACATGTTCACCCTACACAAACTTCATTGTGTTAGAGAGATCACTTTGAGAACAAATTTTATCTTTTTTTTGTGCATCACCAAAAATTATAAAAAAATTTAATATGAGTTATAGGTATTTAAAAATGACCCAATGCATTTGGATCAATCCTTAATCCTTTGTAACCAATCCCTAATCCTTTGTAACCAATCCCTAATCTCTTTCTTACTACTACCTAGTTTTCTCATTATCTTACTCATTAGGTCCTTTTAGAAATAGGATAACTTCCATGAAAATTTTATCACATTTCAGGTCTTAAAAATACTAATAAAATTAAATGGGAAAAAATTAAAATTATCACACATTATCCTCCATCTATTTTCATGCTTTGACCTGGTCAACCCTACTTGCTACATCAAAATTTTGAGAAATAATGGGTTTCCTATAGCTTCTACTCACTCTTATGACAAACCAAAAACACTTGGATAAATTTGTAACAGTAATTTACATGTTAAAAACATCAAAATAGGTCAAAAAAACTATTTTGATCCATAATCAACAAGATCTTTCCTATTTGGTCATTATGAGGGTTTTAGGAGGGTTTTAATTGGTTTCCCTTCTTAATAATCATTCATAAAGGATTTACTATAAAATAAAATAAAATAATCTAATAAATTAACTATAGTAACCTTACCCAACTTCTATAAACTCCTCAGGAACTCATGTAAATGTTGCACATGCCAATAAGCATAAGAAATTCCTTCTCAAGTTTGTAACACCCCATTTTATGCACATAAAAAATGTTAACAACAATTTTCATGATTTATTCTTTTGTATATGACATAAAAATTGGTAAAAACACTTAATAAAACCTCTCACATCTATTTAAATTCTATCAAGAGATTTTTTCCTTGGTAAATGAACTTGACCCCTCATTAAGCCACACTAGGTTTCTTTGCACATTATGCCTTAAATTTCTAGTCATAATTAGACCATGATCACACCTTTAAACATATTTAACTACTAAAAATACCTAATACACATGTAAAATTAACTCATAAAATTCTCACAAACTTCCAACATTATTCACACAAGTCTCATATTTCTCAACTCATCATGTGATTAAGCCTATGCTTACTCACTAGGTCTCTTCATGCAAGGAATAAGCTTCAAAATTGACCTTGGAAATTATATAAAGTATTATTTTCCTCTTAATAATTTTTAAATATATTTTTATAATATCTCATTCCTATACTAATACAAATCACCAATATTTACTATGATTCATGAGTACACCTCTCAGGGTTAGACTAGGCTTCTCAAGACACTTGGTACACAATAATATCTTACCTTGTACCATGATCTTGACTTTTACATACCATAAACCTAAAAATAATTACCAATTTTCCTTAAAATTATATCTCAATAAAGAGACAAAAAAATTGCTTTAATTTTCCTCTTGTCAAAGACTTCTTTTTCATATACCATCTCATTGTGCATGGCCTCAACTCTGACTTTGACATTAATGACATCTTATCTTGAATTTTATATTAATGAATTTAATTTAACATAAATTTCAACAAAAATTCTTTAATACCAAAAATAGGAACATAAATAAATAGGGATTCATCAAGTAGTATAGTGAGACATTCAACATTTAGTTGTGCATGGTGATTCTTAATTATTCATCAATCAGGTCATGGACCAGTACTAGACCAAGGACAATAAGTTGGTGCCATATAAATATATGGTTAACACTCTTAATAAATATATTTAAAACATATAATTTTAAATAATATATTGATCTAATTAAAAAATAAATGATGTTATGACCACTATTGGATCCATGATTTAGATCATAGATATAACAAGGGTTTATAAATTTCTTATTGAAGATCTTGTAGTGACAAGACATGAATAATTAGATATCGATATGGTCTATGAAACTTTTGTTCCCACATATCCCTAGTACTCAGACATACATGCCTATTTACAAGACCAAACTATGCCTTACAATCTATCATATAAGAAATAAAAAGACTTCTCCCATAAATCCTATTGTTATACCCTACTTCTACCAACCTTGTATCATACAACCTATGATGTAAATATACTTAATTATTTAGATTTGGTAGATTATGGACTAAAATTGAGGGAAGTTCATGAAGGAATGTGTGGAACCCACACCATTGGGGTAATATTAGACAAAAAGTTACTATATACTAGTTATTACTTAATGAAAATAGAATTAGATGTAGATACATATGTGAAGAGGTGTGTGAAGTGTCAAAATCATGTCAATATGATTCATGCTCCAACTAATACACTCAAACCATTGACAAGATCATGGTCATTTTAAATGTGGGGAATAAAACTCATAGGTAATATCAATCTCACATATTTAAATGGCCATAAACATGTCCTAAATACTACTTAGTATTTCACTAAGTGGGTGGAATCCATTCCCATTACTTACATAACCAATAAACAAATATCCAAGTTCATATTAAACCATATCATCTATCATTATGGAATCCCCTATAATATTATATAATAATGGTTTATCATTTTAAAAATATATTTGAAAACACTTTGTACCTAATACCACATCAAATAAAATTTATCTACCTCTTACTACCCACAAGGAAATGGCCAAGTTAAGGCTTCTAATAAAACCATTTTCAATGTTTTGAAGAAGATTTTTAATGACGCTAGTCATAATTGGAACTTTTATCTATTTAATTCCATTTAGACATATCTTACCACTTTTTTTACTCCAATAGGATATACACCCTATTTACTTATTTATGACAATAAGTCCATTCTTCCTATCAAGGTTGAGTTGACTTATCTTTAGATTTTATTGAATCATATCATCGATGATGAAGATTACAGAATGGCTCCCTTGTAGGAGCTAAATTTACTTGATGGAAAATTATTGGCCACCCTAAATAATTTTTAGGCATATCAAAACTAATTAAATGATGATATGATACTCACATTAAGCATTGTGAATTTTATTTTGATGAACTGATGTTAAACAAAATTAGAAAAACATCAATGCTAAAGCAAAGAAAAAAGAAAATTTATAACCAAAATAGTTAAGGCCTTATGTAGTTATTGTTGAAACTTGGATTTTAACCCCTAAGGATATGATTATTTCTCCTCATCCAAGTGGCACAATGGAAACACCCCTCTTGTTGTGGGTGACAATGTTGAAAGATGAATCTCTAGAAGGGTTAGTTCCCTGATGCACTCTTTGAAACACTTACCTATAAAATTGTGGATGAAAGGGTTAAGAAACAAATAATAAAACCAAAAAATGTGATTCACCAATGTTTAATCTCCTCCTATTTTATTGAATATTTAATACTTAAAGACAAACAATGTCTCTCTCACATAATACTCACAACTCAAAAGGTATTATCACATCAATGTTACATATGTTAGATTAAAGAAGGTATTTGATTCTTAGGATATTAATGGATGATTAATTGAGGGAATAAAGTTATAAAAAAATTCCATACACCTATACACTTATAAAATAATACTATAAAATACCTAAAACAACACCCTTTCTACACACTTGGTAGACAATCAAGATAACATGCTAGAAAAGAGATCTTCTAATAGAGAAGACCAAAAATATTGCACTAACACTCAATTTAAAAAAATTTAAGTAGGAAAAACACTTGTTTATTTCTTCAATATTACTTCAAGTACAAAATTGTCTAGAGCTTCACCATCAACCAACAGAGGCTACCCAAAAGAGCCAAAAGAATACATATTTATAGATTTTGAGAGAGAGGCAAATAAAATGAATTATAAAGGTCACTTGTACATGTTTAAAATTGATAAAATAATTTAAAAATTCATGTATAATAAATATTAAATTATCCAAGAAATGTTAGGAATTCCAATTGTCCATACAAGCCATGAAAATTGTGAAAAGTGGCATAGAACTCTCAATCTTGGCATAAAAATTTGCCTTCATAATTTGCATCTATTTTAATGTCACACCATTGAATATGGATAGGTATTATGATTGGTATGATATGCAAGTTTTTCAGACATGAAATTACATGCATTGGTTTTAATCCTACTCATTTGGAAACTCCTAGAAAGAAGCAATCATTGCCTACAGTCTTAAATACTCCCTTTTCTACTACCTTCACATTTGTCTTCAAAAATGAATTTATTTCCAATTAAAATCCATGGTAGGGAGTTAAATACACATTTAAATATTATTCATGGCCTTATGCCCCTCAAATTCACCTTAAAAGGACATCTAATTGAGGTTTCCACACTTTTCACCCTTATGTTCACCATGTTAGTTTTGATTGTCTAAAAGGATATCTATAATTAGGAAACTTAGATTTATTTAAATATAATAAAATTACCATATGGAGTTAAAATAGTTATTTATATTCCCTCAAAACTTGATTATATCTCCTCAAACCTTATAAAACCTATAAAACATAGAAAATGGTGATAAAAGCCCTATTTTTCATGTTGTTTGTATAGTTTCATACATATAATTTACATGTGTGAGAGCCTAATTGAGTCATATTCATGATAAAATAGGTTTAATTTCCAAAATATTACATTATGGTGGCTCTCAAATCTCATTTTCCTCATCTGGTCATAATCATGGTTTTAGTAGGGTTTCAGGTAGTTTTAGGTCTTTATCTTTGTTCATAAAAATTAACTATTGAACATACCTCAAAATTTTACAAAATTACTTATAATGGAACCTAATAACTTCACTCAATACCTTTGTTTCCCATTCATATTATTAGAAAAGATATGAGTGATTGGAAAAACCCATCGAACTTGTTTTCCTCTCATTTTATATGTTTGGACTGTGTCAAGGCTATAAATTACTCTATTGTAGGTCAATTTGAAATAAAAAATATCAAACATGTATATTTACACCTTATAATAATTTTTCAATCAAAAAAATCTCTTCTTAAGAGTTATACATGGAGGTAGACCTCAAAATGGTTCTAGATCTCTTGAAGGCTTAATGGGCTTAACATACCCTCGACAAGTTTGGCTCATTTGGTCTAATATAAAATGTTTATGATGGCTTATTAAAAAATTTCACACTTAATTAATAATTAAAAATCCATAACATAAACTCTCCAACACTCCTTTCATCACTTTTCCTCTCTTTTACCAACTTGGCCTTGTGGAACCCTACTAAATTAAAATGTATGCATGCACAATCAAGTCACTCTAAGGGTTTGGAGACTTTTTTAGTTTTTATAATTATCCATAAACCTTAAATAAACATATAAAAATTTTATTTTAAGATCCCAAGGCATCATATTATGTCATTCACTCATTTTTCCATCCTTTGCTTGGTAGACGAAAGTTCTAATTTTCATGAGTGGCTGATTTTTGAGACAAAAGAGAGAGATATATCCCTTATAACCATGGAAAAATGAGAATTTTTAGAGTTTTATAAGGTCATAATTAGTCTCTGTACCAAATTTCAAGGTCATACTCCCTCATTTAGGTACCTAACTAACTCAACTTGTCTAAAAAAAGGGTTAAAAAAACTTGTTTTCTTACATTTTTGTCCAGATCCACCTATGGATGACCTTTCCTCACAATTAAATTCTCATATTATGTTTATAAATTCTAAAAAAAATTAATATATTATCATTTATATTTTTAAACCATCCAAAACCTTTCTCTTTAGTGTATTCTTCATGCTTACCCTTTGAACCAAGGGTTTCCTAGCTTGCTTGTACGAACTGTAGTCAATTTTCCAAATGAGAAAGATGTTAGGGAATATTGGGAGGGTCTTATGCATGATATGAAATTAATTTTTTTATTATTAATATTATTTAATTCACTCACACCTTCCTTTCACTCATATAGGGTTCATACTTCATTGTAGCCGTAGCTTGTCTAGACCTTGTTGTAAGTAAAAACAGGGGTCTAAGACCCTATGTAGGCTTGTCTACATCCTTGGGAGGGTATCATGATCTATATCACATGCTAATTTATGTAATTTTTAATTTTAATTATCATTTTTAATCTTCTATTCACTATATCAATGCACTTCATAACCAAACTGGGCCCCTATTTGTACTTTAATTGAAATCCCCTTCCTGTAGGCTATTTTAGCTTTGTCCATGGTGTATAAAAGGTCTTATTAAAACCATAAAATATATCATGTTAGGTATTATAATTATTTTTATTTATTTTAATATCATAGGCTAGTATTTAGATAATAAAAAAAACCTTGACTGGTTGTTCTTAAGCCTAATTGAGACACATTTGTTGACTATGCATGTAGGTTACTTTTAGTGGTAGGGATTAGTTTTAAAATTAAAAGGTCATAAAATATCCCCTTGAGATCACAAAATGTTTATTTCACCTATACTCACATTAATTCCATATTTAACATTGTTAAAACATCAAATAGATCACTTTCTACTTTGTCTTAGTTGACTGAGACATTTTACCCTTTTGAGCCTACTTGTAGGTATATGTTGGATTTCTCAATGGCTCTAGTCATAATGTTTTGATTCTACCTTGAAATAATTTGAGGTTAAAATGCAACATGATTGATCCTATATTCCTCCCTTTAAGGATCCTAAAGCATCAAATGTGCAAAAAATTTGGAGTGGCTAACCTAACCCTATTGTAGGTATGTGTCTTCTGTATAGGGTACATTTCAATGCATTTATAGGATTACAAGGGAGCCTTCATATCATTTATTGTGATTTAAAAAATTTGAACTCATATAATTTATTGAAAACATCCTATCCCATCTCAATGTCCAAGGTTGTTCCTTTCAAGTAACAAAAGGTCATTTGCTCTTTAGGCCTGTAGACTTTAATAAAGTATCTCAGTGCTTTCTTAGGCATGTTGTAGGCCTTCAAAATCCTATCTCCTTTTACTTTTTGACTTCCATATTTGGAATAGGTGTATTCATATGATATTTATACAACGTTTATCAACTTATTTTCTCCAAAATTTACCTCAACCATATTATATTCCATCTTGAAAAAGCTCTTGGGCCTCTGTTTGCTCAAAACAGGGACTGTTTCCCAAAAAAATTAGTCATCACCTTAGGAAGGCTTCTCATGATCTATTTGTCATTATATCACTTTAAAAAAGGTTTTCATGGTATAATTAATATTAAAGGGTTATAAATATATTCTCATTACATTCTTTGGCACTCATATAACGTCTTAGTCCCCTATTTAAGCCCTCTTATAGGTGAGTATTTGACTAAACAAGTACTTTGCTTATGAAGGTGTGCAATAGAGAGAAATAATAGACTAAAAATAATAATTATAAACTTCAAAACATATTTTCATCCTTCATCCCTTAAATTTTTAACCTCATTTCATGTCATTCACCTTTGGATGATGTCATTAAGGTGCCTATAGATACAAATTCTGAGTTATAAGGCAATGAGAGTGAAATTGAGCATTGATACATTTGTTTAAAGGCCTCATAACACCTCAAATGAAATTTTTAGATCTAAAATGGATAACCTCCATCAATAAAACTTTGAAAATAGATTCAAAACACCTTCCT
Source organism: Torreya grandis (assembly GCA_037957365.1). Lineage (NCBI taxonomy): Eukaryota > Viridiplantae > Streptophyta > Pinopsida > Cupressales > Taxaceae > Torreya > Torreya grandis. The sequence goes on along the minus strand of JARHVA010000932.1, from coordinate 129,385 downwards.
TTATGTGGAAATCACCTGTATGTTCATGGAGTTTAATAGAGAAGGGCATTTCATGACTTAGATAGCTTGGGACATGAGCACATGGTCAAGTCTATGCCTATTTTAACATGAAAAGGCAACCTAACTCAACCTCAAAAGTCTTTAAAAACCAAAAACACCTCCATTACCACTACATATATAGGGTGAACAAGTTTGTGCATGGAATTTAACTAAAACTAGGCATGAGGTTGGTAAATGAAGAAAAATAAGCTTGTTAGCTACCCAAGGAATGCCATGGTATGATAAAAACATGGAATGAAGTAGTGATATGACCCAGGGACATATGGGACACTCTTTTCCAATTGAAAAAATTTCTTAAACGAGAGATACACTCAAAAAATCAAAACACTCCAACTGAAACTACACATGTTGATACCTCCTTACATGATAGACAAATTTTAATCATCTAGACATCATGAATCATGAAACCAATAATGGATACCATATTAAAAATAATCCAACATCCTATATATCCAACTCAATTAATTGGTTCATATGGATTTAGTATAAATGGAGTTAAACTATTAGGTTTCACCAAATAACTATCAAATTTGTATAGTCAACTTGTTAACAATTTTTCATACAGAAAAATTGACCAATATTCAAAATAAATTCATGAAAATAAATATATTTGAGTGTTAAAAAATCTCCCAAAATCATTCTATCTAAAACTACATATGCTTTCCATACTGGGCAAAAACTTGAGGGTCACTCCAGTCTGCCAATAAGAGCAAGAAATATGCATAATGGTTTTCAATTCAAGATGACTATTTATTTTATAAAAAAAGTGTGGATATGAATTTTATAAATATTATGAGATCCCCCATGATCATACATATGTGGGACACTTCTAAAAAATCTATACAAGTGCAATTTTCCCTCTTTTTTAGTTAATTTCTACAATTTTAGTTGAACAACCTAAAAAATTCAGATGTAACTAACATATGTAACACCTAAACTTAATTTTTGGATGTTTTTCATGAAGGTGGGACACATAGGCACCTTGGGAACCATGCCAAATTCACTAATGACCCCAAAAGCTCATAAAATGACCCCTAATGGACAAAATGACTAATGTAACCAAGTCTAAAGCTAATGTGACCGTAAATGACATCATGTAACAATTATACTTCATATGGTAACATATTAGGACCCATTAAATTATTTTAAATAAAAAAAATTTCCTAGAGGTGCCCAAATTTGACCAAAAGTCAAATTTGGTCAACAAAATGGTGACTCATTAGGGTATTATGCCTACTATACTAAGGATCAGTAGCCTTATCTTACTAAGGGCCAATAGATTCAATTTATTATTTAAGACAACTAACAAATAATTTCTGAAAACAAACACACCACACCAATAAAAAAGACAAAGCAAGACACAGGACAAACTCACACATATGCATAAGTACTTATGGAACATAAGGAAAGCAAGAAAATATTTACAAGGGGAGAGGAGAACCTTAATAAAAATGTTTGATGTATATCCCATTGATTGAGATATGAATCTCCTCTCTATCTAATCTTGAAATTTGGAAGGCATTGTGTTGATTACATATGGGCCACTCCACAAAGCATAAAACTTTATGTGTCTTCTAGGTTTAACCCTAACTTCATTCCACTTTAAAATAATGTCTCCCTCATTGAAACTTATTGGAATGGATTTCTTGTCAAATTATCTCTTGGTTTGTTATTGGTGAGTTCTCATAGTTAGTATATCTTGATCTGTTATCTCCTCAAGCTCCATCAACTCACATAACCTAACTTCCATGATTTAATTCTCCATCAATTTTAGATGATAGGTGAGGTACAAAGCTGGTAACTCAAGTGACATAGGTAGTCTATATTCTCTCCCATAAACAAGTGTGTATGTGAGTTTCCAATTATTTTCTTTGGGGTAATCCTATCAGCCCAAAGGCCTACCTTCAACTTGGAATGCTAAGTCATTTTGTTCTCCTCCATGTCCTCTTTATGATACTAATTAAATTCTTGTTTATGGACTTATCTAGTCTATTACATTAGGGATAATAGTTGGAGGAGGTGCTAATATATATGCCTTGCTTTAAATCCTATTCACTTGCCCTTGTTCTAAGAAAAGCTAATGCATTATCTAAACTATATTTTTGAGGGAGCCCCAAACCTTGATACTATACCTTCATATGAGTATAAAACTAATTTTTCATTTACCTCCTTAAGAGATACATCCTCCACTCATCTTAAAAAGTAATCTGTAGTAGTCAACACCCACTTGTGACTAGCACTAGAAGGTAGATTGATTAGGCCTATGAAATCCAAAACCCATTGCATGAAGGGTTACTCTACTTGGATTTTATGAAGAGGCAAGGAAATAATATTTTATTTTCCATAAAAAAATAGCAAAATTTTGAAATTTTCTTACCCAATCATGGGTGTGCTTGAACAAGCTAGGCCAAAAGTATCCATCCCTCATAATCCTAGTAGCTATGGTTCTTGGAGCAATGTTACCACTAACTAGTCCATCATAAAACTCAAACAATACTTTTTCAATCTGATCTAAATCAATACACCACAATAACACACTTGAAAAATCCTTCCAAAATAACACTCCATAAATAAGAACATAAGGAATGGATTCCAATCTAAAGTAGCTTCTTCTAGCTCTATCAAGACCTTATAGACACTCAATGGTTTGAAGATAATGAGTCATGTCTTGTGTCCAACCCTTCATGGGTGAAAATTTTGTTATAATAGGTTCATCATGAAGTATGAAAACAACCTTCTTTTCCTCCTTCAAGTTTAAATCAAGCTACTCACATAACCCTTTTCCTTTCACTAGCTTAGCTATCTTGATTTCCACATCATCTTCCATGACTTTTGTGATCCAACTTACCCTCTTCTCATTCAATTCCCTTCTCAAGAGAAATTACTTGACACTAAGATGAGGTAAAAATATGTTAATATTTTTATTAGATAGCATGTGCCTATATTTATTTATCCTCTTAATAACTGAAAGTACTTTCTTCTCAACATAGGTGTATCTTACCTCATAACCTTCTAAACCTTGACTAAAGAACGTAATAGGCTACTTTAAATTTTCATAATATTATGGAGTGAGCATGGTAGATATTACCTCTTCATTCCCAAAAGTATACAAATTTAAATCCTTGGAAAAATTAGGACTTTCAAGAGTAGGAGCTTGAGCAATGGCTTGTTTGATCTATTCAAAGCTTTCCTTCCTTCTTCTAGTCCAAGTGAATATTTCATCTTTTCTCAACATGAAAGTTATAGGCTTGAAAATATTATTAAAATCAAGGATGAATCTCCTTATGAAATTGATTTTTCCAAAGAAACTTTTCAAACCTTTTTTGTGTTTGGGCAAAGATAATGTCAAGATAACACTCACCCTTTTAGGATCAATGGATAAGCCTTTCTTGGAGACAATGTGTCCTAAAATATTTCCTTCATGGATAATAAAAAAATATTTCTTTGGGTTGAGAGATATTCCAAACTCTCTACACCTCTCAAAAATCTACCGTAGGTGATTCAAGTGATTGAGAAAATTGTTACATCATCAAGATACACCAACACAATGTCATTTATTAGTCCTTGAAAATCCATATCCATTACATGTTGAAATGTAGCTCCAACATTAGAAAATCTAAAAGGCATATTCCTATAAGCATATATAACCAATTTAGTAGTGAAGGCTATCTTATATGGGTCACTCTCCTTCACGAAAATCTGATTGTATCTGGAATACCCATCAAAGAGAGAAAACCTCTCACTACCTACCACAACTTGTAGAATTTGTTCCATAGAAGGAAGGGGATAATTATCTCTCAAGGAGACTCTATTCAAGTCCCTGAAATCAACATAAATCCTAATCTCCCCATTCTTCTTTCTAACAAGAACTAAGTTGGCCAACCAAGATGAATGCTTGATAGGAAAGATGAATCTAGACTCAATCAACTTAGTGAGCTCTTTCTTTATGAGGATTTTAATCTCAAGATTAATTGACCTTTATTTTTTATTAATAGGTTTGGCACTCTCATCTATCACTATGGTGTTTTGGGCTAGTCTTGGATCAAAAACCTTAAAATCACTATACTCCCATGTAAAGACATAAGAAAACTCCTTACATAACTCAATAAAACCATGCTTCTCTTGACTAGTACATACTTTTCCAAGTTCAAGTAACTTATCCTTAAATATTTCTACCTTCTCATAGAATAAACATTCTTACCTTCTCTTTATTTATCTATTCATCCTCATTTAATATGCTCTCAAGAGTAATTAGGCCTTTAGTAAGCTTGTTTGATTTCAATTGGACAATCTACCCTCCATATTGTTGATGTATCTTGGACTGATTCCTAGCAAAAAACTCAGCCTCTTCTTGTATAAAAAGTGAAATTTTTTGATTACCATAAAACACTTTCCAATTAGTGACATTATCCGGTATGGAGGGCCTTATAATCACCTTGAGATGTGGTTGGTTCCTATCCTCTTTTATCCCTTTTGGAACATCAAACTAAGTTCCAATTACTACCAACCTATCAGCATGTTTGTTATCCTCTCTTGGAATAGATGTGATGTTGAAATCTTTAAAATCTTGCACAAGATCTGACACTCTATGATTATAATACGTAAGCAAAGAGTTCTTGGTCAAACTATACCCTCTCACTTGATTCACAACTAACTCATTATCACCAAACACTTACAATTCCTTGACACCTCTTCTCCTATCCCATTCAAGGCCATGAATTAAGGCCTCATATTCTACCATATTACAAGTACATGAGAATTGAAATCTAAAAGTTGAATAATACCTTTTTTTATAAGGGGAAATCAACATGGATCCACCACCTACCCCAATCTTGCTATTTGACCCATTAAAGAAAATTTTCCATAAACCATCTATATCTTCACTTGGTTTCATTAAATTTGGAATGGATTATTCCTCATGCATATAATACACCCCAAGAATAGTTTCCTCCATGAATATTTATATCATGTTCATAATTTTCATCTCCCCATTCATCTAAGTACAAATTAGAAACTCTTTCAAAAGAAGATGTTGGAGATTGGTCAATGTGGATTTCCTCTTCATCAATGATGGCATAGCTAACATATTCCACTTTAGGTAAGTAAGGATTGAATATATTATGATGGATATGTTCGAATTCAATCTTCATGTTAGTACCATAGTTTATCCTAAACACCATGTAAGACCAATTGGCTGCCAAGTATCTACCTATCTTAGTTGTAAACTCTCTTGACAATCAAAGGGTGAAGTATGGAGGTAAATCTAACACAAACACATCATGAGGAATAGATAATTTAGGATAGGAATGTAGGATCAAATTCAAATCTTTAAATACTCCTAAAGTCTTGGTTAGTGATCCATCCAATTGTATGACTCCCTTAATCATTTTCTCATATTTGAGGCCTAATTTATCCTCTATACACTTGGGAATAATTGAAGTAATATCCCCACTATCTATGATGCAATTATTAACCAATAAATCACCAATTATTATATATAGGTAGAAAGGATTATTTTTTTCATTCTTGTTCACTTGACCATCTAGGACAACATTTTCACTCCTAGATGAGCCAATTTACTTACCCAACCCTTACAATTATTTTTGGAGCATATCTTTCTAACCTATTATTTTCAAATAATCCCATAATGAGATTTTAATTTTTAGCTTCTTCATCTGGTCTACAACATTAATGGAAGAATTATTCACCTTTGGGGGATCCTTAGGAGCACTAGCTCCTTGTGGTGTTGCTTGAGAAGGAGGATGAATAGGAGTTGTCTTCACATTCTAAATTTTTTGACTTTCTTTCACTCTAAAAGATTAATTTTACAAACTTACCATTGGAGATTAATTTGGGACCAAAATATGTCCTTGAGTTTCTCCTTGTTGCTCTTTAATAGCCCTTTTCTTGGACCTAGTGTTAGAGGCAACACTAGTATTCATATACTTAGATTCCCCAAGTTATTAATAACAAAAAACTCTCCCTCAAAATGATTTATGAGGGTAGAATCAATTTTTTTTTTTACCATTATCCACCTCACTTTGCATTTGTCCTTCAAAACTTGAAACTTGGATAGATTGATTGCCTTGCATTACCATGGTTTAGTTGTGTATTTCATTTACATAAGCAACTTGTTCTTGATTTTTCTCAAAATATGGATAGCATGGCTATTATTGAACCAAGTTATTTTGAGTGGGAATAATATAATTAGATTATTAGGGATAATTAATATTTTAACTTTGATAAGGCCTAGCTTGGGTGATTTGACATTGTCCTTGAGCATTACCTTGGAAAAGAGGTATATTGGTTTGTCCAAACTGATTATAGGATTGGTATGATCTATAACTTTGATCTTCTTGTATTTTAATAGAAAAAAATTCACTATTAACACATTGGATTAAAATATTTACCTCATGGATCTCATTATTTGGGACATTGTCAAACTTTTCATGGCTAGGAAAAGGATCCAAGGTAGGTAATGTGACTTGACTAGGAGGTTATAAATCAGGGAACAATGACATTGGAGGCTTAGGGTAAATATTCCCTGCTTGAACAAGACAATTATCAGAATTTATAGCTATCTCATAGGTATAAAGGAGTGTATTACCACCCATGGATTGGATCATCATGGCTACATCACTATTTACTGCTTTTAGATAGCACAAGAATGCATAGTTTGGAGTAGGCCTCATAAGAGCTAGGATCCTATCTCATATTTTTTTTAATATAGTGTTTAAATCCTACTTAAAATCTTGTGGTTCCCTCTTTATAGTGGTCAATTGATTATCTAGAAATAGATGATCACTCTTCTCTTTAAACCTCTTCATTAATAGGTCTCCTAGTTCATCCTATGAGATAATAAAATTTTTAGGTAGAATCCCATACCAATCCCAAGCTTTCATTTTAAAATAAAATTCTAAAAACCTAATAGCCAATTTTTTTTAAATGATATTATGGATATTGTATAATTTTTCTATGTTTCTAATATGTTTAGTGGCAGTAATAGGACCCTCTCCACTAAAATATGGAACACTCTTAAGGGCTCCTCTTAGAATTTGGTCATATTGGGTAAGATTAAAAGTAGATGATCCTATGAAGGATATAAAAGGTTGGTTTATATCCATCTTATAATGTGACTTATGAGTATTAGGTATTGAACTAAACAAGAACTTAGACTTATTAAAAAACAACTCTCTTGAATAAGGATGAGTATTCAAAAACCTAAACCTTTTGACAAAATATGGAGGTAATTGCACAAAATCATAGTGTATACCTTTAAAAATAGACATAGTGGTCACCTTTGGCATGGCAATTAGGAATCTATTAGAAAACAAATATTTTAAAACTTTAGTGGATTGTCTAGGTACTAAATGTAGATGCTCTTGTATTTATAACTATGCCAAGACCAACACCAATCTTGGATAATCTTCTAGGACTTAGAGTCTCACTGAGAATGCCAAAAACTATTAACATTTATATTTTCACCCCTGAGCAGATGCGTATATCTCATCATCCAAGTTTCATAATGGAAACATCTATCTTGATGTGGGTGACAATGTTGAGAGATGAATATCTAGAAGGGCTAGTTCCCTTGATGCACTCTTTGAAGCACTTCCTTACCTATCAACTTGTGTATGAAAAGGGTTAATAAACAACTATGAAAACCCAAAAAGGTGATGCAAAAATTTTTAATCTCTTCCTATTTGACTGATTATTTACTACTTAAAGACAAACAAAGTCTCTCTCACATAATATCATAACTCAAAATGCATTGTCACATCAATATTTCATATATTAGATTCAAGAAGGTATTTGATACTTAGGAGAGTAATGAATGATTCCATGATGTAATATAGTCATAAAACACTTCTAATACATCTATACACTGAGAAAATAATACTAACAAAGACCTAAAAATACACCCTTTTTGTATACTTGATAGACAATCAAGGATAAATGCTAGAAAAGAAGATCTACTAAACAAGACTAACAAAATTTCACTAACACTCAATTGCATAACATGTAAGTAAAAAATTGGATAGGTTTTCACCATCAACCAATGGAGGCTACCTAAAAGAGGTAAAATAATACATATTTATAGGTTTTGAGAGAGAAGCAAAGAAAAGGAATTACAAAGACCACTTGGACATGTGTCAAGTTGATAAAATAAGATCCAAATTCATGGAGAAGATATATGAAATGATCCATGAAATGTTAGGAAGTACAACTATACATATAAGCCATGAAAATTGTGAAAAGTGGCATAGAGCTTTTAATCCTAGCACATAAAACTACCTTCATAATTTGCATCTATTTGAACATCCCACCACTAACTAGGGATAGGTCTAATGATTGGGATGAGAGGTAAGGACTTTAGGAATGAAATTAAAATCATTGGTTTTGATCTTATGTATTTAGAAACTCTTATAAAGAAGCAATCATTGCCTTCAGTCTTAAAAACTCTATTTTCTAAAACCCTTCACATTTGTCTTCAAAAATTCCTTTAGTTTCCCATGTAAATGAATGGGATGGAGTGAAATACACTTAGAAATATTATCCATGGCCTTAGACACTTTTCACCCTTGTGTTTACCATGCCAATTTTGAATGTCTGAAAGGAGACCTCTAGTTAAGACACTTATAATTTTTTTCCATAGAATAAAATTACCATAGGGAGTTAAAATATTTCCTTATATTCCCTCGAAACTTGATTTCATCTCCTCAAACTTTATAGAACCTAAAAACCACAAAAAATGGTGATAAAAACACTATTTTACATGTTTTATATATAGTTACATACATATCCTTTGCATGTGTGAGATATTTAGTGATTCCTCTCCATGATCCAATAGGTTTCTTTTCCAAACTATTCCATTAGGGTGGCTCTCTAAGCTCATCTTCCTCATCGGGTCATAACCACAATTTTAGTAGGGTTTTAGGTAATTCTAGGTCTTAATATTTGTTCATAAAAATTTAACATTTAACCTACCTCTAAATTTCACAAACTTTATTCCAAAGGACCCTACTAACTTCCCTAAATCTCTATATTTCCCATGCATAGCCTTATAAAAGATATGAGTGCTTAAAAACACCCATTGAGCTTATTTTCCTCTCATTTTGCATGCTTGGATTGTGTCAAGGCTATAAATTTATTTCCTATAGGTCTCTTTACACTCCAAAAGCTTAAAAATTGTTTTTTACACCTTATAATCATGTTTTAATCAACCATATATGTTTCTAATAGTTAGACATGGAGGTAGACCTCAAAATGGTTCTAGGTCTCTTGAAGGCTTTGTGGGCTTAACATACCCTCTATAATTTTGGCTCATTTGGTCTAATATAAAATGATTATGATGGATTATTACACATATTAACACTTCATTATTACTTAAAAATCTATAACATAACATCTCCAACACTCCTTTCATCACTTTTCCTCTCTTTTGCCAACTTGGCCTAGTGGAACCCTACCAAATTAGATTGTATGCATGCATAATAAGGTCACTTTGAGGTGTTTGAGCCTATTTTAGTGTTACTAATAATATTTAAACCTTAAATACACATCAAAAAATTATCCTTGAATATATTAAGGCCTAATCTTAGTTCATTCACTCATTTTTCCATCTTTTGCTTGGTAGACTGAAGTTCTGATTTTTAGGAGTGGCTGATCTCTGAGACAAAATAGAGAGATATATTTCTTATCCCCATGAAAAAATGAGATTATTTGGAGTTTTATAATGTCACAATTATTATTTTTACCAAATTTTAATGTCAAACTCTCTAATTTAGGTACCTAGCCACCTTAACTTGTCTAAAAAGGGGTTAAAAACCATGTTTTCTTGCATTTTTGTCCAAATCCACTTGTGGATGACCTATCCTCACCAATTCCATCATAATATAATTTTTATACATGATAAATTTATTAAAATTATGTTCATGGATATTTTTAAACCATCTTAAAATTTTCTCTTTAGTGTATTCTTCATGTTTACCCTTTGAACTAAGGGTTTCCTAGCTTGCTTGTACAGACTCTAGTCAATTTTCCAAATGAGAAAGATGTTTGGTAATCTTGGGAGGGTATTAGGAATTATATTAAATTAAATAGGTCATTATTAATATTATTTAAGTCACTCACACCTTCCTTTCACTCCTATATGGTTCATACTTAATTAAAGCCTTAACTTATCTAGACCTTACTATAGGTAAAAATAGGGGTCTGAGACCTTATGTAGGCTTGTCTACTTCCTTGGGAGGGTCTAATGACCTTTATAAAATTTCAATTTAGGTAATTTTTATTTTTCATTAGAATTTTTAAGATTCCATTCACTATATCAATGCACTTCATAACCAAACTGGGCCTCTGTTTGTTCTTTAACTGAGATCCCCTACGTATAGGTTGTTTTGGCTTTGTCCATGGTGTATAAAGGTCTTGTTACAACCTTAAAATATACAATATTATTTATTTGAATTAATTTTATTTATTTAATATATTATTCCATTATTTATGTAATCAAAAAAACCCTGATTGATTATTCTTAAGCCTAACTGAGACACATTTATTGATTGTGCTTGTAGGTTACTTTTAATCGTTGGGCTTAGTTTTGACATTAGAGGGTCCTCCAGTATCCCCTTGAGATCACTAAATGTTTATTTCATAAATAATCACATGAATTCCATAGTGAAATTTACTAAAACATAAAATGGATCATTATCTACTTTGTCTCAGTTGACTGAGACATTTTACCATTTTGAGCCTGCTTGTAGGTATATGTTAGATTTATCAATGGCTCTAGTCATAATGTTTTGATTTTAACTTGAAATAATTTTAGGTTACAATGAAAAATATTTTATCCTATATTAATCCTTTTAAGTATCATAAATCATCAAATAGGCATCAAATTTGGAGTGGCTAACCTAACCCTATTGTAGGTATGCATTTTCTGTATAGGGTACATTTCAATGCATTTATGGGATTACAAGGGAGCCTTCATATCCTTTCTTGTGATTTAAAACATATTACCTCATCTAATTTATTTAAAACATCCTATCCCATCTCAATGTCTGGTGTTGCTCCTTCCAAGTAACAAAAGGTCATTTGCTCTTTAGGCCTGTAGACTTCAATAAAGTATCTTAGTGTTTTCTTAGGCATATTGAAGGCCTTCAAAAACCTATCTCCTTTTACTTTTTGACTTTCATTTTTGGAATAGTTGTATTCATATGATAGGGATAATATATTTATTAACTTATTTTCTCCAAAATTTACCTCTTCCACTTATATTCCATCTTGAAAAAGCTCTTGGGCTTTTTGTTTGCTCAAAATAGGGCTTGATTCCCAAAAAAATTAGTCATCACCTTGGAAAGGCTTCTCATGACCTATTTGTCATTCTAGTAATTCACACAAGTTTTTTATGGTCTCATTAATATTTAAGTGTTCTAAATATATTCTCATTACATTATTTGGCACTCATAGAACATCTCATTCCCCTGCTTATGCCCTCCTATAGGTGAGCATATGACTACACAGGCAGTTTGCTTAAGAAGTGTGAAACGAGCAAGAATAGACTCAAAATACTTATTATAACCTTCAAAAAAAAAAATCATCCTTCATCCCTCAAAATTTTTACCTCATTTCCATGTCATTCACTGTAGGATGACATCATTAAGAAGCCTATAGATGCAAATTTTGAGTTATAAGGTAGTGAGAGTGAAATTAAACACTGATATATTTGTTTAAAGGCCTCCTAATACCTAAAATGCAATTTTTATCTATAAAATGGATAACCTCCATCAATAAAACTTTGAAAACAACTTCAAAACACCTTCCTCAATGTGTAAATCACCTGTATGTTCATGGAGTTTAATAGACAATGGCATTTCATGATTGAGATAGCTTGGGACATGAGCACATTGTCAACTGTATGCCTAATTTAATGTGAAAAGGGAACCTTACTAAACCTAAAATGTATTTAAAATCCCAAAACATCTTCATTACCACTACATATATAGGGTTAACAAGTTTTTGCATGGAATTTAACTAAAACTAAGCATGAAGTTGGAAAATGAAGAAAAACAATCTTCTAAGCTACCCAAGGAATGCCATAGTGGGATAAAAACATGGAATTAAGTATTGATATGACCCAAGGACTTATGTGACACTCTTTCCTAATTGAAAAAGTCACCTACATGAGAGATACACTTAGCAAATCAAAACACTACAATTGAAACTACACATGGTGACACCTCCTTGCATGATAGACCAATTTTGCTCATCCATATAGGATGAATCATGAAAAAAATAATGGATACCATATAAGAAGTAATCTAACATTCTCTATACATAAAAATAGCAATTATTTCATATGTATTTAGCAAAAATGGAGTAAAATTGTTAGGGTTTACCAAATAACTATCAAATAGACACAGTCAACTTGTTAGAAATTGTTAATACAACATAATTGAAAAATATTAAAATTAAATATATTTAAATTAATTTATTTTATTATAAAACAACCTCCCAAATTAATTTTATCTAAAACTACCTATGCTTCCTATACTGAGCAAAAACCTAAGGGTCACTCCAGTCTACCAAGAAGAGTAAGAAATGTGAAGAATGGATTTAACTTCAAAATGACTATTTTTTTTTTAGTGTGGATATTAATGTTATAAATATTATGAGACCTCCCATGATCATCTCCATGTAGCACACTTCCCAAAAATATATACAAGTGCCATTTCCCTCTTTTTTAGTTAATTTCTATAATTTTAGTTGAACAACCTACAAAATTTAGAGGTAACTAACATCTCTAACACCTAAAATGACTTATTGGATTTTTTTCATGAATATGGGACACCTAGTCACTTTATAACCATGCCAAATGCATTAATGACCCCAAAAGCTCATAAAATGACCCCTAATGGACAAAATGACTAATGTAACCAAGACTAAAGCTAATGTGACCTTAAATGACATCATGTAACATGTATACCTCATATGGAAACATATTAGGACCCCTTAAATTGTTTTAAATCGAAAAAATTTCCTAGGGGTGCCCTAATTTGACCAAAAGTCTAATTTGGTCAACAGTTATTACTAACTACGGTTCTAGAGCAAACAGACTCACTACGCTTGAGGGAAATGAAGATAAAGAAATGAAAATAATTCACCTCAAATGTTTTTATGCTTGAAAGACTCATATTATTATCTACAATGATCATTTAAGTTTTGTCACATTATAACCATTTTTTATACTATACCCTACATCATTCTATCATCCCCTTAACCCTTCACCAGCCAATTCTTTTTACCTAACCCTGACTATCATGTTTATATTAGTTTTGATTCATTTTTACTTCATTTATTTTTAGTGGTTGATGATAGATTCAATTCTAGTACTTATTTCATAATTAGATGTTTGAATGGAAGTATATGAAATTAGTATGACAATGGTCCTTACAATTGTATCCTTTATTGATTATTACATTTGATTGGTACCACTGATTATAACTACCTTTGGGAAAATTAGTGTCCCACCTCATGCTAATAATTATATTCACCTATGGAAAAATTATTACCACCAACCCTTTATCATTGTTTCTTAATTATCACTGCCTATGGGAAAATTAGTAGTAACACATTTACCATGCATTATTGGATCACCTTCCCATCAATGTTTGTATGTGCCTTACCGTTTACCTATCCTAAAATAATTGGTACTTAGTTGGACACATTTTTTTAGGTATAATTATAGTGACTTAAAGTCTTGTGAGACTATGTTGGCAACACTTGATTCACATTGAGGTCAACTCAGTCACCCCTTTGCCAGGTTCGCACCACTTTTTTAGTAATTTAAGTTTGAATTCTCTCACCTTTTTGTGAACAATTTAATTTTTAATGATCTCATTTTTTTTGCAAAAAATTTAAGTTTAAACACTCTCACCATTTTGTGAGAAATTTAAGGTCGAACATCTCACCATTTTATTATCAACCTAAGACATGCTCTCACCATTTTGTGATTTGGGTCATTCTATGTCTCATAATTCTCAACTAAGTTGAGATGCCTATAAATTTCCAAAAACATTTGTAAATGCCTATAAAAATCCTAAAAATCACAAAATCATGAAAACTAGCTTAGAATTTCCATTATAAATATAAAATCATCAAAAAATTTAGTGATAGGTTATCTTAACTATTCAGCTTCATTTATATACCACCTTAGTCTTTTTCCTCCCATTTTTGGGAGAACTACATTGGCCTGAGGTCCACACAAACTATATAAGAAGCACTTAGGTACATGGGGTATCTTAGGTTAGCTCAGTTACGATCATTACACCTTCTTTTTTACTTTGATCACTTATTTTCCTTAAGGATTTTTGGACTCCTAACTATTTCATAAGTAATCCTTATTGACCTTAGTGATATTCTCTCATCATTTTATAAGTTAATGTTGTGAGCATTGTGCATTTAAAATTTGATGTAATAATTCCCACTCAGCTCTTATTATACTCTCATCATTTTTCAAGTAATTTATGTTTGAACAATCTCACCATTTTTCAAATAACCTAAGCCAATGCTCTCACCATTCTGCAAGCTCATACTCATTCCAAGCCATAGCTATTTTAAACACTATGAATTACCAATTAAATTCATTAGTGGATACTAATCTTTTGTATTTTCATTTAGTTTTTTAATCCTAAACCATACTCTCACACTTATGCAATTTTTTTGTGTTGACACTTTCATAACTATGAACATCATCCCCCTCTTTTTCTATGCACTCACCATTTTTTAAGACCATTCCTATTTCCCCCTACAAGTTAATCATGTTTTCTTATCATCCTTTTTCTTTTATCCCATATCTTAGGAGAATTAAATTTTGCCTAAATTTCACATTGGACCTAGTGTCTATGAAACTATGTTGGTAGCATTCATTTTCCTAGTGTCTCTGAAGTCAGTGTGGCTACCCCTTCCTTTTCTTCTATTCCCTCCATTTTATTTGTTTTGTTTTGTTGTCTCCTATATCCTAGGGGAATTGTTTTTGCCTTTCTTATTTGTGTCTTTATCTCCTATAGCCTAGGGAAAAAAATCATCTTGTTTGTGTTGTTTCTCCCTATATCCTAAGGGAAACTATTTGTCATCATACCTTTCGTCATTATTTACCCATTTCTTAGGATCAATCTTGTGGATTTTGTTCTTATGTTATTTTAAGTGTGTCATTGTTACCTAGATTAGGGGTCACCCTTTAAAAAAGAGTAACACCTCTATTACACATACATAGACAAATTGTTTTCTATTTTTACTAACATTATTATTAACCATTGTTTGTGTATTACTATGTGTTTAGTTTAGTTTGTTTGTTTCCCTTTGTGTGTGTAGAATAGTTTTTTTACTACACTTTTCTTTGCTTTGGTTTGTTTATTTTGTTCATTTGTTTATTTTTATTTTGTTATTTATTTATTTTCCATATTATTTATGTTTGATTAGTTTGTTTTTGATAAAGTAAGGTGGCAAACCAGGGGCCGAACCCTATACAGTCAAAAAAGACAAGAAAGCAAACAAACAAAAAATGCCTTCAAAGAGACGACGGCATAGCCGAGAACAACAGAAAAAAACAAAAGACAAGCCATGGGAAGACCAGAGTCAAAGAGGTCTCCCCTTACATAACTATTGATTTGATAAGATCATTGAGTTTCTCATTCTCCACGTTGTCAGCATACCTAGTATTACCCACCACTTCCAGCATAGACATGTTTAGCAGAATTGTATTACGAAGCCCTTTGGCAAAGACCTTCTCCAGCTTCTGAATGCGGTCCTTCAGGGCACCAATTTTATTTTTCCAATCAGTCTCATGTTTGATTAGTTTGTTTATTTAGTTTGTTTGTGTTTGTTTGTTTTGTTTATTTACATTTGTTTGTTTGTCTATTTCTATTTGTATAATATATTTGTGTATATTCTATTTTTGTTTTGTTTGTTTTGTTTTTATTTTTGTTTCTTTATTGTTTATTTATTAGTTTTAATTGTTTATTGTTTGATTCCTTTTTATTTCTCTATTATATAGGTCTATTACATTTTATTTACACTTAAGTCTTGATTATCCATATCTATTAGTTAGGTTATGAATGTTTGTATTTATTTCTACACTTGGTTTATTTCTTTTATATTTACACTTGGGATTCAATTTTTTGTATCTTATTCTTAGGTTTTTTATATTTGTATTTAAACTAATTTTTCCATGCTTATGGTATATATTTTCATTATGGTTGTTCATAACTAAGATGCATAATATTATAAGCTACAACAAAAATTAGGCATATAGAGACTATTAGATAAATTTAATGGGTAGTAATTCTCTAAGATCATAAATTGTCATATCCCAAAAATAACCCAAACAAAGAGTAATTAAATCATAAATAAATTGTAATCTTTTCTAGTTAGGATGTGTATTTCCATACTAAAACATAGCCCAAATTCATACCTATCCTCTGTACTAGTTCACTATCAATCCATGATTATGAGTTCATTATGGGAGATTTCTTGGACCCATTATAGAAAAATTAGTAGTTATCCCCTATTCCTTGATCAAATAAACTCATTGACCATTATAGTTGTATTAATGCTAATAAATATGAGCATATCTACATTTTTAGGTATAACTGAATCGTTCACATTGATCAATTCTTATTCTTCTATTTTATTCCTCATTCCATTTTCTACCACTTCTAGGTGAACTACATTGGCCTAAGGTATATTTAGACTATGTAGATGGTGCTTAGATACATGACATATCTCAGGTCAACTCAGCCACCTTTTTTCTTTCAATCATCTCTTTCGTCACTTTATGCATCCTTGTGAGCCTGGTTGTTTATGTCTTCTTCAGTCATTATAACATGTACCTACATTTATGCCCATTCATATTTAATATGTGTGATACGTTATATCCTTGAGTTATGCTTGTCAATTTTCCCTACTAGGGCACAAGAATTTTATCATAATCAATTCCACCCTATTGGGGAAAAAATAATTTTTAAATTCACATTGTCCTAATGATTATAACCAAATTTGGGAAAATAATTATTTTGACCCATCTGCCCTACTAGGGCACATACTTGTGCCACTGATTATAACTATCTTTGGGAAAATCAATGTCTCAACCTCTGTTATTGATTATAATTATCTTTGGGCAAATCAATATTTTAATCAAATGTGTGAAAGTATTATCTTGATTGGATTAATCCTATCCATGTGTTAATCTCAATCTTCTTCTTGCTTCTTTTTTAGGGAGCTTATAAAATCCAATATGATAGGGTGAAAATGAATTTTTTTTCACCCTAGGGGTGAATATATAGTAAAAATTTTGAATTTTTTACGCCCAAGGACTATAGCTCATTTCATATGCTCTAAGAAGTGTATTTTTCACATCTATGGTTTGTTTTACATTTTGTTTGATCCTATGTGCCTTATTTTTTAGTTGTATTATAACCAAACCATATTTTTAGGCCTCTCCTAAGACCTATTTAGTAATGTTATTTTTATAATTATATCCCATGTTTGTTTAAGCATGCATCTTCGAACTCACATTTAGGATATAAATGAATTGTTATCCTTTGCAAGCTCATCATAAATATATTTTACATATTTTTTGCATAAGCTACCCTTGCCAATTTGCCCCATTATGCCAAATTCTTTTTTCAAATGATTAACAATATATTAAGACTTCTTAAGGCAAAATAATTTTAAATCACATGATTTAAACATGTGAATGATTATAACCACATCTAGGCAAATAATTATTTTTTTATCAATTTAATGATAATAATTGCCTATGGGTAAATCATTATTTTTACCTCTTATGCTAATGATTATAATTGCCTTTGGGTAAATTAGTAACTCCATTGCCATTAATGTTTATAACCACCTTTGGGAAGTTTAGTAAGTCCACCTTGTTACCACTAGATCATGTCATTTTCTTCATTTTGAGGGAACATTCAATGACTTTATTTTTATTGCCCACTCCCTAAAAGGGAAATCAAGGGCTTATTGACCACCATTTAGGGCATGAACCATTTAGATAAATTACTTTTGCATTCTTTAAAAATATGTTACTATGCCTATGTCTCACAATTCTTTCCAAAACATGGGAAAATTGTAGGCACTTAGTTTTGGTCACTTTCATGCTTAAACTGAGATTCAATTCAATTTCTAGTAAATGATGCAATTTAAGCCTATAAATCACTTTAATTTCCCAAATTTGTCCACATAAAAAATTAATTACCCAAAAATGTGACAGGGCTAGTTTATTTAACATATTACCCTATATGTACCAATAACCTAGTTCAATTTCAACCCTAGTCAAATTATGACCTAGTAATTTGACACTTTTAGCTTGTTGATTTATTAATTAAAAATATTTAAAATAACTTCCAAAAGCTAAAAATCACTAAGAAAGATTAATCACATTATAAATCTTAATTAACTTGCCTAAACAAAAATTCTAAATCAAATTAGTGAATTTAATTTAGAAAAAAAAATTAGCCAAATATGAATTCAAAGGTCAAAGGAGCTAATAAAGTGATTCATTATTTCTTAAATATTCTAAAATTATGAGTCACAACATCACAAATATTTAAATTGAGTTGTCATGCCTCAAAAATATCATAAATTAAGGTGTCAAGATTTCATGAGTGCTTTGACCCAACCCAAGGTTAGGTTGACTCAACCTAGGTTATTTTAGACTCAACTAAAGTTAGAATTTAACCTAACCTTCCTAGGGTTAGAATTAGTTCTTTGAGATATAAATACAAGTGCCTACACCATATGTCAGCAAGATTCTATGTGTAAGGTTATTCTATTTGAATATGTTCAAGAAACTATTCAGAGTAGTGTTGTAATGCCCATTTTATTCCAAGCTTCACACTAAGCCATAAGTGACCATTGGATAAGTACTACCACCATGGATAAGCATTTTTAGTACTCTAATTATCATATACTGAGCATGAACATCCATATGCTAGTAAGTAAGCATCAAATTAAAAAAATGAGGTAAATTATTTTTGTTGTTTTTATCTCTATTTTGTGATACTATTTACTATGTTATGCTCCCCCTAGTTCTTAGACAAGAGTGCTTAGTTTTAGTGTATTGTTATGCTTGATTTTTTATCATTTGGACTAACAATTAACTAATCAACATTTGTGTACTCTTTAAACTCCCAAGATACACAAATATCATACTTTATATTCTCAAAATCCTTGGTAGATACATCATTCCAATAGAAATACTTTTTATATAACAAGGTTATGAGTGGCATTGATATGTTTCCATAGTTTTTCACAAAATTTATGTTAGTAAATTGTTATCCCCCAAAAAAACCCTAAGATTTTTGAGTTTTTTTAGTATTGTCATTCCATCATAGCTTTGATATTTTGAGGATCAACTTTGACTACTTCATGTCAAATAATATAACCTAATTACTCTACTTCTTACAGTCCAAAATCATATTTTAAAGATTTTTCATAAAGTTGATATTGTTATAAAACTAGCTATATGTGATTCACATGATAAAAATGTACTTCCTA
Source organism: Torreya grandis (assembly GCA_037957365.1). Classification (NCBI taxonomy): domain Eukaryota; kingdom Viridiplantae; phylum Streptophyta; class Pinopsida; order Cupressales; family Taxaceae; genus Torreya; species Torreya grandis. Next base: position 109,756 of record JARHVA010000932.1, on the reverse strand, counting down.
ATTTTTTGTATATTAAGATGTCATTAAAAAACACCAACACTTATTTCCTTAAAAGGTCCTAAAAATAGTGTTTTTTAAAATTTTAAATGTAGATGGTGTATTTTTTAGACCAAATGGCATGCCCGTAAACTCATAATAGCCTTCATGAGTTTTGAAATCTATTTTATGGATATTTTCATCTCTAATCTAAATATGATGGTACCCAAAATGAAGATATAGTTTTGTAAAATAAATAACACTATCTAATTCATCTATAAAATCATCAAGTATTGGCATAGGGAAATTATATTTGATGGTGTATTTTTTGAGTTATTTATAGTCTAGGCACATACTCCAAGTGTTATATTTCTTCTGCACCATGACCACTAGAGATAAATATTAACTTTGGCTATGTCTGATAATACCCACCTATAACATCTCATGTAACATATTTTAAATGTTAATCTTATAAGCATATGGATACTTGTATCATCTGATGTTTTGGTGGTTCACTACCCATAAATAGGTGAAATTCATGTTCATGTTCATGTTCTCTACTTATTGGTAGTCCTTTTTGTATGGAACCAAAAATATTTGGGTGGTCATCAAGAACCCTCTAATAATTAGGATGTGTAGATGCCTTTGTTGATTGAACTTCTATAGATAAAAATTGTGTTATAAATCCTTTAGATCTTTTATTGATAGTATTAATCATTTATTGTTAACTAACCCATTGTGGATATTTTTATCATAATCCACATAGTTCAAATGTATTATTTTAAGAATGAAAGTGAATGAATATTTCTTGTAAATTCATCTCTATTGTGACCAAGGTTATAATCCATTGTACTCCAAAAATAATGTTTGTCCCACCCATAGGAATAGTAAACATAGGAGATTCTAGGTTGTAATCACCCATAATAAGACTAATATATGTTATTTACCTAAACAATTGATTATTCCATCATCTACAATAATGACCCAATTTTTTTGAGTTAGGTAAATGAAATATTTCAAATGAGTAGCCAAATTTTGTTGATGAAGTTATGTGTAATCCCTGAGTCATTCAACATTGTCACCTTTTTTTTTCTTAATTAAACCCACAAATTTAAGGGTTTGAGGTGTGTTAATATTTGAATGTGCATGGTAGGATATTGTGGGGTAATAATATATAGATTCCTCCTTTTGGTTCCTAGTTTTACACCTCATACACTCAACCTTGCACACTTGAAGAAAATGGCAAGAAATGATGAAAAACCTAATAGTATCTCATTATATTCAGGGAAGGGTTTGACATCAAGATTAGATGAATGTAGAAAATGATTGAGAGGCACCTAAAAAGGGTATGGTTAGCTCCCTTCTATTTCTAGCTCTGCCTGAACCAAAGTGATAGGACCTATGGGGTAGCTTGCTCACATGGAGAGATTCTAAAATTCAACCTTCATGGGGATTTTTGGCACAAGGAACAAATCTTACCACGGCATAACCAAGTTTTCATACTTCACCTATGAAGGTTTGTCACATGAAATTAAAAAATGATTTAAGTCATATACAAGATACTAAAGACAAATGAAGAAATGACTACAATCTTTATTCTATAAAATATTCAACAAGGGTCGAATGAAAAACTACAACACTATGCTTAAAAGCAAAAAACAAAGACACTTGTTAAGTATAAAATATTTATGAATTTACAAAAAAATACCACTTATAATATATAAAGGGTGTATTATTTGTAGGGTAGGATAGGATAGGATAAGATAAGTTAGATGAATCAAAATAAGGAGGGTGGTGTTGTGGTGGTTTCCAAATAATACAGTATCTTGTATTATTTCATGACAATATTCCTTAGCAAAGATGCATAAAAACTTCAAATGCAAGATAATGGTAAATACCAAATAAACCCTGAGAGACTATAATATACATTGAAATTAATCCTTCAATATTTTTCCCTGTCAAATCCATAAACCTAGGTTTCTGTAACAAGTTATTCAATAATATATCCTAAAGTAAGGAAAAAAGAGTTTATAATTTAAATCTATGATCAAAATGATAACCAGTACTGAGCATAACCCTAAATGTCCAATAAGAAATTATTGAAAAACATGTCATTGCACTTCATCTACTGGAAAAAATAAAGAACCATAAGCATTTTCATTAACTTGAAAAGAAATATTACACACATCAATGTTTCAAAATGTTACCATGGGGACAAGCATGGTGAGATTGATATTTTGACATGGGAGACATAAATATGCTCTCAAAGCTCACTAATAGTTGTACATCTACAACCACCTTAGCAAGGGAGATAATATATACACACAATAATTGATCCCAAAAATTACTATAGAACTTAGACTTAGAGAAAATGAGTACCAAAAATAATTACCAAAAATAACCTTGAATAGATGAGAATCCCCCTATTTATACACTTTCAAATATGGAACTATGGGTTGCAACTTGTAAAACTATAAGACAAGCCTTCAAGTCCACCAAGATGCTTCTAGATGGAAAATATTCCATGCCATGCCTAATATCTTCATCTATTTTCAAGAAAATATCATCATTCTAACTCCCTCTATAATGAATTATAAAGATTTACATAAAAAATTTGATTTCATGGTGGGATATTCCTTTCACATAGACTAGAAGGAGAATATTCATGGTAGAGGGCTGAATAAACTTTGTCATTATGTGCAACTACCTAGGGATGCTCTCAACCACTTGCTTGCATAGTTAAAAACTTATGGACATATTCCCTCACTCTCATGCACACCATGGAATAACCTAATTTTACCATGATTACCTAGGAATATTCTAGATACATGGCCCTTTGAATGATATTCTTTGGAGTGGCCCACCTTGGATTTGGAGACTTGCAATATTCTCTCTCATGGAGGAACTTGTACAAGAACAATAATAAAAAATGCAAAAGAATTGGGTCATTTTTAGCTTTTACTTTTTTGGGCTCCAAATTGTATTTTCACATTTTATCACTTTTTTCCTTTTCATTATTAATGCATAAATGCATTATTTTTCAACTTTTGATCTAATTGAGTAAATTTTGGACCCTCTCACTAATTTGCAAATTTCAAATTTCTAGGCTAGAAATCTTTAAATGAGCACATAAGGGATTTATAAAGCCAAATTAAATTATAATGAATTGAGCAATGATTGTTCCATTTTTTAAAAATTAATTTTTTCTTCTTATGTAAGATTTATCTAAGGTTAGAACTACATCATCAATTATGTGAGCATAAACCCCTTTATACTGGCATGTCAAAATTATAGCAAAAACATCAACAAGTTTCAAGTGATTTATCATCTTCAAATTTCTTGTGAAATTATTATGCCTCATTTTCTATTTATCCTAATCAACTTATTATCATTGATGAAAGCTTCACTAACTAGATTGCACAGGGTCCTATTCTTTATATGATGCATCTGCTAATGTGGCATTGCCATGCCAATTTGTCCATTAACTTAAAATTGACAAATACCCTTAGGACATGTGTCAATGCATCATTCTATCTAGACCATTAAACATCCCACCTAAGACTAACATTTCTAAGTCTTTATTTGCATGATGAATGTGAGTGTGCCATATAGTATCCCTATAAGTTCCTGATGACCCTTTGTCATTACATTTTTATTATGATCCATTAGATCCTTATCAAAACCCTAGAGATCATGCCACTTGGATAATATTATGCCCTTAACCTTTGGTGTGTCTAGGGATATGTGTGGTCAACTTGTGGCTTACATACCTATTTTATATTCTATTTACATTTCTCTATGTTCTTAGTTAGTTAGCCTATGGAATAACCATGGCTAAGTAGACTATATATATGAGGTAGTGGTTAGTCTTTGAGGATAATGTTAAGTATTATTCTCTTAGTGCATTGTTATATAGGTTGTCCCCTCGAAATGGCTTTGCTATATCATCCAATATTCTACTATGTTGTCAATTATTATTGTGTGATCTCTCATATTTGCTTATTATATGTGATATATAATCAATTTATGTGAACATATAATTAATTTCATTACAAGTGGTATTAGAGATTCAATTTGGGTAAGTTTCCTATGACATTATTTTTTAGATTTGGTGAGGTATGACTTCTGAGAGAGGAAGGAACAAAAAAATATAACCTATAATCCAAGAAGAATTAATTTTTTCTATCAGCATAGTATATTTGAAATTATTTTTTGAAAAAAAAATTAAAAAAAAGTCTAGAAATTTTTTTTGCTTTACACAATTGCAGTCATTAGATTCATCTCGGTGAGATGATTGCAATGGTATATTCTATTAGTACACATTTTTGGTTTTTAAATTTTTTAACCTAATACACAAAGGTAGTCATTAGATTCATCTTAGCAAGGTGATCATAATGGTATCATCTTTTGACACACTTTTTTTGAGGCAAAAACCCTCCTAGGTTTGTATATGGCAAGTCCTTATATATAGGGAAGAAAAGGGGGGGGGGGGTAAACTCCTAAGACTCCTTCTTCCAGTGATATGGAATCTAAACTTTAGATCCATTTATTTCTCAGCTTTAAACTTACATAAAGGGCTTGGTGAGACATGATGACTTTTTTGAAATTCAAACTGATGTTTTAGGGATGCACAAAAATGTTAATGGGGTTTACACTCAATTAAATCAGAACACTTCTCAATTGGCTTCTGTTTCATCTCAGTTATAGTCAAATAACCCTCCACTTTATCATTTGGGTCCTCCTCCTCTCAACACTAACAAATCTAATTCTGGTGTGAAACTAATGTTGCTAAAAGTGGACATGTATAAGTTTTATGGTAAGGATCTTCTCACTTGGATTACCCAAATTAATAATTTATTCGATCTACATCAAACTCCTAGTTCTCAAAAGGTGATAGTGGCATCTTTGTATCTAGAACCTAAGCAGTTTATTTGGTATCACTATTTTTGTGCTCAAAAGAAAAAGAATGGTGTTCTTGTTACATGGTTTATTTTCACTGATGAGTTATTGGCTCATTATTGGAATGATGTCTTGGAGAACTACTGCAGCCAGTTAGTCAAACTATGATAAGTAGGATATGTGAAGGATTATATTCATCAATTTTAGAATCTATCCTTATAGGTGGAAGACATGATTAAGGAAATTTTAATTGATCTATTTTTGGGTGGCCTCAAAGATAGCATCCAATTTGAGTTTTGGATATTTAACCCAACATTTATATCATAAGCTATTCCATGGGCATATATGGAAGAGGAAAAAGAAATGGTTAAACCCTTCTTCACTACTGGTTATGATCATACCTTTCTAGCACCATCATATCTTCAACCCACTAGATTGACACCTTGATAAAATGAGGAGAAGTGAGCTAAAGGGTTGTGTTATGGTTATGACAACAAATGGATTAAATACCATTGTTGTGATGAAAATAAGTTATTTTACATTAAAGGTGCCAATGAGGATGATGATGATGAGGAGGCAATTGGTGAGGATGAAGAAGGTTTGAAGGAAGAATTTAAAGACTCTCAACCTACTATTTCATATCATGCTCTTTTAGGTATTAGTACTCCCAAACTCTTAAGGTGGTAGGTTTCCTAAAGAAATAGAAGTTCATGGTATTGATTGATTTTGGGAGTACACACAACTTCATCAATAGTAGGTTAGTTGCTCATTTAAACTATTTCATTTATCCAACTCCAAAATTTTAGGTAATGATTTCAAATGGTGGTACTATCAACTACTCGAGAAAATGCCATAGCATTAAGCTAGCCATGGGAGACTACTTGTTGGATTATCCTATGTTTGTTATTCCCATGGGGGGGAGCTGACATTATTTTGGGAGTATAGTGTCTCACCACTTTGGGCACAATTGAGATGAATTTTCAATAATTATTCATGTGATTTCATTTTGAGGGAAGGACATTTTAATTAAGGGAATTAAGGGCTAAATCTCTACAACTATTTAGCTCCCATCAAATGACAAAGATTCTCTAAAATGGTGTTAAAGGATTTGTAGCTCACTTATTTTCCATAGAAGTTCAACCAACTCAGCTATCTACACCTCCTAATCTATAATAAGTTATTAATGCCCATTCAATTGTTTTTGGTGACATGTCGAAAGGAATTCCACCTAGACACATACATGATCATGCTATCAAACATATTCCTAGTAGTACACCACCCAACATCAAGACATACAAGTATCCCTATGCCTAGAAAAATTAAATTGAAAATATGGTACAGGAGATGTTGGATGCAAGAATCATTTGCCATAACCAAACTAAATATTCTTCACTATTTGTCATGGTGAGAAAGAAAAATGACACTTGGAGGATGTGCCCTAACTATAAAGATCTCAACATATACACTATCAAAGATAAGTTTCCTATTCCTATCATTGATGATTTTATAGATGAATTAAATGGTGCTCTTTATTTTACCAAGTTAGATCTATATTTTGGGTATTATCAAATCTAGATCCATGATGAATACATACCCAAAACTACTTTTAGGACTCATGAGGGCTATTATGAGTTTTTGGTTATGCCTTTTGGGGTAACAAATGCACCATCCACCTTTTAGAGTTTGATGAATATTATTTTTAGACCATTTTTGAGGAAATTTTTTCTGATATTTTTTGATGATATCTTCATTTATAGTAAAAATTAGGAAGACCATTTGCACCATGTGAAATAGCTACTCTCAATTCTAGAACAACATTAGTTATATGCCAAACCTTCCAAATGTAATTTTGGAGATTGTGAGGTTAAGTATTTGGGTTATCTAGTTTCACATGTAGGAGTGAAAGTGGGTCCTTAAAAAAATCAAGCAATGGTGGACTAGTTGATTCCTAGGACACTCAAGAAACTAAGGGTATTTTTGGGGCTAACTGGTTACTATCACAAGTTTGTCAAAAATTATGGTAGAATTATAGCCCCACTCACCTCTTTATTGAATAAAGACTCCTTTTAGTGGATTGATATAGCTAACAGGGCATTTGAATAATTGAAATTGGCTATGTGCACCAATCTAATTTTGGCCACTCCTAATTTTCCAAGACTTTTGTGGTTGAATGTGATGCATCTAGGTATGGTATGGGTGATATACTCATAAAACAAGATTAACACTTTCATTTGAAAGTCATCAAATAAAGGGTTAAACTCAACACAAGCCCATTTATTAGAAGGAAATGATGGACATTTTGCATGTATTTAAACAATGGAGGCCTTATTTTATGGGTCATCACTTTCAAGTAAAGACTGAACATGATAGTCTCAAATATTTTTTTGAACAAAGGTTGTCATCTGAAGAATAATAGAAATGGGTAACTAAGATGTTAGGCTATGATTTTGAAATAGTTTACAATAAATGCAAGGACAATGTAGTGGTAGATGCACTATCCAAGAAATATGAATCAGTTAAGGCATTGTTATGTCCTATGACCATTATGTAGACAGATTGGCTAGAAGCATGATCAGAATGGGATAATGATAGTGCTACCCTTGATTTTATCCACAATATTTAGCAAGGTTTGGGTGGATTTGGAAAATAAACATGGAAGGGTGATGAATTATGGTATAAAGATAGATTATACTTATGTAATAATTCTCTTTTTAAATAAAAAATCCTTTAGGAAATTTATGCAAGTCCAATTGGGGGTCATTTAGGATTTTTGAAAACCTGTCATAGAATTAAGAAAGATTTTTTTAGGAAGGACTCAATGGGGATGTCTAGAAATATGTGGATGAATGTATGATATATCAACAAAATAAAGGAGAAACCATCAAACCTTAGGTATTGTATATCCTTTATCCATCCCTATCCAACATTGGGAAGAGATGTCTATGGATTTCATTACAGGGTTACCAAGATCTAATGGTCAAAATATTATCATGGTTATGGTAGATCATCTCAGTAAGTATGCTCATTTTTGTTCTTTATCATAGCCATTTTTTTATAGTACAATAGCTTCTACTTTTCTTAATACAATTCAAAAATTACATGGTACCCCTAAGATCATTTTTAGTGATAGAGATCCCATTCTCACTAGTAATTTTTGGACTAAATTATTTGCATGTTTGGGCACTCAGTTAGCTCATAGTTGATCCTATCATCCTTAATCAGATAGACAAATTGAGGTATTAAATAAATGTCTATAAGGATATCTCCATTGTATTGTTTTTGATAAATAAGATAAATGGGTTCATTGGTTGCCACTTGTTGAATGGTGATATAATACTTATGTTCATAGTTCTTCCAAAATGTCTCCATGTTTTGCACTATATGGATACCACCATCCATCCATCACTTCAACCTTGAAGGTCCATCCTAAGGTTCATTTATTTGAATAAAATATTCACCATCAATAGGAGGTCCTTGTATATTTACATGAAAATTTAGCCATAGCCTAGAATCACATGAAGCAGTAGGTAGATCAGCACAGGAGAGAGGAATTTTGACATTGGTGATTGGGTCTTTTTTCACTTGCATCAATATAAAAAGATGTCCTTGAATCAAAAAAAAAAGATAATAATATATCCCCTAAGTATTATGGGCCTTATTAGATCTTGCAAAAAATTGGTAGTGTGGCCTACAAGTTAGAGTTTCCTTCCTCCACTCGCATACATCCAATATTTCATGTATCATGCCTAAAGAAAGTAATTGGAAATAGATTTCTTACTCAAATTGAGGAAGAAAGAGTTATTATTTATCTTGAGGTGATACTTTAAATACACACAAAAGAAATATAGTATAGAGGGATTAAAGAGTTCTTGATCAAATTGAAGAATATGCCTTGTGAAGATGCCACTTGAGAGGATGAATCCTTTGTGCAACAACATCTAGAGTTGACTCAAAATTGAGGACAATGTTATTTTTAAGGGGAGGGTCATGCTACACCCTTAACCTTTGTAATGTTTAGGTATATTTGTTACCAACTTGTGGCTTACATACCTCTTTTATATTCTTATTACATTTCTCTATGTTCCTAGTTAGGTTAGCCTAGGGAATAATAATGACTAAGTAGACTATATATATAAGAGGTAGTTATTAGTCTTTAAGGATCATGTTAGTTATTATGATCTTAGTTCATTATTGTGGAGGTTTCCCCCTCAAATTGGCTTTGCTAGATTATCTAGTATTCTGCTATGCTATCAATTATTACTATGTGATCTCTCATATTTTCTTATTATATGCAATATATAATCATTCTGTGTAAACATCTAAGTAATTTCAAAATTATAGTAGAAACATCAACAAGTTGTAAGTGATTTGTGATCTTCAAATTTCTTATGAAGTTACCATGCCTCATTCTCTATTTAGCCTATTCACCTTATTATCATTAATGAAATCTTTACTAACTAGATTTCACAAGGTCCTATTCTTTATATGGTGCATATACCAATGTGGCATTGCCATGTAACTTTTTTCATTAAATTAAAATGTGATAGTTTCCCCTAAGACATGTTTCAATGCATCATTATGTCTAAACCATTGAAAATCCCACCTAAGACTAGCATTACCAAGTCCTTGTCTACGTGATGACAGGCAGCCCTATAGGTTCTTAGTGACCCTTTATCATTAGATTTTCATTATGATCCATTATATCCTTATCAAAACACTTGAGATCATGCCACTTAGATAATATATGGCTTTATACATCTTATATAGTCAATCTCGACTAGGCTATCACCCTTCTACCACATGGCTAATCCTTATTCAGCCTAAGTCCTATGATAAGTTAGATCTCACTCATGCCATTGATCTTGAAGCATGATCAAACATGGACCATTGATCTAGATCCAAAGGATCAAATTCCATTATCTATCTACTATGGATTAAATTTGGTTTTTGTATGCCCATTATTTGGCGTTCATGTGACCATCAATGACATTTACATGACCATCAAATTTAAGATTCAATATATGATTGCCTTTTATGACTTAAATTTGACATCTACACTCTTGTCATTTTATGTTTGCATGAATGTATTTTACATTCACATGATCATCAAATTTAAGCCATAAATGGTAAGTATTTATTGGATCTTAACTTTGACATCTTCACAACCATCAAAATATGTTCATGTGACCATCATAGACATTTATGTGGCCATCACATTATTAGTTTAACCATTTAAGATTTTGACACATGTCCTCTTCACATTCCTCCAACTTTTTTGACCCTTACATTCCATTAGATCATTAGGTATTCTATCGAGATGGTGACACTTGTCACTCTCATGGGGCTCTTATAACTTGTGACTTTTCAAATTTTTACATGTGTCATTCGATCATCTTCCTCTACATCGACACACACTATTCAATCATGATCTACTAGATCGACTATGATTGACTCAAAATAAATAAATAAAATTACCACATTTTTATCTCGATGGATTTGTTTAGGGTCTTTATCTTTTAGGACCTTTGTCTTCATCTTTTATATCTTTGGCATCCATATGTTCATTTGGCCCTTGGGTCCTTGGGACTTTTATCTTCAAAATTTATCCTGTAATAATCTCTCTAAAGTATTGAGCACCTTTAGGCCTTTTTCCATGGATAAAATGTCTGATGTAATTAATTCCTTTGGGTTTTTTACCATGGTAAATTTTCCCAATAGAAATGATCCTTTAAGCCTTTTACTATAGATAAAATGTCTACTAGAATTAATTTTTTTGAGATTTTTACCATGAGAAATTTGTTTGAAACAAATTGGAATACAAAACATTACAATTATTTTCTAATGTTTACATGGGAAAATTTCCTAAAGTAATTAACCCTTCAAAAAATTTACATAGGCAAAATGTTTGAAAAAAATTGGACTTTACATTATCCTCAAAACAATACAATTTCATTAGTTTTTTGTCGTGAGCAATTTATCTGATGGAAATAAGTCTTCAGATTTTTTGCATGAATAAAAAGCCCAAAGACTTATTTTCATCAAGCAAAATGTCCTGACAAAAAACTTGAAGACCCCAAGGCTTTATATGTACTAAGTAAATACCAAATTAAGACTTAGCCAATTTAAAAAAAAGCATGGCATATAATGAACATTTGCAAACAAAATTGGGTTAAGGACTTAGTCATCTATACTAAACTCAAGATGGACTTAAGCATTTTCACTTGAAAAGGGCTCAATTTATTTAATGAAATTTTAGGCACTAACACTAGCCCTCACCCAGGGATACATACCCCCTACGGTTGTGCAAGAAACTCTAAAATATAAGATTAGGTGCCAATCCATTGGGTCATAGAGTCAAGTCTTAGCAATTTACTAGTAACACTCATGAAGGCTCAACAAAACAATTGTAGACTTAAAAAAATAATATTAGGAGGATCTAAAAATAAATATATGATAGAAACTTGAAAGGAAACTTACAAATAAGACCTAAAGTAGAGGGGAAACAAAGCAATGAAATAATAGAAAGATTAAACTATACATTATATACTAATGTATACAAGTTTAGACTCAATCAAACAAGGGTTTTAGTTGTCTATCATTGACTAGAAGCTCCAATATTTCACTATCTAAGTCTCTCAAGAATAAAACATGCTCCCTAATATATTAGTCAATGTAATAGGGACCCATTCATAAGGCATCAAATTTGCCATGCTTACCTTTCTCCTCATGTCTGCTATTCTAAAGTAGAATCAGATCACCTAATTGGAAATTTTTTAGAGTGACCTTCCTATCAAATATCTTCTTCAACTTGTCCTTGAACTTGAGGTGTCTTTCATGATCTTTTCTTCAAATTTCATCAATATCAATAATGTGTTTCATCCTACTTTTATATTGGTTGATTTTCTCATCATCCTCTAGTTTTTGCATGAGTTGATAGGTGTGCAACTATAAATTCATAAGCAAAACTACTTAATCTCCATAAACAATCTCAAAAAGGCTTTTTCCTATATCTCTCTTAGGCACAATCCTATCAGCCCACAAGGAAAACTTTAGCTATTCACCCAACTTCTTCTTATTTACTTCCAAAGTACATCTAATGATTTTGAGTAAGTTCTTATTACTTGATTCTTCTTGCCCATTCCCTTGAGGGTTGTAACTAGAATCATAGGTCAACTCAATCTCATACTCCTTTCACAATGCCACTAAAGGTTTAGCTTTGAAAATCATGGCATTATCAATAAAAACTTTGATAGGCATACCAAATCTACAAATAATCTAATTTAATAAAAAATCTATAACTACTTAGTTTGTTGCTTTATTTGTAGGGACCACTTCAACCCATTTTGTGACATATTCAATTACAAAAAGTATCCATTTATGTCCAATGCTTGATGAATCAATAATTTATCTAATGAAATCCATTCCCCTTTAGCTGAATGGGCCTTCAATCATCATAGGTTACAAGGGAAGAGAACCTGAATCTTTCATCCTCCTAGCAAAGTGCTAGCATTTTTTGTATTTTCTAACTTTTTGAGTAGCATATTTGAATAGTGATGGCCACCAATAACCATCTATCATAATTTTATGAGCTATGACTTTAGGTGCAAAATGGCCACCACATACTCCACTATGGAAGTCTTCAATTAGGTCAGTAGACTATTTTTATAGCATACATATTAGGAGAACCCCATCTAAATACTTCTTTGTTGGTCCATTCTCAATCAAGAGGTATTTTGGGAGACAAGTTTGAGATTTTTTATTTGATTATTATCTAATTCAGGGGGACACTTCAAATTTTTCAAGTAGTAAATAATATCTCTATACCATAGAGACATGTTAAATTGACTCAAAGAATCATCAACATTAAAATAAAAATGTTTACCTTAATATCATGCAAATTGGTCTCAGCCATGAGCTTTGATAGACCCATCCCTTACAATAACTTGGTGGTTTGGATATCCATATCATACTCATGCAACTTGCTGACCTACCTACATCTCTTATTGGATATTTTAGTCTTTAAACTCAAAATATCAGTCCTAAATGTCTTGATAGATTTAAAGAGAGTGAAAGATTATTTTTCCATAATGGTATAATTTAGTTTAGGACCTTACATAGCTTTCCTAAATAAATCTATCGACTGATCATGACCATCTTCATTCTTTTGCAATAGAACAACAACAACAATATTATATGATGCAAAAGATAATATCTTAAATGGATTAGTGTAGTCAGGGTTGGCCAAAATATGGGAAGACTTTAAAGCTCCCTTGATGTCATTGAATTCTTGCATGGCCTTCTTATCTAATTTGATGGTTTGGTCCTTTATTAGTGAGGAAGTGATAGTTAGAGTAATCTCTATAAAAGTGGACACAAACCTCCTTAAAAAGTTAGTTTGTCCAAAGAAACACTAAATTCCTTTCTTGGACTATGGGTAGGCACTTTATCAATGGCTTTGACCCTTTTAAGTTCAATCATGACACCATATTTAGACAATATATGTCCTAGTAACTTGGTATTTTGTACTCTAAAGTGGCACTTATTTGGGTTAAGTGAAATGATAAACTCCATACATTTGATCAACACTTTCTCCAGATGTCCCAAATGTTATTTTCTAGTCTTAAGGTATATAGTAATGTCATCTTGATACACATCTATGAACTTGTTAATTATCCTTGCAAAATAAACATCCATAGCTCATTGAAATGTTTTACCAGCATTCATTAACCTAAAAGGCATCCTCATATATACATACATGCCCTATGGTATTGTGAATGTGGTCTTGGATATCTTATATTCCTTCACCACAACTTGGTTATACCCTGAGAAGTCATCTAATGTGGACAACATCTCTAATCCAATAACACTTTGTAGCAAGTTTTCCATATTGGGTAGGGGATAATTATCTTTTAAAGAAGTTTTTTTCAAATTTTATAAATCCAAACACAATCAAATGTCACCATTCTTTTTATGTATAGGGACTAAATTTATAACCCATAATGAGTACCTGATGGGCTGAATGATACCACCATCCCTTATCTTATTTAACTCATCCCATATATTAGTGGCCAAGATGGGGTTAATAGCCCTCTATTTCTACTTGAAAGGCTTATTATTAGGATTCAATGGGATTACATGCTGAAATAAGTCTTCCCTATATGGTTTTAGCTCATAATAAGATTATGCTAGATAATTTGGGTACCTTTTAAGTATTTGCATGTAATATTTTTTCTCAATTGCACTTAGGTGAGTACCTAGCCAAGCCTTTCTTGGATTCCTATGAGAACCCAAATCAAACTCAGTCACATCTTTTGAAATAAATGAATCTTGAGTCTTGATTATATTAACTCCATCAAAATATGCCTCCAAACTTACCAATCCTCTAGGGAGAATGTTTGTCTTTAGTTGAATAATGTCCTTTTCAAACATGGTTTCCTTTTCATCACAAATTTAAACCATGGATTCCAAGTCTATGAGTTGATCATGGACCTTAACTTCATAGTTTATAAACCTCTTAATCTATTCATCATCATCAAAGACCTATGAATGATAAAAATTATCTAAGATTTAAGGCATGATAAGCACCTCAACTTGGTACTAACAATGAGGTCTCATATTTACAATATCAAACTAAGTACCTAATCCTACAAGTCTGTCAATTTCCTTGTTGAAACTTCTATCATGATAACAAAGATTTAATGCATAATAAAACTCAAGCAAATCCCAAATAACATTCTGATATTGTTTCAACCTTTTAGTTTTGGTGGCATAAGCATTGCAGATCTACTTAACCACTAACTCAAAATCTTTCTTGATTATCAAAATTTTAAATCCATATTCATGACTAATCCTTAAACAAGTAAGAGTTCCTCATACTCAACATTGTTGTTCATGCACTTAAAGGATAGTTGAAAAAATATGAAACATTTACCAGTGGATCCCAAATCCATTTCTAAGATTGGATCAAGCCCCATCAAAACACATCTTCCAAACTGCACCTTCTTTGTCACATTCAACATCATGAATAGTAGACTATTCACTAGTATCAACATTCCCAATAAAGTTTCCAAATTCAACATCTATGTATAATACTTAATTTAGAGAACATTTTAGATCTTTAATTACATGTAGCATATTTGGCTCTATATAAAGTTTGACCATCTTAGCCTCTAGTGGAATGGTGGCATAAGATAAGTTCATATGTACACTTTCACCCATGATATCAGCCTACTTATGTGATAATAACATCCCCCACTTAGGCGAGTAGTCCACAACTACCATGTCCATATTCAAATACTCTCTTAGATGAACTACCAACTATACAACTAATCCCTTAACTTGTCTATCAATTAGAACTTTTCATGAATCCATGGAATAACACTTTCCAAAGGCTAATGTAATCTTAACTTTGATCTTATTTAGGACACCCAAGGGCATCACATTTCAAGAAGATATAGATTTTAAACATGAAGTTATGAAAAAGCAAACCATTGATCAGTGGGGTTGTATAAAATAGAACCACATTCAGCTGACTTTCTACTAATGTAGTCCCCATAGAGACCTCTAAAGAAAGTTCAATAACCTCTTCTGATTCTTCATCACTTTTTAGGGTGTTTAGGGAAACTCAATTTCATTTGTAGCTAACCTTTCACCAAATTCCAAGTACTCAAATACTCTATTCCTATGTTTAGATATTCTTAATAATATAAGTGGCATGGTGAATTTTAGTTGTCTCAACACTTGGGCCATATCACATATACTATACTAAAGAAAAAGATTATTATGTAGAAGGGTGACAACACCTTCAGATGGAATATAGTCACTCAAGGTTTGAAGTGGATTAGGCTAGGATGGATTTAAATATTTAATAATAGCCTTTAAAGGTGGATTTTATTTAAACTCATTAGCACCCTTAAGGATACTATACAATATGGGTACCCTATTCTTAGCTAGAACACTTATAGGCTTAGCAAGTTTGGAAATGAGTACTAGCTTGGAAGCTTTAAGGACTGTTATAGTTTTCTTATCCTCCTTATTAGCATACCATACTTTTTTATTTGTAGGGGTAGTGTCTTGAGGAGCAACAATCTAGTATTTGATTCTCAAGTGATACTCTTTATCTTAGGTAATTATTATATTAATTAGTAGTCGTATGTACTCAATTGATAAAATTACCCCATCATATTTATTAATCATCATATAGAATAAGAAATTGAAAGCATGAATGGAAAGTTTATTTATTTGTGCCATATTCACATCATAAGAAAATTTAGGAGTTTGGATACTTACCTTCTCAACTGCACTCCAAAATTGATCAACAATAGTAGCACTAAATAATTCTATGAAGGCAGTCATCTCACTTTAAGGGATTTTATAATTAGGCATCAAAATCTCATCCCAAAATGATGAAAACTTAAGTTCATCTACATATTCATCAATTGGTTCAATTATATCACATGGGGGATGTGGAAAGAAGCACTTATCACACCAATCAATATCAATGTCACAATTTGTAATATTCACCTTAGCTTTTAAAGGATCAAGCACTATTTTTCTATCCCTTCTATTATAATTTATATCTATTCTTTCTTCATGTGTAGGCCTCTTCCCTCTATCATTGTCTTGATTATAGAAATCGGGCCCCCTTTGTGCTTGATTTAGATTTGAATGCCTTTCTTGACTGGTAGACACATGAGGGATCCTATTTTCATCTCTAGCCAACTTATATGACATTTATTTGATATCAGAGACCAAAGTCTTAATAGTCTCCTCAAGACTAGTTGTCTTAGTAGGTTGTGTCTTTTTTGGATTGACCAATTTTACATCATCTCACTTGTTCATGGGATTTCCCACAACCTTTATGTTGTTCTCAATTTAGATGGACATATTTAATGCCAACTGTAGGTTAGTGGGAACCTTGTCCCTCAAGTATTATGCAACCTTCTTGTCAAAGGAATCATAATACTTTATCGAGCATGATGTATCACTAGGCTTGATGTTTTTGGGTAGTCACATTATAACTTTGTTGAATCATGTATTGAAGTCCTACACACACTCATTAGGATTATTTTTGATATTTTCAAACTCAGCTAAAAAAAACTTGGGATCATCTCTTTCATCATATTGGGTTCTAAAGACATTCCTCATTTCTTCCCATGAATCAATGCATCTAGGGGGAAGAGATTTGAACCACTCATGAGCATCTTCCTCCAATGTGTGCATAAATAATTTGATGCACACATCCTCATACATAACCTCATAATCTTCAATGATATTTTAAAAAGACCTCAGGGGCTGATCATCACCCACTACATTGTTCCCTTGGAATTTTTTAAGGCATTTTCTTACTTCATTTGGGAATTCATTAGGATAGCCTTATATTTCATCAAAATTAATAGGCCTAAATCTAGGAACATGAAATGTAAGTGCTCATTCTCATCTTGATCCCTATGCCTCATGATTGGTTTAATGGGAGGTTCAAAAAAAAATGGAAAAGGGATATGAGGGGGTGAATGTGGTGGAATTATTGGATCAAACTTGGGATGGGATTCAACTGGTTGAGAAGGAGATGGGTAATAGATAAGACTATAGGTCTTAGAGTTGCTATGAGAGATATGATAATCCTCAACAATAAGAGGATTAATAAATAATTCAAGATTATTATAATCATGATAGTCCTTAGTATTTGAACTCTACCCTTCAATAGGATTCCAAATTTTTCTCCTTCATCATTGATATAAAATTAATGGTGAGACAAATTTCTTAGATGGGTCACTTGTGAAAGATGATCTCAATCCTTCCATCTTTGCAAACAAGAAAATACTCAAAGCTGAAAGTTAGTAGAATATTTAGATCAAGCACTGGTCTTCCTTGAAACTAGGCGATAAAAATTAGAGTCACCACTAAAACCATAATTCTAGAATATAATAGTAATCAACTGACCATGATACATGATGAAAACATACTTTGTTAAAGTTAATGATGAGATATAATACAAAGGCACTAAAATTTTTAGAATAATGTTCAAAAGGGACAAAATACCTTTTAAAATGAAATATTAATATACCTTGTAATAAATATAGTAGAATTCAAATTATCAAGCCTCTCAAATTCTTGGGATGTCCTTAGTGGGGTGTTATGGCATTGATAGCCAAGATAGTCAAATTAGTACAAAAACAACAAAGAACTTCATAACAAGAATACTTATAACTTTCTTCAAGAATCCCTAAAAACATGCAGGTGACAAGAAGTGTCCCTAATAATGGTTCCATTAGAGTGTTGTTTTCTATTTATACACCTCGTATACTTAGCCTTGCAAACTTGAAGAAAATGACAAGCAATGATGAAAAACTAGCTAGTATATCATTATATCCAGGGAAGGGTTTGACATCAAGATTATACTAAAAGTATAAAATGATTGATATGAACCTACAAATGGTATGGTCAGCTCCCTTATACTTCTATCTCTACCTTAACCAAGATGAGAGGACATATGAGGTAGCTTTATCACATGGAGAAATTCTATAATTCAACCTCCATGGAAATTTTTGGCACAAAGAACAAATATGACTAGGGCTTAACCAAGTTTTCACACTTCACTTATAAAGGGTTATCACATGAAATACAAAAATACTCTAATTCATATATAAGTTATCAAAGATAGATGAGAAAATGACTACAATCTTCATTCTATAAAATATTCAAAAATAGGGGTTGAATAAAAACTAAAGCACTATGCTTAAAAACACAAAATATAGACACATGTTAAGTATAAAATATTTATGCATCGATAAGAAAATAAAACTTAAAGGGTGTATTATTTATAGGGTAGGACAAGTTGGATGATTAAAAAAGAGGGTGGTGTGATGGTGGTTTCCAAACACTAGGGTATCTTGTAGTATTTCATGACAATATTCCTTAGCAAAGATGCAAAAAAAATTCAAATACAAAATAATAGTAAATACCAAATGATCCATGAGAGACTAGAAAATAAATTGAAACTAATATTTCAAATGTTTTTCCTTTTCAAAACTATAAACCTAGGGTGCTCTAACAAGTTATTCAACAACCTATCTTGAAGTAATGTAGAAAGATTTTATAATTTAAATCTATGCTCAAAATGACAAGCAGTAGTGAGCACAAACCCAAATGTCCAATCAATAATTCTTGTAAAACATGTCACTACACTTCATCTATAGGAAACAACAAATAACCATAAGAATTTTCATTAACTTGAAAAGAAATATTACACACATCAATGTTTTAAAATGCTACCATGGGTATAAGCATGGTGAGATTACTCTTATGACAAGGGAGACATAAAGATGATTTCAAATCTCACTAATGGTTGTACAGCGACAACCACCTTATCAAGGGAGACAATATCTATACATAGTAATTATTACATAACTTAGACTTAGAGAAAATAAACACCAAAAAATAATGACCAAAAATAACCTTAAATACAGAAGAATCCTCATATTTATACACTATCAAATATAAATGTTGGGAGATATAAACCGGAAGCACACAATTTGATTACTAAACCAAGCAACTTAATATGCGGAAATTAACCAGATTCACCAAGTAACTAGAATTCAGAATAACACAAGATATGAGAGACAATACACAAATTGTATTAACACTTTATACAGAAAAGAATACAATAAAGAAGATGCCACTTCTTCTCCACCACCTTACAGAGGCTTCCCACACCTCAAGTGAACAGTAATTCTCCTCCCCAAAGCTCTCCCTCTCACAGGTCCCAACACCCAACTCAAAATACAGAGTTGGTGTTCACCTCCCGTGCTCCATGCACACCACAAGTGCTCCACGCACTCCACAAGCACTCCACGTGCTCCACAAGTACTCAAGGTACTTCAAGTAGATCTCCCATGAATCTACAACAACCTGTAATTCAACAGACCATACTTATGGAAGGAACTCCCTTGCCTTCCTCTCGCTCTATCCGAGTACACACCTGTACTCCAAGTAGATCATGCCTGATACTGCTCCCTGTTGTGTTGCTGTCTGTATGACCTTGCACACCTGCAAATCAAACAATGGTTCTGCTCACCTGTGAACCTCGACCTTGCACACACATACACCTGTAGATCAACGATCTTACTTACCATGTAGATCTCCTATATAGGCCATGCAACTGTGACCAAGATCCTACACTCTTGAAGAACCCAACTGGCTCTCCAATCCAGCACCAACACACCTGGTACTGAGGCACTAGGAGGAACGCACCATTGCTCTACCTACACACAAAAGGAGCTTATAATTATGCTCTCTTACTCCCTAGCACACGTTTCCAATACAACCATGAGTCTATTATATAGATCTCATCCAAACAATGATTAGACATCTAATTACCATAATTAGATCCGCAGCTATGAGTCTAAAATTAGCACTCATCATGCAAACACTTGGTTCGTTAGCTAACTGCCCGTAATTAGCTCGCAGTTGAACCACACAGGTGACCGACGTCGGTCCCTGTCTGCCTGGGGTCACCGACGCTGGCCGATATATGACCGACGTCGGTTGCCTTCCTGTCTTACCCTGCCGACGCCGGTTGGCCAGACCAATGCCAAACACTTCTGACACTTCGGCAACTCATTTTGCAACCTCCTCCATGTCTACATCAGTGAAGCTTTTAGCTCCACAATCCTAACAATCTCCCACTTGGAGATAAACAGCTGCACTGTACCTGTACCTGTACTCCATCTAATCTGTTTCCTAGTTTGTATCCCTCTTCAAGCTCCCACCTGAAGACAACCCACCACACATCCCGTGGTGTACCACCTGTCATCCGAGTACCCTGCCACATCCGAACTTACAACACCTGTAGTGAAGTCCTGACCCTGCATAGCAACACCTGCTGCCGGTCCCTCTCAGAAAACCTGAGAACCCACTTCCCCGAATTGGCTCCTAACTCTCTGACAGCTCCCACTGCATGGGAATACTCAGGTCTATACCAGACCTCATGTGATTTCAGACACTGTACCTGTCCAGCCCTTAGTGTGCTCCGGCTCTGCATCCTGAACCTCGCCAACACCTGATTCACATCAGCTCCCACTCGAGACAAAATCAACCTGTGATCTCCATGCCTCCCATGTCAAAGAATTCCGCTGCTCCAAACTCCTCATGACATGCCACTGAACTAATCTTACCCTTAGCTCAGCAAAACCCTGTATGTACAAACCTGCTAGCTAGCAAATATACCATCTACATACAGCAACAGAATGATGTTGCAATCACCATCCCCCTGGTAAGTCAAATCACAGTAGTTACCCTGACATTGACTGAAGCCATGCTTCATCCTCCACCTGTCAAAACCTGTACCACTGTCCTGCAGCTCCACAAGACCATATACCTGATCTTCCGTCTCACGTATCCGTTCTCTCTATTCTTCTACTAAGGTATCCATTCGTCTCTGTGCTTTTATACCTGCTGGCAACTCTACCAAAACACACCTGTCTGGTTCTCCTCCAAGGAATCACATCCTCATCCATGCCAAGCTCACACCTGTTTCCTGGATCCTTCCTGCTCTACAATCAGCAACATGTATAAAGAAGAGGAACAATGAATTTGAGGGCCTACTTACACCTTCAGTCCTCCGTATGGGTGTTTGAGACTCCTTGACAACATGCTGTCCACCCAAAATCTGTTACAGTGACCGACCTCGGTCACCCCACAGTCTGCATCTGACCGACGTCGGTTCCATGCATCTGTACCTGACTACCAACCTGCCTGCGCTGGTGTCCCTGCTGCCGACGTCGGTCCTTCTGACCGACATCGGTCTTACATACTGCCGACGTCGGTTTCTTGACTGACGTCAGTCTTACTTTGCCCGACATCGCCAGCTTTGGTCTGCACATGACCGACATTGGCATCTGTCTGTTCGACGCCGGTTCCTCCTGACCGACATCGGTACCTGTGTTCGCCTGTGAGTGATGACTTTTTACCCGCGAGCTCCTTTGAATCAAAACCCATGTCCAAATTGCCCTGCTCAGAAGTATCCAGCCACATCCACTGGGTTCTGTCTGCCATCTCCTCCATAAACACCAAGGCTTTCCAGTTTTTAAGCTTGTCAAATATATCTGTCTTCCGCTTAAGAACATGCATCTCCTTCCTGCTCATGTGACCAAGCCTACGAAGCCACGTCTCCGCAACAAAAGAAGAATCAGTAATATAAACAAGTAGATAAAGGATACCTGTTTTCTTACCACCAGCTAATTCAAGTGCATCCGCTGTGAGAGTTCTTGTGCATCTCTCATCACCCAATCTTTCTGAAGAAATTAGCCATATCTCCAAACCTGGGACCTGCATGACCTTCATCAACACCTGTGTGTTGGCCGCCTGTAATTTCAGCTTCACTTCCCCTTTGCCAATTCTTTGGCAAGTCTTACCAGCTCCTCTACCTGGAACTGCATGGAAAGAGGCAACCAAATCTTTTATCCAAGATTCAACTTTATCCAAGAAACCTGCAAACACATCCTGTGCAACAACACCTGCTACATCTATATCTTCAGTTTCTTCATGCTGATCTGCTACCAACCAAAAATAATCTTTTACCTGCTCTTTCTTTCCATAGGACCGTGAGTGACCATCTATGCTTTTCAACTCCTCCATTCTTAGCTTACTTTGATCTGCTATTGCTCTACTCCCACTCGATCAGAAACCCCTGAGAGTGCCCTGTAACCAAACACAAAACCTGCTTCCTCCAACCTTAGCTCTGATACCACTTGTTGGTATCAAGCTATGAGCCAACAACCTTGCTCTGATACCACTTGTTGGGAGATATAAACCGGAAGCACACAATTTGATTACTAAACCAAGCAACTTAATATGCGGAAATTAACCAGATTCACCAAGTAACTAGAATTCAGAATAACACAAGATATGAGAGACAATACACAAATTGTATTAACACTTTATACAGAAAAGAATACAATAAAGAAGATGCCACTTCTTCTCCACCACCTTACAGAGGCTTCCCACACCTCAAGTGAACAGTAATTCTCCTCCCCAAAGCTCTCCCTCTCACAGGTCCCAACACCCAACTCAAAATACAGAGTTGGTGTTCACCTCCCGTGCTCCACGTACACCACAAGTGCTCCACGCACTCCACAAGCACTCCACGTGCTCCACAAGTACTCAAGGTACTTCAAGTAGATCTCCCATGAATCTGCAACAACCTGCAATTCAACAGACCATACTTATGGAAGGAACTCCCTTGCCTTCCTCTCGCTCTATCCGAGTACACACCTGTACTCCAAGTAGATCATACCTGATACTGCTCCCTGTTGTGTTGCTGTCTGTATGACCTTGCACACCTGCAAATCAAACAATGGTTTTGCTCACCTGTGAACCTCGACCTTGCACACACATACACCTGCAGATCAACGATCTTACTTACCATGTAGATCTCCTATATAGGCCATGCAACTGTGACCAAGATCCTACACTCTTGAAGAACCCAGCTGGCTCTCCAATCCAGCACCAACACACCTGGTACTGAGGCACTAGGAGGAACGCACCATTGCTCTACCTCACACACAGAAGGAGCTTATAATTATGCTCTCTTACTCCCTAGCACACGTTTCCAATACAACCATGAGTCTATTATATAGATCTCATCCAAACAATGATTAGACATCTAATTACCATAATTAGATCCGCAGCTATGAGTCTAAAATTAGCACTCATCATGCAAACACTTGGTTCGTTAGCTAACTGCCCATAATTAGCTCGCAGTCGAACCACACAGGCGACCGACATCGGTCCCTGTCTGCCTGGGGTCACCGACGCCGACCGATATATGACCGACGTCGGTTGCCTTCCTGTCTTACCCTGCCGACGCCGGTTGGCCAGACCAACGCCAAACACTTCTGACACTTCGGCAACTCATTCTGCAACCTCCTCCATGTCTGCATCAGTGAAGCTTTTAGCTCCACAATCCTAACAATAAAACTATGGGTCATAACTTGAAAAATTACAAGACAAGCCTTCAATTCTACCAAGATACTTCCAGCTAGAAAATATTTCATGCCATGCCTAATATCTTCATCCATTTTCAAGAAAATAATCATCACTTTAATTGCCTCTACAATGAATGATGAATATTTGCAAAAAAAAATTGATTTCATGGTGGGAGATGCCTTTCACATAGGATGGGAGAATAATATTTAGGGTAGAAGGCTGAACAAATTTTTTTATTATGTGTAACTACCTATGGATGCTCTCGACCACTTGCCTACATAGCTATAAACTTTTGGAGAGATGCCCTCCCTCTCATGCATAACATGGAATAACCTAATTTTTCCTTGATTCCCTAGGAATATTTTGGATCCATGGCCCTTGAATGATCTTATTTAGAGTGTCACACCTTAGATTTGTATACTTTTAATATTCTCTCTCATGGAGGAACTTAGACAAGCACAATAATAAAAAATACAAAAGACAGGTCATTTTTAGATTTTACTTTTTTGGACTCCAAATTGAATTTTTCACATTTTACCACTTTTTCCCTTATCATTTTTAATGCATTAATTTCAAATTTTTACCTAATTGAGCAAATTTTAGACCTTCTCACTAATTTTAAAATTGCAAATTTCTAGGCTAGAAATCTTCAAATGAGCACATAAGTGATTAATAAAGCTAGATCAAATTGTAATGCATTGAGCAATGACTATTCCATTTTCCAAAAAATAATTTTCTCTTATTATGTAGGTTTTATCTAAGGTTAGCATGATATCATCAATTATTTAAGCATAAACCCCTTCATACTAGCATGTTAGAATTATATCAGCAACGTTAACAAGTTGTAAGTGCTTTGTCATCTTTAGATTTCTTACAGAGCCACCATGCCTCATTTTATATTTATCCTAGTCAACTTGATGCCATTGGTAAAATCTCCACCAACTAGCTTACACACGGTCTTGTTCTTTATATGATGCATATGCTAATGTGGCAACACCATGTCACTTTGTTTATTAACTTGAAATGTGATTGTTACCCCTAGGACATGTGCCAATGCATCATTACATCTAGATCATTGAACAACCCACCTAAGACTAGCATTGTAAGGGCCTTATCTATATGATGAATGTGAGTGTACCACATGGTATCCCTATAGGTTTGTGGCATCCCTTTATTATTATATTTTTATTATGAGCTATTAAATCCTTATCAAGACCCCTAAAATCATGCCATTTGGATAATCTATGCCTTTCTACATCTTACATAGTCAATCTTGGCTAGGCTAGCACTCTTCCTCCACATGGATACTCCTTATTCAGCCCAAGTCCTTTGATAAGTCATCTATAACTCATGATATTAATTTTGAATCATGATCAAATATGTATTGTCGATCTAGATCTAAAGGATCAAATGTCATTGACTATTTACTATGGATTAAATTTGATGTTTACATGACTCTAAATGATGTTAACATGAACATCAATGGAATTCAAATAAATTTACGCTTCAATGGATGATTACCTTTTTTTAATTAAATTTGGCATCTTCATGCCAATTATTTGATGTCCATGTGAATATCTTTTATGTTCATGTGACCATTAAATTTAATCTATAAATGGCAATTATTAATTCGAGTTTAACTTTAACATTCAAGAAACCATAAAAAAATATTCACACAACCATCATAGACATTCACATGGACATCACACTTTTGGTTCCACTCATTAAGATTTTAATACATGTCCTCTTCACATTTCTCTAACTTTGTTGACCCCTGCATGTCATTGAATCATTAGGCAATCTACCAAGATGGTAACAATTGTCACTCTCATGGGGCTCTTGGAAATTTTAACTATTCAAAAAAAATTAGGTGACATTCAATCATCTTCATCCACATTGACACACACCATTCAATCATGATTTTCTAGCTCAACTATGATTGGCTCAAAATAAAAAAGGAAAATTACCACCAAGTTTTAATCCCAAGGCATTTATTTTAGGTCTTTATATTTTGGGACCTTTGTCTTCATATTTTTTGCCTTCAACATCCTTGTTTTCATTTGGTTCTTAGGTCCTTGGGATTTTTCTTCAATATTTCTCCCAAAATAATATCTCCAAATCATTGAGCACCTTCGAGCCTTTTGACATAGATAAAATATCCAGTGAAATTAATTCCTTTGGGATTTTTACCATAGGCAAGTTTCTCAATAGAAATGATCCTTTGGGCCTTTTGCTATAGACAAAATGTCTAATGGAATTAATTCCTTTGGGAATTTTTCCATGGGCAATTTTCTCAAAACCAATTAGAATTTACTTTTTTCTAAAACATTGCAAATCTTTTGGGCTTTTTTCACGAGCAAAATTCTCGAAGGAATTTACCCTTCAAACTTTTTGCATGGGTAAAATGTTTGAAATAAATTGGACTTCACATTATCCTCAAAATAATGTAGTTTCATTGGAATTTTTGTCTCAGATAATTTGTCTAATTGAAATAAGTCTTCAAACTTTTTGCATAAACAAAAAGCCCAAAGACTTATTTTCATTGGGAAAAATGTCTCAAAAAAAATGTAAAGACCCTAGTCTTTATACACACTAAGTAAAGAATAAATTAAGACTTATCTAATTTAACAAAAAACTTGACATATAATGAATATTTGAAGACAAAAATTGGGATAAATACTTAGTCATTTACACTAAAAATTGGGCTAAACTTAGGTATTTTCACTTGACAAAGGCTCAATTGATTTAATGCAATTTTGGGCACTAATGCCGCCTTTGTCTCTTCCTCATCCTCACCTAAGGCCACATCACATTTTTCATATTCATTGTATCCTTCAATGTAGATAAATGTATTATCAACATGTTTATGTCTTTCTCTCATCTATTATCATAACTGAAACATAACCCTTTTCATGCTTCTCTTCAATTTGTTTAGGGGTCAATATTTTAGGTTGAGGAAATGATGGTGTTGGGGAATTTAATTCTTAGCTAATAGTAAAATACCTTCATTTGAAATGATCTCTTTCCTTTGCTTTATGTGTTAAATTTATGGATTCATATAGTAAACTTGTATTAAACATGTGAAAATCAAGTTTGATGTTATCTTTGAGCCCACCCAAGAATAGGCCGTTAAATTTATCCTCATGATGTCATCCACACATAAGGAGAGATTCTATAATTATTGAATATAATCCTTAGCATGCCCTATTTATTATAACTTTGATAACTAACTAAAGTAATTTTTTGAGACATTATTTCAATAGTGTGTCTACATCTCATCATTAAATACTGACTCGCTAACAAGAAAGACATTTTTTTATTATAAGCACATAACCACATATACCAAATAAATTACTCAATTTATAGATATAGAGATGCCATGACTACCCTTTTTGCATATGGGGTCTAATGTAGATCAAATAAATTTTCCATTTGATTTATCCAAGAGAGTGGATCATTACCATAAAATATTTTCACTTCCATTTTTGACATCATGTGCTTTGAATTGGTATTTGGATTTTTTATTATTCTGGTTGGGAGAACCCAAATGGAGTAGTGGAGGATTATTTAGATAAAGATGAGCTATAAGAGTGGTCAATTTATCACTCATAGTTGTAAACTAATTCTTCCTTTTACCTCAATGATGTCCCAATTTACTGCATTGATATTTTAACACATCAATATCATCGTTCTTCACCATGTTTTGCATATCTAACTAAATTTGGTGAAACACCTTAGTAAATAAAGGATATGAAGTTCTAGATTCCATGTCATATTTTTCAAGTAGTTTTGGAGTGCCTTTCCATTCCCCTCAATTATGAGTGTTGGGACAAGCCATGCATAAACCCTAGGATTAATGATTTAAATACCTAAAAAGTGTACCAGTAGATTATACCATTGTGATCATCTCACTATGACAATATTAATGACTACTAATTTTCCCAAAGGTGCAAAAAAAATATAGACTATTTTTTAATATCGAATAATACTATAGTGATGGAAAAATTAGTTTTCCCCTAGATCACAAGTTATGTTTTTTATACCTCAACTCGTAATAAAAAGTACACTAGATGCAAAAAAATCATGTTATATAAACAAGACCAATTTGATGCTCTGATACCACCTGTAATGAAATTACTTAGATAATTCACACCAATGGATTAATATATCATAGAAATATGAGTGTAAAAAAGTAAACCCATAATAATAATGGATAGAATAGTAAAATACTCAACAAATATGATTGAGCCACTTTGAGGGGGAATTCTCCACAACAATGCAACAAGAACATAATTTATAATATGATTCTCAAAGATTAACCACTACCTACTATAAATACTCTACTTATGGTATGGTTATTTCACAGGCTAAATGTACTAAAAGTATAAGAGTCATAGATAAATGTGACAAGATATTATAAAAATTTATGTAATCCCCAAGTCAACCACACATATCCCTAGACATGTTCTAGGGTAAGGGTATAAGATATGCTCTTTAGATGATCTACATTACATCAATATAAAATATGATAGGGAGTTAATTAAAACAATCAAGGTTATTGATTTTTATCAATCATTCCATACCTAACTTATTTATTAGGCTCACATGATGAAGATGATTAAAATAATATATAAAAAATATAATTGTACAAGGACTCTTTTAGGGGATCTCAAAAAACTTGTCCACTTTTGATGAGTAAATTGGTAAGTGGAATACCACCAATGGCATCACCATCGAGTACACTTATGACTAATTTTACAAAAGTAACTAGATATCTTTTCACTCCTATATTTATATTTATTACTCCTTAATGAATTCCCCAAGTGTTACTAACACCTCACTATTTCACCCTAATTTGGACTAATGGGTAAAATTAATCTAATTAAGATATAACATTGAAATATATTTCAAATAAATAGATATAACATTGTAGTATACATTTAAACGTAAAAAAATTCTATTGATTCTTGTAATTTGACAATCATATATGCTAAATATGGAAATTACTATAGATATTATGATACTTAGCTTTTTCAGTTGATTGTTTGACTATGACTATATTATAGAAGTGAGAAATAAACTAAAGTAGGCATGTGATTCATTTAGTTCAATAAATATGTTTCTATCTATGCAAGGTTGGTTCCATTAGATATGGGTTGGTTCTAATTATAGGAACTAGCTTGTAGTGGTCAATAATGACATGTCTCAAAAAATGGGTTTGTGATCATATGGTCACCTTTTTCTATCTATAAAATGTCTAATGTTTCTATAATTCATCTCATTTAAAAATTATGATTTTACCTATGTAGGGTAAGTTACATAGGAATTGGGTCAATTCTAAATGTAAGAACTGACTTGTAGTGGTTGGTAGTGACTTATTCCAAAAAGAGGGATAGTGTCCATAAAATCACTTGCACTTATTTCTGTAAGCTTTGTATATATGATCCTAAACCTTGATGATGCATGCAACTCTATAAATTAGTCTCATTTGCCTTGAAATTCTAGGTGTTATAGTGATGGAAATAAACCTACTAAAATAGGGCAAGTGTAATGAGCTAAGTGGACCCCAATCACCCTCATATGATGATTAACCATTACCTATGTATCAAATACCCAAGATATGTAAATTAAACCACATGTATTTCTCCCACCTAGTTTGATTCTAGAATTTTTATCCTCTTATATGTGTATGAAAATAATTATGTGGATTTGATAATTTAAAAATCTTGATTTTACTTGAATTTAGTGTGCTTTAGACTTGGCTAGTGAATACTCCTAGTGAGTAATTTATAATTTGGAAAGAACAAGGTAGATTTGTTTGATGTTCAGTAGTGTATAGATGTGTAATAGATAAGTTTCAGGCCTATTTTGAATGGGACCTTGATTTTTTATTTATTAATCCAATTAAATAATTCCATATGCCAATGACATGATAGGAATATGATCCAACCCATAATAATGTTTTAAATTTTAAAAGTATTAATTTATGGAATAAGGTCACCATAGTCACCTTTACGTTGGCATAGACTAATAATAATGACCTTGTTTGATAAAGTGACCTAGGCATAGGAATAATGAATTCAAGATCAAGGTATGTTTATATGAGATAATAAGTTGGTTTGGCATGGACTATAGGTGTATAAAAATATAATAAATGGGTTGACTAATAATATATCATGCAAGTATGAAAGGATGAGAAATTGGGACCTTTTTTGAGTGCTCAATTCATTCACAGAAAATTTGTGTCAATATTGTCATTGTCAAGTACCAAAGATTATATTTTAGTATCCTTAAATATCCCTTTTTATTTCATTAACGTAATTGCTAGAGTAAAATGACAAAAATGTACCTAACACATTGTTATGCCCTTAACCGTTGGCATGTCTAGGGATATGTGTAGCTAACTTGTAGCTTGCATAACCCTTTTGCATATTATTTTACATTTCTCTATGCATTTTCATGCTTATTATGTCAGCCTATGGGTGGGACATGGCCTTGTTATACTATATATAAAAGGTAGGATTAGTTATTAATCATCATATTTGAGTAATCATTCTTATTGCAAGCATTTGAGAGGTTGCCCCCTCAAAGTGGCTTATCTATTATTCATATTTTCTTCTATATTTCTATATAATTGTGATACATTTCTATTATTATTATGTAGTGAAGTACTATCATTCTAAGTGGTATTAGAGTGTCAATTTAGGGCATAATCAGGTCAAAAACCCTAGATCTTGAAATTTGAATTTATCTAAAAAATGGTTGAAATTTTATATGCAATGTTTTTACTAGAGTGGGTAAATAATTCAATTAATATTTTATTAAAAAATCATCTCATTTGGATATATTTTAAAAAATTTGTCACTATTTTAGTTTTTTCATAAATTTACTCCATAACTCAAAAATTGTAGAATTTTTCAAAATTATTTACATTTTTAGAAAGCTTGGAAAAATTAGTTTGGGTTTATTATTTGATATTTTTGATTTGAGGCCAACATATTTAAAAATATTTGTAATCAAATTTGGGTCAATAGGGCAAAATAAGGTTCACCATCAAACCTTTTTATGGCTCATCCTAACACTTGTGGATGGGGGAAATGGGAAGAAACCCCTAAACTAATTTAGGGGATAACATGGATTCTAAAATCTCTGATATGACTTCTCAAATTCATTCAAATTTACATGGCTTGATGTAAAAGGATGTGCAATTCCAAACTCAAATGTCAGAAATGTAAGGAGAACTTAATGGTGTGAATGATTAGTTACATTATATCATGACATAATTGTCTACTATTTCATATCAATAATCCTCCAATTTTTCCTTATGTTCCTCCTCCTCTCAACACTAACACCACCAATACAAGGGTGAAACTGATGTTTCCAAAAGTGGACATATGCAAGTTTGATGGTAAGGATCCACTCACTTGGATCACTCAAATTGAAAATCTATTTGATTTACACCAAACTCCTATCTCTCAAAAGGTGGTTGTGTCATCTTTGTATCTATAAATTGAGCCATTCATTTGGTATCATTATTTGTGTTATCAAAAGAATAAGACTATCTCTCCTATTACATGGTCAATATTATCTGATGAACTAATGTCTCATTATCATGATAATGTTTCTAAAAACTACTTTAACTAGTTAGCCAAACTATGACAAACAGGCCTAGTGAAGGATTATATTCAACCTTTTAGGAGATGACTCCAAATGTGTATGTTTTCCCCATTAAAACCTAAAATTAAAATTAAAATGGATTAGTTGATATCCATATGTGAAATATAAAATTTAGATTCTAAAATTTAAATGTACACCTAATTATTTGTTAAAACTATGTTTCCCTTATAACTTGCTAAAGATGATGCTTCTTTATTGAATCATTAGATATTTGGGATGATTATTCCATAAACATGTGTGTGTGTGTGTGTGTGTGTGTGTGTGTGTGTGTGTGTGTGTGTGTGTGTACTATCCCAATTTAGTAAGGTAAAATGTCACAAACCTCATTAATGTGGGGGAAATTACACAATATACTATTCCAAATAACTATGCAATAAAAATAGAGATAACCATGCAACTAGGTTCAACTCAAGAAGATCATTATGCATGCAAATGAAAGAATTGTCAAGGAAAGGTCTAATTGAAAATTAATTAGTCACTAAATATTTATTATTTCTTCCATTGTAATTTTTCTCTCCAATTTTATTAAATTTTATCCATGTAAAAATAACATTGCATGATTGTAAGGGAATGAACAATGTTCATGCCCCCATCATGTAAACAAGTTTGATTATATAGTTTCACTCAATTTTATAATATAATGCATGATCAAAAGGTAATGTATTATGTATATATAGAAATCATGATTTTATATATGATAAGTTTTAATTGGAATGACAAACATTTTGCATTTAACTATAAAGTTGATGTTGTGTATATGTGCATGAATTAGTATCATGCCCCTTGAATCTATACCATATGATATATAATGTTATGTATATATATGTTAGATTTGTGAAATTATATCTAAAATTTATGTGTATGTGAGAACTTTAAATCTTATTATTGTAATTTTTTATGCATATGCCCATGCATATGTACCCAAATGTGTATAAATATATGATCAAAGTCTATAAATTGAATGTATATACATGGAATATCCCCTATAATTTGTATCAATATGCCAATATATATCATGTATCTAAACCATATTCTTATTTTATATCTCCAAAATTTATATTTTAATCTAATTTTATAATCATGTATATTTATACTTCTATGATAAGCCTATTGTAATGCCCCCATTTATAATGAGGGGTGTATCTTATAAGTCACTCATCTATAAAACATTAATTGTATCATGCCATGTATATAGATAAAATCATGAAATATCATTTGATCATGTGTAAAATATGTCATCACAGTAATGTATGTGTCAATAAAGGCATGTATGTAACATATGTAATGAATATCATGTGAGTGTTATATTTAAATAGGTGTATCAATGAATCATGAAGTATAAGTATCCTTGAATAAAAAAATGCAATAATATTTCATGATATAGATCATGGTACCCCTTGATCTCAACAAGTAAATGAAAATAATTTTTAATGTTACATATAATTCCAAGTGCCACATACAAGGGACATAAAATATTACAATAAAAAAGGCCAAGGTACACATGCAATATGACATAAAAAATTTATAAACAAAGGACATCAAGGATGCCACATTAAGCAAGGAAAAAGGGCACAAATAATAGTTTCACACAAAGTAACCTATTGTGTACAATAATAAAAGTATAAATTAGGCATAGAATAATGAACTAGTAAACAACATCCACATATATCAATGCCACTTTACAATATAATGGCATATCATGTATCATTGTGTAATAAATGAGTAACTATGAATGCATGTGTCAATAATATAGGTGATTAAACATGGTAAAAAGGTCACAAAAAGACATAACTTGTGACAGTGAAATTCATGGAATAATATGCCCTAGGTATTGACATGGTCATTAGGTAAAGGTAAAACTAACATATGTATGTTCATGTGTACCATATATGTCTTGCATAACACTCATATACCATGAAATTCATGTGTGTGTGTGTAAATAATGTGTCATATACCAAACATGTTATAAATAACATATGTAAATAATGTAAAATAAAAATAATTTCAAGATCAAGTCCTAATTTTTGTATTTTTTGAATATTTGAATGTTTTTTATTTTATAATTATTTGATTTTTTTATATAGTTTAAATTAAGAAAGTGAGCCAAAATAAAAATGGTTTTAAAAATAGAATACTATAATGGATAAGAAATGAAGAAATCATAAAAAAATATGTGTATAATAGGTTATGTTTTAAACTAATTGGGTTATCTGCATATGGATCTAGGATCAATTACAATGAACTTCCTTTGTTGTGAAACTATATTGACCTTATTTATACCATGGTTGGTTTATTTTTGGCTTACTGTAATCATGCCTTGATTTTGAATCTATTATTGTAATGGCTAATAATTATCTATATGATGTCCATTAATTTTATAATAAGCACAATATTATTTGGATTTATTCATGGGACATGTAGTAAGTAAAGTGATTAACTTATTTTAAATCATAACTCATTAAAGGTTTCTTGGATTCCTATTAACTATATATAAATTGTTTGAAACATTGGTTGTAGATGTATATTTTTTTAGAACCCATGGATGGGAGGAAAGATTTTTAAACCCAAGATTTGTAGTGAGGGAGAAAAGATTAAATTAATAGTAGCATGCTCAAGGTTTTGAGTATGTGTAATCTTATCCTCATGTGATTTAACCCTTAGACATAAATCTTGAATTTTATTTTATTTTTGTTTGTGTTAGAAACATAGATAGCACCCTATTGAAGGTTGTAAATTTTCTCTAAAACTCCTTCACACCTACACTATCCTTGGAATGATCTGAGGTGTTGGACACTTGCTCTCAGACCAACCTCTAGTTTTGATGAGGATAGCTCTTCTAATGTATCACTTTGCTCATTGTTACTAAATCCTACTAATTTTTAGGATGAAAAGTGTTAGAAGGAAACTAAAAGGGAAGTCTTATTCTACTATTGGTGATACACCTATATTGTTGGTTTAACCACTCTATTTTAACTCATAAAACACTTAATAAGACAATAAAATGACTAAATATATAACTCCAAATGACACCTATGCATCAGTATTTCATAGATAGGTTCATCAATTAACCAAATAATGAGGGAAATAATGGAATAGGCTTGGCTAAAGGCACTAAATAGTCAATAAATATCCACTATTAACTTCAATCAATGAACTTTAAACACTAAATATGACTTGTATAATATGACAAACTAGTAAATAGGTGAGATTAAGACTTGAAAAGAGAGAAAGTACTACCACATGTGCAAATAAAACCAATATTATAATTTATAATAGAATAAATAATATGAAAATAGTCATTTTATTCATTCCATAAGGTTACAAAGTTCAATCTTAGCAGAGTTTTATGAAGAGAGGGATCCCAAAAATTGGCTTGAGAGCATGAATATATAGAAGTGTGAAGAGAATAAAAATACAAGATAGTTTTTTACATGAGAGGAGAGGAGTAAAATAAACATAAATTCAAGTCAAACCTGAGTTTAAATTGCAGCAAACAATCTTTAATATATCTATTTTATGTCTTTGTCTTGCATGAACTCCTTTTGCATGATCTCTTGCATTAGAATGGGTATGGTGGGCCATATTTGAATTGTAAAACTTCATTTCATGAATTCTATGACAAATTTTTGTGGATAAATCCAATTTAATTGATTTAAAATAATGTGAATGTGCTTCTTTTTCATGAAAACCTAGGAGAATACATGATGCTAGTCAACTAGTCAACTAAAGTGATTGGTCTTTAAGACAAGCTAACTGCCTCACTAGCCCCTCCTTTAATGAAATTTCACTTGAATAATTAAATTTTCATTATTTATCTATGTTAATGATATATATGTGGTGTATTAACTTCATAATAACTCTTTTATATCCATTCAATGCCAATTTCCTCTTTGATTGCTTGATCAAATAGGCTTACTAAGCCAAACCAACCTAGTAGCCTAAATTTTACACTTGATGGATATTGAAAACCTATATAAAAAACCATGAAACCTATAAAATATAATGATATTTATACAAGTAAAAAATCATTACACCATGATATAGGTCCTCTTGATGAATAAATACCTACAACTCAATCAAACTAGTCAACTAGGTCAATTCTACTTGATTTTCCTTAGAGTGGCTATTTTGGATGAGTTTGTAATGTAAATTCCAAGTATATTTTTGACTATATTATGAAAATAGGATGAATATCAAGTCTCAATATTTAATATCCATGGATTGGATCCCATGTAAACTTCCTTGTACCTCATCTTTTGTTCTTTTTCCTCTCAAAAACCTATTTTATTCCAAAATATTTACATTTATGTACATAAAAATACCATTAATGGGACCCTATCTAAGTTTAATTTATGTTTTAATAGGTTTTAAGTTGATCAGTGAGATTTTTATGACAATAAATTTGACTTTTCTCAAAATTGGTCATTATGAGGGTTTAGGAGGTTTTAGAGGTGAACCTTCTTAACAATGGTTCATAAATTATAGAAATTAAAAAATAAACTTCCTACCATTTATAATAATTATAAATATCCCCTTAAATTCCCTAATAACATTGGGTTACCATGCAAAAGGTATGAAAAGATAGCCATGTGAAAAAATTTATCTGTAGGGTTTACAAACATTTTGGACATGCTTACACTCTTAGTGATTGTTCATAAAGCACAACCCTTCAACCAACCTTAATTTTTAATTAATTATAATTTAATAATTTTCTTAAAATCATTCTAATATTTTTTGGCCAAACTCTTCACGTGGTGAAAGATACAAGCATTTGATCAGGTGACTTGAATGGGTGTCTGGAACTATAGAATTCAAATTTCACCTTATGGATGAATTTAACCTTTTATCCTGATCTTATTTACTTTAATACATATTAATAGTACCTTTATAATCTATTCATACCATTTTTTATGTATCATCCTTTTTTATGTGGTCAAAAAATACCTTTTGGTACTATAGGCCTTCTAGGCCTAGAACTGAGTTTTAGCCTAAAACTGAGTTTTGTTGGTTGTGAAACCCATGAGAGAGTATTAGGGATTAAAAAATACCCATCCATTTACACTCCCTATTACCTCCTTTTTCTTCCCAATCTCCATTTTTTATCTTGATGCATCTAGGATTACCTCAAACATGGCATGTGTGATGCTTATAGCTAGGTTTGATGATCTTCTCATCTTCAATAATATCTTTAAATTTTATAACATAATTAAATTGTCTTATAAAACTCTTTATAAATGGAATATATCTTGAAAAATTCACAAAACAAGCAAAGTCTCCTAGCTTACCTTGTTCCTTCTTTGACTGCCATAAGACAAACAATTGATTATGCTAAAATAGTTAGGTTCTCCACCCATCAAGTGACCTTTCCAATAACATTAAAATATTTATAATTTAATAGTTATGTCTTTATCCAAATTTGAGATTCCAATTCCACTTATATGTGCTCCAGAGTCATCATTTTCCCTAGAACTGGCAACTTTTATCCTTGACTATGTGACTCTTTATGTTATCATGCGAGGAGGCTATGTTTTCACGTTTTAGATTTTTACCTTGGGATTGAAACATTATATATATATATATATATATATATATATATATATATATATATATATATATATATATATATATATATATATATATATATATATATATATATATATATATATATATATATATATATATATATATATATATATATATATATATATATATATATATATATATATATATATATATATCCTTCCTTCATCACCCCAATCCTCATTTGTTACCTCTCAATCTATGTTACCTCTTTCAAGACCCCATCTTCTTCAAGAAGCTTGTTTGACTATATGCCATCTTGTTTTAGGTGGTGCTTCTAAATAATAAGAGTGTTTTGTGGTAATTTAAAAATTAATTGATTCTTTAAATTACCCTTAGGCCATTTTAAACCCACATATCTTCTTTCCCTTTAGCATATTATGTTAAAAAAAAGTGATTTCTAGACCTACACAGTCAAAGTCCATACAAGCCTACTATAATACCTTCATGTCATTTGGTTGGTAGTATTTGGATCTTAAAAAAGGTTTATAATGTGATATATTGATATATTTAATTTGAATAATATTTCCATATGTTACTTCTTGACTTGAAAAGAACTTGAGTTTGCACTTGCCAATAGGTGATTGTAAGAGGAGATGCCATGTATGGTTATAACATGTCCTCTAAGTTGAATTTTACTCTCTCTCTCTCTCTCTCTCTCTCTCTCTCTCTCTCTCTCTCTCTCTCTCTCTCTCTCTCTCTCTCTCTCTCTCTCTCTCTCTCTCTCTCTCTCTCTCTCTCTCTCTCTCTCTCTCTCTCTCTCTCTCTCTCTCTCTATTGTGTGTGTGTGTGTGTGATTTGAAGGTCCATGATTATGAATTATTGATGATCTATATCATCATTATCCTTTTAAACCATTAATGACCATGAAACCTCACTAAAATTATAAATTTACCCTCATGCTCGGAGATTGAAGATAAGCCTATGCTATTGAGGTTGTAGGTGGTCTATGAGGTGGTATTGAATATGTCATCATTTTTTGGTAACACTCTCCATCTTCCTGATTATCTTATTAAATAATTCCTCGTGAAGTGTCTCTTGACTATACCATAAAAATCCTTTGCAACTTTTCCTCCCATACTATTTGCCAACTTTGAATATATAACTATGTTTAGGTATAGTTGTATGTTTCAATATGAGGTGAAAGGATTGTAGAAATAGGACTTTGTAGTCCTATATCTCTTTATTAAATTTACTCATTTATATTATCTCATTAATTTCCCCATTAAATATTTTTCATCATTAGACCTCGTTCATAGGATCAACTTGCATTCTAGCTTGAAGGGATAGACTATGTAAAACAGTGACTGTAGGTGAAGGTTTATAATGTGATTGACCATTTATTTCTTATGATTCAATCCTTATTCTCTTGATTAACTATTAATTCCACTTGAAACCTCTATCAAATCATAATAATACCCTATGATATTTGATAAAGGCAAGACCTTATTGCTTTAATGATTGACTGTACCCTTGACTTGTATGTGCTTTGTACAGACTATGGCAAGGTCCCTTGGAACTTTAATAGTTTGAAAATATGTACTAAGAATTGAAATAATAGACTATCATGCTGAATTATTTTATGTTCAACCACCCACATGAGGTTCAACCCAATTAAAATCTCTTCCATAGTACATTTGTCATCCTTCACTATATCTATCTTTGAAATGACTATAGGTAGTCATTGAAGGTGTTTGTTTGATGGTTAAAAACCCTAGATATGTATTGAATATTATCCACCTCTTAAAGTTACCCAACTCATATTTATTATGCATTATTCATTCCAATTATCCTCTTTTTACATTGATAGGCCTTAATATTGTCAAAGGTTATAACCTTGAGAACATATAGGTGTGATTTCCATTATGTTCAAAAGACTAAACTAAGTTTTATTTGTCATTGGATTACCTTTGATAAAAAACCTCATATAAATCACCTTATAGGACTATATCCCTCATATCAAACCACCATTATCTCATTATTAAGACAAATATCTCATACTCCATGTACTTGATTATGTTTCTTTTGACTCATCCTTGTATGAACTGTGAACAGGGTGTAAAGATGTCTGGGGAATTTTGAAAATATACAAAGTGTCATGAGGTGTAATTATGATATTCACTTATTAAATATTCTCAAAAAAAATATAAAAACCTCCTTATAATGGTTAATAATTCACCCTTTCCTCACTATTTCTCATCTTATTGGCTATAACATGCTTCTTGACTGGCTGTAGTAGTTATTTCTTCCTCGTAAGCCATTCAAGGCTTGACATGCATTGAATTATAGCTACCTTTATCATAGTATCCACTTCATAATTTGAGCCTTATATGTTAATTATGTAACCTACCTATATAATCCTAAGAAATTTTAAGAACCTGTTAATAACAAGCACATGCCTATTTTAAGTGATCTTGATCCAAACCTATAGGTGTAAATGGCATATAAATTCACTTATGGAAATCCTCTTCACACTTATTTTATTTGAATCTATCAAAAAAATTCAAGATTATTTTTTTAAATTCACCTCATTCACAACACTCTCATATCATAATTAGTTCCATAAGAATCATTCTATTCCCCAACTATAGAACAACTATGTTATGACTACATTACAGGAAATTGACTGAGTTTGACCTTAAGAAATGTCACCAAACATGAACATGCTCTTTCTATTTTATCCATAACCATGACAGAATTTACTATGTTTTGACTTCTCATTTTTATGGATTCATGATGTGGATATTTTTGGAAGGGGTGATGACATGAATGGAGGATGAGGACACCTTAATGAAGGTGGAAATGAATCCAAACCATAGGGTATAGGTAGTGTATGACAGTGAACATGAAGATGTAATAAGATGAAGTGAAAAGAGTATGAAGGAGCATGTCAATACCAACATGAAGAGTCATATGCAAGC
The DNA here is from genome assembly GCA_037957365.1 of Torreya grandis. NCBI lineage: Eukaryota > Viridiplantae > Streptophyta > Pinopsida > Cupressales > Taxaceae > Torreya > Torreya grandis. The sequence goes on along the minus strand of JARHVA010000932.1, from coordinate 69,716 downwards.
ATGAAAATATCACTCTCAAACCATTTAATTTTGGATGCCTTTGGATAAGGATAATAGGCCAAAATTAAAACATAATAATATGCTAAAACCTCAAAAAATGATAAGAAACCTTACAGTTTGTTAAATAATGATTTTGAGGATTCTTGGGAGGACAAGATGGCATATTGTATATGAAAATTGAGGAAAATATTAATATACATGCTTATAAAACATATTATTATGATTTATATCCCTTCCAAGAAGAAAATAAGAAAACTTGAAACCCTTTCTCTCTCATGACCGTATAATTCTCCTTTAAAAGCACATAGACCACAAATTTGAATTATAGACCTATTATTGAGCTCCATATGACCCTCATAAGTGTTAAAAATACCTAAATAATGACAAGTAAGGATGAATCATGTTCCTAAGAAGCTCTTCAAACTATAATATTATTGGATTGATGCACTAGTGAGGAAAATTTATAGAAAACTAGTTGCCTTCATGGATGAAAAACTACAAAATTATGCCCTGACTTTAAATGGATGGTTCATGAGGGATAAATATATAATTTTAGAAAAAAAATAATCTAGAATTAATCCATATAATTCTACTTTATTTGACCAAAAATTTAGACCTGGATTCTCTCTCTAATGGTCATACCAGTAGCAAAATTGTAGGCCTATCCTTGTGTGCAAACTTAAAATGTGAAGGAAAGAGACTAGTTTTGAACCTATTTTGCATCCAAATTCCATGAATTTTTTATGGGACCTCTACCATTAAATCATGCTCCTTCTTCATACCTCAACTATACGTTTGGTTGTATAATTTTGTACTTTAGCCTTGAAAATGCATGAAATAATATTTTCTTTGCCTTTAATGAAACTTAATACCACCACAAATTTTTAGTGAATTTAAAGTATATACACAATTCATTAACATGAATAAAAAATTAACCCTTTTATAGGCTTTATATGGCCAAGTTTGGCATGTGGGAGGTCAAAATGACCCTTTTTGGCTTAAATTTGCACCAAAACACCTTTTTAGCTTTTGAAAATTTGGAATTAGGCTAATTTCATGTAATTGAATATATTTAAAGGTATGTTAGACATTTTAATGACTTTTTGGCATATAAATTAATCTTTTTAATCCAAAAACTCCTCTTTTGATGTAAAATATAGGGTTTTACAAGTAAAATTGCCACTAAACAATGCTTATAATAGTACCAAGGAAAGTTTTGAACTATACAAGTTGTTATTTGGCCTTGACAAGACAAATTAACAAAAAATTTGGTGACTCATAGGGGATGACCAGCTTGTTGGTGAAAATAACTCATTGTATTTCATATGACAATGGTAATTTTAAACATGACAACATGACTTGATGACCCTCTTGAACATCAAATAGAATTTTTTGGGATTTGATAAACCTATTTTAACTATGAAAAAAAAACTAAAAGGAAAAAATAAATAAACTAGGAATCAATGATAACTAACCTAATTAAATACAAAGATAGGACAAACACAATAGAAGGGAAGCAGACTACTATTTGTGCTAATCACTTATTAAAACATGAAAAACCTAAAAAAACTAACCTAAAGTCAAAATATTCCTCTAGGATATAAAATTAAAATCTATTTTGTCCACCATGTAACTTTTAAACATGTTTTCCATCTCCTAATAGCCTCTTTTTGTAGATAGGATCACTTGTATGTTCATGTATTCTTGATGATTCAACTAGGCCTTCTACTTACATTCTTAGGTTCATGGATTGAAGATATGGATCTAAAACCCAATCATCATCTTTCCATATTCTTCCTTATTACATTAAGAATGCTAATTCTACCTTATTCATAGGCTGGTCTTGATTTTTCACATTATCATTCAATGATTGTATTGGCAACTCAACTGAAATGATTGGATTAGTGTCTTCATTATGCTTCATCTGAGGTAGTGTATTTTTAAGATATTAAACTTTTTGATAGGTGTTAAAATATGGCTATAATATGTCATTAAGCTCTTCTTGATGAATAATTGCAATAGTATTCTTTATAAGACATTCCTCAATCTCCATATGGGGTGGAGATGGACTATCAAAGTCTAACCAAAAGCCCTCCAAATTATCCTAAAAGGCTATTTATTTGTAATCAATTCAAAATACATGGAGTTCATTAGTATCCTTACCATTTAAAACATGTTTATTAGACATTTCTAAACTTTTTATGGAGTAATACAAAAAATATTAATATGATACTCTTGTTTCATATTCATCTTTAATAAAGAATGGCATCTTATATATCCACTCAAGCTCGAGCTCATCTTTCTTTGTTGTCTCTAGAATAGCATTGCCTTCTTGAATATCTAAAACATTAGTGGAAACCTCATATGAATCATCAACCTAATGTCTTATTTCATCAATCAAATCTACCATATTAAACTCTTCATTCTCACTCAATAAATCATGGTACAATTGTTGCCAATGATCATCTTCTTTAAGAATACTCTCCATTTCAATAGTGACTCTATGAAAGTGTTATTCATGGCTGATTTATAGAGGAAGAATTGTTTTTATCTCATCTCTATCATCTACTACAAGTTATTGAGGAATATCTTGATGAAGAAAAGATGATATGTGATCAAGAAGATCTTGAGAAACAACCTCTTCATGCTCAACTGAAACCTCTTACAACTAATCTTCTTTGGAATCATGAAATACTAAATCATGTTTGTCCTTGATAAGTGGTATCCCAATAATGATTTATTTTTCTTAGTCACTCAAGTCACCTTCATTTTTTGTCTCTTTAGCTGAATATTATTCACTTACCTCACAAAGGAGAGGTTCTTTCTCTAAGAGTGGCATGGTAGACCCCTAAAAATACTCAAGAAGATGATATATATCTAATGTTACTACCATACACGTTCTATTTTGCTCATGAGTTTTCTTAACCTAGACAACTATCACATCCTTTATCTACATATTTCCCTAAATAACTTCACATGAAGGAAATGCCTTGAGTTCTTGAGGAGGGAAGGGTGAGGGTTGAATAATAGTGCCAATGACTTTAGGATTATCCATGATATTTCCTTGAATATATTTCCATGAAGGAAAGGAATTGGGTCCTTGAGGAGGGAGGGGTGGGGTTTGTATAACATTTATAGTGACTTCATGATTATCTTTGATTTCAACATTTGGGCTTATGGTTGCCTACTATATTTTATTCTAGGTTGAAAAATTGGGTGTAGGAGCCTCTAGTATTGAAATTATTATAACTTGAGGCATGATTGGGAAAATTTATTACTAAGATGGACTTGGAATCCATGGATATTGATATGGGGTAGTAGGAGGTATTTATTTTTAAGATTGAGATTGGTTACCTGATTATTCTTGTTTGTAGGATAATATCTCTTCATCAATAATTTGTTTTACCATCTTAATATCCTCCATCTCATCATGAAAATTTAGTTATTTTTGGAAGGATGGTTGATCTTGGAATGGATATGGCTCATATGGATAAGGATGAGATGCATATGGATCATATTATAAATAAGATGGTAGATAGGGATGTTTATAATTAGAATATTGACCATAATATGCTCTATAGGATACCATAGCCTATTAGAAGATACATGAAAATAACTAAATTTATGAACAAGATTTTCCTTTTAACTCTAATATAAGGACCATAGGAGTAATTAAAACTACTTGAAGATGAATATGCTACAAATTTGTACTCCAATGGTTGAATATATGTCCCACCAAGCATGTTATAACTATTAGCAACCCAAATATTACCCTACTGAGTACTGATATATTGATCTAAAACTCTTTCACACTCGGACTAACATTGGAATGATATGTGGTGTGCAATACTTGCTCTCAGACTAGACCTCTAGTTTTGATAACGCTAGCTCCTCTGATGTATCACTTTGTTCACTGTTACTAAAACCTATTAAATTTTGGGATGAAAAGGGTTAGAAGGAAAATAAAATGGAAATCCTATTCTACTATTGGTGATACACCTATATTATTGGCTCATTCACTCCATTTGAACTCATAAAACACTTAACTAAATAATTTAATGACTGAATCTATAACTCCAAATGACTCTTATGCATCAATATTTCATATAGAGGTTCATCAATTGACAAATAATGAGGGAAATTATGGAATAGTCCTTATTCAAGGAACTAACCAGTCAATAAATATCCATTATTATCTTCAATCAATCAACTTTAAACACTGAATATTACTACATAAGATGACAAACTAGTAACTAGGTGAGATTAGGACTTGAAAAGGGAGAAATTACTACCAAATATGAAAATCAAACCAATATTACATTCTATAAAATAATATGGAATCTAAAAATAGTCATTTTTTTCTTTCCAAAAGGTTACAACGATCAATCTTGGCAGAATTCTATCATGCCCAAGAGAGGGATCCCAAAAATTGGCTTGAAAGCCTAAATATATAGGAGTGTGAAGAGAATAAAAATCCAATATATTGGTATACATGAGAGGATATGAGTAAAATAAACATCAATTCAAGTCAAACTTGAGTTTAAATTTCAGAAAATAGTCTTTAATATATCACTTTTGTGTATTTGTCTTCCATGAACTCCTTTTACATGATCTCTTGCATTAGAATGAGGATGGTGGTCCATATTTGACTTGTAAAACTTCATTTCATGAATGTTACAACACATTTTTGTGGATAAATCCACTTTGAGTGATTTTAAAGTATGTGAATGTCCTTCATTTGCATGAAAACCAAGGAGAATACATGATGTTAGTCAACTAGTCAACTGAAGTGATTAGTCTTTAAGACAAACTAACTACCTCACTAGCCCCTCCTTACATGAATTTGGAATTTAATGATGATATTTTAATGATATATCCATGTTAAGGCTAGATATTTGACATGTAAAATTCATCTTTGTTTGTTTGATCAAATAGGCTTACTAGGCCAAATAGGTCTAGTAGCCTAACTTTTACACTTGATGGCTCTTAAAAACCTATATGAAAACCATTATTGTCACAAAAAATTTAATCCTATATTATGGTGTTCAATCATCCTCCATATTTTTCAAACATGGTAATACTTCTAGGTATGTGGGCTTACCTATGGTAGAACTAGACCTCTAGGTTTAAGGGCTAGCTCCCTGAATATACCTTGAAATATTTATCCCATAACTAACTATTTGATTGTGGTAAAAGGGATATAATTTTTAATTAAAATTAACTATTCTAATGGGTGATATAATATAAGTATTCCACAAGACCATCATACTTCTTTCACTAAGGAACAAGACATACAAACTAGCTTTCAAGTCTTAAAAGGTTCTAACATAAGTGTTTCAACATAGAGGTGATATGTATGAGATAACACAAGGTAAATGAACTAGAGGGAATATTTCACACTATAAGGAAAATTTTATCCTTTAAAGGATCATAATACACTATATACACTCTATGTGACCTATTAGAATAGGAACTCTTGCATAAACATGAGAGGATAAGGAGACGAAAGGATATAAGATTATCACTTAGCATCACCATACATCACTTTGCACACTTATAAAAATGTTTATGGAAAAAAAAACCAAAATTTTATTTATCATTCAAGGAAAAATATAATTTCAATCCAATAGGGCTTCATAATACATGGTGTGGTATTAGTGTACAAGAACCAAAATGGCTACTACTTATAAAATTTGAGAGATAAGAGAAGAAAATGAAGTCCAAGAGGAATAAGAACACTTTTCAAGATAATTTAATGTGTTAAAAATGTATTTTAATTAATTTTGAGATATAACATGCAAGTTCTCATAGGACAAATGTCCTTTAAAATAATGAAACTCCTAAAATGTGGTGTATGACTAATCATTTGTAAGCCTAGAAACTGTCTTCATCATTTGGCCTCATTGAAATTATCCACATAATATTAGGGATATATTTTATGATTTAAATGTGAGGTATAGGTTTTATACATGTTAAAACATATATTTGAGGTGTCCATAATCATCAATATTCTTTTAAACATAAGTTATCACTACCTGTAGTCCAAATAACTCTTCTTCCACTCACCTTTCACACTTGGAACCAAATTTTCATTTAGTTTTAAAATAAAATCCATACATAAGAGTTTATGACACTTTTAAATAAACCTAATGGCATTATATTCCTTTGGTAGACCTTAAAAATACTCCTACTTAGAGTTTTCACCTTTTCACTTGCTTGTTCACTATGCCAATTTGGACTGGCTGAGATGAAGTTATTAGTAGAGATAGTTATGATATTATATAAATAATTAAATGAACATGAGAGGTTATTTAAATTCCCAATAGATCTCCCAAAAATTATTTCATCCTTTAAAACCCTTTCATACCTACATAACACACAAAATTGTCAAGAAAATCTCTTTAGCACCCTATCCATATAAGTAGGGTACAACTCAAATGGATGGGGAGTAGACCTGATTAGTCCTCTATAATCTCTAATAACTTTCCTACCCATTATATCCCATATATATTCCTCTCTTAATTCATCTTCCCAATCAGGTCCTTAGTAAGGGTTTTGGAGGGTATATAGTGGTTTTCACCCTTAGAATTTGTTCATAAAGGTCTGATAGCCAATTTTTGAAAAAAATCCAAAAAATTATTTTTCAAGGCCTCCTTCAACATCCCTCAACTCATAAGACTCCCATAAAAAGTGTCCATATAGGTTTTATCATCTTAAGTTAGCTTCTCAAGCTTCTTCTTTTCAATCTGCATAAGCTTAAGTTGGTTTGAGCCAAGAAATGGCTTTCCTATGGTTTTATATGCATATAAAAACCTTGAACACACCTTATGAATCCTCATTCAGATGTTCCAATGCTTTATAATGTTCTTCTATCTCTATAACTGAATTCATACCCCTCTAGGGATCTAGGCCTAAATAAGGCCTAGTAGGATCAGTCTGCATACTTATAGGTTTAGACCACCCTAACATGTTTTTAACCCTTTTGGATATTTATACATGTTTTTTCATGTCTAAATAATAGTTTAACACATTATTTAAATGTACCATCAACCTCTAGCTCACCCTCTCTTCATTTTCTCAAAAAACCTGTAGATTTACACCCTTGGGGAGTGCCCTCTGATTGAGATAAAATAAAGGTCATCTCCCCTTTATACTCAGAAAAAATGAAAATATGATGGATTTCCATAAATCAAGAGGATTTTATTTACAAATTTTCATTTCTTGATCATATCAATTTCCACTTTAAATCTCATAAAACCCAAAACAAACTTCTAAGACGTTGATTGTATGCATGCTTTGTAAGTATAAGATATAGGTTATTTCTAAGAGCCCTTTTATGATTTTTTTACATGTCATGAGAATCATGAGAATTCAAAATAAATTTTTAGGAATATCTACCCATTCCTAATACTTATGTTTCATTTACAACTCAAGGTGCCTTCACCTTTTCTTGACATGCTCACTCACAGTCAATTGTGACTTTATTGTCTTACTTAGGGGCTAGCACCTATAAGTATATACTTACATGGTTGGAACTTTATTATGATGTATAAATACCATATTTTAGTTCTCAAGGATATTTTAAAATAATTTGGATCTATTTAGTTATTTTTCATGCTATGCCAACTTGAAATAGTCATACGTTTAGGCCACTGCATACATAGTCAACTGTAGTTGACACTATTGAAGCAAAAGTGGATCCTATAATTTGAATTTTCTCCTTGAAGCATATGTCATGTATTATAGGGTACTTTTTAGTTCATTTAATCAACTTCAACCATCCAATGTTCATGTTTTAAGGTCTTGTGTCACCAAATTTTTCTTCATGAGTTTGTGAGTCACCTACAGTCAGGCTATAAGTGAATTTTATGGGTAATGTACACCTATAGGTGTTGATGGAGGATAAATCCTTGAAATTAAACAATTTTTATGAAATTTGATCCAAAAATGTTCTCTTAAAATATGTAGGACCATTCAATCATGTGTATGTGCTTCTATACTACAGCCTTATGGTGTAGAGTCATTTGAAAATCCAAATCCTGTAGAGGGCACTAAAAATTTATAGTAAACAAATATCAAAATTCAAGACTTATAAACATCATGTTACTCTATTCAAACATCCACTCCATTTTTAAATTTTATACCCTTATACAAGGGCTTCATGATGGGACACTTAGAATTCATATAAACCTCTTGTTACATTATTTCATGACATCACCAAAAGTGGCTAGGCCTCTATTTTAGGATTTAAGGGAAGCAAGTCCTTGAAACTCACTTATCTTTTATTAAATTGGATTCTCTCTCTTCCCTACCAATAAAATATTTAAAACATGATTTTCATGGTCTATCCAACATATTAAAACCTCAATAAGGGTCTCCAAACATGTTTACACACCTTTAAATAACACTTTGAAGTCTTTGTGGGGCCACCTATAGGTGTGTATTTATATACACAAGGAAAAAAGTGTGGAGATGGGATATATGCATGGAATATAGTTCTAAAACTAGTTTAAAACATTAAAAAAATACTTAAATTTTATTTCCTTCACCTTGAAAGGCTTGAAACATGTTTCTATACCTCCATCCCAATATCCTCAGTCTACTATAGATGCACACCAATTGTGCATGACTTTGCATCTATGGGAATTGATTATCTCATCATCATTTTCATGGAATTAGAGAGGTTTAGATTTATTTTTCATTAAATCATTTATAACACCTTTTGGACTCTTTAAACACTTCAATAAATGTCCTCAGAACTTCACACACCATGATTGAGTTGACCATATATAGGAAAATGACTGTGTGTCACATACTTGATTTTGTGTTTGATAAATTCATGATATTGAGAGATATATCTTGTAATTAAAGTGATTTTTATGACATGGAATACATGTATCATAACATATCACATTCACATAAAACCATTTTGAGAACCAGGACCTTTGTATTTGATGGAATATGCATGTAGCTACAAATGGTAGTATCAAACTAAAATCTAAGGTGTTTATCTCACCAAGTCACTTAAAAATATGAAACCAATATTTAATACATGAGAGGATGTATTATACATCCTAAATTATCAAATTCATTAATTGAGTTGTAGAAACTAGATCAAATAGGTACAAAACCTATAGGGTGTGGGGATTATCTATAAAAATAAGATAGTCAACTTCTTAAGAATGGTTTATAAAGTATAATAAACCATTATTAAAAATCCAAACATGAAAATTAAGGATACCAAGTTTACTATCCACCATCAAGATAATTTTACCTAGAAGTCCTCCTAGTGATAGTACCATCCAAAGACATGTTGACTAGTTTCATGTGAATAGTGGAATGATGGAGAGATATAATGGTTTTAGTCAAATTTTGGAACTTTTAAAGTATATAAAACATGGAAATGGATTAAAGGAAGCTAAATTTTTACTGAATGAGATTCTCCCATGTGTCACTTTTCCCCATAGGCTATAAAACCTTTAAAACTCCCTCTTTTTACTTTTTTTCTTGATTTTCAGTTGACACCTACAATTTTTAGTTACTCTTGACATTATGGACAAATAATATGACATATTTGATGTTGGAAGAAATTTTACAACACAAAGACACTAATTAAAACTATATCACTTCATTTATGACTAATATTTGACCCCCAAATTACATAAAATGACATAAAGACTAAAATGAACTATGACCAAAGCTAGAAGCACATTAAATCACATCAAATGAATATTAACACACCATATGAAATTATAATAATCCCATATATCAAGTTTTATAATATATGGTGTTAACCCATTTTTACTTGTGATCAAAATGGTCATCATTCTTCATGATTTTCCAAGGGTGAATGCTTGATATGTCAAGACTAGTAGCCTAATCCTATCCATTGGGCCATAGAGTAACCTATACACTAGTTTGACACACAATTTGCCTTTGAAACCACAAAAAATAAAAAATAAATGACACAAAATAAGACACACTAAAGGAAAAAAACATGTTTTCAAATAGAACACTTATGAAACACAACACAATAACTAAAAGAAAGACACACACACCTAATCTACTATTTACAAAACCTCACTCTTTGAGGTGGAAAACATCTTATCATATCTCAAACAAGGTCAAAGATATCTCCCCTTGCATATTTTTCACTCCATTAAGGCAAGCTAACATGAGGATCATTCTCATCATCAACCACTTGCATATGTGTATGGTCAAGAAGCTTACCAATTCTATGTCTTCTCATACCTACAAGTAGGATATTCATAACCTTCATGAATGCTATTTATTTCTCTCTAAGAGACTTAATTGAGGATATAAGTTGATTGATCTCTATCACACTTGATCCATACTTTTAAAACTATAGATTTGAATGTATGATAGTTGCCTTATCTTTGTTCTCTTCTATGCTAGCATGTGCTTGATGTTTTGGACCATCAATCTCATCTCCTTTATGTTTCACTACCTCTAAATGTGTCTCAACATCAGATGGAGTTTTTAACTATCCTTGAAGCAAAATAAAACCTTCCTTGGACATATGAAACTCCTTTTTCATTGCATGATTTTGAACAATAGTAAGGTCCTTAATTTAATGATTGATGAGCCTTTGTTTTCCTTTCTCAATAGGATACTCAACATCACACTTGTTAGAATCATTAGAAAACTCATTATATATAAATTTATTGTAAGGGGAATAAGTCTTACTTAACTAATCAAATTCTTCACATATGGCATTGAATCTTAGCCATAGGTCATTCTCCTCTTCCTCATGAGTGTCACCATCAAGGATAGCTTCATCAATAGCAAAATGAAAGACATAATTCTTCCCACTATGGTGATCAATCAGATTCTTCAATCCATCTTCATCATATACATGAATCAAATAGTTTCTCTTCGTATCTTGTGACAAAGTATGTCTGACACTTACCTCAACTCTATCAAATGGTTCTTCATATATGATATATATTCCAAGGTCAGTTTTATCAAATTATGCATAAAGATCATGTTCATAAGCATCTACACCATAATCATCTAGAAAAAAGTCAGATATGCCTTCAATATTAGAATAATCACAATCATCCACATTAGATTCTTTATTCACATTGATCACATAATTCAAGTTAGAGCTTATTTCAATGTAGGGATCAATGTGAAACGTTGTAATAGGATGAGTTCTTATGGTCACCTTGGTTCCATATCTTATCTTAAATGATAATAAGGAAAAATAAATTGAGAGATAACCACCTATATTGGCTATAAATTCTAATCAAATATAGATTGAAAAGTGAGTAGGAAGATCAATAACAACAATGTCTTGAAGGATGGGAAAACTAAGATAATCATGGAGGAAAATGTTCGAGAATTTTATTAACCCTATTGTCTTAGTAGGTGTACCATCTATCTTAATCAATCTTTTGTTATGGGTTTCATATTTTAGGCCCAAGTTATCAACTACAACCTTGGGCATGATTGATGTAGAAGCACCACTATCAACTATGCAATTGTGTACTAGCTTGTTGCCCACTATGAGAGTGAGGTAAAATGGTGGAGGTTTCTCAACTTTAGTGGATGGTTCAAAAATGTTATTATGGGAATTTTTAAGAGAAACATGACCATGAATTTGAATTTAAGGTGAAGAACTAGCTAGGATAGTGGATAACTATTTTTGCAAGAGCTCTTTTTGGCCAAGCATATGGAGGACATCCCATAAAGAGATATATACTTTTACATTGTAGTATTAATTAATTTATATTGATTCCTTAGAGGCAGATAATTTTTTTAAACTATATAAATTTAATCACCTTGATCAGACCTTACCATATTTTGATTTGAAGGAGAAGTGGGGGTGTTAGGGACTACCATGCTTGCAGCCATGCTTTACTACCTTGTAGGAGGATTGGATGAACTTATAGGAATGTTATTATCACCTCCTAGATAATTATTTTTTGCCCTTGTATTGTATATAAAATAATATCCTTCATTGATCATAAAATTATCTTCCACCAAGAAGTTAGTGAAACTTCTCCATGAGGCTACCAATCCTCATTTTCTTGCATCATGACATCATATTTAGCTTATAGGAGAGGAGTGAATCCTCCTTGAGAAACTAGATATTTATGTCCACCCTCATTGGAATCCATAAAGTGGCCTTGTTTCCAATGTTCTCCTTGCATTAAGTTGCTATGTACTAGTACCATCTCTCTTGCATTGGTGGTGGAATTGGGATTGTACACATTGGCAGGCATGTTGAAGTTAGGCTTCCCTTGACCTCTTCCTCTCCCATATTTCTTACCATATTGTTGTTGATAATGATAATGGATTTTATTCAAACCTATTTTTATTATCTATTTTCTAAGATAAACTTATAAGGTTTGAATTATTGCATATGGATCAGTTTCATTTGCCTTATTAGGATCAGTCCTAGGCTTAACATTTACATTATGAACTTGAGAAATGTTTGGAGTATTAGCTAGAGTATTGGGAAACAAGGGAATAAAAACCTTAGGAGTAAAATTTATTAATTTAATGAGGCAATTATTATCTCTAATGGAAATTTCATATGCTTCAAGAAGAGTGAAGCCACCCATGGATTGAAACATGATAGCAATATTAGTACCAATGGCTCTCAATAATGTGTAAAACAAAAAACTAGTAGGTGGTCTCATCAGAGGAGGAAATATATATCAAGTATTTTTAAACCTCTCATTTAATTTATGAATTATTTCCTTGGTGTCTCTTTTTTATCACATTGAGCTGATGTATGAGAAAAGTATGGTCACTTTCATCTTCAAACCTTGAGGTCAACAACACTCCAAATTCATCCCATGATGTGATGCATCCACCAGGAAAAGTCTATACCAATCACGTTATTTCCCTATAAGGGACATGATATGGAGTTTAATGGAAATATTATATTTAGTAACATTATGGAAACTATAAAAATTAGAGATATCCCTGATATGTTTACTAGGTGTGACATGACTTTCACCATTGAATATAGGCATACTCCTTGTGGCATTAGGAATAATGTCATCATAGGCCTGAAGGTGAAAGGTAGGAAAGACATGTTTCCTATCCATATTTTTAAAAATATCTTTAATTTCTTAAATATCTTCACTTTCTTGGCTAGTAAAATCTTCTTGGTCTTCAAAAGGTAGATTAGGATGAGGGTATTAAACTTCAAGAGGAAGTTCAGGCTAAATAGGTGGATTGATAGGATTGATAACTATACTAGATGATGACTTAGTAAGGACCATGAAATATGAGAGAAAATTTATGGAAAAAAATAGACTTGAACTAGATTTTACCTTGAAATGAATCACCAAATGTTGAGTAGCACACCAATTTACAATTGATGTTGTCAAGACAAGCATTCACCTTGAAAAGTTATCTTGAAGACAATGGGTCCTATCAAGCATGATATAAATATTGTCACCAAATATTTAACCCTAGAGGAGGGTATTAATTCCTCCTAATTTTTTTTGAAACATGTGAATACTTATAGGTATGTGGGTTTACCTATGGTAGAAGTAAACCTTTAGGTTTAAGGGCTAGCTCCCTGAATACGCCTTGAAGTGTTTATCCCCTAACTAAACATTTTATTCTAGGAAAATGGATAAAATTTTACATAAAAATAAATGAATTTAAGGGGTGATAAACTAGAATTATTTCCAAAATACCATCATACTTCTTTCACTAAGGAATAAGACATACAAACTAGCTTCCAAGTCCTAAAAGGTTCTAACATAAGTTCTTCAACATAGAGGTGATATGTATGAGACAACACAAGGTAAATAAACCATATGGAATATTGAACACTCTAAGGAAAATTTTACAATTTAAAGGATCATAGTACACTATGTCCACTCTATATGACATGCTAGAATTGGAACTCTTGCATAAACATGAGAAGATGAGGAGAAGAAAGGATAGAAGGTTATCACATATCATCACCATACATCACTTTGCACAATTATAAAAAAATTCATGGACTCAAAACCAAACTTTAATTTATTTTTAAAAGGAAAAATATAATGTCAATCTAGTAAGGTTTTGCCATACATTATGTGGTATTAGTCTACAAGAGCTAAAATGGCTACTACTTATAGAATTTGAGAGAAAAGAAGAAAATGAAGTCCAAGAGTCATAGAAACACTTGTGAAGCTAATAAGAGTTAAAAATTTAGGGTAATGAAGTTGGAGATATAACATGCAAGGTATCATAGTAAAAATTTCCTTCAAAATCATGAAACTCCTAAAATGTGTATGACTCCTCATTTGCATAAATAGAAACTATCTTCATCATTTGGCCTCCTTGAAATAGTCCAAAAAATATTAGGGACATATGTGATGATATATTTAAGAGTTATGGATTTTATACATTCTAAAACATGCATTATAAGTGTCCCTAATCATTAATATTATTTTTAATATAAGCTATCACTGTCTGTAGTCTAAATAACTCCTCTTTCACTCAACCTTCACACTTGGCACTAAAGTTTCCTTCATATTTCTAATATAATCCATATATAGGATTTTATGACACTTTTAAATAAACCTAATTGCCTTATATTACTTAGGAAGACCTTAAAAGTCCTCTTACTTGCAGTTTTCACCTTTTTACTTGCTTCTTCACTATGCCAATTTGGATTGGCTAAGATGAAGGTATTAAAATATATATTTATGAGTTTATTTTAAGAATTAAATGGAAATTATAGGTTACTTAAAGTCCCAATATATCTCCAAAAATGGATTAAATCATTTTAAACCCTTGCATAATTACACAACACACAAAATTATCAAGAAAATCTCTTCAGCACCCTATCTATACAAGTAGGGTACAACTCAAATGGATGGGGAGTAGCTATGGTGAGTCCTATATAATTTATAATCACTTTTATACCCATTATATCCCATTTTTATTCCTCTCTTACTTCATCTTCCCAATTGGATCCTTAGCAAGGGTTTTGGAGGGTTTAGAGTAGTTTTCACCCTTAACATTTGTTCATAAAGGTCTGACATCCAATTTGTGAAAAAATTCCACAATTTTTTTTTCAAGGCCCCTTTAAACACCCCTAAACTCCTAATACTCCTATGTAAAGTTCCCATTTAGGTGTGAACATCTTAAGTCAGCTTTTTAAGTTTCTTCTCTTCATTTTACATAAGCATGAGTTGGTCTAAGCTAATAAATGGCTTTCTTATGGTTTTATATTAATATAAAAATATTTAACACACATTATTACTCCCCATTTATGTGTTCCAATGATTTGTAATGTTCTTCTATCTCTATAAATGAATTCATACCCCTCTTAAGTTAGCTTTTTAGGTTGTTTCTAAGATCATTTTTATGCTTTGTTTCCATGTCATGAGCATCATGAGAAATAAAAATAACTTGTGAGGAAGCTATACACATTCCTAATACTTATGTTTAATTTCCAACTCAAGGTGCCTTCACCTTTTATTGAAATGCTCAGTTAGAGTCAACTATGACTGTATTGTCTTCCTTAGGGGGTGACACCTGTAGGTATATAATTGCATGGTTATACATTGATTATTATTCCCAAATAAACTATTAGAGTTATTAAGTATATTTTATAATAATTTGAATCTATTTAGTTCCTTTTCATGCTATGCCAACTTAAAATATTCATACTTTTAGGCCACTGCATACTTAATCAACTATAGTTGACCCTACAAAAGGGGATCTTATAGGTTCCCTTTTATCCTTGAAACCTATGTCATGTATTATATGGTAATTTTAAGTTCATTAAATCAACTTAAACCAGCTAATTTTCATGTTTTCAAGTCTCATTTCACCAAATTTTGCTTCATGAATTTATAAGTCACCTATAGTTAGGTTGTAGATGACTTTTTTAGGCAATGTAAACTTGTAGGTGTTGATGGAGGATAAATACTTGTAATTCAACTATTTTTGATGATGTTTTAACCAAAAATGTGATCTTAAACTCAATAGGACCATTAAATCATGGGTATGTGATTCTATAATTCAGCCTTATGGTGTAGAGTCATTTTAAAATCCAAATCTTGTAGAGGGCACTAAAAAGTTGATGTGAACAAATATCAAATTTGGATACTTATAAACATCATGTTCCTCTAATCACACATCCATTATCTTTTTAATTTTTTTACCCCTATATGATGGATTCATGATGGGACACTTAGGATTCATCTAAACCTCTTGTTACACTATTCCATGGCATCACCAAAAGTGGCTAGGCCTCTATATTAGTATTTAAGGGAAGTAAGTCCTTGAAGCTCAGTTCTCTTATCTTGAAGTGGATTCTCTCTATTGCATAAAAAATCAATTTTTAAAACATGAGTTTCATGGGATTTCAATCCTAATACCTCAATAAGGGTTAAAAAACATGTTCACACACATTTTAACAACACTTTAAATCTTTTGAGGCCACCTATAGGTGTGTATTTCTATATATAGGGAAATGAGTGTGGAGATGGCCTATATGCATGGAATATGAGTTTGAAATAGTTTTAAAAATTATAAGAATAATTAAAATTGATTACCTTCACCTTGAAAGGATTGAAACATGTTTTCATACCTCCATCCCAACATCCTCAATCTACTGTAGATGCATACCAATGGTGCATGACTATGCATATATGGGAATTGACTATCCCATCATCATTTGAATGGAATTATAGAGTTTTATATATATTAATAATGAAAGGGTATTTATTATACCTTTTTTACTCTTCAAACAACTCCATGAACATCCTTAGAACTTCACACACCATGATTCAACTGACTGTATATAGGAAACTAATTGTGTATCACATCCTTGATTATGTGATTGATCAATGATTGATCTTGAGAGATATAACTTGGAAATAAATTTATTTTTATCACATATAACATATGTATCACAACATATCACATTCACATGAAACCATTATGAGAACTAAGACCTCTATATTTGATGGAATATGCTTATAACTATAATTGATAGTATCAACCTGTAATCTGATATGTTTAGCTCACCAAGTCACTTCCAAACATGAAAAAAAAGATGTAATAAATTATATGAGGTATTATACATCCTATTTAATAAAATTCATGAATTTAGTTATATAGACTAGTTCAAATATTAGCAAAACTTGTAGGGTGTGGGGATTAGCTAGAAAAACAAGACAATCAACTTCTTAAGAATGGTTCATAAAGTATAAACAACCATTATTTCAAATAAAAACATAAAAATGAATAAAAAAATTTACTATTTACCACCAAGATCATTTGACCTAAAATTCCTCCTACTAACTATACCATCTAAAGACCTGTTGATCAGTTTCATGTGCATAGTGGAGTGATAGAGAGATAGAATGGTTTTGGTCCAATTTTGGTACTTCCAAAGTATATAAAACATGTAAATTGAGTAAAGGAAGATAAAGGGTAATTTAATGATATTATCCCACGTTCAAATCTTCCCCATAGGCCATACAACCTTTTAAACTCCCTCTTTTTCACATATTTTCTCGATTTTCAATTAACACCTAGAAGTTTTAGTTAGTCCTAACATTTTTGACAAGGTATCTAACATATTAGATATTGGGAGGAATTTTAGAACACATGGACACAAATTAAAACCATACCACTTCATTTATGACCCATAAATGACCCCCAAATGACATAAATACTAAAATGAACTATGACAAAAGCTAGAAATACATTAAATCACATCAAATCGACCATGACACACCCTATGACATTACAATAAACCCCTATATCATTTTTTGGACTATATGGGGTTGAATCATTTGTAATTGTGGTATAAATAGTTATCAAACATAAAACCTAAAAAATAATGATGTTTAGACTAGGAAAATCTCCTTACACCATGAGATAGGTCGTTATGATGAAGAAACACCTGCAACTCAGTCAAACTAGTCGATTAGGTCAATTTTGATTGAATTTCCTATAGAGTAGTTATTTTTTATGAGATATTAAGTGAGATTATAGGCATATTTTTTACTATATTACTATTTGAGGATGAATAACAAGTCTCAAGCTTCAATATCCATGGATTGGATCTCATGTAAACTTCCTTATACCTCATATTTTATGATTTTTACTCTCAAAAACATATTTATACTAAGATACATATAATTTCATACAAAATATATCATTTTTTGGACCCTCTTTTAGTGTAATTTATTTTTTAAGAGGTTTCATGTTGATTCATGAGGTTTTGGTAGCAATAAAATTGACTTTTCTCAAAATTAGTCGTTATGAGGATTTGGGAGGGTTTTGGAGGTGAACCTTATTAACGATGGTTCATAAAGTATAAACATCCAAACCCAAACTTCATAATATTAATTTTAATTATATATACCCCATAATATTCCATGAGAATATTAGGTTTCCATGTAGAAAGGTATGAAAAGATAGCCACATGAATAAATTTGTCTGTAGGGTTTGCAAGCATTTTAGTTATGTTTACACTTTTAGAAATGGTTCATAAATCACAACCCTTAAACTGAAATAAATTATTCATGAATTATAATTGAATATTTTTTCTAAAATCATGCTAATATTTTCTTTCCAAACTCTTCATGTGGTGAGAGATACAAGCATTTGATCAGGTGGCTTGAATGGGTGTCTATAATAGTAGAATTTAAATGTATCCATATATATGAATTTGAAATTTAATCCTAATCTTATTTAATTTAATACATATTAATATTAATTTTACCATCTATTCATACTAGTTTATGTGTGTCATCTTTCTTGATGTGGTTAAAATATAACTTTTAGTACGATAGGCCTTATAGGCCTAGAACTAAGTTTTAGCCTAAAACTAAGTTTTGGTGGTTATGAAACTCATGAGAGGGTATGAGGGATAAAAAAAAATTCCCAATATAATTACACTCCCTATTACCTATTTTTACTTCCCAAACTCCATTTTGATCTTTATGCCTCTAGGACTACTTATGGGGTTTCTTGAAAACATGGCATGTGTGACCCTTATAACTAGGTTTGATGCTCTTCTAATATTAATTGAGATATTGAACATTTTATAACATGATTAAATTGTTTTATTAATCTCTCTACAAGTTTAATATATCTTGAACAAGTCATAAAATAAGAAAAGTCTCCCAACTTACCTAGTTCCTTCTTTGACTACCATGAGATAAGTAGTTGACTATGCTAAAACAATGAGGTTCTCCACACCTCAAGTAACCTTTAAAATAAAATTATAAGTTTTATAAGGTAATAATTATGACTTATTACTAATTTTATAGGCTAATTACACTTATAGGTGCTCTAAAGTCATCATTTTCCCTAAAACTGACAACTTTTATCCTTGATTGTGTAAGTGATTATCTATGTTTTCATGATAGGAGGATATGTGTTCATGTTTTATATTTGTCCATTAGGATTTAAAAATTATATATAGGTTTTAATATGATATAAAATCCTTCCTTCTTCACCCCAATCCTCATTTGTTATGTCTTAATCTATGTTACCTCTTTCAAGACCCCATCTTCAAGAAGCCCATTTGACTATATGTCATCCTATTATAGATGGTGATTATAAATTATAAGAGTGATTGGTATTCATTTAAAAATTAATTTATGATTTAAAGTACCATTATGTCATTTTAAACCCACCTATCTTCTTTCCCTTTATCATATTATTCTTAAAAAAAGTGATTTCTAGGTCTACACACTTAAAGTCTGTGCAAGCCTATTGTAACACCTTCATTTCATTGGGTTGGCATTATTTGGATATTGAAAAATATTTATAATATTATATATTTATATTTAATTTTAATAATTTTTCCATATGTTACTTCTTGACTTGAAAGGAACTTGAGTTTGTACTTGCCAATAGGTGACTATAAGAGGATATGCCTTGTATGGTTGTAACATGTCCTTTAAGTTAACTCTGAATATATATATCTATGATTTGAAATCTCATCATGATGATTTATTGATGATACATATCATAAATATCATTTTAAACCATTAATTACCATGAAAACTCACCAAAAGAAGAACTTAGCCCTCATGCTTGGAGTTTAAAGATAAACCTATGCTATTGAGGTTGTAAGTGGTCTATGAGGTGGTTTTGACTATATCACCATGATTGGTAACCCTCTCCATATTTTTTATGATATTATTATATCATTCCTCATGAATTTTCTCTTTACTATACCCTAAAATTCCTTTGCAACTCTGCCTCCCATACTATTTACCAACTTTGAGTATATGATTATCTTTAGGCATAGCTATAGGTTTCAATATGAGGTGAAAGGACTATAGCAATAGGTTTTTATAGTCCTATATCTCTTTATTTAATTTACTCCTTTATTTTATCTCATTAATTTACATTTTAAACAATTTTCATCATTATACCTCCTTTATAGCATCAACTTGCATTCTAGCTTTAAGGGATGGACTATGTAAAATAGTGACTATAGGTGAGGGTTTACAAGGTGATTGACCCTTTCTTTCTTATGATTCAGTAATTATTATATTGAATAATTATTCATGCCACTTGAAAACTTTTTAAAATCATAATAAGACCCTATAATATTTTATAAAGGCAAGACTTATTACTTCAATGCTTGATTGTACCTTTGGCCTATATGTGTTGTGTACGGACTATGGCAAGGTCCTTTAGAAATTTAAGATTTTGATAATATGAAATAATAATTTATGGATTATATTATAATGATGAGTTTCATTATGTTCAACCACACACATTAGGGTTAACCAAATGATAATTTCTTTCATAGTACATTTATCCTCCTTGACTGTAGACATCTTTAAAACGACTGTAGGTAGTCACTAAAGGTGTTTGTTTGATGGTTCAAAACCTTAAATATGTATTGCATATTAGAGACCTATTTAAGTTACCTATCTCATATTTATTATTAATTATTCATCCCAAGTATCTTCTTTTCACATTGATATGCCTTAAGACTTCTAAAGGTTATAACCTTGAGAACCTATAGGTGTGATTTCCATTATGTTCAAAAGACATAAACTAAGTTTTATTTGTCATTGGATTACCTTTGATACAAAAAACTCAAGTAAATCACATTATATGACTATATACCTCATATAAAACCACCATTATCTCATTATGAATATAAATCTCTCATACTCCATGTACTTGACTATGTTTCTTTGATGACTTGTCCTTATATAGACTGTGAACAAGGTGTAAAGATGTCTAGGGAATTTTGACAATATAAAAAGTTTCATGAGGTGTTAATATAATATTAACTTATATTATGTTCTCAAAATAATATAAAATCATCCTTTTAATGGTTTTTACACTTAAAGTCACCCTTTCCTAGCTATTTATCATCTCACTAGTTGTAGCCTACTCCTTGGCTAGCTGTAGTTGTTATTTCTTCCTCTTAATCCATTAAAGGCTTGACATGTGTTAAATTCCATCTACCCTTATCATAGTATCCACTTCATACTTTGAGTCTTGTATGGTAATTATGTAACTTTACTCTATAATCCTAATAAAGTCTAAGAACTTGTCAAGAACAAGAATATGCCTATTGTAGGTGATATTGATCCAAGCCTGTAGGTGTACATGGCATACAAATTCACTTACGGAGATCCTCTTCACACTTATGTTCTTTGAAGCTATCAAAAAAATTAAAGATTTTTTTTTTTTAACTTCACCTCATTCACAATACTCTCATATCAAATGAGTTCTAAAAGAATCATGATATTCCCCTAATGTATAATCACTATGTTATGATTGTATTGTATGAAATTGATTGAGTTTTTCCTTAAGAAAGGTCTCCAAAAATGAACATGTTTTTTATATTTCATCCATTAGGCTTGAGGAGATAGTTTGAAACAAATACTTTCAAAGGTATATTTTCATACCTTATTTTTTACTTCATGGAAAAACCATTAAATTTACTTTGTTGTTTTATGTCTTCATTTCATGTTGTAGATGATGATTTCTTAGGTTTGTATACCTCCTTCATTGAGTAACCATAACCATGATGGACTTTTCTATGTTTTGACTTTTAATTATGATTTATTCATGATGTGGAGATATATGGAAGGGTTTATGACATGAATGGATGATGAGGACACCTAAATAAAGGTGGAAAAGAAGACAAACCACAAGGTAAAGGTAGTATATGACAATGAAAATGGAGATATAACAAGATGAATTGAAAAGATTATGAAGGATCATGTCAAGACCAACATGAAGAGTCATATGAAATAATTAACATATCAACTTTAAACCATATCAATTTGTATGCCTTTGGACAAGGATAATAGGCCAAAATTAAAACATAGGAATATGCTAAAACCTCAAAATATGCTAAGAATATTTAAATTTTGCTAAATAGTGATTTTGAGGACTTTTAAGAGGACATGATGTATTATTGGATATGAAAATTGACTAATATCTCAATAAATATACTTTAAAAACATGTGAATATGATGGATATACCTACTAAGAAGAAAACAAGAAAACTGGAAACCCTTTCTCTCTCATGACCATACAATTCTCCTTTAGAAGCACATAGACTATAGATTTACATTGTAGACCTATTATTGAGATCCATATGACAATAATAAGTGTGAAAAGGACCTTAAGTATGAATCATGTTCCTAATAAGCTCTTTAAATTATAATTTACTTGAAATGATGCCCTAGTGAGGAGAATTTATAGATTTTAGTTGCTTTCATGGATGAAAGGTTGCATAATTATACCCTAAATTCAAATGGATTTTTAATGAGAGAGATATATCTAATTTGATAACCAAAGTATCCATCAATAATCCCTCTGAGTCTACTTTCATTGACCAAAATTTTAGACTTGGATTCTCTCTAATGTTCGTACCAATAGCAAACCTATAGGCCTATCCTTGTGTGCAAACTTGCAAGGTGAAGGAAAGAGATTAGTTTTTATATTGTTTTACATAAAAATTACATGAAATTATTATGGGACCTATATTATTCCCTCCATCTCTTATTTCAGACATTAACTATAGAGTTGGCCATACAATTCTATACTTTAGCCTTGAAAATGCATTAAATAAGCTTTTATTTGCCTTTTATTTAAACTTAAGACCTCCAATACCAATTTTAGTGCATTTAAAGGATATAAAAAATTAATTAACATTAAATAACAATAAATAACCCTTTTACACACTTTAGATGGCCAAATTTGGCATATGGGAGGTCAAAATGGCCCTTTTGGCTTAAATTTGCATCAAAACACCTTTTTAGCTTTTGAAATTTTATACTTAGGCTAATGTCATTTAATTTAATAGATTTAAATGTATTTTAGACCTTTTAATGACTCTTTTAAATATAAATTAATCCTTTTAATCCAAAAATTTCACTTTTGATGTAAAATGTAGGGTTTCACAAGGAAAATTGCCACTGAACAAGGTTTATAACAGTACCAAAAAAATGTTTTGAATTATATGGATAGGTATTTGGACTTGATAGGAAAAATTACCAATAGGTTGTTAAATAATAAGACAATTCAATTATGCTTTGATGATTTTGATTATATTTAACTATATTCATTCCTTTATCCATTTGAGATTGTCCTTGAATAGAAACCTTAACATTATTATTATATTAATTATCTAAATACTCTCCTAGATCATTAGGTGTGAACATGCTATGAGATAAGTACTCATCTAGGTCGATAGGTAATTTATCTTATGAAATTTATCATTTTTTGGATGTTTCATATCATCATCATCACTACCATACCAATTAATAACTATGTAATTATGATCTTAAAAATTGACCAAAATATGGAGATATATTATTTTTGCTTTCTAAATTTAAATTATAGACATAAATCCTTCATGTACATGTTAAAAAACCTTCATCTAAGCCTTGATTATCATGAAACCTATATAAATATTGGCATAGAATAAGAATTTATTATATCTCTATCCTAACAACGTCATGAGACAACCTTGAATTAGTATATTTTCATCATGAAACCTTTAAAACATTGTTGCAGGCTTGTAGGTTATTTGATGATGATAGAATAAGCTCCAAAACCTTGTTTTATACCTTATACTTTTTAAAAACATTATAATTCATGTATGAATACATGTATGAGGGTCTTTTTAATACTCTATAAGACTTATCGTTACCTTACATCATCAAAATCCATACATTATCTTCTTCATAAATCATAGAACTCATTGAAAAACCTATAGGTGCTCTTATAAGAGCCTAGAATATGCTAAAAACCCTATTTTTATTTCAACATCAAGATACCTTGATGCATAGAATGAGAGTTAGGTCTTAAGACTATTCTCCTCTTGATTAATCATATAATCTTTGTTATCTTCTTCATCATCAATAAATATTTCTATAGATATCCTAAAATGTCTTTGAGAGAGCTCAAAACCCTCTTTAAACTTGTCTAGGAAGTTTCCCAACAAGTCAAGACTTGTCTGAAAGTCTTGGATTGATAATATGATCAAAGAAGACTTATAATAAGTATACAATCCTATACAGTCTAAGACAATGGTTTAAACCTATATTTTAGACCTTAAAAAACCTATAAATGAGTTTTTGAGACTTTAGACACTTGAATCCTTTGTCTTGTTTGGTCATATAATCTTGGAGCCTTCCTAAAGCCTTGGTAACTTAAATGTAACTTTAAAAACATATGGTATTCTTCTCTTAAGAGCTTAAAAAAAGATATTTAGGTCATGAAAACCCTTGAAACTTTGTTTCATACTTGTAATAGTTTTAATGTTTCTAAAAAACCTATTTATATTCATGATCAATCATGAAAACATTATCTTCGAGTAAACTTCAAGAAAGCTTGAAACCCATGTTTATTTAAACTTACAAGATTGCAACACTTGGAACTCATGGATCTCCCTTGAGACTATCTACATAGATTTTGAACCTTGTGATATTTTTCCTTAATATTTGTTGATTATTTGGTAGGATCAAAGAGGCATGTATATCTATGTAATAGTATTTATTTAAGCTTGATAACCTTTGGTGATGCTTCTGACTATTTGAAACCTTATGATAACATGGTAAAAGCTTGGAAAAGTGTAATTAAGATCTATAACTTCATCTATGAGCCAAAAACGTTACATAGTTTATCTTAAACCATCATGGAAAATCATTTTTATATACCTTTATTCATGTTTAAAGATAAATAAGTCTTGGAAACACTTGAATCCTTGTGTAACTCTAGATTTTAGACCTGTAACATTCATTCAACAAGCTCAGAACCTTTGGAAACATGCTTTAAGAACTTGACAATCTAATTGAAGACCTGAAACATTCATGATATGGTTATGGAGACCTTATAAACTATGTTTAAATATTTGAATTAGGTTTTTATCATGCTTAAAGTTTCTTTATCATCCATAGAAACCTTCCAACACTCTATAGGTCTAGTGTGTTAATTAGAAGTGTTAAAACCCTATTAATAATGTTTTGATATGCTTGATACTATCATATAGATGTTGAAACTTTCAATATTTACCTTGTTTTGTAATCTTAAAACATTTTAAACATGATTTTAACCTTTATCTAAAACCCTATATAACCTTAGACACAGGGTCAAAAACCTACAAACTTTCCATGTTGCCTCTACAAGCCTGAAAAACCATCAAAATATTTACTCATGGTTTTAGGGTTTTAGTTACTTTTAAGACTATCTATAGGGTTTTTAGTGGATCCAAATCATTTTGAATCTCTCATTAAGTATGTAAATCACAATGAGGTGCACTAATACTTTTTAAAAATCAACCAAAACCTTTTTACATACCATGCATATGGAGAAATGTGATAGGATGTGATGATTGGTCAATCAAACCCTTATAAACTTTCATTTTTGTCTTGTAAATGGATATAAGACATAATGTTTATTATTTAAGGATTTAAAACAATCATTAATGGTTTTAACCTTACAAACATACATTTCATGTTTGATATTCTCAACAAGATCCTACAGACCTCTATTAGACCTACAACTCATGTTTCTTAGCTCATTAGGTAGCTTATACATTTTATTCCTTATATTTAAAGTTTATATTGATTTTTAAACTCTATTTATTACCTATTTTTTATTATTCCCAACCTTTATATTTACCCTTTAGATTATAAATAAGGCCTTGTAGACCTATAACCTTTAAAACATGTTTGGGTGTTCATGGAAACCTCTTGAGACTATTTGAAGACTTCATGATTCTTGGAAGGAGATTATATCCCTCTAATTTTTTATTTATATGATAATTTAAATATCATAGGAGATAAAAATACTTAATAAAGTCCATGAAACCTTCAACAAGACTTTGAACAAGATGTACGAACCTAAAGGACTTGTAAAGGTGTTTCAAACCTTCTAACTGACCTCTATGCTCCCTTTTGGAATGTTTCAAATCTTTGCATGACCTAATGAATTGACATGAACCCTTTTTTATATATTTCACCCTTTAAATCTCTAATGAAATGACACTAGGAACTTTTGATCTAATTTTACATTGATAAACACCCTTAGTCATCAAATATACCTAGTTAAGCCTAATATGACTTAATGACTTAAAAATGATTAATAGGACTTATGAAACATTAAAAACTATTTAAAAATATTAATAATTCATTAAATACCTAATAGTGGTCTAAAATTTATCCTTATGAATACATTACTAACTCATATTCTATTGATTTTGGCCCAAAGGTCCAACTTCTAGCATGTGAAGTGATGAGAGATCAAGGTGACTTGAAAAGTCAACATATTGGAAACCTCCATGGGATTTTTTCCTACTAATAAAGTATCCAATAACCTTATTCAATTCAATTACGCATTAAATTCACTAAAATCCTTGAATCAACTCACTCTAAAAGTGTAACTATGACTAAAACATATTTGTCTAGACTCTAAATAAACTGAAGATGCCTTAAAACACACAACAAGAAAGCAAAGAATAGAAAATAATGTGAAAAAAACACTTGGAATAATGACAAAAAACTATAATACAATGTAAAAGGTTTTAAAATTCCTTAGAAATCAAGGTTTTAAGTGTATCCCATTGACTAGGATAGGTAATACTTCTCGAATCAACCTTTAGAGCTAGAAAGTGTTTACTTGCTTATAGCTAGCAATAATGTATGGTCCAATCTAAATAGAATCAAAATTTGTATATAATCTAACATTATATCTATATTCATCCCACTTTAAAACTATATATCCTTCTTTAAATGTCTTATCAGTAGCATTTTTATCAAAAAAAAATTGACATGGGATTGATGAGCCTCAATTGTATGCATTTTGTGGTTTCGAACTTCTAGCTCCATCAACTTAGCCAACCTTATTGTCATTTCATAATTTTATAGTATTTCTAGTTGTTGTACAAGATCAATATAAGGTAACTCTAATGATAAAGGAATATTTTCCTCTCTCCCATATATTAACATGAATGGAGAGTTCTCAATGGATCTCTTGGGTATGATCCAATCATCCCAAAAGGTTGTCCTAAGTTTTATGTGTCAAGCTATATGATTTTCTTCTATTTTCCTCTTGAAATTGACTATAATAGTTTGAATAAGTCTTGATATAAATTCCATGTTTGAATTCCCATTCAATAATTTGAATTCACACAAAGACTTTAGCATTGTCATAAAAGATAGTAGATTGGACATCAAACCTTGTAACAATAACTTTAAGGAAGCCCAATATTAAAGATTCATTAGCCTCATTCAATGAAATTTATTTAGCTGATCTAGTGAAATAATTTATGGCTATAAACACCCTTTTGTGGTTATAACTAGAGGTAGATTTATCATGCCAATGAATTATAAACCCCACTAAAAATGGTTGATCTATTTGGATAAGATGAAGAGGAAGGGATAACAACCTTTGATTTCATATGAAATAAGTACACTTCTTAAAACTTCTCACCCACTTGTGAGCATCTCTAAATAAATCAAGCTAGTAATAACTAGTTCTAATGATCTCAACAATAAGAGTCCTTGGTGATAAATGACCTCCTAATAGGCCATCATGAAACTCTTCAAGCACTCTAAGAATTTGATCATGTTCAATACACCTTAACAACACTCCATTCATATCTTTTATAAACAAAACACCATCAATAAGGACAAAAGGAATGTATTACAACCTGAAATATCTTTTCTTTACCTTGTCAAGGCCTTAAAGATACTAAACTATTTGTAATAAAAAAATCATGTCCTAAATATAACTTCTTTAAGGATGAAGAGGAGATGATTGGTCTTCTTGTAACATGTATATAAAATTTTATCAGCTTCCAAGTATGTAGTAAGTTGATCACACAACCCTTTACCTCTCACAACTTTGGTGATTTTAATTTGCATGTCATACTCCATGACTTTTATGATTCATCCAGTTGTCTTTTCATTCACAACCCTACTCAAAAGGAACTCTTTCACACTTGGATGAGGCCCATTATCTGAATTTTTTCATTTGAAAGCATGTGCTTAAATTTTTTAAGAGATTTTATAATATAAAAAATGTGTTTCTAAAAACAAATACCTTATTTCATAGTGCTTTAGTTCTTGACTAAAAAAGGTTACTGATTGATCAATTTTATCATTATTTTGTTGAGTTAGGATGGATAAAATGATCTCACATCCTTAAAAAACATAAAGGATTAAGTCCTTGTCATATTTTGATTCACAAGAGTAGGATCTTGAGATATTGTTTTCTTGATGCTTTCAGTACTATCCTTACCTTCATTTGACTAGATAAAAAATAGTGTTCTTGAGCATGGAGGTAAGAGGATTGATCAAAGTATCAAAGTATGATATGAATCTCCTCAAAAATTTAATTATCCCTAATAATATTTAGAGACATTTATTATGGCTTTGGAGAGAAATAGACAATATAAAATTCACCCTTTCTAGATCAATGGAAAGACCATCCTTTGAGACTATGTGCCCCAATAATTTACACTCATGATTAAAAAATAAACACTTTTTTGGATTAATATATTGAATAATCTAAACTCCAAACTCCATACATATATTGAATACTCTAATTAAATTATCTAAATGCTCATGTGAATGCTTTGAAAAAATAGTGATAACATCCAAATAAACCACAACCATATCATTAATAAGACCTTTCAAGGTCATATACATTTCCCTTTAGAAGGTTTCACTAGTATTGGTCAACCCAAAGGACATATTATTATAATCATAGGTTCCCCATTTGGTGGTGAGGGTTGTTTTAACTGATTCGACTCTTGGACTAATATTTGATTGTACCCCAAATAGCCATCTAGGAGAGAAAACCTTTTATCTCCACTTACTATTTGAAGAATTTGTTACATGGATAGAAGAGGATAATGGTCCTTGAAATATGCTCTATTTAGGTCTCTAAAATCAACACATAGCCTAATATTACTATTATTGTTCCTGATTGGAACAATATTTTCCACCCAAGAGGAATTATTGATTGGGAAAATGATGTTTTCCTCTATGAGTTTGGTTATCTCCTTCTTCATTAAGAGTTAAATATTGGGATTTATTGGCCTTTGCTTTTACCTAATTAGATTTGCACTGGGGTATAATTTAATGGTATGTTGGGATAATCATGGATCAAAATCTCTAGGATCCTCATGACTCCATGAGAACACATCATCATACTCTTTACAAAGGTTAATGAAAACTTATTTTTAATATTTAGTACATACCTTTCCAAGATTCAAGATTTTGTCCTTTGTGATGGTCATTTATTCAAAATAATCCTCCTTGATATTAAGGGATATTTTTGATTATCATCACCAAATTCATAATTAACAAGCATATTTTAATAAGGGTTCAATAGCTTTAATATGCAAGAAAATATTTCTCTCTACTACATCCCATTTGAGCTAAATTTAGAAAAGTCAAGTCAAAAACATGTTCTCTTTACTAAGTGAAGATCAAGGAGAGGTTAAGTGTTGGTTAAAAAAAATTAATAATGGTTAATAATGAGTCTCCATGAATGAAATATCTCTCCTAATATGCCCCCCTTGGAGATAATATTATAAAAGTTAAGAACTTAAACATGCATGCAAGATGTAAGTCAAGAAGATCCATTCAAACTCCAAGTTACAAATCAACAAGCTCCAGTCAAAACCCAAGCTAAAATTAATGATAAGTCTAGTTAAAATTCAATATTAAATAAAGGTACTGAATTCAAACTTCAAGATGCATGCGAGATCAAAAGGAGTTAAGTGCATAATCAAAAGGAGTTAATTGAATTGAAGATCAAAATCTCTTCAAGTTGAAGACCATTAAAGCATGTAGAAGACATTTGAATTTTCAATAAAATTAAAACATGAAATAATAACCTATATCTATCCTAATACACCATATTCCAATAAATAATGTTTAAACTCAAAACTCTATGTTAGAATTTATAGGTTGAGGGTTGGAGTTGAAGTTTGAATTGGATTTTAGTTAGGTTTAGTTTGAAGTACGAGTGAATTTGGACTAGAAAAGAGACTCATATCCTAGTTGAATATTGACTTATATCCTCTCTCCTTTATTATATATCTATATGCATTCATAAATTAAATGGTAAAATGTAGACCTACATGCATTCATAAATGAATTTGTGTAAGCTAAGAAACACTAAAAAGTGCATATTTTTAGTTTTATTAAATGAAATCTCTTTAAATTTGACATGGAAGTCTATTTTTTTTTTAAAATGTTTAAAAGTTATTTCATGTGTTTATTATTCCTTAGAGAGAGAAAATGGCAAAACACATGTATGTTCATGAAGAAAATCAAGGTTTTCTCACTAATTTGCTCATAAATGGAGTCAAAAATGAGTGTTTCAGGTCCTTATAATAGAAAAAATGATTTGAGAGTGTGTATACTTAATTTAAAGGTATTAATACATGAAAATTCAATGAAAAACAATTTAAAATAGGCTTATCTCATTGAAAAATGTCTTCAAGTCACCCTGCAGGTAGCAAGCAAACACTTTTTTGTAATTTTTTGTTTGAGAGTTTGGTGAAGAGTTTTGAATAGTTTAAAGATTTTATAGGTCTAAAAAATTAATATATATCTAATTATAATATTAGGAGTGTTTTTTGAGGCCTAAAAATCATTTTAGACCCCCGAATTCAAATCAAGATTTTTTTAGGCTTAGAGAGCACAAAATGGCATTTTTGGAAGTTGTAGGTGTAATTTAGAGCTGAAAATTTATTTGAAGGTCTATGAAAACATGATGATAATTTTAAAATAATTTTTAAACTATTCATATATTCAAATAATTAAAATTCATCATGGTATAGGTTTTCATGATGCATTCAAAAATCTTACCAAAACCACAGAAGATAGAAATATCTAGAATAACTAGTATGGAAAGCTATGATTGTCATCATCAAATGCATAATAATAAAGTATATTTTAATAAATGGTCAATATATTTAACATGAAATAAAATATATCTCTCTACTATGCTCCATTTGAGATAAATTTATAAAACTCAAGTCAAACACATGTTCTCTTTCTTAAGTGTAGATAAAAGAGAGGTTAAGTGTTGGTTAACAAAATGAAATTAGGGTTAATTAGTCTCCATTATGAAATATCTCTCCTACTACAGCCCCATTGGATATAATTTTTAAAAATTTAAGAAGTCAAACATGCATGAAATATTCAATTCAATAAGCTCCAGTCAAACTCCAAGTTATAAGTCAAGAAGCTCTAGTCAAACTTCAAGTTACAAGTCATGATAAGTCAAGTCAAAGTCCAAGATGCAATAAATATAACTAAAGTAAAAATTAAATATGCATGCAATATCAAAAGGATTTAAGTGCAAGATCAAAAGGAGTTAATGGAATATCAATCTCTCTTCAAGTTGAAGACCATTCAAGCATGAAAGAGACCCTTGAATTTTCAACAACATTAAAACATGAAAGAATAGCCTATCTCTCTCCCCTACTACATCATATTTCAATAAACAATGTTTAAAATTAAATTTTTGCATTATAATTTGGAGGTTGAGGGTTGGATTTGAAGGTTGAGTTGGATTTTAGTTAGTTTCAATTTGAATTAGGAGTGAAGTTGGACTAAACTAAAGATTCATCTCTTAGTTGAAGATTTCTTTTTCTCCTCTCTCCTTTCTTTGTTTTCTATATGTATGTTTTATTTTTAGATAATTATGGGATTATGCTTTTGGATTACAAAAAAAATTCCAAAAAAAATTACTATCTCACCTTTGAAGAAATAAAGAGCTAATTTTTCCTCCATTTTCAAGCTATTTATGAAGCATGTTCTTAATGTTCATTGATGTAACTTAGTGAATGACTGATTTTCCTATGTTTCCATATGAATATCTCACATTTATGCATCAAATAAGAACCCTTTAAACTCATATAAAGTGTCTAAGTATTATTTCTTACTTATCTATAAGAGAACTCAATCATTGTTCATTCCTTCCAAGCTAATGTGAGTGTTTGTCTACACCTTTGTGTGAAATACTAATGCAAGATTCATTGTATGAAGATTAAGTAAATATGTGTAGGTTATTTATCTTCCAAACTGTGTCAATTATAGGAATAATTGACCTTAAAATTGGTGCATCACCCCAAATTTTTATTATTTTATTTCCCATTTAAGATTTAGCATTGCTCCTTCTACTCTTTTGTTAGTCAAAAAATCATAAAATTAGAGAGTTTAGATAGAAGTAAGTGAGTGTACCAAAGGGAACCAACCATTCATTTAGACATTATTTCCAACATAAGGTCA
The DNA here is from genome assembly GCA_037957365.1 of Torreya grandis. NCBI lineage: Eukaryota > Viridiplantae > Streptophyta > Pinopsida > Cupressales > Taxaceae > Torreya > Torreya grandis. Next base: position 36,960 of record JARHVA010000932.1, on the reverse strand, counting down.
CCAACACATTGGAGATTTTTCATTGTATAAATAGGAGTGATAATGGGCACACGTTCTTGTAAGTGTGCACTTCTAAGTGATAACAGGTTTATAGTACTTGACAATGACAATCTCAACACAAATTTATGACACATGGCTTGAGCAATATAACAAGGTCTTAACATTTGATAATCTCATACTTGAATTCTATCTTATGCATCATTATATTTTTTATAATATTATACATATATAGTAACCTCATTATGTATTCAAAGTTTTCTAAATATCTATACATATATATCTATAATCTTATCTCAAATTGAATGTACATGGGTTGGTTCTATCAGATATAGTAAGTATCACCAACCAATAATATGGTTGGTACCAACCCACTTTCAAAAACAATAATTTTAAAATAAAACATAGCCTTAGGTTTGGCCCATTCTCTTATCATGTTGATGGAGTGATCAATTATTCCATTAGATCCATAAATAAATATCTCATTCAAAATGGACTTGACACTTATATGATATACATCTATACACTATTACACTAAAAAAATCTACCCTATTCTTCCAAATTTACCAAATTATCATTAGGATAAATCCCAATCAAATTTTAAATCATAAAAAATTTAAATTAAATCAATCATTTTAAAGTGCCAAATCCACATCATTATCTACATAAACATAGCGAAGGAACACAATTTTGACATACAAATAATGGAAGAGTACAATTGCACAATCACACTTGATGGGAGAAATTCCTATAGATTTATTTTCATCCTTGGAGTATTAGATACATATGAAATGGTCAATAATTATATGAGTTTGATCTATGTTAGATCAAACCATTACACTCATTATTTCTATAGGTTTCTAGCCCTCACAAGTGCACATAGGGTTTCTAGGTAGAAAATTTTGGTTTCTAGATTTGTGTGCATCATTATGGTTAAAGATCATAAAAAAATAAAAATAAAATATAGTAATAGGTAGACATAAAATAATTATTCCATACTTCCACATAATTTATTGCCAACTAGTAGGTCAATATTGATTGATAATACTAACTCGGTCTTATGGAACCAACCCAATACAGATAATGAATCAATTTCATAACTAATCTAGCTACATGATTACTTATATTTGATTTGATCTTCTATAATATAGTCACAATTATAAAATCATGAAAAAATATAAGTATCATGATATCTTTATCACTTTATATATCAATAAGCATATATCCTTGTCAAATCAAAAGAATCAATATCATTCTTTTACATTTAGATGTATGATTGAATGCCATATCTATTAATATTAATTACATTACAAAGATATGTCTTAATATGATTAATCTTAACAATTAATCCATAAACCAATATACATATCAAACACTTCAAAACCCTAGTTTTTCCCTTAGGGTTTCATCCTTATAAGGTTTTAGATTTCAGTCTTGGGATTTTATTTTTAGATATAATTTATGATTATTCCTTAACAATATAAATTAATCATGATAATGTTGAATGAACATTATTAGTTAACACAAGTAATGAAGTTATTTTTTCATATTTTTATTGTTGGAAAAAGTGTTGTCATTGATTTCAAATGTAATGACAAAGTGGTGATGTCATTGATGAAATATGATATCATTAAGTGACGAGAAGGCTTTGAGCATGGAATGTCTATTCTAAAGTAAGAAAGAACAAGCTTGGTAGCTTATTGAGCCAAGATAAATGTGACATATGTGAACATGTATGGAATATTTATAAGCATGGCATAAGTATGTTTGAGATTTGGATGAGGTTTTGAGATCATATACAATGGTGAAAAGGTCATACTCCAGACCTAAGGTGACTTATAGCTAAAGGCCTAGTATGTCAAGACACAGAATGAGGTTCAAATAAAGTTTCAAAGTGAGTTTTCAAGATGGTATAACACATGTAAACATTTAATGAGGTTTTAATAGGTGATTCAAAGGTGTGGACCAATTTTTAGGTCCTAAGGATAAAGAAAAGGTAAGATATCATGTAGGAAGATCTCCTATGCATGCAAAATGAAAGTTTCAATAGAGAAGGAAGATGAGATTCTCATTGAAATGTTTAGGTTTTTCATGGTGACTTGAGATATTTTTAATAGTTGGGAAAGGTTCTGAATAAGCTTCTAGAAGCATTTTATATGGAAACCAATCCCTCAACTTTATGAATAATATTAAAAAGGTAAGGAGGTTTTTATGCTTACAAACCCTCATAATGGAGTGATTAGAAATATGTGAATGGGTTTACCAAAAATGGATTGTTTGATAAAAAAAATTATTTTATGTTGTATATGAATCCTCCAGGCACTTCTAGGTTGTAATGGTTTGTCAGGGTAGTGATCAAAAGGTATAGGAAATTACTTATTTCTAAAGATTTTATTGTTACAAGAAGGGTTGAATAAGTCAATGCATGAAAATAATTGGAGATTAAATTTAAATACTTATTCCTCAAGTCCATGGAGTTAGTTTTTAAATATATTTTCTCTATGTCAATCTTTTTTATCATGGAAATTATCCTATCGCTAGACTATAGATAGTGAAAATAGTGAAGGAAACTAGGCTTGAGTGAGAACCTATTTAGGGATGATGTGAAAGTGACTAGGGATGGATAAAATAGTTTGGGGTATTTTTTTAATACCTATGACTCATGTTACCTTGGTTTTTAAATGTTTTTTTTGGTCATACATAGGCTAGAAGGTGTTCACAAAGTGACCTATCTATGTGATTGAAATCTATGAAGGTGTGTATTCCAGAAGTTGATCCATATATTCCTTATTTACTATTATACATCCATAAATTTATGATTTTATTTTATTTTATTATTTTTAAGGACAAAATTAATTAATTTAAATATAGGAAGTGTTTTCACAAGTGTTAGATATCATGTTCACTATGATTATGTTTTGGGTCAATTTGACTGCTTCAAGTATGCTAGGTGAGATGAAGTGTTTGAGGTCCCTTGACAAGAGGTGATGAATAAAATGGACACATTGTTGTTTTTTAAGACATAAATGGAACATAAAAGGATTATTATAGATAAATATATAGGTTAAGTGATTGAACCATGAAATCTAAAAGGGCTTCTCTAGTTGTGTTTGCACAATGTGAGAGTGGTCTGAGAGATTGGTCTATTAGACCAATGATTTATGCCAATAAAAGAGATATAAATAATTTATAATGATATATATATATACCTAAAATTAATAATTTATGTGGATTATATGTTATTAAAGTGTCATTTCAAGTGCTAAACATGAAATTATTCATGATTATGATTTTGTACTATAGGTAGTTTCTTAGTGATCACTTTATAGAAGTGAGTCGGAAGTGTTATTGGAATATTTGAAGAATCCAATGAGTATGGATATATTTTATAAGTATTAAAGGTTAATAATAATTCATTTTAAGTCATAGTTTGTCCCTGATAAAGTATGAAAAAGTCAGGATGCTTAATTGTACTTTAACTGTGTTTTACCAAAACTGAGTGAGCATGTTACAAAGTTGATTTTGGATGATTAGATGTTTAGTGAAGGAGTAAAATGGACATGGAGAGGTTTATGAAGTTATTAATGATATATTAATGTTTTTTTTAAGTGTTTTGTTTTATAAAAGTGATTTTATTCTTTAGTTCTAAGAGATAGACATTTTTGTGTAACAAGGCCTAAAAGGCAAAAAAACCTAATTGATAGGTTCAAGGTGTGAAATGGAATTATAGGTAGTAAGGACCCAATGAGAGATTATTAAGTACCTATTAAAGTAATATTAAAAGTTTTTTAATATTTAGTGAAGGAAAAATGTGGTCTAAGAGGTCACAAGTGTTATAACCAAGCTATGGAGTGTTTGGTTATCATATATAACGTATGTATGGAACTATTTTAAGTGTGATCCAAGTGAGTTAAGGATGTTTTATTACCAATATGAGTTAGATTAAGTGTATAGTATAAATTCAAGGCCTAATAGGCCTATTTGGATTAGTTGAGTTTAAGAGGACTCAAGTGAAGAAAATAACTCAATCAAGGAGCAGAAGTAGGTCATTAAGGACCATCAGAGGGTGAAGAAGATCAGTCATGAATATATTATCAATTATACATAGGTGGATAACTAGGTCATTAAAACTAATTATCTTAGAAGAGGCATATTAAGTGAGTGAGCTCTAGAGGCTATTTGATTAAGAGTAAAGAGTGAAAACAAAAGAGTTCATCATCAGTTGAAGAGTTAGAAATAGGTGTTCAAGATGATTAGAGTTTCAAGGTATTTGATTTAGTGATTGGTTTCCTAGGGGGTTGGATCCTCCTTGCAAGTTGGAGCTTGTAAAGGACTAGTTGGGTGTGTACTCAACTAGGTATGGGTTGGAGCTGTTTGTGAAGTGGGTGAATCACTAAATGTTAAATCTTGTAATTATAAGACAATAGTCCATGTTCATGGTTTAATGGGTTTTATCACCCAATATGGTTTCACACATAATATCTTATGTTATCTTGTGATGTACTTGCATGATTTTTTTCTTATGCATTGATCTCTTATGTATGATTCATGGAATTGTGTTTGAAATTGAATATGCATTATTATGCAACTGATTCACCCCCCTCAGTATCTATTTCTAACATATCTATCTATATAGTGTATAATTTTTGGATCAATTATATAAGCAAATAGGTAGCAAATATGAAATCTGAATTCACTAATAAGGCTAAAGTTACTAATTAAAATAAATTTTGTCTCTAGGACTTTTTTGTGATCCCACAAGTTCAAAAATGCAAGAAATATATCAATCCTTTCTAATATTTTTTCCTTCCCTTTCATTATGTTATTCTAATCAAGCCACCCTTTTTTTGTCTTCACATCCCAAATCCATACTTTTTATATAAAAATAATGAAGCTATTATCCCCTTGAGAAGAAACACACCCACCATTATTTTATTTACTCTCAATTATCAAATTAAACTCACCACCTACAATCTAATTTTTGTAATTTTCATTATTTACAGTAAGGAGAAATTGATTCCAAATTTGTTCCTTATCTCATTGAGGTTGAATTCCATAGATATTACTAGCAAAAACATTATATATATTTTATCTTCTAGTTGGCATAATATCAAGTTCTGAGAAGTGTGTTCATTATTAAATTTTAGACCCTTTGGTTCTACAAAACCACGAGACTCCCAACTATCCCAATGGAACCAACCCATGTATTATCCTCATTAATCTATCTAACCATTATCCATTATTTATAAGCTTCCTCATTGAGTTCCATTTCTTGAAGAAAAATAATTCTATCTTTTTACTTTACAATCCTCCTTTTCAGAAGCTTTCTCTTATTATTGGAATTAAAACATTTTATGTTTCAATAAATAACGAACATTAAGTTGGATTCATTTTATTGGTGCCTACCAATATTTCCTATAATACAAGTTGATTAAATATTATAGATACTAAAATATAGTCTATAGTACTTGATAATGATAGGCTTTACACACATTTAAGACACATGACTTGAGCACTATAATAAGGTCTTAATATACCATCTTCTCACACTTGCATACTATCTTATGAGTCCATTTTTTATAATATTATACACATATAATAAACTCATTATCTATTTCAAAAGTGATAAATATCCTACAAATATATCTCTAAAATCTTAGCTCAGCCCATAAGTACACATGGTATTTCTATCAAATATGCTCAGTATCACCATTCGATATTGATGGAATGTGGTTGGTACCAACATGCTCCCAGTGAAAACCATTTTAAAAATAAAACCCATCTTTTTGTTTGTCACATTATATTATCATGTTGTTGGCATGAGGAATTACTTAATTAGATCCATATATAAACAAATCAATAGCTCCTTCAAAAGGGACTTGACACTTGTTTGATAAACATTTATCCACTATTACACATTGAGAAAATCTACCTTAGTCTTACCAATTTACAGATATATCATTAAGATCAGTCATGATTAAAGTTTTAAGAATTTAAAATTTGAATAAAATCAATCATTTTAAAGTACCAAATCCACATCATTATCTACATACATAAAGTAAAGGAACACAATTTTTACATACACATAATGAAAGATCACAATTGCACAATCACAGTTGGTGGAGAATTATATGCTACTTGATTTCAATTTTTGGAGTATTTGTTATTATTGACTATTCTAGTCACCTTGGTCTTTTGACAACTAATTTACATGGGAAAGACCATTTTTATACCAAAACCAACTAAGGATAGTCCTTCAAATCACCTTCATGATGATTAAGTTAGATTAAGAACATGCATACGGAGGTCATTGAGATTATTTTCACTTTTTACTTCATTTGATGAGGTCTTACAATAATTTATTGAAGTCATGGTTTGCATTAGTTCTATAAGAGACATAATGGGGTAGTTTTCAATATAAATGTGTATAAAGAGTCTTATATAAATCCTATTAATCTTTTCAACTCTCATTTTCATGTCTAAAAACATCCAAGATACTCCCTAATCCATGATCATATAATAAGGCATTATAGGTAAGTCCTAAGGTCATGATGGCATAATGAATACCTACTTGAGGATTATAAACATGAAATACTTTTCAAGGTTATTATGTATTATAAGAGTTTAAAGTCAATTGTGAATACTATAATAGTCTTGTAGATGCACCTATCATTAATTTCCAATGTGAAATGAAACAAAATGGGTCCTAAGATCACTCATAAGGTCATAGATACATCAAAAAGTCCTAAAAAGTGCTTATGAGTTCATAAAATGGTTAAAGTGTCTCAAGTAACTCATTATAGTCATTTTAAAGAGGGTGAAGTATTCTTAATGTTTCAAAAATTTATTTTGATATTTGAATACTCTTTACAAGATCTCAAATCCATACAAATGGTTAAATAATGTATTTGACTTAGTTTTTTCCTTCCATCCATGTTTCTTATTAGAATTCAATAATCTCAATGTGGAAAAGCTCACATCAGAACATGACCAAAATGTTATCAATCCTCAAGCTTGTATTAAAAGTGGTATTCATTATTTTAAGATATTGTAATCATGTTTAGAGATCTCCCAAGGTTGTAATGGAAAAAACATCATAATTTCAAGGAGTTTTCAGAAGAAATGGGAATAAAATCTCAAGATAAAACCACCAAAGATAGGGTTCCATCATGGTTTCAATATTTTGTGGTTTAAAATAAAAGAGGTTTTAGTTACATTTTCAAGTTTCATAATTTTGTGATGAAGAAAACATCATGGTTTTAAGGGTACATCCCTGATGGACAGGTTACTAGGAAAAAAAGTTTTAGAAGAAAGATATAAATGTGATTTCAAGTATTCAACAAGTATTCAATCCATTTTTGAGGGTATGAGACAAAAATAACTAATTATTATTTAATATCTAATGCATATTATTGGTGCTCCTTGGGTTTTTAATGAGCAAACATTGTTTTACAAGATAAACAGACAAAGGTTATATGTTTTAATAGTGTATCCATTATTTTAAAGGATAAGGGATCTAAGTATCCAACCCATAAGACCTAAAAATTAATTATAATACATTTCCATAGTTTTATTGGCATAATATGTAGGTTTCATGCTTGAAAACCTCCATACAAACTCGAGTGCATGAAAATTGTAGGCTAATTTTTGATGTCCCATAATTGTTCTACAAGTGCATGGATTAGATAAAGTCTTATAGTATGTTAGGAGGGTTAAAATTACCATTATAATGATGGTTATATTTTGGGATAAAGTAAGAATCCCATTTATTTTTGAAGGATACTACAAATAACTCTTAAGACCTGCTTGAACCCTAAGAACCTATGAGTGCACTTTTTGGATGTTTTGAGGCTTGTTAAGGAATAAAATATAAATGTTAGAGTATACAATACATGAACACATATTTATGAATTATTTAAATATTTAATTATGTAATTATAAATGTAAATTCCCATCCAAACCCTCAAGACTCTCTAAGAGCTACAAACAGTTGTAGGCATGTGCACAAAGATTTCTCAAGGTTTCAAAGGCATTCTTATAGGTTTTACTAATAGGATATATTATTTATAATAAATTAAAACAAGTATTAATTTAAAAAGTATTAGTATAGAGGAACAAGTCATAAAATCTAATTTGTAGGCTTATTGGAGTGTGAAGATGGAGAGTTTTCTTGATTGATCAAGATGAAAACATATTTTCAAGGTTTCTTTGAGGATATGAAGGTTGGGACCTAGGGTTTTAAATAAATTTATAAAATTATAACACATGATGTTGGGCTGACATGGGCACAATACCATCCAAACACTCATCCATAGGCTTGACTAGTAGAAAGACAAAATGCTCTAGCATGGAAAGTTTTAAGCCTACAAGCTTATCAAAAGGATTTTCATGATGCTAAAATAGAAGATAGGGGTTTATGAGATTAAAATGGTGTATCTATAGTCTTAAAATATATGTAAAAAGTTTTAAAATTTGTTCCATGTAACTATATAGGTATGCAAATATCTTAAAGGACCCTCAAAGGCTATAGTCTCAAGTTCTATGCTAAGTTATTGAAATCCTTATAAAGGTTAGAAACTTGTAAATTTATAATAATGGATTATATGAAAGTGTAATAGGATCCATGATATTAAACCCATAAAAATTGTACATATGCCTTGACATTTCCATCCAATTATCCTCCAAAACCACTTATAGGTCTACAAGGTGAATGGTTGAAAGAGTTTGAAAGCTATGAAGATATTCAAATGTGATCATGATGATATAATAATCTAATACATGTATCATAGCTTCTAAAACCTCCTAAATTTCATAAGATAATACTCTAAGGGAAATGTCATGATATATAAAGGGTGTGATCTATGGTTTAGGAGATACAAACTAGTTATAGGCCTACCAACAAAGTTCCTAGTTTTTTGGATGTGGTAACATGGGGAATGAATCCAAAGAACCTAAGAACAAGGAATTTATGAGATTTCAAGCCTTGAAAGGATATTTATAAATTTTTTAATCATGAAAATAATTAGTTCCATGAAAAATATGTTCTAAGTTACCATGGAACCTTCAAAGTTTCCTTCATGATATAATGCTAGAGCAGAGGTAAAATACCTGATATACTCACTGAAGGGCATGCAATATATTCTTAAAGGTTTCCTTGATGTGATAATGAGCTCAAGATATTTAAAATAAATATTAAGGTCTACAATAATGAGGATTAATGTTTCACACATGTTTCCAATATGTTTCTAGGATTTTTAAGGGTCACACAGATAAGAAACTCAGAGGTGTTCAGGAAAAACTTTTAATTAAAAATATATTGACATATTAATAAACCCTATAATATTATAATGATAAGTTTATGCCAAGTTATTAATATTTTATGAATATAAAAAATGTATATTATCTTAAAAAGAGTTTCCATAAAGATATATAAGGTCTATCGACTTAAAAACACCTTTAACAATACTTCTTAGGTGGATATAATGTTCTTGATGATAGTTTATCATGGTTTTCACTGATTAAGGCATGATTCAAAGCTACAAACATGTTACAAGTCTATTTTAAAATATTGAATGAATTTAAAAGGTTTAAATTCCTACATCACTATATTAATATCAATACATAACCCATATAAAGGCCACATGAGTGTGATCAAATTATTCATGGTGAATTCAAAACTATATCAAGACATGAAGGTCACAGGGCCTTCTAAAACAAGTTGTAGGATTGCAACTACTTCTAAAGGATTTTTGGTGATGGAAAGGAAAGTTTCCTTAAAGATAATATTAATAAATTTTCATGTTCAAGAAGGGATAACCTAAAGACTTAATTTTGAGGCCTATAATGAAGTGGCAAGGTTTTCATGATGGTTTTAATAGATCTTAAATAGATTATAAGAGGTGTGTAGGTAGGTATCCATAAGTTTTCTTGTCTTTGAGGGAGTCAATAGGTTTTAGGATCTATATAAGACATTATAAATTCAAGTATTAAGGTAATTATAGCTTGATAAGGTTGTAGGTTTGTATGATGAAGAAACATGGTCCTTAAGACACTTGTTGGTTTGATAAGGGTGAAGTGCAATCTCTTTTAGTTATTGGTTTTCATATCAAGCTAGTGAAAAACATAGAGGGGTGACATCCTTTTTGAATTTATTGACATATTATTAAGGTTTATAGTATTATGAGGTATGAATATATGCATGAGAATTAAAATTTCATGTCCTCAATAATATCTTCATGATGTGAACAAAGATGCAAATCTTGAGTTCACAAGCCTGCCTTTAGGCCTATAAGCTTGTTCAAGAGGATTTAAATTAAGATGTAGGTCTTCTAAGAAGTTTGAGTTAGTCTAAAATGAATAAACGATGTAATGGTAAAATATAACTTTATCAAAAAAAAATTTATATATTTTAACAAGTATAGGGATACACAGAGATGAGTTAAGTCCTCTAATTGGATAAAAGATTGACATGAAGGCATGAGGAAATTTGAGGACCTCCTGAGGACATAAGAGATATATTTTATGATTTTAAAGGACCAAAAAAAAGATGGATTTATAATTTTAGGCTTAAAAATGAGAAGAAAATCATAATTTTTGCATCAAAAATAAATATTTCCAACCTACTATGAGGTCTGCAAGTTGTAAGGATGGAAGTGTTATGACCTCAACACCTAGTTCATTGACTTGTAATAGGTTTTTAAAGGTTTTTGAGGTTGTAAATTTATAATTTTAGGTTTTTAGGGTACAATATGGGACTAATAAATTATAATAAGGCATGTTTTTCAAGATTATCAAGGAATTATCATGGGTAAATGGGATGATATGCAAGTTTCTATCCTCTCCAAGAAACCTTCATATAAGCTCGAACATTGATTTCAAGAATTTTAAGTGCTCAAAAACATGAAAATTATCCAATTCATATAATTTGTATATAATTAGTAATGATAAAAATTTGAAGGTCTTAATTCCATCATCTTTTAAGCATGAGAGGCACATTAGACAAGTCTCTTGATTATCCATTCAAGACTATGAATGGTGTAAGTTGTCATTAAGAGCATGATGTAGGTACGAGGTATTGGAAAAATTATCTTAGAAACATGTAACCCCTTATAGGGAGTGGTGTTAATAATAAGTCAAATCATAACTCCAAATAGGTGTAGGAAATCTTTCTCCTAGGTAAACATTATCTAAGCATGGCAGTTATAACAATAAGTCAAATTGATCTAGATTATTTATAGCATGCATTCATGGGAGGTGGATATGGGTGAATTAAGTTTCAAATAAATATTTTATAATAATATCATAGTTATGAAGGAACACATTCACCATGTTCAAGCCTCTAAAAGGACAAAAATATAAATAATGAGGTATCTTCTCCCACTACTATGCCAACCTTCATTGAATATTTTCATGGGAGAGGCCTAATGCATTAAGGAGAGTTTAAATCTCTTATTTTCCTTGTCTATTTTCTTACATAGGATATATTATTGGATTAACAACAACATTCATGAGATCTTCTAGGTCTTTTTTCCTCTCTCTCATCTCATTTTATTATATATAGGACTAAACATGACTTTTTAATTATACTTACTTTTGGGTATTATTGTCATTTGGATTTGTACCCTTTGAGGATATGTCTCAACTATCCTCATCTAAGTGTAATAATTTAAAAACCTCTAGGATATCGGTAGCTTAAGAATGAGGTGAATCTCTAGGTAGAGATAACTCCCTTGATGTAGCACTTGTAGAACACTACTATACCTATGCTTATGAGGGAAAATGGAAAGATAAAAATGAAAGAAAACTATTATAAAGGAGGTGATACACCAAATTAGTTGATGATTACTAGCTATCCACATGTTATAGATGAGAAAAAGGGACTAACCAGACATACACATCTCCAACCTGCATCTTCTCACATGTTTAGGCAAGATTAGACAAGAGGCCTAGGATGGCAATATCTGAATATAATAACTCAATCAACCTTAATACTTCCTATAACACTTCATATGACCTACAAGAAGAAGCTTCAAAATTATAAATAGGTGAGGGAATGAGATAACATGTTAAGGAAACAAGAGTTATCACTAATCAAGATCAATCATCCAAGTAAAACACACTATGAAAAATCATGGAAGAGATAAAAATTAGTAGTATTTATTGATCCATGTTATTCAAATGAGCATGGCTTTGACATACTCAGGTGGAGTATAAGTTACAAAGGCCAAAATGGCTAGTTCTTATAAAACTTGAGAGAGAGAGAGAGAGAAGAGAAGATAAAAGCCCAAAGGTCATAAGGACACTTATAAAGATGAGAACATGAGTTAATTATGCATGATAAGAGGGTTTGAAATGGAACATTCAAGTTTATAAGATAAAAGTGGATTTCTAAGTCATGAAACTCATGAAAAGTGGCATGGAATTCCCTTTGATGGCTCAAAAAACTACCTTCATGATTTAGCCCTATTTAAACATCCAAAAACTAATTAGGGATAGGTCTGATGATTGGAGTGAGAGGTAAGGATTTCATACATACCTATACATGAATTGGTTGTAGTCTTGATCATCTAAAATCTCATATAAGTGAGCCATCACTGCTTTCAATAAAAAAAACTCCTCTTTCATATACCTTGCATACTTGGCTTCAAATTTGGCTTTAGTTGCCCATGAAAATCCATACAAGGGAGTGGATGACATGTGTCAAGACTCTCCATGGATTTATAGGCATTATGAACACCTTTAAAAGGCTCTCACATGTATTTTTCACACTTATCACCATTTTTCTCACTATTCTAGTTTTGACTTCAAGCTTGTATTCAAGGCAATATTCATTATTTAAGAGATTGTAATCATGTTTAGAGAGATATTAAGGTTGTAACGGAAATAATATCATCATTTTAATGAGTTTACAAAATAAATGGGTAGAAAATCTCAAGATCAAGCCAAAAAAGAGGTTTCATCATGGTGTCAAGATCCTTTAAGGCCTAGGGATTTAAAGCAAAGAGGTTGTAGTTACATTTGTAAGTTTCATAAAGTTATGATGAAGAAAATTTCATGGTTCTAAGGGTACATACCCGATGGATAGATTACTAGGAAGTACGATTTGGAAACATGATTGAAGCTATTCAAAAATTCTTCAAGTCCTTTTTAAGGGCATGAGATAACAATAATCAAGCCTTATTTGATATGTTATACATGTTATTGGTGTTCGTTTGGTTCTCAATTAGTAAACCTTACTTTACAAGATAAAAAGGCAAAGGTTGAATATTTTTATAGTATATTAATTGTTTTCAAGGTTAAAATATTTGAGTATCCAACCCATAGGACCTTCAAATTGATTTTAATACATTTTCATTATTGTATTAGCATGATATGTAGTTTATATGCTCTAAAACCTCAATGTAGACCTGAGTGCATGAAAATTATAGGCTTATTTTTTATGTCCCATATTCATGATATAGGTGTATGGATTGGATCAAGTCTTGGAGGATGTTAGGAGGGTTATAAGGACCCTACCAATGATGGTTAAATAAATGGAGAAGGTAAAAATCACATTAATTTGCCAAGTAGACTACAAAAAAATATTAAACCTTGTTTAAACCCTAATAACCTATGAGTGCACTTTTTGGATGTTTTGAGGCTTGTTAAGTCATCAAGCATGAATTTTAAGGGTATAGAATACATCAACACACCTGTAGAAAATATTTTAAGATTTCATGTAGTGATCAATGTGAATGCCTCTCCAAACTCTCAAGACTCTCTAACATATACAAATGGATATAAGCTTATGCACAATGCTTTCTCAAGGTTTTCAAATCAATCTTGTAGTTCTACCTAATAGGTTCCATGATTTATAAGAAATGAAAGCAAGGCTTAATAAACAAAGTTGTAGTAGAGAGGAAAAAGTCACAAAAGCCAATATGAGGGCCTATAGTTCAAGACTTATGGGTTTCAATAAAGTTATAGAAGGATAACACATGATATCAGGATGACATGGACATAATACCATCCAAAGACTCATTCATAGGCTTGATCACTAGGAAGATAAAATGCTCTAACATAGAATGTTGTATACCTACAAGATTATCAAAAGGATTTTCATGATGTTAAAAGAGTAGATAGGGGTTTGTGAGATTAAAATGGTGTATATAGAGGTTCATGAGGTAGAAAATAAGGTTTAAAATTTATTCCATGTCAATAGATAAGTATATAGATATCCTAATAGACCCTCAAGGGATATAGTCTCAAGTTCTATGCCAAGTTCTTGAAATCATTATAAAATTTAAGAAATTATAGTAAGGGTTTTTATAAAAGTGTAATAATATCCATGGTCTTAATCCCTTAAACTAATTATATAAAGAGGTACAAATGGTACCCAAGACCTAACATTACCATTCAAGCATCCTCTAAAACCACTTTTAGGTCTACAAGGTGAATGGTTGAAAGAGTTTACAAATTATGAAGATATTTAAACATGATCATGATTATATATGCATTTAAGATGTTCATCATAGCTTCTCAAAACTACTACATGTTTTAGGATAGTACTCAAAGGGGAATATCATGATTGATGAAGGGTGTGATCCAAGGTTTAGGAGCCACAAAGTAGTTATAGGCTTGCCAATAAAGTTCCCAACTCTTTGGATTTATTAGGATGAGTAATGAATCCAAAGAACCTAAGAAAAAACCATTTATGAGAGTTTTAATCTTGGAAAGGCTCTGTTGGAAAATTTTAACCCACATACAAAACTACCTGGATGTAGTTTCATACTCTCTAAGAAGTCCTAATGTAGAGAAAGAAGTAGAGTTACTGATTGGTCAAATGATCGAAGAGATTGAGCAAAGTTCTGGATGGAATGAGTGGACCAAAAGGATCATGTAACTTGAAAATCTTTTGAAACACTTTAAATTAAATTAAAGTATAAATTGTCAATTTTTAAAGCATAGGTCCAGAGTTGTAGAGACCCTATGGGGTGTCAAGAGTGATTGGAATGAATATGAAAGTGCATGGTATTAATTTAGTTCTTCATTGTGTTCATCTAGACATTTTGGGTGTGGTTGTATAATTTTTGAGTAGATAGTTTATTGACATTATCATTGCCATGTATTGATGAGTCATGGAGAATTGATCATATGGTTATGATAACATTAGTCCCAAGTTGCTATGTGATAAATTTTAAGACATGCATCTAAGTTCATAAAAATTTATTAAGTTCCAAAGTTGGCCTCTCAAACAAAATTCACTAATTTTCCATACTTAAACCAATTTACAAAGGAGCTCAAATAGAGCTGAGTGGGTAGTTTGATGATGTTATATCTCACATGTGTAGAAGCCTCAAGATAAAATGACCACATGGGTATGTTTAAATTGGTACCAAGTTAATATGAACTAAGTTTTAGGTCATGAAACAAAATAAAATAAAATATATAGATGTGAAAATTTGGGCTTCCAAGTAGTTTGATAGTGTTTCCCCATACTTAGCCAAATGAACCAGACTATCATTAAAGTGTCATGCAATATTATATAAGTGAGATCAATTGAACATTTTGTAAGTTCACTTATAAATCTCTTGGAACTAGTGTATCAAGTAGGCACAATCCTTTTAATATCATGAAAATCTCCAAAAAATTTGGTCCCTCTATTATTTTTGTGCTTCAAGATATAAATCTTCAAAGTTGGCTAAATAATGGGATAAGCTCACATAAATGTCAACTTTAAGCCACTGCAAACATCCATTAGAGATAAAATTTTATGGTTTGTGGGATGTAAAATTCATCAACATGGATGTAAAATGATATTCGTATAGACATCAATTTTAAGACTTAGTAAATAGTTGTTTGTTTTCAAACTAAAACAGATCTAATGATTGTCACTCATTCATACGAAGGGAGATCAATAGATAAAAATGAGTTAAAAGGTAAATGAGCTCAAGAATATACCATGTGGAATAAAGATGTAAAATAGATATACTAATGATAGATATTTAAGGTTAACATAGGACTACCAAGTGGCACTAGCTTGGATAAGGTTGACAAGTCAAAGGCAAGATCGTTAGTTATTGCTCAATTATACAAATCAAGATAAATGGAGTAATATGGGTCAAAATGTCAAATAGGTTGAGTCATGATCATGTCCAATAGTAAAGTATTAATCACAAGACATTTAGATAAATATTGATAGGGTAGTCTTTGATTTGGGTAAGGTAAAAAATAAAGGAACTGAGTCCAGACACAATCTAGGTTAGACCAGATGGACATTTAAAAGATTGGGTTCTACCATTAGAGATTCATAGAGATAGAATAGGTCTTTTGGACCTAGTATATTGATCAAAATTTCGTGACTATTTTTTAAAAGGAGACCCATGTATACATAGAGATCTTAGTTTTCCCAAAATTCAAAGGTAGAATAGGTCTATTTAAACCTAAATATAGTCCAAGAGCCAAGCTACACAGCTTATAAGTTTTCATCAATATAATAGCTATACGAAAACCAATAATTTAGATTGGTTTTCAATCTATAGTTAATAAATGTCCAAGTTGGATTAAGTGCAGATATAAATAAGATATAGAAGATTGTCTTATCTTTCAAAATGGCCACATCATCGACAAGCATGTACAACCCAATACTCAAGCATAATTAGGTATGGATCTATTAGACCCACTAATATGAAGATTTTTGTCCTCATAATGAGACCAAGTGGAAGATGACAAGTGGAGGGTGGTGTGAAAAATCAAAGCAAAGGAGGATCTAGTGGTTAGAGAGGAAATTAGAATATGCAATGTTGATTAGAGCCCTTAGAGATATTTTCTCCTTGAAATAATCATGACTCATCATGTAAACAAGTGTTTGTATTTTAGTGGATCTCTCAACCAATGAGAATAACTTGAAGACTACTAGAGAAAATTTAGGCTAATTGATTAATAATTGATTAGTCTTGATTGGAATGAAAGGTGACAACTAATATAATGATCATGAAGAATGTGCTCCCCCTTATCTCTCTTCCCCTTCTCTATATTACCCATTATTTCTTTTGTAAATCTCTCTCTCTCTCTCTCTCTCTCTCTCTCTCTCTCTCTCTCTCTCTCTCTCTCTCTCTCTCTCTCTCTCTCTCTCTCTCTCTCTCTCTCTCTCTCTCTCTCTCTCTCAAAATTTATCACAAGGACTCTTGATTTTGAGGAACAAGGAGACTCTATGTGATATTTCAAAATATGCTCATCTTAATTAGGATTGACCTTATCAATCATTTATAAGAACTACCTCTTGATGAAATATAGTACTTTATTTACCTATATTTTTCCTTGAATCTATGTTTGTTAAGATGTGCACTATACCATTATGTGAAGGAGAATCTTCCTCATCCATGGTCCTTATTTTTGACCTTATTCAGGGATTTTTCAATATTGTTTATAGGTCTAGATTAGTGTTATTTATATCATTAACATGAGCTTTTAGTAAGTATTATAAATCCTCTTTGTTTGCATTCATTTCTTCCTAAACCTCTTCCATAAAACACTTATGAAATCAAATTGATCTTGAGATTATGTGAGCTATTATTGTCCTTTGCAGATCTAGTGTGGGTTCAAACTTATGGGAGTTCCCCATTTTTATTTGGTGCATCGCCTGATTAACTTTATTAGGAGTCATTTTACCTTTATAACCCTTTTACATATGAAGCATTAGTTTAGAATTAGTTTTAGGTGAGCATCAAAGAGGAATCCACCCTACTCTAGAGGTTCATCCCCACCATAGGTGACCCACATCCTGGGGTTGTTCCCATAGTTATGATCAAGATGGAAAGGGACTGAAGAACCCTCTTCTAAAGGTTAAAATTTTGATAAATAATAGTTCTATCATGCACAGTGGGACAAATGTCCAAAGGAGTGGAAATATTTTTGGTGTGTCTTTCTTCTAATCAGATTTTGGAAGCAAACAAGTTAACATTAATGGAAACTCTAAATCAAAGCTTCTAGTTTTAAGCAACCTAGGTGCCTAATCACCATCATTTGGTAGGTATCATCACTCTTTTGATCAAAAATTCCTATTCTTTACCTCAAAATCACATTTATTAGTCAAATAATGTTCATGTATTCCCCCAAGTGGTCCTCAAGTAGCCTATTGGCCTTACCATGGCCTTTATCCACCTCTTAACCCTTCATATGACCAAGGTAAGCCTCCTTTTCATTCAAATTAGCACCCTAATTTCCCTTGTCAAGACTATGCTTATCCGATTACATCCTTATTAGGAATGAAGAAAGCACTATCAGTTTATGTTGAGTTAATAAAAGGGATTGTTAAGAGTTTAGATTTTTCTCTAGTAATCCCTATCCATGTTATATAAGAGGCAAGGAGTGATCTTCAGCTGGTCAAGGATATATATTTAGATTTTGAGGGTGAAATGTGGTTATCTTATGAGAATGAGGATATAATGATGATGATAAATATCATCCAAAATGTAGATAGTCTGTTGATGTCTTAGGAAGATTAGTGGGCTCATTTATATTAGTCTTATGTGTCCTTTCATTTCCAAGAGCCAATTAGTTTTCCTTCTCCTGCCCCAATGCCCATTCCCACTCAAGAGCATGAAGACCTTCCATCATAGATTTTCTCTAATACACTTGAACCTATCTATATCATTCCCTTACTTATGATACCACCCTCTCCTATAAAGGAAGAAAAGGTGATTGCTCCCTATTCATTTCCTTCATGAAAATCAATTCAAAAAGGCACAAAGAAGGAGGTGTTGATTGGGGAAGTCCAAGAAGTAGTCTTGGAGGAGGAGTTAGTTGTAATAAAATTAAATCAGGTAACCATAGCTCAACTTAATGAGCTTTATGTACAAAAGTTCCAAGACTCTTTATTCTTTCCTCAATAGCCATCAAGGAATCCATTCAAAGTCCCTAGCTGAAAGGAAACTTTCCTAAGCTACAACTAAGGTGAAATTATTCACCCTCCCACCATGTCCCTCTTGGAGAAAGAACCTATTTTACAAATAATAGAGGAGAATATTATAGTCAAATTTGATCTTGAAGAGGAAAATTCAAGTTTTTATGATGAAGATATCATGATAGACAACCCACTTCATTCAAAAGGGGAAGAGTCGGGTTTTGATTAGACTTCTTGACATGGCTTTGATGAACAAGAGCTTGAAGGTAGTATTGATGCCTTCATATTTAAAGGGGTATTCACTTAGAGTGTAGCTGAGAGCAAAGGATATTTTGACTAATCCTAATATCTTCCATTTGGTGTGATTATAGATGAAGATGAGGAAGAAATAGGGAAAAAAGAGGATCAAGATGGGGTATGGTAGTATTTATACCATGAATTCATGTATTAGGTAAAGGTTCTAAACTAGCATATGCCTCCTCTAGATCTTGAAGATGAATTTACCAATTAGGTTGAAGAAACTGACTAATCTGAAGATGAATTTTCCTTTTAAGGTAGTACTAATGTCTTCAAGAATAAAGAAGAATGGTCAAATTTAGAGCCATAAGAACATGACATGTTGGTCCTGTTGACCATTTTTTGCCCAACACGCCAAAAATCAGTCCCCTTCTTTTTTCATGTTGTTCTAAGCTAGTAATTTTTATTTTTTCATGAGTCTTGCAATTTCTACGGACTCTACAAGTTTTCTACGGACTTCACAGGGACTTCTACAAACTCTGCAAGTGTAGTCTTTCAACAGATGAAAACCCATTTTAGTGATTTTAAGGTTTTACAAAGCTTCTTTGAACTCTTGTCTAAAGAAATTCATAAGGAAAGAGAGATAAAATAGTTCAAAGACACTTTTCCTTAAGGTTGGAAGAGTGGTTCAATGACATAATCTTTCCAAGAGTTAGCATCTTTGAACCATTAAACCGGTTCAATGCCTTGGTTCAATTAGAAAATTTCATAACCTTAGTTCAAATCCTTGGTTCAATTGGCAAGTTCATCACTTTGGTTCAATTAAACAGTTCATCAGCTTGGTTTAATGTGTTGGTTCAATATTTTGGTTCAATGTTTTGGTTCAACTGGATGGTTCAATCACTCAGTTCACTTAGTCAGTTCATCAGCTTGGTTCAATGCTTAAGTTCAATGCAAAGTTCATCAGCAAAGCTCAACACAAAGTTCATTGCTTCAATTCCAAGCCTTGGTTCAATCGACAAGTTCATCGCTTTGGTTCAATCAAACGGTTCATCAGCTTGGTTCAACATGTTGGTTTAATGTTTTAGTTCAACCAGATGGTTCAATCACTCAGTTCACTCATTTAGTTCATTAGCTTAGTTCAATGCTTAAGTTCAACACAAAGTTCATCAAAAAATCTCAACACAAAGTTCATCAACTCGGTTCAAACATTCAGTTTGACACCTTGGTTCAACAATTGCTCAAACCATTGAACCAGTTCAATGGATTGGTTCAAAGGAGCGGTTCAAATGAAAGTTCAAGCCTCCCGAAGCACAAGTGCCCTTGTAGAGGGTAGTTCTAGGTTTAAGATCCCTTCGGAGGGTAGGGAGCACTTCAAAGAGGCCACAAAGAAAGCCGTGAAGGTAAGTTCATTCAAAAAAATTCTAAGGCAAATAAAATGCGCTTTGGAAGGGTCATTTTTAACTTTCTCGAAGGGAACTTTTTGAAGGCAGTTGGCAGAGGCAAACAAGAAATCCTTCAGAATTTTTGTCTGAAGGAATTCCTTCAGACAAAAAATCTATAGGAATTCAGAAGAGCTATGAGCAAGAAACCTAAAAGAAAGGGACTTAAGTCAAAAGCAAAAGACAAGGACGATTTCTTTAAGACTTTTTGTTCGAAGGAATTCCTTTAGACAAAAAGTCCAAAGAAATTTGGGGAAGCTGCAGCCAAAGAACCTGAAGGAATAACAAAGGCCCAAAGGAGGAACCCGCCAAAGAGCCGAAGGACCCCGAAGGGTAGGTGCCCTTGTGGGGGACTCTCAGCCAAGTTGAAGGACATTTTTAAAAGGCCAAAGGGTCACCTTCCCTTCGAGAAGGTGCAAAGAAGGAAGTCCATAGAAAAGGCCGAAGCAAGAAGTCAAAGGAAATTCCAAGGGGTGATGGGCCTGAGGACGTCAAAATCAAGCATGGAAAACTAATTGTTGGTTTTCAAGTGATGACGAGTGTGCGGACATCAATTTTAAGGTAGTGAAGTAGTCGTTTGCTTTTTAAAAAATACTTGAGCACCAACTAAAAAAGAGCCCAAGGAATGCAATGACCTACCAGAAGATAGCTCGAGGGGTGAAGGAGCTAGAACGAGACAAAACCAAGATGAGACAAAGCATAAGAAAAGACAAAGCAATCCAAGTGGTGAGGAGAGGTGAGTTATTGCCAGATGGTCATCAAATAGTGAAAATAGTAAGCGGCATAGCTTATTTCCTCTAGTTTGCATTTATAAGCAAACAAGTTGCACAAATGCCTTAAAGGGAGCAATCTATTTGTAGAAAAGAGGTGTGGCCATGTTTTTTGATTAATGTTGGGATGCCAAAGTCAAAGTAGGAACCGATAATCAAACAGCTTCCTCTTCCCAAGGTTCTGAACGCACATGGGCCACTTACAAAAAGATTGCCAAAGTCTTTCCTAGAAAGCACCAAGTTCTCTTCCTCTTTCTATTTATTATAAAAATTTCTCATTTGAGAAAGATCCAATTCTCTTAGCCTTAAGGCAAAACTCTACCCAAAAATCTCTCGGGATTGTAAGGTAGAGCTCTGCCAAATTTTACCTTGAATCAAGACTTAGCATTTTTACGTCTATCTAGACTTGCACTTTAAAGTATATGTCTGTGTTCTTTATGTTAAATCATTGTCTTTCATGCTTTTCACAGATTGATTACAGCATGTCTAGTGCATTGTGAAGTCTCCTTTTTTTAGGTCTGCCAGAAGTGTCTACAGCAAGAATATAGGCACATGTGAATAGGCTGTCAAAGTGTGTCTCAGAACACCTTTACTATTTCCTTCCTCCCTATATCTCTATGGACCCCTAAGTCACTAAACAGATGAGTTTCTCACCTCAAATGAAGTGTATGGGTATTTCTTCCTAGTGAAAAGTGTATGTTTGGGCTGAGTGGGTCAACTTTTTTGGTGTATCACCTTTTCATTTTTAGGCTTAGGTTCTATTTTTATTATCTCTCTCTCCCTTTTCATCCCCCCCCTTTTCATTTTATTTGTTAGAAGTAGGAGAAACTAGGGCCTAAAAGATACATCAGAGGGAACTAGCCCTTACCTAGAGCCTCTCCCCTCCATCTTCGTCGGTCCCACAGGTGAGAGGGGAGTTTCCATTGTTGCGTGTGGAAGGGCAGGAGCTAGGCATCCTGCCCCAGGTGCAATCCACTGCATCAACAATTTTTTGGCACACCCAATGGGACCAACTAAGACAAGTTATGTCTAAAGATTTGAAGAATGTTTGGTTTGTTCTTCAACCAACTAGCCTTTGGAGGCTTTTGCATCAACACCAATGGCAACTCTAAGTTAAATCAACTGGTTAAGCAGTTTTGGTGCCATCAAGAAACAATATTTTGGTATGTATAATTCCCATTCAGAACCATGGACCCTATTTTCCTTGGCTAGCCTGGCTATGATCCTTACTAGCCTTATGTTGATCCTTATCAGGTCTAATATGACCAATCTCAGCCCTGTCATGAGCTATATCAACCTTATGCCTAGCCTTCTCAATATGTCACTTCTCCTACTAACCCTAGCCTCTTTGCCAATCAACCCATTTCCACCTTCAAATGAGCACTGTTGGGATATGAAAAGTATGTAATATATCTTGACACCAGAAGGGGATGTGGCCAAGAAATCCCTGATCATGTCATCCATCAAGTGAGAAATGCACTAGATCAGGTTAAGAGTGAAGGGGCTCCTATTGAAAGAGCGGCAAAGGCTTACAAGTGAGATGTTGGATGTGAGTGGTTTGATTGCATCTTTGGAAGAAAAGCTGAGTATTCATGAGAGGCAGCCTTACCAAGTCTATCAACCTGCATACTCACTTCCCTAAGCATCATATCAGTCATACACAGCCCCTGCTTATGAGCCAAGTCAAGCCTGTCAAAGTCCTTTCCCCAATCATGTTGAGGAGAGTTCTGAAATAGTAAATCTGGTGTTTCAGGCTAATCTTGATAAACACATTAAATTGGCAAATCTTTAAATGTAGTAGTCTATTTTGGTAGCAAGGGAAGTGGAATCAAAACCCTCACTAACCTCTCACATTATGGCCCCATCACCCTAAAAGGAGATGCCCAGTCCGAATATCTTGAGCTAGAATAAAGTGGCTGAGTCATGGAGCAGCAAGGAGGAGAAAGACATTGTCTAAGAGTGTGAGGTACAAAATGAGGTTAGTCCTTTTCAAATCCCTCCCACCCTTCCTTAAGAAGCTTCTTATACTTCATGGCAACCTTCATGCACTCCCCATCTCTATGTTGATTCCTACGAGCTCCAAGAGGTACAAAATGAGGATAATCTGGCTAAGCGAATTGAGGAATTAGAGGCTAATATGAGACTATTTAGAGAAAGATAGATGGAGATTTTAGACCCTGTAGAGGATATAATGCCAAAAGACACCCCTTTTACCAATACTCAAGCTAATTTCAATATTGATGAAGTGTTGGTAAAGTGGAGAGATGAAAATCAAGTGATTTTGGCCTAAGGTCTGCCCTCATTTTCTCATTAGGTTTTAAAAGGATCCCCTGCTTCCCTATCCCAACCTAATTTTGATGAGCCTTATGTGCCTCCTCCTATTCTAGAGAAATCCCCCTCTTATGTGCCAAATCCTTTTTATCATATGTCACTTGCTCATTTTGGCTCATCTGATGCATCAATTGATCTTGCCCTTAATCCTATGTGCCTAGCTTTCAAGCATGCCTCTTTTCAGATAGCTCTTCCTATACGTGAGCAAACCCTCCCAAATCTTCCCCAACCTCCTCAAGTCTTTCAACATGATCTCCAAATTCCAAGTTGGAAGAAGGAACATCATGAACCATCCCAGGACCTTGAAGATGATAAAGTTGTTGCATGTTCACAGGAGCAAGATTCCAATCCCAAGATCATGAGCTGGAAGCAAACAGTAGAATCTTGGGGCAAAAAGGAAGAAGAGGAGAAAGGTTTTGCTCTAACCTTTGAAGAAGATGAGGCTGATCCTACTCTTAATGATGATTGTGACCTCCAGGAAAGGCTCTTCCAAGAAGATATAGACAGGCAGATTATAGAGTTGGAGTCCAGAGCAAGTTTCCTCAGCCAACGTGTGGTGGACGTTTCAAACCAAATAGCAGATCCCATGTTTGAACACACCCCATCTACACACCTCTAAGAGAGATATCAAGCCATGATTGATATAGATGAAGTGCTGACCAAATGGAAAGAGGATAATCATTCAATTCTAGCTCAGGGACTGCCTCCTCTTCCACATGAGTTCATCTGTCAGCCTTCCACTTCCCCCATTCTTGAGGAAGAGCCTGTCTTGAAGGAAACAAGTGAAGAGGAGTATGCTCAGTTTATGACTGATCAGGGAAGCTTCATGAGTGTGTATGAGGGGGAAATCACCTTAGATGTCATGGAAGAGTATGGACAATCTCTTGTTCATGTTTTGAATGATTCATTCGAAGTCATTACTGTAGGCTGCACTATTCTTCAAGGGGGCTATGAGCTGGCTAAGAGTGGAGAAGGCAACATTGGGACTTAAATAAGTATGCAAAGGGGTTTTAGGCTTTTAGATTTATCTTTTTAAGAGGTTGGTGAATCTGAAGATATTTTCTTTGAAGCCATTAAGGAGGATGATCATACCATGGAACCTGAGCATGAGGCAGAAGGGAACAAGTCATTCAATGATGCATATCAAGGGGCTTATGGTAATGAGCTAGCAGCGATTGATTTCTTGATGAGATACACCAGAATGAAGAACTAATAAGAGGTAAGCTTCTAAGAACAAACAGAGTACGTATATGTTGGAAGTATGTTTGAATCTGATCCACTCAGATATGAGCCAATCCAAGTGGCAGGCAAGAGGAGCAGGTCACCAAGTCTCCACTTCATTTAGCCACTTGTCTAGCACCATAAGTTTCCTAGCTAGGAAGGGGACTTAAGAAGTTTTCCCTTTGATCTAGGAGGGAGGCAAATATTCCTAGTTAGTTGTACATAGTAGTTGCTTTTAGTTTCTTTTCCTGCTTTCCCTAAGTGCAGTTTGCACAAGTAGTGTTTTTAGCCTTGTGTGTGTTTTCCTTTATGTGTGGGGTAAAAGCTTCATGTCTAATTCTTGGATCTATCAAGGCATTTTCTAACCTTTGTTCAAGCTACATCTGACTCTATGCCCAATGGACTAAAAGGCAACTGGTCTCTTAGCATAGCAGGCATGCTTCCCCTGGGAGTCACCAATTTGTTGACCATTTTTTGCCCAACAAGCCAAAAATTGGTCCCCTTCTTTTTTCATGCTATTCTGAGCCACTACTTTTGATTTTTGCATGAGTCTTGTAATTTCTATGAACTCTACATGTTTTCTATGGATTTCACAGGGACTTCTATGAAATCTACAGGTGTAGTCTTTTGGTAGATGAAGAACCAGTTCAGAGAGTGCAAGGTTTTACAAAGCTTCTTCAAAATCTTGTCTGAAGAAATTCATAAGGAAATAGAGCTAAAATGGTTCAAAGACACGTTTCCTTAAGGTTGGAAGAGCGGTTCAATGACATAATCTTTCCAAGAGTTAGCATCTTTGATCCATTGAACCAGTTCAAAGCCTTGGTTCAATGCTTCAGTTTAAAGCCTTGGTTTAATTGGCAAAGTTCATCGCTTCAGTTCAAAGCCTTGGTTTAATCAACAAGTTCATCACTTTACTTTAATCAAATGGTTCATCGACTTGGTTCAATGCATTGGTTCAATGTTTCAGTCCAACCAAATGGTTCAATCACTCAGTTCACTCAGTCGGTTCATCGGCTTGGTTCAATGCTTAAGTTTAACACAAATTGCGTCAACAAAGCTCAACGCAAAGTTCATCACTTCATTTTAAAGCCTTAGTTCAATTGGCAAGTTCATCACTTTGGTTCAATCAAATAGTTCATCGGCTTGGTTTAATGTGTTGGTTCAATGTTTTGGTTTAATGTTTCAGTTCAAATGGATGGTTCAATCACTTGGTTCACATAGTCAGTTCATTGGCTTGGTTCAATGCTTAAGTTCAACAAAAATTTCATCAACAAATCTCAATGCAAAGTTCATCAGCTCAGTTCAAACATTCGGTTTGACGCCTTGATTTAATAACCACTTGAACCATTGAATCAGTTCAATGGATTGGTTCAACAGTTGGTTTAAAAGAGCGGTTCAAATAAAATTTCAAGCCTCTCTAAGGACAAGTGCCCTTACGGAGGGAAGTTATAGGTTTAAGAGCCCTTGCGAAGGGTAGGGAGCACTTCATAGAGGCCATAAAGAAATCTGTGAAGGTAAGTTCTTTCAAAAAAATTCTAAGGCAAAGAAAACGCCCTTCAGAAGGGTCATTTTTAACTTTCTCGAAGGGCACTTTTTGCAGGCAGTTGGCAGAGGCAAACAAGAAATCCTTCAAACTTTTTATCTGAAGGAATTCCTTCAGATAAAAAGTTTGAAGGAATTCGGAAGAGCCGTGACCAAGAAACCTGAAGGAAAGGGACTTAAGGCAAAAGTAAAAGACAAGGATGATTTATTTCAGACTTTTTGTCCAAAGGAATTCCTTCAGACAAAAAGTCTAAAGAAATTTGGGGAAGCTGCAGCCAAAGAACCTGAAGGAATAACAAAGTCCTAAAGGAAGAACCTGACAAAGAGCTAAAGGACCCCGAAGGGCAGGTACCCTTGTGGGGGACTCTTAGCCAAGTTGAAGGACGTTTTCAAAAGGATGAAGGGTCACCTTCCCTTTGGGAAGGTGCAAAGAAGGAAGTCCATAGAAAAGGCTGAAGTAGGAATCTGAAGGAAAGTCCAAGGGGTGATGGGCCCGAGGATGTCAAAATCAAGCATGGCAAACTAGCCATTGGTTTTCAAGCAATGACAGGTGTGCAGACGTCAATTTTAAGGTGGTGAAGTAGCCATTTTTTTAAAAAAAATACTTGAGCGCTAACTAGAAAAGAGCCTAAGGAACGTAGTGACCTACCAGAAGATAGCTCTAGGGGTGAAGGATCCAAAAAGAGATAAAACTAGGATGAGACAAAGCATAGGAAAAGACAAAGTAGTCCAAGTGGCAAGGAGAGGTGATTTATTGCTAGATGGTCATCAAATAGCATAAATAGTAAATGACATGGCTTGTTTCCTCCAGTTTGCATTTATAAGCAGACAAGCCATGAAAATGCCTTGAAGGGAGTAGTCTGTTCACAAAAAAGAGACATGGCCATGTTTTCTCATTAATGTTGGGATGCCAAAGTCAAAGCAAGAACTGACAATCAAAAGGCTTCCTCTTCCCAAGGTTCAAAATGCACATGGGCTACTTGCAAAAAGAGTGCCAAAGTCTTTCCCAAAAAGCACCAAGTTCTCTTCCTCTTTCTATATATTATAAAATTTCTCATTTTAGAAAGATCCAATTCTCTTAGCCTTAAGGCAAAACTCTGCCCAAAAATCTCTCAGGCTTGTAAGGCAGAGCTCTGCCAGATTTTACCTTGAATTAGGACTTAGCATTTTTACCTCTATCTGGACTTGCACTTTAAAGTATATGTATGTGTTCTTCTTTTGTGTTAAGTAATTGTCTTTCATGCTTTTCATAGATCAATTACAGCATGTCCAGTGCATTGTGAAGTCTCCTTTCTACAGGTCTGCCAGAAGTGTCTATAGCAAGAATATAGGTGCATGTGAATAGGCTGTCAAAGTGTGTCTTAGAACACCTTTGCTAGTTCCTTCCTCCTTGTATCTCTATAGACACCTAAATCATTGAACAAAAGAGTTTCCCACATCAAATGAAATTTATGTGCATTTCTTCCTGGTGAAAAGTGTATGTTCAGGCTGACTGGGTCAACTTTTCTAGTGTATCACCTTTTCATTTTTAGGCTTAGGTTCTATTTTCAGCATCTCTCTCTCCCTTTTCATCCCCCCCTTTTTCATTTTATTTATTAGTAGTAGGAAAAACTAGGGCCTAAAAGATACATCAG
Organism: Torreya grandis; assembly: GCA_037957365.1. Lineage (NCBI taxonomy): Eukaryota > Viridiplantae > Streptophyta > Pinopsida > Cupressales > Taxaceae > Torreya > Torreya grandis. The sequence continues at coordinate 8,903 of JARHVA010000932.1, read as the reverse complement.
AGGGAGCTATCCCTTACCTAGAGACTCTCCCCTCTAGCTTCACCAGTCCCACAGGTGAGAGGGGAGTTTCCATTGTTGCGTGTGGAAGGGCAGGAGCTAGGCGTCCTACCCCAGGTGCAATCCACTGCGTCAACAGGGCCTTAGGTGGATTGATGAACCACCATATGGCCCTTTTCAAAGCAATCAGAGCAAATATGGTGTTAAATTTGGAATTATCTTAGATGACCAAGAAGAAGATACCTTTTGGTATTACTTAGAACTTTTTGGCCTAAGCCTAGACAGTCAACAAGCACCAACTCAAAGGAGCCATCATATGTTGTGCTTAATTCAGAGAATAAAATTAAGCCATCAAATGAGGAGGTTGTAAAATCCCCTATATTTTAACATGAACCAATATTGGAAGACATGGACTAGTATCTCTACATTGGAGACATGTTTATTCCATTCCATCTATTGGAGAGCACATCAAAAGGATTGGCCATAAAGCTATCTGGTTCACCAATTCTAGTACCACCAAAGCAAGGTATTTTTCATCTTGGTTTGTTATAAGTGAATGGTATTCATATTTTTCCATTTGAAATAGGAGGGGTTATTTTTAAACTATAGACATGTACATATTAGAATAGTTTTCAAGCTTTTCTCCAAGTGCCTTTGTGCACATTTATTTAGTAGATTAGTTGTTCTTTCTTTCTTGTAAGTGTCAGTGTGCACTTATCTTTTTTTTAATTCTTGTAGGTTTGAGAGGAATTTTTGGAAAGGGTAAACCTTGAATCAATTTTTATATTGAAATAAAGTAGATGACTCCATTCCTAATAGACTAGACAAGGTAAATTGGTTTGGGTTCTCAAGCATAACAAGCATGCTTTCTTGTGAGTTGCCAAAAATGTTGGCTAATTTTAGCCCACATAAAAAAATACTTGGATGTAGTTTCATATTTTTTAAGAAGTATTTATGTAGATAAACAAGTATATTTCTTGATTGGTCAAATGATCAAAGAGATTGAGTAAAGTTCTAGATGGAATGAGTGGACCAAAAGGATCATGCAACTTGCAAAGCTTTTGAAACACTTTAAGTTAACTTAAAGTGTGAATTATCAATTTCAAAAGCATAAGTTCAAAGTTATAGGGGCCCTATATGATTTAAATATTTCTTGGAATGAGTATGTAAGTGCATGGTATTCATCCAATTATTCATTGTGTTTATTTAGACATTTTCAGTCTAGTGGTAGAAATTTTGATTAGATAGTTTATTAACATTATCATTACTATGTGTGGATGAGTCAGGGAGAATTGGTCATATGGTTATGATCACATTAGTCCCAAGTTGATACACACTAAATTTAAATACATGCATCTAATCACAATAAAATTTATTGAGGTCCAAAGTTGGACTCTAAAAAAAAATCACTAAGTTTCCATACTTAACCAATTTGCAAAGGAGCTCAAATAGAGTTAAGTGGGTAGTTTGATGATGTTATATCTAATATGTGTGGTAGACTCAAGAAAAAATTATCACATTGTTATATTCATATTTTTACAAGGTTTATATGTGCTAATTTTTAGTTCATGCGATGAAGTGCAACAAAAGATATACATGTGCAAAGTTGGGCTCCAAGGTAGTTTGAAAATGTTTTCCCATACTTAGCCAAATGAACTAGACCATTGTTAGGGCATCATATATAATTTCATAGATGAGATCACTTGAAAAAAATTTAAACACAATTACAAATCTCCTAAAACTATCAAATCAATTGGGCACAATCCTTTTAATATCAAGAACATCTCCATCAAATTTGGTCCCTCCATGATTTTTATGCTTCAAGATATAAATCTTTAAAGTTGGTCAAATAATGGGATATCTTCACACAAAAATTGAATTTAAGAAACTATAAAAATACATTGGAGCCTAAATTTTATGGTTTGTAAGACATCAAATATGTTTGTATAGACATCAAATCATGGTCACATGAATATCAATTTTAAGACTTAATAAATAGCCATTTTTTTTCAAACTAAAGCAGATCCAATGATTGGCACTAATTTGTACCAAGAGAGATCGATAGAGTGAGATGAGTCAAAAGATTAAGGGGATAAACAAGCCACCATGTGGCATAAATATGTAAATTAGACATTCTAATAGTGGATCTTGAAGGCAAACATAGGAATACCAAGTGGCACCATCTCAGATAAGGTTAACAAGTCAAGGGAAAGATCGATGGCTCTCAATCAATCATATAGATCAAGATCAATGGAGTGAGATGGGTCAAAATTTCAAATAGTATAAGTAATGATTAATGGTTAATAAGCAAAGGATTGAGCCCAAGACATTTTGATGAAGCTCAATAGGGTAATCTTCAACCTAAGCAAGGTAAAAAACAAAGGAATTGAGTCTAAACATGATCCAGGTTAAACCAAATGGACATTTAAAGGATCGAGCTCTACCATTAGAGGGTCATGGAGACATAATAGGTATTTTATACCTAATATATAGATCAAATGTCTATGATTGGTTATCAAAAGGAGACTTTTGCATACATAGAGACCATATTTTTCCCAATGTTCAAAGGCATAATAGGTTTATTTAAACCTAAATATAGTTTAGGAGCTAGGCTACATATGCTATAAGTTTTCATCAATATAATCGCTATATGAAAACTAATAACTTAGATTGGTTTTCAATCTATAGTTAACATATGTCTAAGATGGATTAGGTGCAGATATAAACAAGATATGGAAGATTATCTTATCTTTCAAAATGGCCACATCCTTGATAAGTAGGTACAAAATACCACTCAAGAAAAATTAGGCATGGCTTTGTTAGACCCATGAACATGAATATTTTTGTCCTCATGAGACCAAGTGGAAGATGATAAGTAGAGGGTGGTTTAAAAAATCAAAGCAAAGGAAGATATGGTGGTTGGAGAGGTAATTAAAATATTCAATGCTAATCAGAGCCCTTGGAGATATTTTCTCATTGAAAGAATCACGACTCATCATACAAAATAAGTGTTTATCTTCTAGTGGATCTCTTAATAAATGAAAATAACTTGAACACTATTGGAGCAAATGTAGGATAATTAATTGATGATGTATTAGTCCTAATTAGAATTAAAGGTGATATCTCATTTAATGATTATAAAAAACATACTCCCCCTTATCTCTCTCTTCCCTTCTCTATATTACCCATTCTTTCCATTGTAAATATCTCTCTCTCTCGAATTCTCATAAGGACTCTTGATTTTGAGGAGCAGGGACAATCTATGAGATATTGAAAAATATGTTCATCTTGATTAGGCTCAACCATGTTAAGAATTTATAAGAACTACCTCTTGATGAAATATAGGACTTTATTTACCTATCTTTTCCCTTGAATCTATGTTTGGTGGGTTGTGTAGTATGGCATTGTGTGAAGGAGAATCTTCCTCATACATGGTCCTTCTTTCTAACCTTGTTTAGGGATATTTTAACATTGTTTACAGGTCTAGATTAGTGTTCTTTCTACCATTAACATGATCTTTCAATGATTATTATAACTCCTCTTTGTTTATATTTATTGCTTCCTAAACCTCTTCCATGAAACACTTATGCAAGCAGCTTGATCTTAAGATTGTGTGAGTTAGTGTTATCCTCTATTGATCTAGTGTGGGTTAAATATTATGGGAATTCCCCATTTTTATTTGGTGCATCACCTAGTTAACTTTCTTAGAATTATTTTTCCTTTTCTAACCCTTTTCCCTGTGAAGCATTAGTTTTAGGTGAGCATCAAAGAGGAAGCTGGCCTACTTCAGTGGTTCAGCCCCACCATAAGTGACCCATAGCCTAGGGTTATTTCCATATTTCTTCTCAAGTTGGAAAGGGCCTAAAGAACCCTCTTCCAAAGGGTAAAAATTTGAGCAGTAACAGTCTCTTTAAAATATTTTCATGAAAAATATGTTATAAGGTTTTATAGTGGTTCCATTATCAAACCTTCAAAGTTTCATTTATGATATAATGCTAGAATAGAGGTAAAAATCATGATCTAAGCACTATAGGGCATGAAGCAAAGTCTTCAATGTTTCCTTTATGTGATAATGACCTCAATATCTTTACAAGAAAGTTGTAGGCCTACAACCATGAGGAGTAAGGTTTCAAATATGTTTTAGGCTTTTTGAGGTCCATATAGATAAGAAATTCAAAGGTGATCAGGAAAAACATTTAATTAAAAAAATTAGACATATTAAGAATCCTCAAATGCTATAATGCTAGGTTAAATGTCAAGTTCTTGATGTTTTATGAAGATAACATACCTATAATATCTTAAGGGGAGTTTCCATGAAGAGATAAAAGGTCAATGGTCTTCAATAGACCTTCACACATACTTATTAGATGGATATTATGTTATTTTTGATAGAAAATCATTATTTTCACATCTTCAGGCATGATTCAAAGGTAAAAGTAGGCTTTAGGTCTAGCTAATAATATTAAATTAATCTCAATTGTCTAAAGGCTTGCATTACGAGATTAAGATCAATACATAACCCAGTTGCAACCCATAGGAGTGTGATCAAAGTATTCATGGTGAATGCAACTATATATCAAGACATGAATTTCTAAATACCTAATAAAATAATTTACAAGTATGCAAATACTTCTAAATGATTTTTGGCAATGGAAAGGCAAGTTTCTTTAAATATAATCTTGAGAGAGTTGCATGTCAAATGATAGCATTAAGCTAAAGCCTTCATTTATAATCCTATAATGAAATATAAAGGTTTGCATGATGGTTTTTAGATATATCAAAGATATTATAATAGTTTTGTATGTAGTTCTCCATAGGTTTTCATGTTTTTGAATAGTCAACAAGTTTTAGGAGTTACTAAGACATTGACAAGTCAAGGAGCAAGGTAATTAAATCTTGAGATGGTTGAAGGTTTATATGATGAAGAAACATGATCCTTAAGACACCTATAGGTATGAGAAGGGTGAATTATAATCTATTTTAGTTATTGGAACTCATATAAATCATGTGCAAAACTTGTAGGGGTGACATCCTTCTTGAAGTGATTGACATCTTCTTAAGGTTTGTAGGATTAGGAGGTATGAAGATATGCATGAGAAGCAAGTTTTAGGTCCAGAATAGTATATTAATGATGTGAAGAAATAAGTGATTCTTGGGTTAAAAATCCTTCTTATATGCCTATAGGAATGTTTAAGGGGTTTATAACTAGGTTTTAGGTCTTCTAAGAAGTTTGAGTTAGTCCAAAATGAAGAAAGGCTATAAGGGTAAAGTAGACCTTCATCAAAGATATTATTAATATCCTTTGAAAATTATATGGATACATATATATGAGTTAAGTACTCTAATGGGATATAAGACTGACATGAAGGCATGAGAAGATTTTAAGACCTATTAAGGATATAAGAGATAATTTTTGTGATTTTAAAGGACCACCAATAGGATGGATTCAGAATTGTAGGTCTATAAATGAGAATAAAATCATAAGTTTTACATCACAAATAAATACTTCCAACATACTATGAGGTCTGCAAGTTGAAAGGATGGAAGTGTTATGACATCAACACCTAGTTCATTGACTTATAACGACTATTTAAGGTTTTTTGAGGTTTTAAAGGACCAATTGTAGGTTTTTAGGGTATAATATGGGACTTCTAAGGTATTATAATTCAATATTCTCAAGGAATTCTCATGGTAAAATGGGATGATATGAATGTTTCTAAGCCTCTCTAAGATACCTTCACATAAGATCCAAGGATGATTTCAAGCATTTCAGTGCTCCAAGACCTAACAAGTATCCCATCCATAGAATGTTTGTATAAATGTTAATGATCAAAAGGTGAAGGCCTCAATTCCATCATCTTTCAAGCATGTGAGGCACGTTGGATAGGTATCTTAACTATCTCTTTAGGACTATGAATGGAATAAGTGGTAATTAAGATCATGATGGAGATATGAGGTATTAGAAAAATTATCTTAGAAACATGTAAAAAATTCCAAGGAGTGGTGGTGATAGCAAGTCAAACCATAAATCCAAATAGGCACCTGAGATATTCTTCCAAGCAAACATTCTCTAAACATGCCAGTGATGAGGACAAGTCAACTTGAGGTAGATTCTCTCTAGCATACATGCATGGAAGGTGGAGAGGGTGAATCAAATATAAAATTAGGAGTTTTTACAAGAATATAATAGTCATAAAGGATAGTATTCACCATGTTTAACCCTTTAAAAAGGACAAAAATAACAAGAATAAGGTCCCTTCTCCCACTATTATGCTATCCTTCATTGAAGATCTTCATGGTAGAGGCCTAATGCATTGGGAATACTTTAATTCTCCTATTTTCCATGTCTCTTTTCTTGAATATGTTATATTAGTGGAGTAAAAAAACATTCATGATTCTCTCTCTCTCTCTCTCTCTCTCTCTCTCTCTCTCTCTCTCTCTCTCTCTCTCTCTCTCTCCTCCTCTTCTCTCTCTCTCTCTCTCTCTCTCTCTCTCTCTCTCTCTCTCTCTCTCTCTCTCTCTCTCTCTCTCTCTCTCTCTCTCTCGTCTCTCTCTCTCCTCTCTCAACTTGTTTATGATCCCTCCTCTTGGGTATGATGAGACTCTACTCTATTGGAGAGTTTTAATTATATCTTGAAGCCTTAAATCTAATAAAATTTGATATTTTCCTCTTACATGTTTTCAAATTTCTTGAGTATTATGTAAATTTTATTGTTGATCTTCATTTGTGGATGTTTTAGTCCTTCTTGTTATCCTATCACTTTTACACATTTATTTTTAGGTTGTATGATGTGTATACTACTACCTCCATTAAAATTACTTATGAAAGTGCTAAGAGATTTATATATTTTGTAGGATTTGTGTGCTTTATTATCAATTTTGAGGATTTCTTGTGTTGTTTTAATCAAGAGGAGAAGATATCTAGACTATTGATACATCACATCTTTAAGGTTTAGTTAAATTCCTCTTCCTTTTTCCATGATAAAGCATAGTATTAGCTATATATATGTCTCCTTATCATATTTTTAGGCCTACAACTAATCTTAAATTAGGTGCATCTAGTTTAGGTAGAATTTGGCCTTCTTTAGAGGTTCATCCCAAGGATCAAAGTTCCCACACCTTGGGGATGATCTCATTATCTCCATTGGATCAACTCATTGAATGTATGGTTTTAGGATTCAAGTGATAAAAATATACATATTAAAATTTTAATCATCATACGAGGTGATTTAGGTTAGATTAGACCATTATACCCCCCATTTTTATAGGTTTTTATCCCTCATAAGCACACATAGGGTTTCTAGACAAAGGAGGTTGATTTATGGATTTACATTAATCATTTAGATTCAAGATCACAAAACATATATCAATAAAATATATTCATATGTATCCATAAAATCACTATACCATACTTCCTTACAGGTCAGTGTTAATTAGTAGGTCAATATCAATCAATAATATTGACCTGATCTTGTAGAACTAACCCAGTGTAGACAATGAATCAATTTCATAATTGAATGAGACATAAATTTCTTAATATTTTATTCTCACTTTTATAATATATTCATAATTAGACAATCACCAAAAAAAATTAATTATCATGATCTCTTTAGTACTTTATAAATTAAGCATGTGCCTTTTTTAAATCAGAATAATTAATTTGTCTTTTACATTCATATGTATGCTTGAATTCCATATATATTAATATGAATTACATTAAAAATATTTATATTAATAAGATTAATCTTAAATATTAATACAAATTGGGGTAAAACATATTGATGAACCCATACATATTAAATAGTTTGAAACACTAGGTTTTCCCTTAGGTTTTAATCCTTTTAAGGTTTTAGATTTTAGCCTTAGGATTTTATTTTTAGATCTGATTTATGATTATTCCTTAATAATATAAATTAATCATGACCATGTTTAATTAAAATTATTTTTTAACATAAATAATGAAGTTATTTTTTTCATTTTTTTATACCTAGATAATGTATCTTATTTGGATCAATTATATAAGCAAATGGGTAGCAAAGATAAAATATAAATTCATTAATAAAGCTAAAAAAACTAATTAAAAATCTAAATCCTTTGTCCAATTTTTATTTTTGTATCATCCAATATGAGATGATTTTTATTATTTGAATGAAAAAGGTTCAAATGACTCATCTTCCCCCCCCCCCTCAGTTATAAGAGTGCTAATAGTTATCATCTCATTTGTAGTATTGGTTTTCAACTTATATTAGATCCTTCAGTCCATGTTTTTATAAAATGAAGGGGTAAGGTGACCCATCTAGTAGTAAAAACCAAAGGAACTTATGATATACCTCATAAAACCCAACCACCCCCCATCAAACAAGCTAACCAATCCAAGTGGTATGAAAACATGGATGGACTAAAAAATACCCATGCCAAAATTTATCTATTAGAATTAATTAAAATAAATCATGTTCTCTATGTAGAATTCCATAATAAAAATGATGTAGGACCACATTACATGGATTTTATTCTCAACATATTACAGTGGACATAGGAAATCATTTCCTTTGAAAAATAATATTTTCCTCCTAAGCACATTATAGATCAACACTTACCATTGTATATTAATATCCAAGTAAAGCATAATATAATTAAGAAAGTTTTTATGGATAAGTTATTAGGGATAAACACTTGTAATATATCCTTTTTGAACCTACTTGATATTTAGGTAGAGGATCGTAATTTAAATATGAATATTTGGGGACTTTATAACATTTCACTTACATTATAAGGACAAATGACACTACATATTATCATGGGACTTTAAATGATAGTGATAGTTTTTCAAGTCATGCCTATTGATCTCAATTATAATATTTTATTATGGATTCCATGGATTCATGAGATCAACACAATAAATTCTT